>OU426978.1:153355881-154599631 GCA_911387785.2 Aelia acuminata | reverse complement strand
GATATATGAACTTAGCCAACGGGACTGCCTGAACCGTAGCGCTCGATGTACGTGTACTAAACGGAGACCAAGGCTCATCGCTTGTTTTAAGTTGGCAAAGTGTACGACATATTTTTCCCTTTTAGACAAAGGAGCTAATAATTTCTTATTGGTGCCTTTCGGAGGGACTCTATTTTCTGGAAGAAGAGGAAAATCATTGTGAACATCGTGTAACTCTTCGGGGTACTCAATGTCCGCTTCAACAATATAGCCGTATGGACCGTCTTCTCGTATATTTTCCCATTTTAGAGCATTTGGATCTTCAACCCATTCAAAACTGCCATAAGGAAGGGGATTTGACATTGCCCATCCGTATAAGTTATTCGCATCAAGGTAGGCGATGTACTTCGATTCGTGTTGAAGGTCGTAGTTGGGGTTAAGATTTTTGTTATCAGCTTTGCTATAACGTTGGCTGCATTGACATATTCCTCCTCTGATCCCGCGTTCGATCATAAGTAACTGATCATAATCAGTTAAAAGGTCAAGGTGTATGCCAGTATACTTGAGCATGGCATCCCATGCCAGACCAGGAGCCGTGAAGTACCAAGCAGGGTCTAAAGAATATGCTCCCATACAAACATCTCTGAAATTTTCAAATACGTCACATAGGAGCATAACGTCTACTTTAAGGTAGAGCTCACTGTACTCGCCTAGGGTTCTAACTTCAAATGCATTCCAGACTGACTTGGCATGATGGTGGTCTACATCTGAGATGTCGCATTCATTGAGGGTACTATAGAATGCTTCCTTAGGTGGTAAAACGGTTTCCTTTAGTTTCTCAAAGGAATCTGTATAATCGTAGGGATACACTCCTTTACGTATAACTAAATCCATCTTGTCGGCAGGGAAGAATTTAGCCGTGTCGACGAACTTATCTCGTGGCAGGTTTTTCGATAATTTATCTAAGCTGGATGCCATGAACCTAAAAGTATCCACGAATCTAACCGTTAGCGGCCCAACCTGCTTACTAAAAGAAATATATTTTTCCTCACTGTTGGGTATGACGCTAATACGACTGTTATCATAGCCCAACTCTCGAACTATGAAATGAGAGTCGTAACCACTCAGATTGTGGAGAAAGACGGGGAGAAATCGAGGAGTACGGTAAAGAATGTTACATTGTGAATGAGCTAATCCACGATAAATCCATAATAAAGACCATATAATATAATGGTCTTAACAAAAATAAATCCACGATAAAGACCAGTGATGTGGTCATGGTCCGCCACTCTTCTGTCGGAGGAAACGAAAGGTTTGGAGCAAAGGTAGCAATGCTGAGATTTTGAAAATTCTTCTAGTTGAGATGGTGTAAGGGACAGCATAGGTTGTTTCGTCGAGTACACCTTTGAAACTTTTTCTGCTACGGACTTTATGTATTTAATGAATTTCTCTGCTGCATCCTCGCCTGTATAAATGTAGGGCTCCATAGGGAAGTCGGCGGGTAGGCAGTGACGAGGAATGTCTTCTGCAACCTTAATATAGGTGCAGAAGCTCATAGGGAGGTGGCGTTGGTAGGGAGTTGTATGGGAATGTATGGGATTGTTATTATCTATTTTCTTTAACACACACTCAAAATCTGCATAGATTACGATGGGAATCCTCATCTGATTTTGTACTTTCGTAAAAGAAACAGTTGGCGGTCTCCCGTCCTCACTATGTTCAGGCAATACGATGCGAGTCGGTTTGTTTTCTCCACAGTATTCCATGTGCTCTTTTACCCATTCGCTAATACCTTCTCGATTTGATCTAAAATGCTGGAAGCATCGCTTACAAACGTGTACCCTTCTTTTTTGTTTGGTGATTTGAGCATAAACTAGTTTATTAAAATCTTTTATATATGCGTAGTGACTACGGTCGTCATCATTTGTCAGTAAAAGGAGGTCTCTATGGTCGTCCTTTTCCTGCCTAACGACTTTTAGGGGATAAACTTCCTCCTTCTCTCCAAGACCAAAGACATTAATACTTATATTATTACGTTGTTCAAATTTTTTCACTTCGTGGAGAGGAGTGGGGAAAGAAATGCAGCTAAAGTCATACCTGTGCTCAAGATTTTTATATTTGCTCACTCGTTCTGGGTGTATTTCCACAAGGGGAGATAGTACGGAATACATGAAGCATCGGTCATCGTTGTTATTTACATTAATTATGGCTTTCTTATTCGCTATACGTGGGGGTAAAGGGATGAAACTAGATCCTCCTATCGGCTTAAACCGGTTAATACGGAGTAGGACACCGACAATGTTTTTAAGAGTCCAACCGCTTCCCTTCAAAGTAGATTCCTCCATCTCAGTTTTTATCTTGTTGTAGCTGGAGTTCAAGCTACCCAAAATAGATGAGTCTTCATATAATATTATGTTCTTTGTTTTAAATGCTCTGTCACAAGTTTCACCCACAATATTTTCGAAAGTTGCCTCCAGAACCAAATTGTATTTGACGGGGGAAATAGTTTCTTCCATATAATTTTTAAGCAAGGTTTGTATAGTCTCCGTCTGGGAATTCAGGAATTCTATTGCAGCTGTACTTTCAGGGGATGGAAGAAAGAACGTTTTCAGGATACCCCCGTGGGAAGTTTCCACCTCATAGAGATGTCCCCTAGCAGCATCGATACGGGCCCTCTTTGCCATGGTGGATATTTCATAACCGCAGCGACGGATATGGGCAATGAGCGTCTTTTTTGATGTAAACTTTTCACCGCAATTTGAGCATTTACGCTGTTGCTCACGTGCCTGACATATGGCTAAATGCCTACCACTAACGTCACGTTCGCGACTGAATACTTTTCCACAAAATTTGCATTCCATGATTAAAAAAATTAATTTTTAATCTCACAAAATTACGAATTAAATATACTAAAAAAAAATAACAATAAGAAGCAAAATAATTCAACTTAGCAAAAATAAATAGAAGAAACGATTTTTTACAAAAACCCGTTAAGGAGACTAGTCGATGTTCACTCTAGCGCAGCACTTAACAGAATGAGGAAGAGTGAGATCGCGCTCTCCTTATATAGTCTCAGAGAGGCCAAAAAAAACAAAATGGCGGACAAGTTCCTGATTACTATGTAGGGGGGGGGGGGATAAGCAAGAGAAACGTATATGTTGAGATAACAATATTCTATAGGTATCTGACCTTAGGAAGGGGGGGGGAGAGTGGTGGGGGGGGGGGGGGTTAAAATACTGCAGGTCATTCAAATTAGGTGGTCAAGGTAAAGTAGAACCCAGCAAGGGGTCACGTGACGTCAGGAATGGGGTACATGGTACTTACGGAGTAGACGGGCGCGCAAAAAAGTGTCCCAGAAGCCTCTTTTTCACCCTACTCACAGGCTCCTGGGTCAAGGGAAAGAGCCCTCACCTTGTTGGCTTTGTTAGAGACTACGTTCTCTTCTGTCATGTCTACCATAGAAGGGTGCATGTATACAGAGGTTTCTACTCCAGATTTGACTGAGACCGAGTACCAAGCAGCCATCCAAGAGTTGGATTCCCTGTATACTCAGGCTTTTGAGATTTTACATCCATTAACTTTAACTTTGGCCCCGGTTTCTGGCAATCAGTCCAGGTTTCGACCCTTCTACGGCTTTTCTTCAAATGAAAATAATAACAGTGCTCAAGACAACTCACTTGTCCATATGCCTAGATTGAGTGTGCCAAGGTTTAGTGGGATTCCCCATGACTGGGAACAGTTTAATTCCAGATTTGTGTCCCTTATAGGATCAAACAACAGTTTAAACGCAGTTCAGAAATTTCAATTCCTGTAGATGCCTTAGATGACACATCTAAAAGACTCATATCCCATCTTTCTTTGTCTGAGGTCAAGTACAATCTAGCTTTTGATTTGCTAAAGGAGGAATACGATAATCCTTTGCGAGTGATTACTCATCATGCCAATCAGCTATTGAATCTGCCTAATGTCAGCGAAAATAATGAATCTATTCCTATATTTTAAAGATTGTTTAAATGTCCACTTTCGTGCCATCAAGGCTATGGAGAATGTAAACGCATATGAAACCTTCTTTGTTGCTTACCTCCTTTCCAAATTCGATAAAAAAACTATTAGCAAGTTTTGAAAATAGTTCACAGTCTGGCAGATCCTTTCCTAGTTTAGATGTGGTCTGCAAATTCCTAAATCAAAAGAGGTTACACCAAGAGAACACGGGATTGTACCAACCTAAAGAACAAGCAAGTTCATCATCAAGTCCTTACAATGCTAAGTTAAGACAAAGGGGTAGGACAGGAGCATTGGTCTTTTCCTCACCCGATGGTGCCTTTTCCCGTTCTAATTACTCTTGTCAATGTTGCCATAAGGGCTCACATCCCTTGTATTCTGGTAAAGTTTTCATATCCAAGACGATACCAGGTCGCAATAAATGGATATCTGATCAAAAACGTTGTTACAATTGTTTCGGTTCTCACTTTGTTTCTCTATGTAAAACTGAAAAAAGATGTAGGGTTTGCTCCAAAAAACATCTTACGTTGCTCCATGAAGACTCTACCACAGCTAGAAAGTTACCAGATCCCAAGCCGGAAAGCCCTTCTCCTTCTCCACCTTCCGCCTCAGCAATGTGTGCTGCGTCTAGTAATAATGAAGTCTGCGTTTTGTCGGCCACAGCTTTGGTTAAATTGGAAGTCCCTAAGGCACACTGCAATACTGTGGTTAAATCAGTAATTGATACTGCAGCCACAGCTTCATTTGTATCGCAGGCTACTGTAGATAGATTAGATGTTTCCGTCATCAAAGCTATTACTCCTGTAGGAGGTTTAGGTAGGCAAACATGTAATGCTAATGGCACTGTCAATTTAAATATAAAGAACTTAGATCAACGCACTCCGGCTAAGCAACATTCGTTTTATGTTCTAAATCATATTGCATTTAATACCCCAGTAAACAAGGTGTCGTCTACAGTTAAAGATCAATTGCGTGGTATTAATTTATCAGATCCTTGGTTTGATTCTCCTGCACCAATTGATTGCATATTAGGTGCAGATCTTGCTGTCCTGATATTTACAGGTTCTCCTGTGGCACTTGGTTCCGGACTACCTATGTACATGCCTTCTTTCTTTGGTTATGTATTAGTGGGAAGGGCCCCCACTCTTAATGAAGCACATTCTGAAATTGTATCTCAGGCTAGTGTAGCATCTCTTATTGTTACTCTTTTATCTCAACAGACAGATATTCAGCACAGAATTTCTCATGTTAATCCTCCACAGTTTTCCACCTTGCATCAAGATTCTTATCAACAGGTAGTTCAAAGAAATTCTCCATTGTTAATTTCGCAAGGCACTCAAAACCAACCATCTCGATATGAGAACCAACAACCAGACCTTCCTAATGATCTTTCTCCGAATCCTCCTCAGTTTCATTTTGATAGTAATCAACCTATTAACAGCCATAGAATGTCTCAAAATCAGTCTCCTTGTTTGACACATCCAGAATCTCAAAACCAAGTTGAAAGTCAGAGGGTATCTCACACTATTACTTTGGAAACTATTGTGCCAAAAGAAAATCCATCGAATTCTGCTGCACTTCCATCACAGTCTCCTATTCAGCTGACCTCTTATCCAACAAATGTTAGCGCTCCTCCAGCATATGAAAGTGGGAAGCAATCCCCTTTAGCTCAATCAATTCTTGTTCCTGCTTATCCTTCAATAGACCATGATAAATCATCTTCCCTTAATTTACCTTCAGTACCTACCCAACATAATCCATTTGCACAATTTTATCACCCACATTTTCATCCGCATTCAAGAATGAACGAAAAAATACCATCTTCATCATGTTATCCATTTCCATATGGCCCATATCCCTTCAGGGACCCCCCTAGGTGAGTCTTTTGCCTCAGTTTCGGAAAACGATGTAGAAACTCAAGTAAATTTTCTCAGTGGCCCTCTACATCGTGGCTATTTGGCAACTCATTCTAAATTATGGGCTGTACTAAATTTATGTGTTCCAACTAATGCACAATACACATGTTTATAACTTTTCACCAGTTGTTTTCCAAATTACGAGGCATACCATTTCATCAAATCTGAAATAGTTTCAATAATTTCTGTAATATTCTTCTTTTTCTCTTGGCATAATTACAATTTTCTTTTTTCTTAATTATGTTTTTATAAAAATGGGGACCGCTCCAAAATAGAACAGGGGCTGTGCATTGCCCCCAAGATGTTCCATTGGAACCAGCCTATAAGGTAATCTAAACTCTTTAACTCCCGATTACTTATTACTAATTAACTCTCCTTCATATCGCTTTTCGCATTAACTCTCCTTTTATTTAATAATTGCTTCGCTTCGTTTCCAGTTTCCTATTAATCAATTGATTTTCCTTCCTATCGTTTTTCGCACCAATTTATTAATGGATTTACTTCATTTTCCAATTACTTATCAGTAATTAATTTTCTGTCGGATCGTTTTTCACATCCACGTCCCTTCCAAAGCATCTTGCTTTAGTTTCGCTTCCAATTTCCTATTGGGCAATTGATTTGCCTTCGTATTGCTTTTTCGCATTAACTCTCTCCTTAGTAATTGCTTTGCTCCTCTCCAATTTCCTATTGGGCAATTGATTTGCCTTATTATTGCTTTTTCACATTAACTCTCTTCCTAATAAACAGCTGTTCTCTTCTCTTGAGTGTTCTTGTCTTTCGTTTTCAAATTATTTATCCACTAGTGTGTTTCCTTCTTAATGGGTATTTAATTTTATTTTTCTTGTTTTTTGATATGTACACCCGTTCTGGCGCACTGCATTTGGTAAAGTGTTAAGTCCTTATATTCCTCTTCAAATTATTTACCCAGTAGTGTGTTTTCTTCGCCTTGGGTATTTAATTTTTATTTTTTCTTGGTTCTTGATAGTGCATGTAGCTCTCCTACAAGAAACATGGTTTAATAAAACCAAAAAATACGAAGCAAAAAATTACTCAGTAATTAAAAAATATAGAAAAGACAATTATGAAGGTATAGGAATAATAATTCATAACTCCATAAAACACAATACAGGTCCAATAGAAGTAAAAACTATCCCATCAAATAATTTTGAACCTCAAATCTGCTTTTTTACCGTATACATCCCTCCATCAGCTAGACCTAGCCGCATAAATTTTGAAAAACTTTTTTCGCTCCCAGAAAAACTAGTCAATGTTTCGGTAATATTAGGCGGAGATTTCAATGCCGAATCCAAGTTTTATGCAAGCCCAAAGGATTCTTTCAGGGGCAACTTAATAACAGAACAATGGGTAGAGCAACCTATTGTACTGCTAAATGATTATGGTAAAGCTACTCGACTAGGAAGACCAGGAGAAAAATCTATCACAGATCTCACCTTTGTCAGCCCAGATTTATCTCACCTAGTAACATGGTCCATCACAAACGAAACCCTAGGCAGCGATCATTTATTAATAAAAATCTCCTTTGCAACTGGTATATTTCCGGCAAGGAGAAATTTTGGGAAATTCAATCGTGACCTTTACATAAATCAACTTAATTACATAAATCAGGCAGAGGAGAGGGCGATTCCTCGAACTAAATATAACCCAAACAAGCAATTTTACCCAAAACCTAGATGGAATGAAAACCTGGAGGCAGCCTACAAGCAGAAGGTGGCATCAATAAAACAATATAGGAAAAACATGACTATAGAGAATTACAGAATAATGAGGGTTAACATCAACAAGACCAAAAAGATCATAGCAAAGGCTAAAAAAGACTGCTGGAGGAACGATTTCTTTGGGGGAATCAACCCCTCGAACTACAAATCTATGTGGCATAAAGTTAGAAATTTCCAAGGCAAGAACCATCCTCATCAGCAAACCCAATCCCAGCATCCAAAGCTACAGCGAAAGCATTTCTTGAAAAAATTAATGATAGCTCTGTACTCATGCCACAACAGATTGCGAGGAACCCAAGCTGGGCAAGGGAACAAGACACCAGTCCAATTTCCTGCAAGTTTACGGAAACAGAATATGATGCTGCCCTTCATGGCAAAAAAGGCACTGCACCGGGATTGAATGAAATTAATTATGAAATGTTGGCTCTCCTACCCAGATTCCTAATGTTAAGACTACTCAAAGCCTTCAATGATATTTGGAAAAATTCTGATGTACCTTCTGCTTGGAGACAGATTATAATAGAACCTATAGTCAGTCAAATCTGGTAGGGATCCTTCCCTTCTTTATAGCTCGAGGCCCATCGCTCTCATTTCATGTCTGGCCAAAACGTTCAATACTATGGTTAAACAAAGACTTGAATGGTTTCTAGAAAAAAATCAAATTCTAAGTAACAGAACCTTTGGTTTCCGGAAAAATCGCCCAACGATTGATGGTATTATCTATTTTACTAATGAAATATACAAATCTTATAAAAGTATAAATATCTTAATAGCGATTTCCCTGGACCTCCAAGACGCCTATAACAAGGTCAATATAAACAAACTTAGCGGAATCTTGAAGTCTCCCTGATATTATGACACGGTGGATCATGAATTATTTGACATTTAGGATATACCACTTACAAACATCAGAAGAGTAGTAAAAGTCCAGTCTAATTCAGGCCTGCCCCAGGGGGGGGGGGGTCCTTTGAGCCCTATTCTATTCAGTATATACACACATAAGGTGATTAGCAATCCCCCGTCTGAATGCAAAATATTACAATATGCTGATAACTTAATTTTGTATACGTCTTTTTCAGACCACACAAAAGGAGTTTAAATCCTACAAGAAGCTTTCAACACACTTGAAAATAAATTACTAGCACTCGAATTGCAGATTAACGCATCAAAATGTAAAATCGTAACATTTACAAGGAAAATAAAAATGAACTTAACACTAAAACTTCAAGCACACAGTGGAACTATAGAATATACCAATACAATAAAGCTTCTAGGGGTTTATTTAGACATGAAACTTTCATTTAAACCACAACTAGAAAAAACATATAACAAAGCAGCTAATAGCTTAAATATCATAAGGTCAATAGCAGATATTACTTGGGGAGCTCATCCACATAATTTACTCACTTTATATAAATGTATGACAAGATCAATAATGGACTATGCCTCTGTAATATACAATGAATTCAACTCACCATTGATCAAAAAATTAAGCACAGTCCAGAATAACGCAATAAGGATATGTTTAGGAGCCTTTCGTATAAGCCCCACTAATGTCCTTCAAGTAGAATCAGGTGAAATGCCTCTCCAGATGAGAAGGGATTGGCTAATTAAGAAAACCATCTTAAAAATTGCATCTGATAAAACACACCCTTTACATGAAGCGATTCAGAACGGAACCCTATCTATTTCAAAAGCCGGAAAAATATTTCAGGAACTGAGACCCCTAGTACGCTCAATGGCCACTTCCTCCGGATCATACGACCTGTGCACCCCTATTCCAAAACAGCAAATCATCATTAAAACATACCCAAAACTGAATATATCAGATTCTCCGAAGTCGAACTACTCTACTACAGCTTTGAAACAGAAATCCCTGGAAATATTATCAGATAGATACACTCACCATTTGAAATTATACACAGATGCATCCAAAGACAAAACCAAGGTTTCCGTTGGGATATATGATAAAAATGCGAACAAAGAATTAGCCATGAATCTCCCAATAAAATTCAGTATATACAGTACCCAAATTTTTGCTGTCGCTGAGGCCTTCAAATTAGCCAATAGACTTTATAAAAACCAAAAAAAAGTAATATTACCAGATTCCGCTTCAGTTTGCTATGCACTAAAAAATGTACTTCTCCAAAACATCAAATCATATCTAATCTATCAATTAGTAGAGGAAACCTCAAGCACGAATAACAACTTCACAGTTCAGTGGATTCCAGGCCACGTGGGCTTGTACGGAAATGAACTTGCGGACAAATTGGCAAATAAAGGACCAGCAAGAGAGGGAAATGCCAAACTTCCATTAAAGGAAGTAAAATATCACCTAAGGAAACAACAAATCAGCGAGTGGCCAGAGAGGTATACATGGGAGTCACAAACAAAGGGCGAGGACCACTATGGTATAGGTACAACCAAAAGTAAGCCTACGACCATGGTTTTCCCATATCAACATAGTCATGAAGAAAAAAGAAATAGCAATGTTAACGAGACTAAGAATTAATCATGGCCGAACAAACCGTGGTGTAACACTAATAAAAATCAACAAGGATGAAAAATGCCCGGTTCGTAACACTATTGAGGACCCAATACACATCATAACAAAATGCAAAAAATATGATAACATTTGCAAAAAATGACATTTTTAGACAATAGCCTCATACAATTCATATTCCAATTAACAGAAGAAAGTACAATAACGTTCTAACCCCTATATGTAATAGTCCGGGAGGTGAGGGCCAAAAAGGTTTGAAGAAATATTTTGATAATGTAGGCTGAAAGTACTCATTTCATAGACAACAAATGTGAATGCCTACATTTGTTGTCTATGAAATGAGTACTTTCAGCCTACATGATCAAAAATTTGACAAATTTTACTACGATAGGTAAATACACGTTCTATCGATCAACCTTTACGATATATTTACGAAATGCAACTCGCAGTAAAAAACAAGCAAGCGGTAAAAAAAAAAATTCAACTGTTGATGAAATTAGGCCCCTTAAAAAAAGAAATAAGCAATAACGAGTCGAAAAGTACTGAGAACTTTCAAGTTTTGCAATACAACTACTCTATAACTTATGGATATATACAAATATAAGCATATAGATGTGGGAAAATGTGTGAAGTTGAGGAATGATTTACATATTATCAAAAACGTTGATTTCTAATCTAAGTAAGTTCGTAAGTGAAAGTTGTGTTTTATGCGTATCGCACCAGATTTTTCAAAATTTATCGTCAGGTTATTTTCGGCAAGTCGTTCAAGCACGGCTTTTGATGTCTCCAGATGCTCTTCATTATCCTTTCCCTCGATGATTTCATCATAAAATACTCAGACGTTGTTAATACCGCTCAAGTTCCATGAAGTTCTCTTTTGCGATGGAGCCGGTGCTTCCTTTACTCCTAACATCAGTCTATTTACCAGGTTCTATTTACCAGAATTCTTGAACTTTCTTCATCCATGACAACGTTCAAATAGGCTTGTCTTATGTCTAACTTTCTGACAAAATTTTCCTCTTGCTATGCCAGCAAAGAGATCTTCAGCCCTGTGTATTGGGAAAGTGCAATTCTCCACAAAGCGGTTCACAGTTGTTTGTAGTCTGCACATAAGCGAATAGCGCCTTCCGCCTTTACAATCGGAGCTCCTGGCATTCCTCACTCACAGTAATTAGTCTTTTTTATCACCCCTGCGTTTCCAGTCAGTCTATTTCCTTCTCCACCTTTTCTCTCAAGGCATATGGTGAAACTCTTGGAGGTTTAAAAACATGCTGTGTTCCTTCCCTAATCTGAATAAGCCCCCTAAAACCCGGAATTCGTGTTAACGAAAATACATTGACTAAAACAAAATAAACTTGGAGGGAAAAGTAAAAAACTAGAAGAAACAACTTAAAGTACATACAATAGTAAAAGTAGAACTTTGAAGAACATAAAAAGATCTAATTTATAATAATTACAAATATCATTTTTTTACGCTTTGATTTTTTAAATTTGTATTTTTTTAACCAATAATATTTTTACTCTCACTTACCTATATATGAAATATATAGTAAGGGAAAGTATTGCGATCGTGAAAAATTTCGACTTCCGGTTTTCAACGGAAATACACGTTTTGCGCTCCCCTGAGTCCAAATGACCAAGTCCTGCGAAATGGTCTGTGTGTGAACAGACTAGATCAAAAACGATAAGCCGTACAAAACTGAAATTGGGTATTTGGTGTATGTATATGTCCGCGATGTGACAGCAAAAATTTCATCATAATTCGTCAAACGGAAGGGGTATTTTTTTAAAAACTTTTTTGTCTATTTTTTACGTTTTTCTTGATTTTCTCAAAAACGGCTCTAACGATTTTGATTAAACTCGGTATCTGGTTTATGTATAGGCCCGCGATGTGACAGTCAAAATTTCATCAAAATTGATCAATTTGAGAGAGCACTTTACTTAATAAATGTTTTTACATGATTTTTTTTCTCAAAAACGGCAGTAACTATTTTGATCAAACTGGGTATTTAATGTATGTATATGTGACTGCCAAAATTTTATTAACCGTATTATGAAAACAAAAACTTTTATTTATTAATAAAGAAGAATTTATATTTACTTAAGAGAGTAAATACGCGGTGCTCAAATTTTTTGAAGCATCGAAGGTGCGTAAAAATATGGTGTAAGATAATAGTCTATAATTAATTATATTTTAGTCTAGAGACTTTTGTTCCATAATAAATGTCTGAAAGCAATATAAAGCGATTTTAGAGGAACAGTAATCGTTTTCTATTTCCAAAAAAGTATGAGACAAACTTTACTACGAGTCGTGAATACACCTCCTATCGATTCACATTCACGTTATATTTACAAAAATAAAACAACCAAAAAACAACCGAGCAGAAAAAAAAATTCGACTGTTGATGAAATTAGGCCCCTTCAAAAAATAAATAAGCAATAGTGAATCGCAAAGTTCTGAGAACTTCCATATTTTGCTATATACTCTATAACTTATGGAGATATAATATATCTCCATAAGTTGAGGATTGGCGTTTACATATTATCGAAACACGTCGATTACTAATCTAAGCAAGTTCGTAAGTGAAAGTTGTGTGTTGCGCGCATTGCACCAGAATTTTTTCAATTAGTGTTATAAATTATCAGTTTTAACCTCTAAAATTTTCCTTATTATAAAAGATCATGCAATAACAAAAGAAATTCAAGGAATCAGCGTACTGTGCTATGGTGGAACAATAAGTTTACAGTTTTGCGCAGACAGACAAATAAATTGCGGAAAATTTATCAAAAGACAATACTGACCACAAAATACGTGAAACAAGAAGACTGGACTATATCTATAGTAAACACAAATATGAAAAACTTATTAAAAAATCAAAATTTGAAAGTTGGAAAGCATTTACGACAAATACTAATGCGTGGAATTGACCTTACAAATCAGCTGCTAATAAATTGAAAACCGTAACGTTACTTAAGACATTAATTAATAACCAAGGAGTATACACTTCAGACATAGGTGATTCCCTAAGGCAACTTTTGGATGATTTAATTAAGAATGACAGTTTTGATAATGACAACCATATACACATGACTATGAGAACGAATATTAATGTACCTCCTACAACACCTGATGACGTACCAATTGATGATGGGGAAAATTATAAAAATCTGGATACTAAAAAATCTATTGGTATAGATAAAATCAGTCCTACTATAGTCAAAAAAGTTTTCGAATATTTTCGTAAAATTTGTTACGACTATATAAATTACTTTTCGAAAGGAAGGAGTTTCCAACAAACTGGAAAGAAGGTAAACTGGTTCTCATCCCTAAAAGCGATCAAAGCTCACTCAGACCAATCAGTATCCTTCCTGTCATTGGAAAAATATTTGAAAAAGTTATAAAAAATAGACTTGTGCATTTTCTATTGTCGAAACAAATAATTGACAAACGACAATTTGCATTTCGACCTCAAACTGGTACGGATGATGCGATACACGCACTGACTGAGCACATAACCTCTGATATAAATCATAAAAGTAATATGCTAGTAGTAAGTTTGGATATAAAGGCAGCATTTGATACCGCGTGGTTGCCGGCGATACTAACTAACTTAAAAAAGTACGAATGCCCTCAAAATTTATTTCTACTGATTAAAAATTACTTAACTAATAG
This sequence comes from Aelia acuminata, assembly GCA_911387785.2. Taxonomy (NCBI): domain Eukaryota; kingdom Metazoa; phylum Arthropoda; class Insecta; order Hemiptera; family Pentatomidae; genus Aelia; species Aelia acuminata. The sequence goes on along the minus strand of OU426978.1, from coordinate 154,585,822 downwards.
ATCATTGTCAATTTATATTAACTACTATACGATCAACAAAAAATTATCAATAGGTAACTCCCAAGGATCCTGCCTGTCACCTCTACTTTGGAATGTACTCGTGAATACTGTTTTCGAAACTGAATTACCGAATGACGCAACAATTTTGGCTTATGCAGAAGACATTTTAGTTTTGGTCAAACGAAATAACTTTGAAGAACTGGAATATATTACAAATACAATCTTAACAAGACTTATGCGTTGGGCTAACAGTAACAAACTTAAATTTAATACGGACAAATCAAAGTATATAATATTTTCTCGGAAAAGAGCAATACCCACCCTAATTATTATATTAAATTCCTCAGTACTGACACAACATGACGTTCTAGATATATTGGAATTTTGTTTGACAGAAAACTGAATTCGAACCGACATACTGATAATATATACAACCAGACCTTACAAACAATTAATAGACTAGCAATTGCAGCCTATTGGGGCCTCGGGTCAGAGGTACTGAAGGTCATTTACTAAGCAGCCTTAATTTCAAAGATGTTATATGTCTGGGTTCAGGCAATTAGAAGAAAAAGGAATTTAGAGAAATTAAAGAGGCTTCAAAGGCTTATAGCCATAAAGGTGTGTAAAGGCTTCAGTACGCTCTCATATGAGGCGGCAGTTGTTCTTGCTGGGATGCTAACAATTAATATGATTATTGACAAGAAGTCTGAATTATATAAAATTAAAAACTACATATGTACTAACTACAAAAACATATTACATGACGAAATAGAACTACCAATTCACTACAGCAAATGGCTTCACCCTGCATCATACATACATGTACTTACACACATACTCGTATCTGTACCGAACCCACTTGACTCTGACATCACAGACATATACACGGACGGTAGCAAGGAGGAAGGTAACGTTGGCTGTGCTTGGGTTGGTTTAGACAAACAGAATAACCCACTGGAAAAGCAGTATAAACTCGCGTCGTGGTGTTCAAACAACCAAGCCGAAAAACTAGCCGTCTTAAAAGCATTAGAATACCTTACTTAAGCTCCTTCTACAACCCATTCACAAATAATTTTACAAACAGACAACATGAACGTAATTCATTCACTAAATAACTTAAATATTCACGACCCATTGACTGAAGAAATTAGACTGAACATCTTAAAATTGATAGAGTACAATAAATTAGTTCAGATAAAATGGGTGAAAGGGCACTCGGGGGTCGAGGGCAACGAAAGAGCTGACCAGTTAGCCAAAGAAGCGGCCAGTAGCGAGGTGTTGGTGCCCTCTTACAGCAAGGCTCCGATTTCCCATATCAAGGGCCTCATCACCAAAGAGTCGGTTGCGAAGTGGAACACAATCTGGAAAGCTTCTACGAAATCACCAAGCCTACACAATTACATCCCACAAATAACACTAAACAATCATAAAATTCTACACAGCAAAGAACACAGAGTAACACAATTCCTAACTGAACACGGAAACACTAACAAGGGGAGGGCACAGCTATGGGGTCGTCGATCGGGCCCATTTTTTTTCTGGTGATTCTACATCGAAAAATAGTCGACACGTGTCCGAGCGTTCCGTCCAATGGGCCTTAGGTGCTGAGAAATAAAATAAAATACCTTGAAAATCCTTTATTTTTTATCTTGAGTTTGGAAAATGATATCGACATGATTCTTTCACTAATTCATTTATTTTAGAGAGTAGATTAAAGGAAAAATACAATCGTTAAAGAATTATTCATATTTCTTCAATTTAATTTAAAAAAAGCTTCAAGTTTTCAAGTAAACTAGCTTTATAAATTTTTTCACATAAAAAACAATAGCAGAATTGAGTTCAGCACCTCAAGAAACCCTGATGTCTTAAATATCATCCAAAACAAAAAATAACTTTTTTTCCAGTCAGGTAGGTGTGTGTGTGGGAATGTGTGTTTTATACAGTGTGCTGTGTGCCGGAGTCGGCTTTGTTTTCAATGCTTCTACGTGTCCTACCACCCAAAATATTGTAAAAAGTAGTAAAGCAAAAGTTAGAATAAATTATTGTATAAGTATATGACTTAACAATAAATTTTTTTTTCATCAATGCATAGTAATTTCATTTCTCTTCAATGGGAGTATGGGTATTTTTAAACAACACCAAACTTTGAAATGATTTTCTATAAGAAATAGAGAAATTATTCGGGTTGGAAACTATTATCCTTATTCTGACTTATTGTTAGAGTTAGGTTCATAGAATATTCTGGCAAAATAATGACATTAAAAAATCATTTTGGGTTAGTACATAGAGTGAAACTGTTTTTGTTTCATAACAGTTTTCAGATTCGTTTTGAGGACAATCAAAAAAACTTATAAGCAAATTTTGGGAAGATTAAAAAAAAAAAAATTAAAAATTGCATTAAAAGTTAAGCTAAGGCTTAACTTAACTTAACTCTTAACCTCCCCTTACAATTTCGTTAAACATCCAAAAATCAGACCATATTTCGGAGAAAATTCTACCGATTCTCATCAAATTCATAGGGTAAATAAAGGCTCTAGAGTTACACATTTTTACATAATCGAGATATTTTTACGTGTTCATGAATCATACATAATATAATGAAAAATTTGAATTCAATATTTATTTTGAGGACCATTTTTTACAAGAGCTTCCCGAGATAATACAATAGTTATTTATATGGTTAGAAAAAGGAAGCTTTCTTCTATGCAACGAGCTCAAGAACGTAAAAATCGGATCAGCTCAACACGAGATGCAGATTTTGAAAATACACATACAATTTTGCTGAAACATTTTTAAGCTGTTCCTGACAGGAAAAAAATTTTTTTTTTTGTTTTGGATGATATTTAAGACATCAGGGTTTCTTGAGGTGCTGAATTCAATTCTGCTATTGTTTTTTATGTGAAAAAATTTATAAAGCTAGTTTACTTGAAAACTTGAAGCTTTTTTTAAATTAAATTGAAGAAATATGAATAATTCTTTAACGATTGTATTTTTCCTTTAATCTACTCTCTAAAATAAATGAATTAGTGAAAGAATCATGTCGATATCATTTTCCAAACTCAAGATAAAAATAAAGGATTTTCAAGGTATTTTATTTTCTTTCTCAGCACCTAAGGCCCATTGGACGGAACGCTCGGACACGTGTCGACTATTTTTCGATGTAGAATCAACAGAAAAAAAATGGGCCCGATCGACGACCCCATAGCTGTGCCCTCCCCTTGTAAGTACTATTTAAAACGATTCAATATCATACAAACGGACACGTGTGATGAAGATGGACAAACACACAATTTCAAACACATACTTTATGATTGCAGATTATACGACAGATAAAGATACAAATTAATACTAAGTGTTGTGACCAAACATGGAAACTGGCCTGATACAGAGCATATACTTTTTACTAAATTTAAGACAGACTTACTGAAATTTATAAAAGTTATTGATTTTGATCGACTGAAAAGCAACAGAAGGGCATCCTAAAACTTGTGCTTATAAGTGATATTTATTTCCTATTTTATTTTTATTTTTTATTTTTTTGGTTTTTACTTTCACTTACCTATATATGAAAAAATCTGGTGCGTGCGCGCAACACACAACTTTCACTTACCAACTTACTTTGATTAGAAATTGACGTGTTTTGCTAAATATCATTTCCCAAAGTCACAAATTTTTCTACATTCATATCTTATTTTTGTTAATCGTTAAAGCCGTTTTTGAGTAAATAAAAAAAAACCGTGAAAATTATACAAAATTTATTGAGTAAAGTCCCCCCTCCCGTAGATCAATTTTGATGAAATTTTTAGAGTCATATCTCGGGCATATAAATACATCAAATACCAAGTTTGATCAAAATCGTTTAAACCGTTTTTGAGTAAATAAAAAAAACATGTAAAAATGATACACAATTTATTAAGTAAAGTCCCCCCTCCGGTTTATCAATTGTGATGAAATGTTGGTTATCACATCTTTGGCTTATAAATACATCAAATACCAAGTTTGATCAAAATCGTTATAACCATTTTTGAGTAAATAAAAAAAAACATGTGAAAATGATACAAAATTTATTAAGTAAAGTCCCCCCTCCGGTTGATCAATTTTGATGAAATTTTCACAGTCATATTACAGGCATATAAATAGATCAAATACTCAGTTTAATCAAAATCGTTAGAGCCGTTTTTGAGAAAATCGAAAAAAACTTAAAAAGTTATTAAATAAAGTACCCCCTCCCTTTGAGCAAATTTGATGAAATTTTTGCTGTCACATCGCGGGCTTATACATACTCTAAATACCCAATTTCAGGTTTTCACGGTTTATAGTTTTTGAGCTAGTCTGTTCACACACACACACACAGACACACACACACACACACACACAGACCATTTCGCGGGACTTGGTTATTTTGACTCAGGGGACCCCAAAACGTGTATTTCCGTTGAAAACCGGAAGTCGAAAATTTTCACGATCGCAATACTTCCACTTACTATATATTTCATATATAGGTAAGTGCAAGTAAAATCAGACGACTTGGAGTATCATGCGAAAGAAAAAATAGATCAGAGGTACGCATCGTTTTCTGCAGACGTGCCACAACGATGAGATATCATTTTTACTTTCACTTACCTATATATGAAATATATAGTAAGTGGAAGTATTGCGATCGTGAAAAATTTCGACTTCCGGTTTTCAACGGAAATACACGTTTTGGGGTCCCCTGAGTCCAATTAACCAAGTCCCGCGAAATGGTCTGTGTGTGTGTGTGTGTGTCTGTGTGTGTGTGTGTGTGTGTGTGTGTGTGAACAGACTAGCTCAAAAACTATAAACCGTGCGAACCTGAGATTGGGTATTTAGTGTATGTATATGCCCGCGATGTGACAGCAAAAATTTCATCAAAATTGCTCAAAGGGAGGGGGTACTTTATTTAATAACTTTTTAAGTTTTTTTCGATTTTCTCAAAAACGGCTCTAACGATTTTGATTAAACTGAGTATTTAATCTATTTATATGCCCGAGATATGACTGTAAAAATTTCATCAAAATTGATCAACCGGAGGGGGGACTTTACTTAATAAATTTTGTATTATTTTCACGTGTTTTTTTTTATTTACTCAAAAACGGTTTTCACGATTTTGATCAAACTGGGTATTTGATGTATGTATATGCCAAAGATTTGTTAGCCAACATTTCATCAAAATTGATCAACCGGAGGGGGGACTTTACTTAATAAATTTTGTATCAATTTCACGTGTTTTTTTAATTTACCCAAACGGCTTTCATGATTTTGATCAAACTGGGTATTTATGTATGTATATGCTAGAGATGTGATAGCCAACATTTCATCAAGATTGATCAACCGAAGCGGACACTTTATTTCATAACTTTTTTTCTAATTTTTAGATTATCTCAAAAACGGCTTTAACGATTTTCTTCATATTCGTCATGTTTAATGAAAATTGAGTGTTATTTAATATCAGGTAAGCGTTATCATTATTTAAATGTTCTGAGGGGTTTATAGAGCAAATGAAAACAAAAAAAATCTGGTGCTTGCGCGCAACACACAACTTTCACTTACCAACTTACTTAGAATAGAAATTGACGTGTTTTGCTAAACATCATTTCCCAAAGTCACACATTTTTCTACATTCATATCTTATTTTTGTTAATCGTTAAAGCCGTTTTTGAGTAAATAAAAAAAAAACCCGTGAAAATGATACAAAATTTATTAAGTAAAGTCCCACCTCCGGTTGATCAATTGTGATGATATGTTGGTTATCACATCTTTGGCATATTAATACATCAAATACCAAGTTTGGTCAAAATAGTTAAAACCGTTTTTGAGTAAATTAAAAAAACACGTGAAAATGATACAAAATTTATTAAGTAAAGTCCCCCCTCCGGTTGATCAATTGTGATGAAATGTTGGTTATCACATCTTTGGCATATAAATACATCAAATACCAAGTTTGATCAAAATAGTTAAAACCGTTTTTGAGTAAAAAAAAAAAACATGTGAAAATGATACAAAATTTATTAAGTAAAGTCCCCCCTCCGGTTGATCAATTGGGATGAAATGTTGGTTATCACATCGTTGGCATATAAATCCATCAAATACCAAGTTTGATCAAAATAGTTAAAACCGTTTTTGAGTAAATAAAAAAAACACGTGAAAATGATACAAAATTTATTAAGTAAAGTCCCCCCTCCGGTTGATCAATTGGGATGAAATGTTGGTTATCACATCTTTGGCATATAAATACATCAAATACCAAGTTTGATCAAAATAGTTAAAACCGTTTTTGAGTAAATAAAAAAAACATGTGAAAATGATACAAAATTTATTAAGTAAAGTCCCCCCTCCGGTTGATCAATTTTGATGAAATTTTTGCTGTCACATCGCGGGCATATACCTACACTAAATACCTAATTTCAAGTTCCCACGGTTTATAGTTTTTGAGCTAGTCTGTTCACACACACACACACACACACACACACACACACACACACACACACACACACACACAGACACACACACACACACACACAGACCATTTCGCGGGACTTGGTTATTTTGACTCAGGGGACCCCAAAACGTGTATTTCCGTTGAAAACCGGAAGTCGAAAATTTTCACGATCGCAATACTTCCACTTACTATATATTTCATATATAGGTAAGTGAAAGTAATAAGAAATGAATGTGGAAAATGTGTAACTTTGAGAAGTGGCATTAACAAAACGCATTAATTTCTTATCTAAGTAAGTTGGTAAGTGAAAGTTGTGTGTTGCGCGCACGCACCAGATTTTTTTACTTTCACTTACCTATATATGAAATATATAGTAAGTGGAAGTATTGCGATCGTGAAAAATTTCGACTTACGGTTTTCAACGGAAATACACGTTTTGGGGTCCCCTGAGTCCAATTAACCAAGTCCCGCGAAATGGTCTGTGTGTGTGTGTGTGTGTCTGTGTGTGTGTGTGTGTGTGTGAACAGACTAGCTCAAAAACTATAAACCGTGCGAACCTGAGATTGGGTATTTAGTGTATGTATATGCCCGCGATGTGACAGCAAAAATTTCATCAAAATTGCTCAAAGGGAGGGGGTACTTTATTTAATAACTTTTTACATTTTTTTCGATTTTCTCAAAAACGGCTCTAACGATTTTGATTAAACTGAGTATTTGATCTATTTATATGCCCGAGATATGACTGTAAAAATTTCATCAAAATTGATCAACCAGAGGGGGGACTTTACTTAATAAATTTTGTATCATTTTCACGTGTGTTTTTTTATTTACTCAAAAACGGCTTTCACGATTTTGATCAAACTGGATATTTGATGTATGTATATGCCAAAGATGTGATAGACAACATTTCATCAAAATTGATCAACCGGAGGGGGGACTTTACTTAATAAATTTTGTATCAATTTCACGTGTTTTTTTTATTTACTCAAAAACGGCTTTCACGAATTTGATCAAACTGGGTATTTATGTATGTATATGCCAAAGATGTGATAACCAACATTTCATCAAGATTGATCAACCGAAGCGGGCACTTTATTTCATAACTTTTTTTCTAATTTTTAGATTATCTCAAAAACGGCTTAAACGATTTTCTTCATATTCGTCATGTTTAATGAAAATTGAGTGTTATTTAATATCAGGTAAGCGTTTATTAAAATGTTCTGAGGGGTTTATAGAGCAAATGAAAACAAAAATAAGAAATGAATGTGGAAAATGTGTAACTTTGAGAAGTGGAATTAACAAAACGCATTAATTTCTTATCTAAGTAAGTTGGTAAGTGAAAGTTGTGTGTTGCGCACACGCACCAGATTTTTTTTTTTTTTTTTTACTTTCACTTACCTATATATGAAATATATAGTAAGTGGAAGTATTGCGATCGTGAAAAATTTCGATTTCCGGTTTTCAACGGAAATACACGTTTTAGGGTCCCCTGAGTCCAATTAACCAAGTCCCGCGAAATGGTCTGTGTGTGTGTGTGTCTGTGTGTGTGTGTGTGTGTCTGTGTGTGTGTGTGTGTGTGTGTGAACAGACTAGCTCAAAAACTATAAACCGTGCGAACCTGAAATTGGGTATTTAGTGTAGGTATATGCCCGCGATGTGACAGCAAAAATTTCATCAAAATTGCTCAAAGGGAGGGGGTACTTTATTAATTAACTTTTTAAGTTTTTTTCGATTTTCTCAAAAACGGCTCTAACGATTTTGATTAAACTGAGTATTTGATCTATTTATATGCCTGAAATATGACTGTAAAAATTTCATCAAAATTGATCAACCGGAGGGGGGACTTTACTTAATAAATTTTGTATCAATTTCACTTGTTTTTTTTTATTTACTCAAAAGCGGTTTTAACGATTTTGATCAAACTTGGTATTTGATGTATTTATATTCCCGAGATATGACTGTAAAAATTTCATCAAAATTGATCAACCGTGCGGGGGAGTTTACTTAATCAATTTTGTATCATTTTCACTTGTTTTTTTTATTTACTCAAAAACGGTTTTAACGATTTTGATCAAACTTGGTATTAAATCTATTGATATGCCCGAGATATGACTGTAAAAATTTCATCAAAATTGATCAACCGGAGGGTGGACTTTACTTAATAAATTTTGTATCATTTTCACGTGTTTTTTTTATTTACTCAATAACGGTTTTAACGATTTTGATCAAACTTGGTATTTGATGTATTTATATGCCCGAGATATGACTGTAAAAATTTCATCAAAATTGATCAACAGGAGGGGGGACTTTACTTAATAAATTTTGTCCAATTTTTACCTTTTTGATCGCTTATCTCAAAAACGGCTTTAACGATTTTTATCAAATTCGTTATGTTTAATGAAAATTAGTTGTTATTTAATATCAGGTAAGCTTTATCATTATTAAAATGTTCTGAGGGGGCTTAAATGGGGAAGGGGCTTTTTTTGTTTTTCTATAAAGTACCTTTGTTTTAGTTTATATTGGGAAATTATATGTCTCTCATTACGCTTAAAAATGAGAAACGGCTAAATATGATATATGAAGAAAATCAAGTAAACATATACAGGAGAAAAAAAGAAAAATATTCAGTCAACTCATGAAACACCTTGAGCTCACGCATGCGCCGTACGCATTTAATGACAAACCAATGCGTTATAATTAAAGTTGTTCTGTTCATTTGAGAAGTGGCAGTTAAGAAAACGCATTAATTTCTAATCTAAGTAAGTTGGTAAGTGAAAGTTGTGTGTTGCGCGCACGCACCAGATTTTTTTTTTTATGGGTTCACCCCTTTCTCGCCGTTTAGGCTATACAGGGTTTCCCGGGCCAGGGGAGAGGGTGGGGTATTAATGCCGAGTATTATTAAATTTCCTCTGGCTCCTTCTGGGTTTTGAACTTGCTATCTTCTGGTTCTCAAATCATCTGTCCGGTTGTCAGTGTCAACGCGTATTTTCTAACGCGTTTAGCCACTCGGCCATCCCGCCACTCATTGAGACCATAACCGTTCTTCTGGTAACCTGCCATGTTCTCAATAATTATTTTTATACTTTTATCATGTGTTCTAATGGTTATTAAGAGGCACTTTCATTAAATTTGCAACTAATTGGCCCTTCTTTTTCTTTTTAAGATAAAATATTACTTTCACTTACCTATATATGAAATATATAGTAAGTGGAAGTATTGCGATCGTGAAAATTTTCGACTTCCGGTTTTCAACGGAAATACACGTTTTGGGGTCCCCTGAGTCAAAATAACCAAGTCCCGCGAAATGGTCTGTGTGTGTGTGTGTCTGTGTGTGTGTGTGTGTGTGTGTGTGTGTGTGAACAGACTAGCTCAAAAACTATAAACGCGCGAACCTGAAATTGGGTATTTAGAGTATGTATAAGCCCGCGATGTGACAGCAAAAATTTCATCAAATTTGCTCAAAGGGAGGGGGTACTTTATTTAATAACTTTTAAAGTTTTTTTCGATTTTCTCAAAAACGGCTCTAACGATTTTGATTAAACTGAGTATTTGATCTATTTATATGCCTGAAATATGACTGTAAAAATTTCATCAAAATTGATCAACCGGAGGGGGGACTTTACTTTATACATTTTGTATCATTTTCACATGTTTTTTTTTTATTTACTCAAAAACGGTTTTAACGATTTTGATCAAACTTGGTATTTGATGTATTTATTTGCCAAAGATGTGATAACCAACATTTCATCACAATTGATCAACCGGAGGGGGGACTTTACTTAATAAATTTTGTATCATTTTCACGTGTTTTTTTTATTTACTCGAAAACGGTTTTAAACGATTTTGATCAAACTTGGTATTTAATGTATTTATATGCCCGAGATACGACTGTAAAAATTTCATAAAAATTGATCTACGGGAGGGGGGACTTTACTAAATAAATTTTGTATCATTTTCACGGGTTTTTTTATTTACTCAAAAACGGCTTTAACGATTAACAAAAATAAGATATGAATATAGAAAAATGTGTGACTTTGGGAAATGATATTTAGCAAAACACGTCAATTTCTAATCTAAGTAAGTTGGTAAGTGAAAGTTGTGTGTTGCGCGCACGCACCAAATTTTTTTTATTTAGTTTTTACAGTTTTAGCGTTGCTTCGCTTACATCTTTGAAATGTTTACTAATTGTGTCTCTATTATAAAATTAAAATCAATTGAAATTTAATATTTAAAAACCTTCAAATATCAAAATAAGCCTTGCGAAGAAATCTGGACTAAAAGTTTTAATTTCTTTAGGTAAGCGAAGTTTGAAACTTTGTCGGTGGGGTTGTCGAATGATTTTAATAAACTTTCTATTTAAATTAATCTAATTTCCGAAATTGTAATAATCAACTTAATAGGTCTTTAAACTTTAAAGGTTATACCGATTTCTTTAATTGTTCATCTCACTTATATTATTTTAATATTTCCAGAATTGTTTGTGTTTGTTGGAATATATTTTGCTGGCAATTAATATTGCCTCGTAGCTAGTTATTATTATTTCCGAGAGGTAAAGAAAAATACATTGATCTATCGATCGAATCTGAAACCCAATTATGATGGCGGTATTAATCTGAGTTTGGCAAAATACAACTAATATGATAATATTAAATTAAATTGCGGGTTGTAGGGGGAGCGTTTACAAGTCGAAGAAGAGGAAAAGTCGACTTTTTCCTGTTTAATCAATCAAAAGGTTAATATTCCCGGGTTAAATGAGAATTTTTAATCGCAAGACCCAGTTCCACACGACTTTTAAAATCGGTTATACATTTGAACTCAACGACCCTGGAAATGTGGTAACTAACAGTATTTGATACGCATCACACAGCTTTCACTTACCACCCTCCTTTCTTTAACTAAAAATAGACATTAAATGGCAGCAACGGTCTTAAAACTATATCAAAACTTTTTAATAACGTTTTACAATGGAAAACTATTTAAAGATTTCACTTAGGTATATCAGCGCATAAATCGAAGAAATTAAAAATTTTAAAATGTCGACTTTATGTCACACAGCTCTAGCCGAACAGCGATACATACATTATATATGTATATATATAAATATATATATATATATATATATATATATTTATATATATATATATATACAAATATATTAAAAGACTTACATTACCTGTAGAAGGTCCATTTAAGTGTGGGGTGGGGACCAGACAAGACACGCCTTCAGTTGATGAAAGGCTGCATCACAAAACGACTCGTTGAAGGTTTTCCCCAGCAAATATCGCAATCGAAGGTCGTCTACAAGTCTTAAAACACCAAGAGTTACTAGGAAGTATTCTTTTAATATTTCATCATTATAGCTTCTATTATAGAATTGATTTATTTAGACTTAATCGTATTATAATATTACATTCCTTAGAAATGCAGTATTCTTTAAAATATTCCTACTAAATTAATTAGATATATTCTTTCAAAATGATCTAATGATTCCATATAAGTGTTTTGTTTTTTCATTAATTCTCTTTAGCTGGTATTTTTTGTACAGGACGTAAGCTTTTTAGGTGACAAGATAAATTAAGTAAATTCAACGTATTTTACTAATAAATAAATAAAAAAAACTAGTGTTTTTTGTAGAGCAAACAAAAAGAAAAAATAAGAAATGAATGTGGAAAAATGTGTCTTTGAGAAGTGGCAATTAACAAAACACACCAATTTCTAATTTAAGTAAGTTGGTAAGTGAAAGTTGTGTGTTGCGCGCACGCACCAGATTTTTTTTTTTATAAGGGCGTCAACCACTAGGGTCATCATCGGGTTATAATATTTAAAAATTACTGAGTAACTTGACCATTAAGTGGGAGGAAAATTAATGAAGACAAGATGAAAGGAATTTAAATTAAGCTATTGGGGAAAAAAAATTAAAAATTTAAGTACTTACTTGTGATTTCATTTTCTTCCACCATGATATTCTTAGGATTTGAGATTTATTTGATCTACGTTGTTCACTTTGCAAACATTTATTCCGAAAATATTGATTTTATCCAATGGGATAGCATTTCCTCCACTCATGAAGCTCTTTGTGTACACTGATTTTTCTAAAAATTTTACAAAACTCAAGAGCCCTAGGATTATTATTATGTCCTCCCCTACTTCTAATGTAACTAATGATCTCTCCAAGTGGTCTTGCCTTATTTAGTATGAGGGAATATTGTTTATTTTTATTTATCAGAGCTCTTTTGGAGTATTTTGTTTGTTTTTTTGTTATAGTTAAAGTTTATGAAATGTCCAAAATTGGATAGCATTTGGATGCAAAAGCAAGTTCTCACACATCTAAATTAACTTATCTTGTGTTTTTTATTTATATTTTTTCCTCAATTGATACGACTATGTTTCACTCTTTGTTCAAATTTTAGATTTCCGGTTAGTACTTGATTAAAAGACAAATGGTTAAAAGCAATAAGGAGAGAAAATTGGGAACCCACAAAAAGTAGCTTCATTTGTAGTGAACATTATAAGGAAGACGATTTCGATGGAACATCACCGTTTAGAACTTACTTCAAAAAAATTCAGTCCCTTCAATATTTTCAGAATCTCTGGAAAATCTAAAAAAAGCTTCACCAAAGGTATATTTTGATATTTCTTTTCTAAATTTGAATGTTATACCATGATTTTTTTTTTTCATATACCCACGGAGGTGTTTGAAAAGGAAAACAACAAATCCTGAATTTGTTCCGGAAAAAATAATTATAATGTACTCCTCTACTTCTAATGTAACTAATAATCTTTCAAAGTGGTCTTGGCTTATTTTGTATGAGGGAATATACTTTAAAAGTTTTTCTTTCTCGACCAATCTGAAGTACATTCTTTTTAAATATTAATCCATACAAGGTAGCCCAAGAATCCTGTTTTCCTAGAACCACTGAGGAACGTTGAAACCTATTAATGCTTTAAATTTTTTATATAATTTAATCACTGTGTTCGAGAATCAAATTTTTTTCTAGTGATTTTAATATATTTTTTAAGTTGGAAATTTTTCGATCAAGTTTTTTATTCTTCAATTTCGTGCTCTGCATCCCACATATATTATTTCACACATATATTTACCCCCCCCCTCCTGGCTAACGCGACCAACGTTTTCAATGCGATCTCTTGTCAGTTCTCGCGAATTTAAATTTTAAAAACCGTAATTAATACGGCTTTTTTTTTCGCGACTAGTTACCTCTCGCATAGGTAATTAGTCCAAAAATCTTTATTAGGTAAGACTATAGATTGGGGAGATGGGGCGGGTTATCCCCGACCCCACCAGGGACCACCACCGTCGCGAGTTAGCTCTCGCACACCTAAATTGTCATTAACTAATTACTATGGGTTTTTTTTTCCTAGCTAATTACCTCTCGCAAAGGTAAATATTCAAAAAGTCCTTATTATGTGGTGTAGCGGTGGGGCGAGGGTGGGTGGGGCTCCGCCCCACGTCCCCGACTACCGCGACCAACGTTGTTAATGCGATCTGTTGTTAGTTCTCGCGAACTAAAATTTTAAAAACCGTAATTAATACGGCTTTTTTTTTCGCGACTAGTTACTAGTATATTAACTAATAATATATTATTAATATTATTTATTATTAATACATTAAGGTAATTAGTCCAAAAATCTTTATTAGGTAAGACTATAGAATAGGGAGGGGGGGCGGGTTTTCCCCGACCCCACCAGGAACCACTACCGTCGCCAACTAGTTGTCCCCGCGCTCCAGTTAGCTCTCGCACTCGTTAATTTTCATTAACTAATTACTATGGGTTTTTTTTTCCTAGCTAATTACCTCTCGCAAAGGTAAATATTCAAAAAGTCCTTATTATGTGGTGTAGCGGTGGGGGAGGGTGGGTTGGGCTCCGCCCCACGTCCCCGACTACCGCGACCAGCTTTCTCAATGCGATCTATTGATAGTTCTCGCGAACTAAAATAGCTCTCGCATCCCACATATATTATTTCACAAAGCGTAAAAATCGGTTTTTCATCAATTATAAGGTCCTACCGTGCTCAAATGCCACGAATGTGGTATCGTTGGATTCAGAATTTCACGGAGCTTTTGCGAATTGCATTCTGTGTTCATTTTTTGTTCCAAAATAAAATATCGACCTAAACGTACTGACTCAACGGATCGAAACGAATAAAATTGGGTTTTATGGATTGAGATACGAGCATTAAGACACAGTTTAGTTCTTTAGAACTAAACTGGGGTATGCGTTTTAAAGCCCTAAAACCTATCATTTTTGAGATAACGCCTGGGTTAGGCTCCTCCGCCGCACGTGATCAACTACTTATTGTATTACGTTACAGCAAATGCTAGGACCTGTCGTGTTTAGTTTCTAAAAATGTTGTTTCGTCTGATTTAGACTTAATTGTAGCGTTGGAAAATTACACTCTCACATTTAGCAATTACAGTATACTCCCACTTTACCGGTTCCCGTTTAACCGACTCTTCGGATAAACCGATGGACGCTGTAAAAGATAAAAATTCTTATTAAAATCCTTAAAAACATTTATAATTTTGTCATATTCTCAATAAAAAATTTTGTTAAAATTTGTATTATGTTGCGGTCCGATAGATCTTAAATAAATTACAATGTAGGCAAAAAGTCTTTTGTTTTATACTTTCACTTACCTATATAAGAAGTATTGCGATCGTGAAAAATTTCCACTTCCGGATTTCAACGGAAATACACGTTTTGGGGTCCCCTGAGTCCAAATAACCAAGTCCCGCGAAATGGACTGTGTGTGTGTGTGTGTGTTTGTGTGTGTGTGTGTGTGTGTGTGTGTGTGTGTGTGTGTGTGTGTGTGTGTGTGCGTGTGTGTGCGGGCGCGTGCGCGTGCGCGTCCGCGTGCGTGTGCGTGTGTGTGTGAACAGACTAGCTCAAAAAATATAAACCGTGCGAACCTGAAATTAGGTATTTATTATATGTATATGCCCGCGATGTGACAGCAAAAATTTCAGAGGGGTACTTTATTTAATAACTTTTTACATTTTTTTGGTTTTCTCAAAAACGGCTCCAACAATTTTGATTAAACTGAGTATTTGATGTATTGATATGCCCGAGATATGACTAAAAATTTCATCAAAATTGATCAACCGGAGGGGGGACTTTACTTAATAAATTTTGTATCATTTTCACGTGTTTTTTTTATTTACTCAAAAACGGCTTCAACGATTTTAATCAAACTGGGTATTTGATGTATATAAATGCCAAAGATGTGATAGCCAACATTTTAGAGGAGAAAAAAAGAAAAATATTCAGTCAACTTATAAAACACGTTGAGCCCATGCATGTGTAGTACGCCTTTAATGACAGATCATTGTTCATTATCAAAGCCGTTCTGTTCATTTCATGGAAATTATTTGTTTCATGGTAACTAAATGAAATTTTCATCAAGTACATAGAGAATTATAAAATCCGACGATTTGGGGTATCATGCTTGCATTTCCGAATTACCACAAGTATAAACTTTTATTTATTAATAAAATAAATTAGTGTTTTTTATAGAGCAAATGAAAACAAAAATAAGAAATGAATGTGGAAAAATGTGTAACTTTGAGTAGTGGAATTAAAAAAACGCATTAATTTCTATTCTAAGTAAGTTGGTAAGTGAAAGTTGTGTGTTGCGCGCACGCACCAAATTTTTTTATTTTTTACCGAACTCCAGTAAAACAAATCTCTTCAAAGTAAAATTGATCTTGAAACAAAATCCGTATCCTCCATTCATTTCATTAAAAAAGAAATAGCTTCCTATATTTTGACAAGAAATTTCGTCAGTTGACATTAAGGTGCGTATAAACGAAAAAAAATAAAAGATTTGTGAAAACTGAATAGATTGATAGTGTAAATTTTCTTAAGTTGTTAAATAAAATTGGCCCAAAAAAGGTTTCTTTAATTAATAACTATATAGCCTTTGTAAAATAGGTTGTGTGTTGCATTTGGGTTTTATCGAAATATAGAAGTTATAATAATATATTTTGTTGGGTTTTTATACACTTTTCCGGATTGACCGGTTCATTCACTTAAACGGCAATGTATCCGTTCCGACGAGGAGGGATGAGCAGGAGTCTACTTTAGTCATTGGCGGAACTGAGGGGAGGGGGGTGCTATGGGGGCTGGAGCCCCTCCATTTGGAAAAATTTTCCTCATTTAAAGATAGAATTTGATTTTCCTTAAAGTAATTAAGCAAGTTAAAGAACAAAAATGCGCATAACAGGTAGAATTTCAGTTGTGGGAAGGTGAAAAAGCTGATCGGCAGATCCAAATGAAGGGCTGTGGGGCTGCAGCCTCCCCCCATTAGGATGCAGCCCCCCCTTTACAATCGGCTGGATCCGCCCATGACTGTAATGGTGATTCATAGTAACATAGTGATTCATTAGAACTTTGGTTTTATCAACTTATCTTTTTTATAACGGGAATTTCAGAAAACTAAAGTATCGAAAAAAAAAAAAAAGTTCATTTCATAGTTATGTTAAATCTATAAGTAAAATGTGATACAAATCTTCGTGCGAAGTGCTTCGCACGGGTCCAGCTAGTTGTTTTTTAGTTTGAATCAATTTTAATTGCGTTTTGTATAATAAATTTAAATTTTCCTTTAATCTTGGAATCCAAGGGGTCTTGAGTTGTAGGATGTACTGCAGATTGGTCAAGAAATAAAAACGTTTAAAGTATGTTTCCTCGTACAAAATAAAACAAGACCATTGGAAAGATTATTTAGTTATATCAGAAGCAGAGGAGGACTTAACAATACTCCCAGTGCTCTTGAATCTTGTAAAATTTTTAGAAAAATCATTGTACACAAAAAGCTTCACGAGTCTTCTATAAGTGGAGGAAATGCTATACCGTTGGATCAAATCAATATTTTGGGAATAAATTTTATTTTGAAGAAACTGAGATTGGGGTCTCTAAATTACTCTGGACTCAAAAGCCTGATAAAGATCCACATGTAGGGCTCGAAACGTTGTCTTTTCAAAATAAAAAAATGTTTAACTGAAAATCCTCAGTATTAATGATCAAATCGTAAAGAAAAACAGTACACTATTCCACACCTTTATAATTATTTTAAAAATATTTACCACTAAATTAGTTAAAACTAATGAAATAATCAGATTAATGAAATAATTTTAGTTTTTATTTAAGGTGCATTGCTTATTGAGGCGGTAAAAGTAAACTATGATTATACGATTTGCAATTACGGCGTAGAGATGAATGTTACTAGATAAAAAATCTGGTGCGTGCGCGCAACACACAACTTTCACTTACCAACTTCCTTAGATTAGAAATTGATGTGTTTTGTTAATTGCCACTTTTCAAAGTCACACATTTTCCACATTCAAGTCTTTTTTTTGATTTTATTTTCTCTATAAAAAACACTAATTTTGTTATTATTAAATAAAAGTTTTTACTAGGTGATACTTCGGCAATGCAAGCATAATACTCCAAGTCGTCTGATTTTATAATTCTCTATGTAATTGTTGAAAACTTCATATAGTTACCATGAAACAAATAATTTCCATTAAATGAACAGAACATATTTACTAATTATAAACAATCGTCTGTCAATAAAGGCGTACCCTGCATACGTGGGCTCAGTTTTATGAGTTAACGGAATATTTTTCTTTTATTCTCCTCTATATGTTTACTTGATTTTTTTAATATTTCATATTTAGCCATATCTTATTTTTAGGCGTAACGGGAGATAGATGATTTCTCCATTCTAGTGACCGACCGAAGCTTCGGTTTCGGCCGAAAAACCTGGTTTCGGCCGCAGTTTCGGTTTCGGCCAGGCCGTAACTAGCTCCTGTGTCTGATATCTCCAAGAAGAAAGTAGGACTACACGACTTCAGCTTGGGAGCTCGATCTCTTTCATGGCATTTAACACTCTTGAATTTAATAGTGGGAAGTATCTGTTATTTTAGTTAATTACACTTGTATTGTATTTCGGTAGAAAATAGATTTTTCTCATTCTTTTGGTACCTTTACTTGATCGAAAACTTTAAGTTGGACGTGGAGACAAAAATTTGAGAGTGACAAACAGAAATGTCCTCGTAAATCACATCAAGTCTTAACCATGTAATGAAAGCAACCTCTTCATACAGAATTCTTTACGTTAAGTGTAAAGAATAGTATTTATTCTTTACCTTGAGCGCTAGGAACCTTTTTGTGCTTTTAATCATCTCCTCATTCATAATGAAATTTGTTTTCTAAAAAAAAGATTAACATAAATAAGAATATACATTCTAAATATTTTAACTTAAATTAGTCGACATGTCATATTACACACTTATATGTATTATATATAGACACGTAAATAAGTTTCGGTTTCGGTTTCGGCCCGAAACTAGGTCTATGGCCGAAATTCGGTTTCGGTTTCGGTTTCGGCTAAAATTGTGGTTTCGGTCGGACACTACTCCATTCAAACAAAAACAAAGTTATTTCATAGGAAAACAAAAAAAGGCTCCTTCTCCATTTAAGCCCCCTCAGAACATTTTAATAATGATAAAGCCTATCTGATATTAAAGATGACTTGATTTTCAGTAAACATGAGGAATTTGATCAAAATCATCAAAGTCGGTTTTGAGAAAATTGAAAAAAACGTAAAAACTGGAATAAAGGTTTTTAAATAGTGCCCCCCTCCGTTTGATTAATTTTGATGAAATTTTTGCTGTCACGTCGCGGGGATGTACCTTTATCAAAATACCGAGTTTTATCAAAATGGTTAGAGCTGGTTTTGAGAAAATCGAAAAAAACGTAAAAATGGGTAAAAGTTATGAAATAATGTTTCCCCTCCGTTAGACCAATTTTGATGAAATTTTTGCTGTCACATCGCGAGTATATGCATACACCAAATACCCAACTTCAGGTTCATACGGTTTATAGTTTTGGAGCTAGACTGTTCACACACACACACACACACACACACACACACACACACACACACACACACACACACACGCACGCACGCACGCACGCACGCACGCACACACACACATAGACCATTTCGCGGGACTTGGTTATTTGGACTCAGGGGATCCCAAAACGTGTATTTCCGTTGAAAACCGGAAGCCAAAATTGTTCACGATCGCAATACTTTCCCTCTATATATTTCATATATAGGTAAGTGAAAGTAAAAAAGCATTGGCTTTAGAAGCTTCACTCGGTGAAAGATTAGTGGAGCATCAGCTTCGAATTCCCTTACAGATGTTTCCACCGCCGAAACCTTTTTATCCTGATGAAATTAATTGTCTTATCAATAACTTACCTACCAGAAAATCTCCTGGATTTGATCTCATTACTAATTGTATTTTAAAAAACTTACCTAAAAAAACATTAATATTTTTGACAAACATTTATTACTCATATTTTGTTCATTCATATTTATTACTCATATTGACAAATATTTATTACTCATTATAAACCACACACTTTTCAATCTTATGGAAATACTCGATTATTATAATGATTCGGAAGCTGAACAAGCCCGTAGATTGTGTAGATTCTTACCCTCCAATCAGTATTTTGCCTTCTTTATCCAAATTATTCGAAAAAATTGTTTTACGGCGTCTAAATTCTCTTAATCTATTTTACGTTATTCCAAATTTCCAATACGGTTCTATCTAAAATTCAACAGCGCTACCGTTTAGTCGATTACATTTCTTTCTCCTTAGAATCTACATTTTATTGCCCGGGTGTCTTCTTAGACACGAGCCAAGCTTTCGACTGAATTTGGCCTGGGGGCTTACTTAGTAAATTAAAATCATTTATACCACCAACATACTTTCTGATTCTGCAATCGTATCTAAAAGATAGATTTTTCCGCGTTAAAATTGATAATGATAATGAGTTTTACGAATTAAAAATAATACGAGCCGGAGTGCCTCAGGGCAGTGTCTTGGGTCCAACATTATTTAATATATACTGCTCAGACATTCCCCAACATCCGGAAACCCTATTGGCTACATTTGCTAATGATTCAGCTATCCTGACATCAAACAAAGATGCCACTAAAGCCTCACAAGTGCTCCAGGAACACCTTGACGAGGTAGCATGTAGGGCTCAAAGATGGAGGTTAAAAATGAATGAAGCCAAGAGCCAACATGTCTCATTCTCACTTAAGCATGACTCTTGCCCTCAGGTATTTTTTAACAACATTACGATACCCACCTCTGATTCAGTGCACTATCTGGGCCTTTACATGGACAAACGGCTGACTTGGAAAGACCATGTGAAACGTAAAAGAAAAGAACTGAACCAGCGATATGGACTTCTTTCAAGATTACTTTACAGACGTTCAAAATTATCTCTGACAAACAAAATGACCGTTTAGTTTACAAAGTACTTATAAAACCACTTTGGACTTACGGTATTGAGCCATGGCGATCAGCCAAAAAATCAAGTATACGACTCATGCACTCATTTCAATCAAAAATACTAAGGAAGATCGTAGATGCCCCCTTTTATGTCACCAATGAGACCTTACACACTGACCTTGACAGTCGAAGTAACAGCCATAGATCTACAGCTACCGTAACTTTCATGACAGATTTTCTCTAAATTCCAACCCTAAAACTCAAACTCTACACACTCCCACGAACCCTTACAATCCGCCAAGAAGACGGTCAAGGCGTTGGCACCGAGATTTCCTGCATTAAACAGTTATACGTTTTCTTTTACATTTATCAATTCACTCGTTTTTCCTTTGCTTTCTTATATTTTTTTTTTTGTTTTGTGTGTTTTTTCTTTTTTCATTCCATACCATGTCAGCATGTTTGCTTATTACGCTATTAGATAGCAAATTTAATAAAAATGTCACAAGTTATCATATGCAAATAAAAAAAAAAGAACCTTCACGTATTAAGTTGAGCCCCGTGAGGTCCTGATTTTTTTCGATTTATCAGCGTCATCCTCCGTCATGTTCCTGGAATATCTATCGATCTTTAAGAATTGAAAATTTATTTTTTCGGTGCGGAACATAATCATAAAACAAATGATTGCCATATCGGCCAAAAATACTAAGATGCATTTCATGTTTTACAAAAAGCCATGTTTCCAAGGTGTGTACCAAAACCTTGTCAAAAATATCTGCTGATTCTAAGCAACTTGTGCACTGCTATTACGCATGTCCCTACTTAATTGACCTACGTTGGAGGTGGATTCTAGAGCAAAATTCTCCATTCTACCAGAAAACAAATTACTGCAGCGTAACCTAAAAAAAGGAGCTCTTACGTGCGCATATTAACTACAGAGCTTTTTAAATGACATGGTCCCTTTTAATGTTAATGTATTAGTAGCCAATAAAAACAAACGCATGCTCGCGGGACTGTATCTTGTTTCATCTAACCATGAGGTAATTTTGGGTCATGACTGGATCAGAAAGCTCCCGATTAAAAATCAAGCCAGTGCAGAAATGTTCGAAAAGTTTCCCATCAAGTTATAGATTCCTACTTCTTAAATTAGGTTGATGTGCTTAATGAATTCCATGAGATATTTGATGAAAAAATCCGATGTATTCCGAATTATAAAATTTCCTTGAATTTCAGGGAAAACTTCAGACCAATCGAATTGAATCTTAACCAATCGAATTGAAGCTTAATTAAACAGCCTCCGTAAGTTCTTTTGCAAACTTGATATGTTCAAGGCCTATTAGTACCTCCCTGTATATGGTTAGTATATGAACAAAGCAGTATCATTCAGACCTTTCTACCCTAAGAGGGACATTCAAAATGAATCGTATGAGTTTTAGGATTAAGACGGTCCCATCGGAGTTTAATAGAAATATATCTCAAATTCTTGTTGGTCTACCTATGGTAAATGTACCGTTTACTGTGATGATATTTTACACCTGGGCTCTGCTTTGGAGGAATGTAAACAGAACCTTCGACCATTCCTCCGGAGGCTTTCAGAGTATAACTTGTACCTTAATAAAAACAAGTCTTTGTTTATCGCGACTGACACTGACAATCGAATGTCGATGAAGTTCGTAAATTTCTAGGTGTACTTATGCAAGGTTTATCCCTGATTATTCAACAATTTTCATTTCCGTTAAGAAATTTGCAAACTAAAGGGCACCGTTCCAATTGGACCACCTAATGTAAAGATGCCTTCAGGCAGTGACAGAATTTTAGTCCTGTTCGACGCATCATTGCCAGTTATTTTAACCGTAGATGCTGGAGGGGTGGCAGCGATCTTTAGCTATTCTTTGGATGTACACGAAAAACTGATAGCATAACACTCCCATGCCCTCACACCGCCATAAATGAATTAAAAATTATGAATTAGCCTACTCCACCGGGAAACATATCTTCTTAGTAAAATTTTCTTATTTATATCTATATATATTCCAGCTCGACTTCTTAAAATCATACATGGATATAATAACAAGGAGAATTCATCAAGTATTTAGGATACACTTTCTCGGGAGAGCTTCTGTTTAGAGAGGATTCGGCGACAAAATTAAATGAAAATCTAAATAAGCTTTTCACCTCTTATTTGCTTATAGCCTGAGCAGAAACTCAACATTGTCAATCAATATTCGTTCCCGGGTCTTACCTTCTCCAAACTGCCACCTAACGAAGCTACTTCCTGAAATATTGGGACGCATCGACACCATGATTCGCAGGAGTGTCAAGGCGATCGGATTACCTGTGAATACCTCCACGGTGATGTTATACGCTCCCAAGAGATACAGAGGATTAGGACTGATCCGCTGCCAATGGGAAGCTCCTTTTCAACAATGGTCCGTTGCTCAGCTGCTGTCAAATGTACCAGATTCCCTGTTCCAATCTAGTTTTGATTACTCAGCTGAAAAAGCTGAATATGTTGAGAGATTGGGTGTTTTGATTGGGTGTCAGGAACACCGGAGCATGAAAGCTCGACGACAGTCGCTACGAGAAAACTGGTTTGAGGAATGGGTCAACTGCAGGTAGCAAAGCATTGGAGTAGGCCATTTTGAAGAGACCCCGAAAGCTAATAGACATATGTTTGAAAAGCAAGTACTTTCGGGGTCTGAATGGTATAATGCCCTAAAACTCAACATCATCTAGCACCCCTGCAATGAGTCTCAGGTGTTAGTGGTCAGGTGAGAGAAGTTGGGTCCCTCTGTCGCAAATGCAACAGAGAGCCTGAAACACCAGCACATGTGTTGGGGAAATGCCCCAACAACTCGCCCCTGATAACACGTCAGCACAGAGTCAAGCACTAGTTGATGAAGCTCCTTAAAAAAGGGATTTAGCATGCTATGAAGAGGTTTACTGTTTGGATACGGATGGGTCCACGAGATATGCTGACATTGTCGCGTTTCCTAAGACCGGAAAGTCAGCAATCATTTTGGATCCCATTGTTACGTACGAATCCAATGACCTCGATTAGGCGAGCAAAATTGAAAGGGAAAAGAAGGCAATTTACGAAAAATGTGTCTCTTTCCTTAAAGGGAAGTTCCGTGTGGGCTTCGGCGAGAGAGGCTTCAAAGTGAGAGGCCTTTGGTTCGGAGCCCGCGGAACTACACCAAGTTCAACAAGGAGCTTTATGGAGGATCTTGGTGTGACATAAAGGACGTAGCGAAGATTGCGGAATATATTATGCTCAACTCCCTGAGGATCATACACCACCACATCCATTCCTAGCATTTAATTTACAAATCGCTAAAGGACCATATAGTTATAGTTTTTTCGTTATTCTTTTCAAAATACAGAAATAATCTTGCATGTAGATACCAATTTATATCTGGTGTGACCACTCATTGGATTTTCGCTAATGAATTAATAATTTCAACCAGGAAAGATTTATTAATTAAAATAAATAAAAACCTAGGAGTTATAGAAATAGTTTTCATTTATGAAATTCATAAAAATCCATTGTAGGTAAAGAAACATCATTAATTGCTTATTAATGACTAGCATTTCCCGTCGCGGCTTTGCCCACGAGCCTTTAAAATCAATTCTGTGATCATTATCTTGGTATTGATTTAATATAATTTGTTAACTGATGTTAAGGAGATTTAGTAGAATCGGAGCTTCCGGTAGGTGAAATGTTGGAGGGGGAAGCTGCCGGCTCGGTAGAAGAGAGAGGGATGAGCAATGGAGAGAGTTACTAAAACCGCCGAAACAAAAAATTTCTTACCGTCGTGAAAGCTTCATTTTTCGGCTTTAAAACATGATTTTCGATGCCCCTTAGGTGTTACATTTTTGAAATTCCTTTCTTAGTGGTTACCTACATCGCGTTAAAAATCTAAATTCCGAACTTCAATTTTCTATCATTAGTAGTTTTTGCTCTGCGTTGATTCTGTCAGTCAGGACAAAGCCTCCTATTTAAAGCCTATATAGAGATCGATATAAACACTCACCATCCCCAATCATGGGAATCACAGTGTGCATAATTTGATTACCACTAATATTTAAATAATCAGTAGCCATATTCTTTGTGAATGTCTATTTTAATAATATTGTCTATTTAATACATCAAATAAAAAACATATGCTTTAAAATCCCAAAAATAGGTGTCCGTTAGAGTAAAACGACAATTTCGCCATTTAAACCCCTCAGGGGTTTCATTTTTGAAATACCTTTCTTAGCGGTTACCTAAAATCTAAATTCCGAACTTCAAGTTTCTATCATTAGTAGTTTTTGCTCTGCATTGATTATATTAGTCAGGACAAAGCCTCTTATATATATATGGAGGAGAGATCGAAATAAACACGCACCATCCCCAATCATGGGAATCACAGTGTGCAGTTTGATTAACACTAATATTTAAATAATCAGTAGCCATATTTTATGTGAATGTCTATTTTAATAATATTGTAACGTTAAATCGATATTCAAATAAAAATCATATGGTTTAAAATCTTAAAAATAGATCTCCGTTAGAGTTAAACCCCGTCATTCGTCATTTAAGCCCCTTAGGGATTACATTTTTGAAATTCCTTTCTTAGTGGTTACCTACATCGCGTTTAAAATGTAAAGTCCGAACTTCAAGTTTTTATCATTAGTAGTTTTTGCTCTGCGTTGATTCTGTCAGTCAGGACAAAGCCTCTTATATATATAAAGATAATGTAGAAATTAAAAAAACAAACTAACAATAATGAGCATTAAACAATTTATTTATATAAAATATATATTCAAAATATAAAATTACATGAACATTCAATATAAATTTTATAACAATAATTATAATATATTTTATTATAGTACATCATTCATTTTTTTTTCTTCAACAACTTTTTTAATCTTATATTTAGTTTTTTACTTTCACTCACCATATACATGAAATATATAGTAAGTGAAAGTATTGTGATCGTGAAAAATGTCGACTTCCGGTTGTTAACGGAAATATAAGTTTTGAGGTCTCCTGAGTCCAAATAGCCAAGTCCCGCGAAATGGTCTGTGTGTGTGTGTTTGTGTCTGCATGTGTCTGTGTCTGTGTCTGCGTGTGTCTGTGTGAACAAACTAGCTCAAAAACTATAAACCGTACGAACCTTAAATTGGGTATTTGGTGTATGTCATCAAAATTGGTCAAACGGAGGGGGCACTTTATTTAAAGAATTTTGTCTAATTTTTTTTATTTTCAAAATTTTCATTTTTGCCGAGGAAATATTTCAGTCTTTTGCTCAATCGCACTTTCACAAATTTTTTCGCTAATATCTTGTGTATTGATAAGGAAGTTTATCTTAGCAGATTTCTTAGGGTCTGGCCACACATGTACGCACCGTATCCGCACCGCAGCATTAATATAGGTTATGTTCAGAATATTTTTAATTTAACTTACATATTACCTTTAGTTATGCCTAAAGTGGCCTGTGTCTGACATATGAGGCCTGAACTTTAGGCATAACTAAAGGTAATATGTAAGTTAAATTAAAAATATTCTGAACATAACCTATATTATTGCTGCGGTGCGGATCCGGTCCGGACATGTGTGGCCAGACCTTTAAGAGTTCAAGACTTAAGCTTACCTATGAAATGATAATCGTGGTGAATTGTTTTGCATATAGCGACTGCGCATATTTATCAAAAACCACCTACTGTAAAATTATTTAAATTGTTTCATCAAATTATCACCTAAAAACTTAATTAATTAGGTTAAAGAAATTATAATACTTTATTTGATAATACACAATTAGAACATAAACAATGGAGTGATGCCTTCCCACTGGCTATCCAAGGTTATCAAATTCATTATGAATTCATTATCAATTCATTGATAAATTCACAGATGCGTCCAACTACGTCATAGGTCTCGGGCAGCCATATTGCCACATAGAAAGTGAGCCGGTACCACTACTGAAGTGCGGCTGATGGGGCAACCCTGCTTCGGGGCGTGGCCTAAGGCGCAGCGATCGCTCGGGGCCTTGCCGAACTGCCGCCCCCACCACCTTCCCCCCTTCGCAGATAAGGCTCCAGCTCGCTGTTCTGTCCCAGTTATTTTTCCCGCCATTTCCCTTCAGTAGTCGACTGTGACGTCATGTAATCGTCACCTCTCTATATCGACAATAAAGATCGACCGTGCTATTTTCGATACTAATACCTTAAGTTTGAAATTAAATATCTTTATACATACTTTCGATTTATTATATAATTTATATATTTTTAACTTTCCTGCTGAGAATTAAGCATCATAATATCATTTTACCGATCTTAAGCTCATTTACAGAGTTATATTTCTTATTATAAGTAAAACAGCTCAAATTAACTTTTCTTTTTTTTATTATATGGTTTATCACTATACCTCTTTATTTTTGCATCTTGCACTATACCTCTTTATTTATGCAACTTGCATATTGTAGGCCTACCTTTCAGAATTCTCATGGGTTTAGTCTTTTATGTATTAATAACCAGTTTATTATTTTGGCAATATTGCGCAAGGGTATTGATTTTGTTGTGCATCAGTTATTGAATGAACTATAATTGCAAGTCATCCACTGACATGAGCACTAAAAAATATTTATGTTTGCCAATAACATAAAGTAGGTATATTGGTGATAACATTCAATGAAAGACGTGTTCCAAATCACTGATGAAGATAGGGAAGAAAAGGGGACTTAGCTTAATAATCTATTTTATTACTGTATAGTATAATTAAATGTTGATAGTTTAAATTTATAATAATAAAAGTTGGAAAGAATAAGAATTCATTGATTTTTTAAATGCGTGTTCCATCAATAATGTAATGAAGCTTGTATTTATGAAAGATGAAATGTAACTCTTTGAATTTGAAATAGAGAAAATCCCGTAGTATATGAAGTAAATAAGTCTTAATTTTATTAAAAACTTTCTATCGATTTCGGAATTACTGATAATTCTAAAAATGGTATGAAAGCTGAGGGCAATGATTTCAAAAGTCGGAGAACAATGTGGACTCCTAAAAGGCCGTTACTTCAAAAGAGTATATCGACTTAAAAGTAGCAAGTGAAAAATCGATGTGTCAATTGGAGAATTGGTAAGATGGCTTGTGACGTAAAAATGACGTGAACACTCAAGCAAGACGCGCTGTTTTTAAAAAGGAGGGGAAATAGTGATAAGGTGGTGGGGGCATCAGCTGACGAGAATTTCCCCTCCGAAAGGGAGTGATAGCCACGCCCCGAAGCAGGGTTGCCCCATCAGCCGCACTTCAGTAGTGGTACCAGTGAGCCCACCTTGTCTTTATTCACCTTGTGCTATAATGTTATTAATTTTGTAACCTGCCCGAATATTTGAGTTGTATTAATTCGTTGGCATTGATAATTGTATATTTCTGGTTAATAAATATTCTTTAACCCACAGAAGCGTTACAAATGGTGTCAGGTGTGGGGTTAAAAAGAAGAAAAAGTGCCAGGTAAACGAATTGGAGAACTTAAAGTAGCGGAGCTGAGGAGAGAATTAGAAGAGCTTGATTTAGACACTACAGGTACAAAGACGATCTTATTGCCTCGGTTACGTGAGTATTACTTGAGTCAAGGCGTAGATCCTGAAACAATAGAGTTTGAGGATAGCTCTTTAAAGACCGCTTTAAATGATTTGTCTGCTGAGCTTAAGACTAAATAAATGGGATAAATGATAAATTTTCAAATTTATCTGGCGAAATAAATGATAAATTTTCAAATTTATCTGGCGAAGTAAATGAACAACTGTCCAATCTGTCTGGTGACGTAAATGGGTTAAATGACAAATTGGCAAGACAGTCATATGAGTCCGGAGGATGAAAGTTTCCCGTTACAGTCACCAAGGTCCTTCCCCAATATGGTAACCTCCTTGGGACACCGAGACGACTGCGCATATGTGGACGGCAGTGTCAACGGCAAGAGGCACACGATGCTGATTGACACTGGAGCTACGGGGACTATCGTCCATTCAAGTGTAACTGGCAGAAAAAGTCTGACGCCTTCCAGATGGCAGCTTAGGACTGCGATCGGCGAAGATGCCAAGGTATTCGGGGAAATCAAGGTAAAGTTACAGTTAGGCTCAAGCTGTGTCTCACACTCATTCCTATTGGTTGATATTGAAGAAGATGTAATCCTCGGGATGGACCTCATGAACACATATGGCTTTCAGCTCGACCTGAAGCGGAGGATTGTCAAGATCAGTGGAGAGGAGCTTTCCTTCCGCAGTCGGTAACCAGCCGGTGTGGTGGCCACCATGGAAAAGAAAGTGTCTGTTAGTTACCACATTTCCAGGGTCGTCGAGTTCAAATGTAAAACCAATTTTAAAAGTCGTGTGGGACTGGGTCTTGCGATTAAAAATTCTCATTTAACCCGGGAAGATTAACCTTTTGATTGATTAAACAGGAAAAAGTCGACTTTTCCTCTTCTTCGACTTGTAAACGCTCCCCCTAAAACCCGCAATTTAATTTAATACTATCATATTAGTTGTGTATAAATGAATTTTTACAGTCGTATCTCGGGCATATACATACATCATATAATCAGTTTGAACAAAATCGTTAAAGCCGTTTTTGAGTAAATAAAAAAAAACACGTGAAAATGATACAAAATTTATTAAGTAAAGTCCCCCCTCCGGTTAATCAATTTTGATGAAATTTTTACAGTCATATCTCGGGCATATAAATAGGTCAAATACTCAGTTTAATCAAAATCGTTAGAGCCGTTTTTGAGAAAATCGAAAAAAAATTAAAAAGTTATTAAATAAAGTACCCCCTCCCTTTGAGCAATTATGATGAAATTTTTGCTGTCACATTGCGGGCATATACCTACACTAAATACACAATTTCAGGTTCCCAGGTTTACAGTTTTTGAGCTAGTCTTTCACACACACACACACACACACACACACACACACAGACACACAGACACACACACACACACACACACACACACACACACACACACACAGACCATTTTGCGGGACTTGGTTAATTGGACTCAGGGGACCCCAAAACGTGTATTTTCGTTGAAAACCGGAAGTCGAAATTTTTCACGATCGCAATACTTCTACTTACTATATATTTCATATATTGGTAAGTGAAAGTAAAAATCTGGTGCGTGCGCGCAACACACAAATTTCACTTACCAACTAATTTTCATTTAACATGACTAATGTGATAAAAATCGTTAAAGCCGTTTTTGAGATCATCGAAAAAAAGGTAAAAATTGGAAAATAAATTATGAAATAATGTACCCGCTCCGTTTGACCAATTTTGATGAAATGTTGGCTATCACATCTTTGGCATATACATACATCAAATACCCAGTTTGATCAAAATAGTTACAGCTTTTTTGAGTAAAAAATCTGGTGCGTGCGCGCAACACACAACTTTCACTTACCAACTTACTTAAATTAGAAATTGGTGTGTTTTGTTAATTGCCACTTCTCAAAGACACATTTTTCCACATTCATTTCTTATTTTTTCTTTTTGTTTGCTCTACAAAAAACACTAGTTTTTTTTATTTATTTATTAGTAAAATACGTTGAATTTACTTAATTTATCTTGTCACCTAAAAAGCTTACGTCCTGTACAAAAAATACCAGCTAAAGAGAATTAATGAAAAAACAAAACACTTATATGGAATCATTAGATCATTTTGAAAGAATATATCTAATTAATTTAGTAGGAATATTTTAAAGAATACTGCATTTCTAAGGAATGTAATATTATAATACGATTAAGTCTAAATAAATCAATTCTATAATAGAAGCTATAATGATGAAATATTAAAAGAATACTTCCTAGTAACTCTTGGTGTTTTAAGACTTGTAGACGACCTTCGATTGCGATATTTGCTGGGGAAAACCTTCAACGAGTCGTTTTGTGATGCAGCCTTTCATCAACTGAAGGCGTGTCTTGTCTGGTCCCCACCCCACACTTAAATGGACCTTCTACAGGTAATGTAAGTCTTTTAATATATTTGTATATATATATATATATAAATATATATATATATATATATATATATATATTTATATATATACATATATAATGTATGTATCGCTGTTCGGCTAGAGCTGTGTGACATAAAGTCGACATTTTAAAATTTTTAATTTCTTCGATTTATGCGCTGATATACCTAAGTGAAATCTTTAAATAGTTTTCCATTGTAAAACGTTATTAAAAAGTTTTGATATAGTTTTAAGACCGTTGCTGCCATTTAATGTCTATTTTTAGTTAAAGAAAGGAGGGTGGTAAGTGAAAGCTGTGTGATGCGTATCAAATACTGTTAGTTACCACATTTCCAGGGTCGTTGAGTTCAAATGTATAACCGATTTTAAAAGTCGTGTGGAACTGGGTCTTGCGATTAAAAATTCTCATTTAACCCGGGAATATTAACCTTTTGATTGATTAAACAGGAAAAAGTCGACTTTTCCTCTTCTTCGACTTGTAAACGCTCCCCCTACAACCCGCAATTTAATTTAATATTATCATATTAGTTGTATTTTGCCAAACTCAGATTAATACCGCCATTATAATTGGGTTTCAGATTCGATCGATAGATCAATGTATTTTTCTTTACCTCTCGGAAATAATAATAACTAGCTACGAGGCAATATTAATTGCCAGCAAAATATATTCCAACAAACACAAACAATTCTGGAAATATTAAAATAATATAAGTGAGATGAACAATTAAAGAAATCGGTATAACCTTTAAAGTTTAAAGACCTATTAAGTTGATTATTACAATTTCGGAAATTAGATTAATTTAAATAGAAAGTTTATTAAAATCATTCGACAACCCCACCGACAAAGTTTCAAACTTCGCTTACCTAAAGAAATTAAAACTTTTAGTCCAGATTTCTTCGCAAGGCTTATTTTGATATTTGAAGGTTTTTAAATATTAAATTTCAATTGATTTTAATTTTATAATAGAGACACAATTAGTAAACATTTCAAAGATGTAAGCGAAGCAACGCTAAAACTGTAAAAACTAAATAAAAAAAATTTGGTGCGTGCGCGCAACACACAACTTTCACTTACCAACTTACTTAGATTAGAAATTGACGTGTTTTGCTAAATATCATTTCCCAAAGTCACACATTTTTCTATATTCATATCTTATTTTTGTTAATCGTTAAAGCCGTTTTTGAGTAAATAAAAAAACCCGTGAAAATGATACAAAATTTATTTAGTAAAGTCCCCCCTCCCGTAGATCAATTTTTATGAAATTTTTACAGTCGTATCTCGGGCATATAAATACATTAAATACCAAGTTTGATCAAAATCGTTAAAACCGTTTTCGAGTAAATAAAAAAAACACGTGAAAATGATACAAAATTTATTAAGTAAAGTCCCCCCTCCGGTTGATCAATTGTGATGAAATGTTGGTTATCACATCTTTGGCAAATAAATACATCAAATACCAAGTTTGATCAAAATCGTTAAAACCGTTTTTGAGTAAATAAAAAAAAAACATGTGAAAATGATACAAAATGTATAAAGTAAAGTCCCCCCTCCGGTTGATCAATTTTGATGAAATTTTTACAGTCATATTTCAGGCATATAAATAGATCAAATACTCAGTTTAATCAAAATCGTTAGAGCCGTTTTTGAGAAAATCGAA
Source organism: Aelia acuminata (assembly GCA_911387785.2). Taxonomy (NCBI): domain Eukaryota; kingdom Metazoa; phylum Arthropoda; class Insecta; order Hemiptera; family Pentatomidae; genus Aelia; species Aelia acuminata. Next base: position 154,553,352 of record OU426978.1, on the reverse strand, counting down.
AAAAACTTAAAAAGTTATTAAATAAAGTACCCCCTCCCTTTGAGCAAATTTGATGAAATTTTTGCTGTCACATCGCGGGCTTATACATACTCTAAATACCCAATTTCAGGTTCGCGCGTTTATAGTTTTTGAGCTAGTCTGTTCACACACACACACACACACACACACACACACAGACACACACACACACAGACCATTTCGCGGGACTTGGTTATTTTGACTCAGGGGACCCCAAAACGTGTATTTCCGTTGAAAACCGTAAGTCGAAATTTTTCACGATCGCAATACTTCCACTTACTATATATTTCATATATAGGTAAGTGAAAGTAAAAAAATCTGGTGCGTGCGCGCAACACACAACTTTCACTTACCAACTTACTTAGATAAGAAATTAATGCGTTTTGTTAATGCCACTTCTCAAAGTTACACATTTTCCACATTCATTTCTTATTACTTTCACTTACCTATATATGAAATATATAGTAAGTGGAAGTATTGCGATCGTGAAAATTTTCGACTTCCGGTTTTCAACGGAAATACACGTTTTGGGGTCCCCTGAGTCAAAATAACCAAGTCCCGCGAAATGGTCTGTGTGTGTGTGTGTGTGTGTCTGTGTGTGTGTGTGTGTGTGTGTGTGTGTGTGTGTGTGTGTGTGTGTGTGTGTGTGTGTGAACAGACTAGCTCAAAAACTATAAACCGTGGGAACTTGAAATTAGGTATTTAGTGTAGGTATATGCCCGCGATGTGACAGCAAAAATTTCATCAAAATTGATCAACCGGAGGGGGGACTTTACTTAATAAATTTTGTATCATTTTCACATGTTTTTTTTATTTACTCAAAAACGGTTTTAACTATTTTGATCAAACTTGGTATTTGATGTATTTATATGCCAAAGATGTGATAACCAACATTTCATCCCAATTGATCAACCGGAGGGGGGACTTTACTTAATAAATTTTGTATCATTTTCACGTGTTTTTTTTATTTACTCAAAAACGGTTTTAACTATTTTGATCAAACTTGGTATTTGATGGATTTATATGCCAACGATGTGATAACCAACATTTCATCCCAATTGATCAACCGGAGGGGGGACTTTACTTAATAAATTTTGTATCATTTTCACATGTTTTTTTTATTTACTCAAAAACGGTTTTAACTATTTTGATCAAACTTGGTATTTGATGTATTTATATGCCAAAGATGTGATAACCAACATTTCATCACAATTGATCAACCGGAGGGGGGACTTTACTTAATAAATTTTGTATCATTTTCACGTGTTTTTTTAATTTACTCAAAAACGGTTTTAACTATTTTGACCAAACTTGGTATTTGATGTATTAATATGCCAAAGATGTGATAACCAACATATCATCACAATTGATCAACCGGAGGTGGGACTTTACTTAATAAATTTTGTATCATTTTCACGGGTTTTTTTTTATTTACTCAAAAACGGCTTTAACGATTAACAAAAATAAGATATGAATGTAGAAAAATGTGTGACTTTGGGAAATGATGTTTAGCAAAACACGTCAATTTCTATTCTAAGTAAGTTGGTAAGTGAAAGTTGTGTGTTGCGCGCAAGCACCAGATTTTTTTTGTTTTCATTTGCTCTATAAACCCCTCAGAACATTTAAATAATGATAACGCTTACCTGATATTAAATAACACTCAATTTTCATTAAACATGACGAATATGAAGAAAATCGTTAAAGCCGTTTTTGAGATAATCTAAAAATTAGAAAAAAAGTTATGAAATAAAGTGTCCGCTTCGGTTGATCAATCTTGATGAAATGTTGGCTATCACATCTCTAGCATATACATACATAAATACCCAGTTTGATCAAAATCATGAAAGCCGTTTGGGTAAATTAAAAAAACACGTGAAATTGATACAAAATTTATTAAGTAAAGTCCCCCCTCCGGTTGATCAATTTTGATGAAATGTTGGCTAACAAATCTTTGGCATATACATACATCAAATACCCAGTTTGATCAAAATCGTGAAAACCGTTTTTGAGTAAATAAAAAAAAACACGTGAAAATAATACAAAATTTATTAAGTAAAGTCCCCCCTCCGGTTGATCAATTTTGATGAAATTTTTACAGTCATATCTCGGGCATATAAATAGATTAAATACTCAGTTTAATCAAAATCGTTAGAGCCGTTTTTGAGAAAATCGAAAAAAACTTAAAAAGTTATTAAATAAAGTACCCCCTCCCTTTGAGCAATTTTGATGAAATTTTTGCTGTCACATCGCGGGCATATACATACACTAAATACCCAATCTCAGGTTCGCACGGTTTATAGTTTTTGAGCTAGTCTGTTCACACACACACACACACACACACACACAGACACACACACACACACACAGACCATTTCGCGGGACTTGGTTAATTGGACTCAGGGGACCCCAAAACGTGTATTTCCGTTGAAAACCGGAAGTCGAAATTTTTCACGATCGCAATACTTCCACTTACTATATATTTCATATATAGGTAAGTGAAAGTAAAAAAAAAAATATTATAACCTTCGAAATCTGAAGACTTCAGCATTGAAAGCCATGACGTGCAATCGAAAGTAGTAGTTGATATAGTTGAATATATTGCTGGTAATTTTTTTTTGTAATTTTTATTTCAAATTTTGTAACTTTTTATTTCAAAATTACATTTAAATTAAAAGTTACACAGTAACTTAATAAGATCAACCAAAAGTTAACAAGAGTGTACTATTTCGGATTCATAGTAAAAAGACTCAACTAAAATATCATGCAAAGAGTGCTTGACGGCAATTAGTGATTCGCGACTAAATACAACAAAAAGTCTGCTGGTCATCAAAAACCGTGAAGGGTTATTTCAACCAACTTGTGATGTTACAAGAATTTGTTAATTTTGTGAGCTAATTTTTAAGGAATTCATATCAGAAAATCGCTCAATCAACAAATTAGTGGCTCAATGTTTAAACAAGAACTTTTTCATTTTTTCTGAACATCTGTCCTTGGATTCAGAAAATAATCATTTAAACTTATTGAGCCAAATTAAACGGTTATCTTATTTTAATATAAAAATTTTAAAAAACTGATTTCTGACTAGAATCATTGAATAGAAAAAAATAAAATCCGTCATAAACTGACTAAATTGATCCATTTGAAAGGCCAGTAGTCTTCAGGCATAATCTTCCATAATGTTTTTTAATGTTATAAAAATAAATCTTATAATGGTAATAGATTAATTGTTAGTGTATTATTGCCACACTTAATTTAAAAACACAAACAGAGCCGAATAACTGTTTTAATGATGATAGCAGTGAGCTTGAGGTGTGGGACTAGGGGACCTCTTGGGGTGGGGGAAAGTGAGCACTTTCAGGTGACAGCCACAGTTGCCGTGCCTCCTCTTTGTTATTCTATATTCTATGTTCCAACCACGTGGTGACTCCTCTGTTATTCTATACTCTATGGTTGACCCGGTGTCGGGAAAGTGTGAACTGTTACTATCTTTGCTTCGTATTTGAATCAGATCCGATACGCGCCCGTGCTGCGTGTGTGACCAGACCTTTAATCCTTCCTGAATTAGTTAAAGTTGAACATGTTAAGCCAAAATTTTTATTCAGAATTTAACCAAATAAACAATATAATTAAAGTAACCTAAATAGAAAATTTAGTAACCCAGAATAAACATTATTATTAAGTTCTACTATTATTAGAGAAGTATGTAACCTGATTCCTTCTAGACCTTTACCAATATTTGTGACTAAGTATTGATGTGAATAGGAGGAATGTTATTAGTTGAAAGACACTTTAATTATAATTAATGCTCTGCATTCATTCGTTACTTAAATTATAATAAGCATTGAGTGTATTTCTTATGAGCATTATTATTATATTATTACAAAAAATTTGGAACTTGGCGATTGTGGAGGCTGTGGTGTTAGGGAAGGTTTCTTAAGAAGGTTTTGGTTTGGTTGAAGTGTGTTTTTAACTTTGTTGCAACTTGGTTCGCAGGTTTTATAATACTTTTTAGATAATTCACAGTTCTAACATTATGTTGATAGATGCGATTTTCAGTTGAATTGGTTTTGATATTTTGATAGAATGGAACTTGGCAATGAAGTCAGTGTTAAAATCAAGGTATTTTTCCCTATCTTTTAACCATCCACCCTTATTAATGATATCATATTTTTGGAGGTTGTTACCATATTCCTCAATGGGATCCATTTTATTCCATGTGTTAATCATAGGCTGCATCTTCTAAACAAATTTCGCATCTTTAATTTCAACTTTAACATAAGAAATCATAACATTGAGTTTTCTTTAAATATTTGCAGTATTATTATCGCCATGATATTGAGTTGTTTATTTGAACTTTATTAATTTTACAATAAATACAATGCCATATTTTTGTTATGATTGTTCTTTGTATGATGTTTTTTTAATAGCTTTTAAGTAACAAAACTAATTATTGCTTACATGCTTAATCTATCATGTAGAATATAGAATACTCCTTTTTCAAATCTCCAAGTTTACTTTGAGTTTACTTGGATTGGATCATAACAAATTACATCTTATTCATAACTATTTAACTTAAATTATTTGGAGTTATGACTAATGTGTTTATTTTTGCTTACTATACTAATGCATACCTGTCACTTAGCTCCTTTTGAAACACTAAATATTCCTGTTGATATGTTCATTATCACTTTAACATACAGAATGCTCTGCCTCCTCAGTTATTAACAGCATATATGGAAAGGTGCTTAACTGTTCAATCATCAATTCAGTCTTGTATTTGTGATTTTTAAAAATTTATTTTTATATGTTACCAGGAATTATCATGTTTATATGTAAAATGATGAAAAATTACATAGTAATTAATGAATGATAACACTATGGTCATTTTTGTTTTATTTATTTTAGAGTGCCATCAGAGCAAGATTGAAGGAACTTGGCATTGTGTGGGGTATGTAACAGATTATATTTGTGTGAAATGAAAATAATATAAATATAATGATTAAAAAATTGATTCTGTAGACCGAGAGTTACCTGATTATGTCATGGTACTGATTGCAAACAAGAAGTCTAAAGAACAGATGGAAAAAGATTTGACCATATTTCTCGGCTCTCATACTGCTGGGTTCACTGCTTGGTTACATAATGTCCTTAAAAAACTAGAAGAATGCACTGCGTATCGGGGTGAGTCCTGTTAATTTTTCAATTTTGTTGAGATATCTAATTATTATTTGTGATGTTTGCTTTTATCCATCTTCCTGTCATATGCTTCTATTATTTCACCTGTTATTCATTTAAAGTACTCCATGTTTTCAGTTGATTAGTTTCAAAATTTAGCATCTATATTATAAGATGGATATAAAATTTTTGTGATTGTGTATCTGTATATGATGATTAATCAACTATAACAAATAACTAAGTATCTAAATTTGTTTTTGGGTCCTTTTTAGTTTAAATTGAAGATTGATGTCACCTGCTTTGGTCAGTTGGTATTAGCCATCTTAAGTATATTTATCTGTTGAGCATTATTTAATTAGAAACTAGAACATAATTTACAACACGTTTTAAGGCATTCAAAGCAGAAGAATTTTTTTTTTTTCAATGACAAATTATGCTGTTTCTGGTATCTAAAAAGTGCAGAACATAATTGTCAAAACACTTATTATACTTATCTATAAGATTTTGTAAATTTTCAATTAAAAGTTTAACGTTTATTATTCACTTTCACTTATATAAATAATAAGGGAATGTATTGTGATTGTGAAAAGCTTTAAATCTGAGTTTTCATTAGAAATATGTGTAATGGACTCCCCTATGCCAAATAATCAAGTTAGAAAATAATTTTACTTTTTGCCAAATTTAAAATAAAACTAAAATAATAACTTAACCCAATCAGAAAATTATATTTTGTACAGCATTAATGCTTGCTTAAAATTGTAAATACATTTTTATGGCTGTTACTAGTATAGTATGTGTTGCTAGTATCACGATCTTACTTCTAAGCATGACTAATATAAAGTTTGATGAGGCCCCAATCTCAACTGAAATGGATGGGATGGTTTTTCTCTGGCATGAGCAGGAGTCGAAAGTTGGATACCATTAACTGAAAAAAGCACATTGGGAATTGCTTATATTACATTACATAACTTCCCACACCCAGAAATAATTTTGTGACAGTTTTTATTTTAACATATTCCATTATTCAATTTTAATTAGCAGATCCGCGTTCCTATGAATGAAAGACTTGTGGAATAGGGTAGTTAATTGAATTTCCTCAATAAAAATTAAAAACCTGAAAATAAAATTTTTATATATTTATATAAGAAGAGGTTGGCACTTATTAATGGTTTGGAAGACCGAACCCTACCGTTTTTGGAACAGCAGTACTATGTATGAGCTGTGTTTTCCAGATTTTTTTTTCTTGTTTAGTGAGCGGTAGTAATGCAAAACTATCGAACTATCGATAGTTTATTGGACTATCGATAGTATAGTTGAAAATTTTGTTTTTTAAAGTAATAACCTCTGCCTTTAAGCACCATATATAATATATAATGATTTATATAAGAAGAGGTAAAAAAACCTGTTACATGGTCAAACCCTGAAGAAGAAATGCAGATAATATAATGATTTAATTTATTAGATATATGATTCATTTAAATGGGAAGTAATCAAAATGATACGGTATAATTTCATTTATATTTTTATATCTACTCTATAAAAAAACATTACTTTAATTTAAAAGATATAAAACTCAAATTAACTGAACAGATATTTTAACATTGCTACTCACATAAAGTATCACATGATTGTAAATGCAGTAAAAGTGAACAATAGAACCAAAAACTAAACTAGGAAAAAGCTTTTTTTTCTGCTTGAAGTTTTTCAATGTTTGATCGCAGATCCACACGAACCATGTCAAATATGACGTATATTCCAAATTTTATTTTGCATATTTGGGAGATAAATGCATATTTGAATAAAAATCGTAATTTGGGAAATTTTTCTTATTTTATAAATTACTTTTTCAAAAACTTTAATATTGCATTGATATTTGTCAAAACAAGAAAGCAAGGGATTTTGTTTTCTTAGTATATGGTGAGTTATTGTCTTTTGATGGAAGACTTAAGAGTTCTGGGAAACCTCTTCCTACAGTATAGATTTGATTATCCTTCTACATTGAAAACCAAGTCAGTACAGTTCCGTTTAGCCTAGTGGAAACGTCATTATTACCATACCAAAAGTTTCATCTTCTTTGAAGCAAAAATTAAGTGAATGGATCGCACCATTTAACTCCGAAAAGCAAGTGTTCACAGCAGACGGAAAAATTGTGTTTTTTAACGCGTGTGGGAAGCAAATTATGTGTGAAAAAAATTTCAAATAGTTCAGCATGCTAATACAGGTATTTTTTTTTTTTTTTAAATTTAATTCGTTATTCTAAAAAATATTAATTAATCTGAATGGGGTTTCAGGTTCCCATTTAAATGCTTAAAGTCAAAATTGTATGCATTTTAATCAAAATGCTTTCTACACAAATTTTATTGCCGGCTACTTCTAAACCCACAAAAGATAATTTTTTTGAAGATTTGTGTTTCGCAATGGTCTCATCTGATATACCTTTTAATAAATTAAATCACCTGCCTTTTAAACGCTTTTTGGAAAAATACACTTCACGTCAAATTCTCGATGAGAGTACATTGCGTAAAAATTATCTGTCAGAATGCTTTAATAAGACCATGGAAAACTTAAAGAATACTGCTCAGCAAAATTACATATACCTTGTAGTTGATGCAACCACTGATGCAAGAGGCATTATTTATATCGCAAATTTATTAGTGGGTGTTTTAAGTACAGGCGGTCCAGGACCGCTATTTTTACTGGCATCAAAGCACCTAGAAAAAACTAACGCTGAAACAATTATTCGTTTCGTTAATGACAGTATGAAACTGCTATGGTCAGATGCTGGGTTTGAGATGAGAGGGCTACTTCTAGTGACTGACGCAGCACCATATATGACCAAAGCTGCAAAAAACCTAAGTGTGTTTTACAGTAACATGATACACGTCACCTGTGTGGCACTCACACTAAATCATTTCACTGAAAAAATAATAGAAACATTTTCAGACGTTAATGAGCTGATAAGCAATGGCAAGAAAATGTTTTTGAAAATTCCCAGCCGTGTGATTATTTACAGAGAAGAGATGGACGACATACCGTTACCTCCAGTCCCTGTTGTTAATCGCTGGGGAATTTGGCTCAATGCAGCCCTGTTTTATGCTAAACATTTTGACAAGTACTCTGCCGTTGTGGAAAAAATAGCTGAAAAGGACCCAGATGCACTGAGCGTCCAAAAAGTGATAGCAGTTTTTAGAAGAGGGGAGATTTTTAATTGGCTTTTATTTCATGCCATTTATCGTTTTTATCAGAGGCTATAACAAACTTAAAAACAAGAATCATGTCTCTTACTGACAGTTTTCAATTAATAAATGATATAAGTGACAATGTCAAAAAAATCCCAGGTCAAGTGGGAATCATCTTAAAAAAAAAGTTAAGTGAAATATTTTCAAAAAATATTGGTCTTCAAGTATTACGTGACATAAATAAAATTTTAGAAGGTGATAAATCTGTAAACATTGAAAAATTCACAGACCCTGAACTTATTACGGCGTTTAAGTTCGCACCATTGACTTCGGCAGATGCGGAAAGATCATTTTCTGTTTATAAGAGTATTTTAAGTGATCGGAGGCTCAGTTTTTCAGAAAATAATTTAGAAATGTATTTGGTTGTAAACTTTAATAATTTACAGTAACGTGATTTTATTGTGTTAAAGAAAAATTACTGATTTTTTTAATTCTAATAAATTTTTACAACAAAATTGCTTTCCTATTTTATGAATTACCTTTCTTCCAAATTCCAAGCTACGAACCACACTCACACTGCGACAGTAAACTCCGAGACCTGGATCGATCATATTGTTGTATCGGACCCTTCAAAAGTCAGGCGTCATGGACAGGTTCATGTTCCGGGAATCTCGACCCACGATTTCATCTTTGTCTTATACAAGAGAGGCCCTTCATTACCCAACATTTCTCCTGTACAAAGCAGAAACCTGAAGAAGATAGATCTGGAAGTTTTTAAAAATGATATTCAGGCGATTGACTGGACAGATGTATTTGATAGTGTTGATGTCAACGACAAAGTTGAATTGTTCAGTAAGAAGGTGGCAGAACTTTATGATAAACATGCACCGGTGCGGACATATAGACGACGAAAAACAAAGCCCTCTCCATGGATGTCTGAAAGTATCCGGTCCCTTATGGCTAAAAGAGACTTTTTCTTCTGGATGTCTATAAGAAGCGGATCTGAAGAGGATTCTATACAATACAGGCTTTACAGAAATAAAGTAAAGACGGCAATACGCGATGCTAAAAGAAGATGCATAACTAGCAGTCTCGATAGATGCTCGCCCTGTGAGGTTTGGAAAGAGCTGAGAAACCATAGAGTCATTGACGTGAGTGGAAATGACGTTGATGTTGTTTGCAGCTTGGACGAATTAAATGGTTTTTTCATTTCTCATCCTCTTGGCCCTGGAAGAGCGATAATCGAACCAATGCCGACTAATGAGGAGGTGGATGACCTTATCTTCGATGAGATCACCGAAGATGATGTGGTTTGGAGCCTAAGACGAGTAAGGACTGGTGCAGCGGGGGAAGATGGACTGACTAAGACGATGATTGAGAGGTTGGGAGTCACCCATGTCCTGGTAGATATCCTAAATGCTTCCCTGCGACAATGTAGTTTCCCTGAAGCTTGGAAGCGCACCATCATCAGGCCCATTCCTAAGAAACCAAAGCCCAAGACTCTTTCTGAATACCGGCCTATTGCTCTCCTACCCGTACTGTCGAAGAATAGAGTAGGGAGAGGGATTTGAGAATAGTAGAGAGGGATTTGAGAGGATTTTTAGAAAGCAATAGTCTTCTGTCTACACACCAATCAGGCTTTAGACAGGGGCGAAGCACATACACAGCATTACATACGGTTTTGACCGATATTCGAGAAGCCATGGATAAACGTATGTTAACAATATTCGTTTCACTTGACTTCGAAAGGGCCTTCGACTCTGTCGATCATGAACTATTGTTAAGCAAATTCGGAAGCTTTGGTGTTGGGGAGCAGGTACTCCAGTGGCTAAGGTCATATCTGATGGGACGAAGGCAGCAGATAAGAACTTATAGTAGTCATTCTGGATGGCTGGACTGCATTACAGGCGTTCCTCAGGGATCTGTTCTTGGGCCGTTGCTTTTCTTGGGCTACATCGACGACATAGTTAAGTCCCTCAAGTACTCCAGGATCCACATGTTTGCAGACGATGTGGTTATTTGGGCTTCTAGTACACCAGAGGATGTAAATTCGACTATTGAGCGAATAAATGAAGACATCAGGGATCTTCAGCGGTGGGCCTTAACTAACAGACTTCGCCTCAATAGCGGTAAATCTCATTGGATGCTAGTCGGTAGCCCTAAGCTTATTGTTAAAGCTGAAAAGTATGCTTCGCTACGTCCACTGATGATTGTAGATCAGGTTCTACCCAGAACTGAAAAGATTATATATCTAGGGCTGGTGGTGAATTGCTCAATGACATGGCGAGACCAGGCTTGTCTTGTTGTGGGCTGTGTTCACGGAGTACTGCACTCCCTCACGAGATGGAAACGCTTCTTATCAGTGGAAGCCAAGAAGAGGATAGTCTCAGCACTGATTCTCCCCATTGCTTGGTACTGCGACACTGTGTACTTAGACATTGCGAACTCGGAAGACGCCAGAATACAGAGAGCGCTCAACGCGGCAATACGTTTCATCTTTTGTATTAAAACAGATGAACACATTAGTCCGTACATAAAAGAATTATTCTGGTTGCGAGCTAAGGAGTATAGGAGGCTCAATCTGATGTGTGTCGCAAGAAGAATCCTTGACTCTGGAACTCCCGAAGACTTGCACAATCGTTTTAAAGTAGTAAATAGCGAGAGGCTGCAGGGCAGATTCCAGATACCGGCATGCAGGACAGAGATGATGAGGAACGCCTTCCAAGTCGCGGCAGCGAGAGAGCTCAACAAGCTTCCGATAGAGGTGAGATCGGCGTCTTTCTTCCGCAAGGCTTGTCTCCGACGATTCTTGGACGCGGGCCAGTCGAGTGCACCTTAACGTATCCCATCCATTTCCAATTACCCAATCCCCTTCCTTCAACCCCTTTTCCATTTGTATTCATCGTTCATTGATAATTATCACTATCATTATTTTTAAATTTTTTGTCTTTTTGTTTATTTATTTTTTATTTTTATTATTATTATTATTTTTTTTTTTTTCATTTTACTTTTTTACTTTTAATGTTTTATATATTAGTTCTTCCTTAGAAGTGTATTTATACTTTACTCCCATATATATAAGGAAAAATAGGAAAAATGAAGAAGGGCAGTGAAAATGATATGTGTCCTTATTTTTGTGTTTATGATTTATTTATAAGCTCTCATCTTGATTTTACATTTTACTTTATCTTATTAAATGAATTATGTTTCATTCATTGCTATAGCCATATGCATATATTTGTCTGTAAGAAAGGGCCTAAGGCCCTAAGACAATAAAGAATCAATCAATCAATCAATCTTCCTTGTTGTAATGTACAGAAAAACTTATTCTTATCAATTATACTTGAAATTAAAAGACATTTAATTGCATATTTTGTTGCATATTTCCCACTTTTTTCTTGCATATTATATGGCATATTTGAAGAGTTTTTAATGCATATAAATCCGGGGTCTAGTCATTACGAATATTAAATGCATTTAAAAAAACAGAACGAATTAGCTCTAAATAAATAAATAAATTCATAAACTCGTGTAATGAATGAAAAAAAAAACTAAAGATTTGCCGGAATGACCTCAGAGTTATGCTTAGTTATGAGATCATGGGCAAATACAAAAATTGTGTACTGATTTGGTTAAGATCACAGTGTGGAACAACACAATAACAATGATATACCGTACTCTATGATGAAAACAGAGTTCAAATGTTAAGTGTTAAACCTTTTAATTCAAAGGCTACTAAAAACCTTGTCAAAGTAGTAAAATAATTATAATGAATATTTTATAGGAGTTATCTACAAAGAAAAAAAAATTAAATTTCAAATGAATTAGAAATAAGCTTGCTTATTTGCCATTTTTGTTAATTCAAAGATTTTCCCAAGCTCCTGATGGACTTCAGATTCCATACATCCAGGACAGTTAGCATTATAAATCCACCACAACTGGGAATCCTGAGCGCATAGTTACTTGAACTTTCCTCTAATTCCTTGACTTTTTTATAAAATGTTTTATTGCTGCTACTATCAATCTGGATTTTGACAAAAATTATTTCAAGCTATAATGGAACCCATCGTATACATACAGAAATGTTTAACTAATTCCGTAATAAAAAAGAAAAGAAAAAAAATGCAAATAATAGCGTACATTAAAAAGCTCCTATCATTGAAAAATTCCACCTCCCTCCCTCTGGTCATACTAAAAACTATCGATAGTTTTATCTCCAATACTATCGATAGTTTTACATCATTACTGAGCGGAAACAAAGAGCTTTTTGTTAATATCTAAGGGATGTCAATAGCAGAAAGATGGTTACATTGAGATGACTGGGTCTTCCATTAGATTTTATGAGGGAGTTCATCATACAAAACTATTTTGGCCTTACACAGTTCTTCAATAAGAGCCTTTGCGATGTATATGGCGGAAGCTAACAAGCCTAAAGGTTCAAAGATTCAAGCTAGATATAGCCAACATGTTACATTTTATATCATGATAATAGGCTTATCAGAGTAAGAGAATGAATCATCTTAAGAATGCCTGGCTAAAACCCGGATTTTGACGGAGTCGTGTTCTGAGGACTTGTTGGAGATGGATTCGGTTGGTCTGGACGTGATTTTTGAAGATACAGCTAATACTCACAACTTGGTATGTTTTGTGATTCATGTCATGATAAAGCAGTGTAAGAGTGATTTTGACAGAGTCGTACTCTGATGACTTAATGGAGATGGATTCTGTAGGGCTGGAAGTGACAGGAATAAGTTCTTAGTGAGTTGTGTCTCATTTGCTGAGAGAGAATCTACCACTAGAGAAAATTGCTAAAGTTCATCAACCTGTTGATTTGGCTTTCATTCTATTTCATTGATATGGCTCTCTACATGAGATTATTGATGTGATTAGTAGTGAGAGGGAGCTTGGCACCTTCGTCTTGCATAAGTAGGTTGTCCAGACTGATGGTGCTTGAGGTGCATTAGGCGACCAACAATCCACAAAATTTGCATCCTTGCTGCAATTCTCACCACACCTAATGTGTGGGATGAAATAGGGTGCTTTGATGTAGGCAGGATTTGTGTAACCAAGATTTTGATACTTGACCATGAATGTGGAGTAGGATCTAGCCAAGGACAAGGCCTTTTTTAGCTTTGTTTCAAGAGAGCGGAATCTTCTTAAGGCTCGGTCTCTGTTGTAGCCAATCGAAGGGAATTTCTTTTTGAAAGGGAACCTGGCAATGGCAATATATATATATATATATGCCCTTGGAAGGCACGTGAGTGAGCTGGGAGAAAAAGATCTGTGCTGTATGTCATCAAGATCGCTTACCTTTACTGGTCTTGGCTCTTCGATTTCCCAAAATTACTTGAACTGCTTCTCAATAGATGGACTTGAGAGCTGGGATGTGCTAGAGGTCGGATAGGATATAGGACCAATATTGGTGAGCCCTATGACTGCCGGAATTAGATAAAGTTAATGAATTTCTGAAGGACAAGGACACCTACTACCAATTGAGGATACAAGTCAGCACCTATCAGGATGTCAATGGGCACAAGAGTTGAGAAATCAGTGTCTGCTGAGGGATGTCTTACAGTTGCTCACTAATAAATGCTGGAATTCATTGATTGGGAAATGAGGAGTTTATGTGATGGTTGAAAGCAATTGCATTGGTCTTAAATTCCGAGATATTTACATATATTCGTGGGCCTTATCGGCTTGTTCTAGGCGCAAAGCTGATCCTTCGACTTCCTGAACTGTACAATATGCGTCATGGTGAAGTCGCAACAGCTCCTTTTGTCATTCAGGTTTACCGTTCCCTAATAGCTACAGGTTCCTGAATAGGGTTGCCATACTTTTTTTCAGCCTATAAGGGGCAAATTCTTAAATAGGCAAAAAAATACGGGAATTTAGTTTTTTACCCGGGACAAATAAAAAACAAAATTATATAGTGACATTCTTTATTTTTTTTTATTATATTTCTCCGAGGAGCAAGTCAGTTTTAACATATGTTTTATTAGTTTTAACATATTTATAAAAATCAATAAAATTATAATCGTAATTAAAAACGGTCATCAACTAAAACCACGCATTGCCTCTCGCTTGAATGCCAAAAAACTTGTTGTTTATTCTTTGCTCGATCTTCTCGCGAATCTCATGCATTTCAGTATGCATCTCAACAACTGACAGAGTATCTGATTCAATCTTCTACATTGTTACTTCTACCGAAAACATAAAGTTATGAACAAGCGACAAATATGCCAAAGTCTTTTTCTCTTCGTCTTCATTTGTGAATATTTTCTCCATTGAACGTGGGCATTCAGGAAAGGGCGGAATTCCAGGAAATGAGATTTTAGGGCAGGCCATATTTTAATGATTCTTTCTACAGCAGGACCAAGAGATAAAACTCTTGTCACGACACGTTTCATTATTTCTTCCCACTGCATCTCTTTCTCTTCAAATTGGAGTTCCAAGTCCGCTCTTCTTTTTGCAGCTCTACTAAAGTGACCAACAATTTTCAGTATCAAACTTTCAATGTTCACTTCCAATTTATTGGTACTATGTTTTGCAGCATTATGGAAAATATGGACGGAGAAAACAGCTTTAATAATGTTTTTATTTTTTGACAGCAAAAGTGTATAAATTGAATGGATTTGCCGAAGTTTACATTCTTATTATCAGCATAAAATGCTGATATTCTATTTAAAGATAATCCATTTTTCTCCAGTGTGTCTAATAATAATTTATTTACTTCATTTGCTGATTCGTGGTTGCATTCTACAAAATTGAGAAGACGATTTTGAATCCCTGTATCATAGTCAAAGTATCATATGCAAATTGGAAACATTTTTCTGTTTTTTTTTAGTACTTCCATCTGTTGCGATCGAAAAGTATAGATTTTTCTCATGTGTGGTCTTTAAAATATTTTTAACAGATTCCTTGGCCAGTATTTCGCATATAATAGATTCTGCTTTTGTCCTACTGCAGCTAAACTTCTGAGCAATTTTTGAATCGCTACAGATATAAGGTAACAATTTGTGTGATCAATCCATACTATTGTAGCTAAGGGAATGCCTTACTGTATGATGAACCTATGCGAGTCCTCCAGCAGCTAATTTTTCTTCCGTGTCCGTAGGTTTTGAAAAATATTGTGTTAAATTACTCGATGCTCCATTGCTAAGAACTGTCATCTTAGATTTAGTAGATGCATGTTGTTTTACATCACTGAGACCACCATGACCACAAGAAAAATCTTTAAATTATTACTTTAAATTGAAGTGAATAATTAAACCATAAATTCTCTCGAAATTCAAGTTGATGTGTATGCAAAGTTGCGAACGTTGGGTGCGTGAATACTTTTGTCTAGCGTAGATCGATCGATTTAATAATAAGAAACGAAGAAAGGTTCGAATACGGGACAGAGTCAGTCCCGCCGGGACATTTTAAACTAAGCCTAAAATACGGGACGTCCCAGAAAATATGGCAAATCCTGTGGTCCTAATACTGGATTTCTACTAACACAGTCTAATTCTAAATTTTATGTTACGGCTCTGATAGCAATAGTTGTCTTTATTTTTCTTTTTATGTATTTTATTTCTTTGAATGACTTTTTTAGTATTTGGATATAATTCATTTTTTTTTGCAGGACTCACCAAAAAGAACGAGGAAGAGAAGAAGTCTAAGTCAAAACGTAGGCCATCTGATGAAAATCATCAAGAAAGTAAAAAGCTAAAAGGGATAGACCAAAAGCCTGATGACAACATTGATGATGCAAGTAGTGATTCAGGATCTGAAGATATCCTTTCTAACCATTTATCACCAGGTATTTTTATCGCTGTCACTGGTATGATTATTAATTAATCCTCTCTTAATGCTGCACATCTCGTTCAATTCAGCTCGTAAAAACTGTCAAAAACTGTTTATCAACTACATAATTTGCCTCACTTTACCACTGATTTTAGGTTCAATCTGTTATAGGTATGGCCATGTAAATGGTCCCATTAGAATCATAAGCTTGACCTACTTATTGCAAAATTATGAACAAATTATTTCATTTTCGTTTGGGTAATGTATAATATGAACCTGTCTGTTAATAGAGTGACTTAACTCTAATTTGGACATTTTGCAGTAAAGAACTTAAATAATTTTTCTCTTTGGAAAATTTGTAGCCTCTTATTTTGTATCAGTAAACAATTAAGTTTTAATATTCTTCTCATATTATTACTAAATAAAAAGGTTTGATGGCCATATTTGTGGACAGGTAGTAACAAAATTATAAGTTCCCTAAAACAAAATTTAAATTGTTATTATGGTTGGTTTAAGAAAATTATTAAATGAACTTTTGAAAGCATACTATTATCATCTTCAGGAGATAAATTTGACTTCAACAAAGGCACATTAGGAACTTAAATTGGAAAACAATGAGCTCCAACATTTACTGTTCAAATTAATGTCAAAATACAAAACTTCAGAAATTAAAAGGAACGTTTTGTTACAAAGAAATGCTATGCTGATTACTGATAACAATAATCTACATAAACAGTTACTAGAAATAACCAAAAGTAAAATCATATCAAAGAAAGTAGTAAAACCTTATCAAGAAGCTATGAAACTATTGAAAAATTAATTGAAGGAGTTGAAGCCTGAAACCCCAAATAAATGTGATCAGATGGATACAACTAATTCACAAACTAAACCTGTTGAATGTAGTGACATGATAATCAAGAAACCAGTACAGCAAAAAGAAAAGAGTGAAGAATACTTTGAAGTCAGCGCTGAGAATTTACGTGACGCACGCAGCTTGAAATCATCCGAGCCAGCCGCAATCATGTGCAGGAACATTTGTTAGTGATGATGTGATGATGGATGCAGAAGCTCAAATCCCTTCCACTAGTTCCCAAAGTGATTACAGTAAAACCTCCCATTAGTGGACACCCTCGGTGCACTCAAAACTGTCCGTTAATGGGAGGTGTCCCTTAATCAGAGGTTACCTTAATTATCCCCACTTTTTCACCTACAGGTATTGTGTAAACTGATGGAAAATTACTCAGCATTGTTTTAGTGTTTGTTTAATTGTTTAGGAAATGGTGAAAGGAAAAGCATAGATAGATATGTATATAAAGCAGTATCAATTATGTACATATTTATTGAAAAAAAACAGGTTATATATGTACATATGTATACAAATTTACAAATTAAGCAAAATGAAAATATAATATATAACAATAAAATAGAACGAAACAATCCTTATGATAGAATAAAACAAATGAAATGAACAAAAATGCACAAAAGTAAAAAAATACATAAAATATTCCATAGAAACCTTTTTAACTTACAACTTTAAAAAAATCTTCTATTTTTGTTTGGCATTGATTTATCTTTGTGAATTTTGTTGAAATCAACATCTGAATATCTGCAGCCATCTTCACCCCTACTGGATCTTCGCAATTTAAAAAAAAATGTTTGATTTTTTCGGCGCTTTCCAGTGCTTGAGGTAGAGTGACATGGATGGGCTGCAATTCCTGGGTATTCGCGTCACCATCGTCTTCTTCTTCCTCTTCATCTCCATCGTCGTGTTTGATCATTGATTTCACTATTTGTTGGATGTCCACACTTTGATCATCAGTGAAAAGAGAACCATCAATATCGAAGTAATCCTCCGTTATTCCTTCTACAAATTCGGTGAATTCCTCTTTCACGTTGGTTTCATTTTCTTGAGATGGCGATGGTATGTTTATATTTTTTTTAAAACCTGCTTTGAGGAAACAGTTTATAACTGTAGTTGGTTTTATTTCTTTTACTGCAGCAACGGTCCAAAAAATCGCATCCAAAACCGATATCGACTTATTGAGATCGTATACTGTTGTCTCTTTATCAATTTTCGACAGTAAGTGCCTCAGAATTTTGGCCCTATAGAGCACTTTAAAATTTTTTATAATTCCTAGGTCAAGAGGTTGACACCTTGAGGTTGTATTGGGAGGGAAAAATATAAGTTGCACATTGCTTAAATTTTCCGTTTTATAATGGGAAGATGCATTATCTAAAAATAATAAAATCTTTCTCTTCTGCTTACCCATTTTTTCATCCAGCTCGGTGAGCCACTGAGTGAAAATTTCACGTGTCATCCAGGCTTTACTGTTGTACCTCCAGTCTGTACCAATTTCGTTAGTACAAACCCCTCGAAAACATCGCGGTTTTTTAGCCTTACCAATTATCAATGGTGGTAAAAACTCACCGATCAAATTGACGCATAACAACACAGTCAATCTCTCCTTAGAAATTTTTCCGCCAGCACATGTTTCACCCTTCAATGTCATGGTCTTATCTGGCAAAGCTCTGTAGAAGAGTCCAGTCTCGTCGCAATTGAATATGTCCCTTTCATTGTGTTTTGAAATTAAACCTTCCAAGTTAGCTGTCCAATCAATGACGCCTTCTTCAGGAACACTCCCAGATTCCCCACAAATAGACCGGTATGTGATGTTGTTCCGTGCCCTGAATTTTTCCAACCACCCGTTTGAAGCTTTAAATGTAGGAAGGCCCAAACGGTTAGCGACTTCACGCGCTTTTTCCTGGATTAGGGGGCCATTCACTGGAATTTTATTGGTCCTTACCCGCACGAACCACTCTAAAACGCAGGCATCCACGTCTAAAGTCTTCCCCGGCTTTAACAGTTTTTTAGATTTTTTATTCTTATTTTCTGTCCATAATTTAAGAATATTTTCCCGTTTTTTCAAGGTGTCGGCGACTTGAGTTTTCCCGATCCCCATTTTTTCGGCAAGCGAACGCACACTGGGTTTCTCCCGATCGTATAACTCGATTAATTTAACTTTTTGTTCTAAAGACAAACGTTTCCTAGCGGACATGACAGTGTATTTCCATCAACAGCCAAACGATAACTGAAGCAATGTTTTCGGTTAGAACGGAATTAAGAGAACTGGGAAGCTGAAAAAAATGTCAACAAAACTGACGAATTTTCCAAGAAGCAGCCGTGGGTAGGTTTGCGGGCTCCACTACATGTATTCCTCGAAATTTAATTCACTTTTGCCGTGCTGTCTGCTATTTGGAGGTACATTTTCATACTTTCTGAACCAATTGTGTATATTTTCCGTGTCCGCGTCCGTTATTTAGAGAGTCCGTTATTTAGAGGATCAAAAGCATTACAAATCCCATCTTAGTGCCCGTACATTGAAAAATGTTCGGTATTTAGAGGTGTCCGCTATTTAGAGGTGTCCGTTAGTAGAGGTTTCTCTGTACCTTATTCTATAAAAAAATATAGAAATTAATAGTGAAGAAGTTAGTTACGAGACTACCATTGGTCAAACGGAATCATTGGCATCCAATATCAACTAAAATAAGGAGAAAGATCCATTCAAGTAGAAAGGGAACAGGCTTTGGGATCAAATTAAGGAACTTGGAGAAATTTCTAAAGTAACTGATGAAGAACTACAAATGTTGGAATTTGCTGTTGCGCTATCTGCGATTTCACCTCTTTACTTATCCTGCTCTCCCCTCCGCTCCACTTCTCAGCTCAGGGATTTCTGATCATTACTCCATGGTCTTCATTTTACAATGCTGTAGATAAAGGAAAATAAAATGTCCGACTGCAACAGAACTTAATTCGAACAGGAATGGCAACTACCCAGTGAATTCCACTATCGCTTCTTCTTCTAAAATAGATACTTCAATGTATCGAACCTAAGCGATACATATCATGGAACGCCAACAATAGCTATCACTTTCTGAAAAATACTTAAGCGCTCAAAATAGGAAAATTACTTCCAATGTATTATAGGCTGTTATTATGAACTCCTTCTAATGGTCTGGTTACTAAGGATGTAAGGGACTGTTATTTACTTCAAATAACAAAAAATTGAAGGTTTGAATGTTCTAAAGAGAAGTATTATAAAAGTGATATATTGAAAAATGTTAAAACTGGAGTTAGTCATTCTGTCAACTGAAAGGCTTATATATTAATAAAACCATCTTCTTACTCATAAGTACACTAAAAACACTTTATTTTCAATTTATATTCAGTCACGTTATCTTATATTATATATTATGTAAATGTAATGTTTTGATCACTTAGCCTTCTTAAATGGGAAACTTATTTTGCTAGATTTCTGAACCCAGTTGATTTTGTTTATTTTAATTTCACAGCATTGTAAAATAATGATATTATTTTTAATTACACAGGAAAAACTAATTATTTAAATGTGATCTCGTGTAATTTAAAGAGAACAGTTGAAAACTACAAAACCATATAACTATCTAGATCGTACCTGAACTCGTTCTTGAGTTTTAGTAGAAAGCATATTGATTATTAAGGTAGTATAGATCCCTTTCCTGACACTCAGGAGAAAATGAATTTGGACAAATCAGCCATAAAAAGAAGGGAAATCGCATGGGAACACGCAAATGACAATTCAAGTATCTATCACAGACTGTCAAAAATAAGTAGTGTTGGAGGTGTCAATCTTCTAAATTTTTTAAACAAACCTCAAGAACACTGCAGACAGCCTTCCAAGGTACCATGGTTGCTTAGTTATACTTTATACATACATTCTCTTGAAGTACATGGTACCTAGTATGTTCAACTTTACTCAAACACACACACACGCGCGTGTGTGTGTGTGTGTGTATATATTAATAATAATAATAATAGAAGATATGTGATAAATGATATTTAATAAAAGCTAAACAATAAAAGAAAAATTATTTCTTAGATACATAAAGGAAAACTCCTCATACGAGGTATGTGAGAAAAGTAATGAGATTGGCAACACTGCGGGAGATCTGGCAACGTTGTGTTTACCGGCCGATGCTAAATCTAATTGTTGATCCCTTCCACTTCCTCAGTCCGAGTTACTACTCCGTACAGTTAACACATTAGTTTTGACAGCGCCATTAGTAAAGTTGTGTTTTCATTGTGCGTCACAGAAATGGAGCATCAGAATTTAGTGCAACGCTGTGCAATTAAGTTTTGTGTTAAACTTGGTGAATCCGCGAGTGTGACTTTTGAAAAGTTGAAACAGGCCTATGGGGAACAGTGCTTATCGAGAGCACAAGTTTTCCGTTGGCACAAATCATTTTTGAAAGGCCGAGAACACGTTGAAGATAAACCTCGCTCAGGGAGACCTTCGACTTCAAAAACTGACGAAAATATTGATCGTGTGAGGGCTCTTGTGAGATCAGACCGTCGTTTAACAATAAGTATGATCAGTGAACAGCTAAATTTAAATACTTTCACCGTGCATCAAATTGTGACAGATGATTTGAACATGCGAAAGGTTTGTGCCAAATTGGTGCCGAAAAATCTCACAATTGAACAGAAGCACATTCGAAAAAACATGTGTGTTGATCTTCTTGAGAGGATTGCTAATGACCAAGAATTCTTCAATTGTGTGATCACTGGTGATGAATCCTGGATATTAGAGTACAATCCTGAAACAAAGCGGCAAAGTAAATAATGGCACACTCCGTCATCTCCTTGGCCGAAGAAATATGGAATGAGCAAATCAAAGATCAAGACCATGCTGATTTGTTTTTTTGACAGGAAGGGTATCGTGCACAAAGAATTTGTTCCACCAGGACAAACTGTCAACCAAGTGTTTTATAAAAGTGTCCTTGAAAAGTTGAGGAAAAGAGTGATCCGTGTGAGACCAGAAATTGCAGACAAGTGGATGCTTCATCATGACAATGCTCCGTGTCACCCTGCCATTTCCATCCGTGAATTTTTGACCTCAAAAGGCATAACTGTTGTTCCTCAACCCCCCTGTTCGCCTGATTTAAGTCCTTGTGACTTTTTCCTCTTCCCGAAATTGAAACATGTCCTAAAAGGACGTCATTTTGGAACTCTGGAGAACATTCAAAAGACTGTGACCGACCAGTTAACCCTTTGGTCCACAGCAAATTTTACGTTGTGATCCATCATCCGTAACTTTTACGGGTACCATTTTATTTCACGTTATGCTCTATAGGGCATGTACGCCAAAGCTGATTTTTGGCATGATAATAAACCTAACTAATCTAAAATCTAAATTAAAATCTACACTATAAATTTTTATTATTTGTTTTAATGAAAAAGTGATTAAAAATATTTTCCGTTAAAAAACAAAAAAATTAATAAGGGTTATTAAAAGTAAAAAATTCACAAACAGTAAAATTTTAATGAAGTACGATCAAGTTCATGCATTGTTAAATGAGCACGAAAATGACCATTTTCAAAAATTCGTAGTTACTAATGTACTCAAATATACAGGTTGAGATTTCTAGCAGTTGATTTATGTTGCATGTAAGCATATCATGTAAAAGAATGAGATTTTTATCAACTAACCCGCCAGAGATATTGGAGCCTAAAGTTAACAAATAATTAGAAAATCTGAAGTTTAAAAATTCATAAAAAAATATGGTACAGAATATACTAGTTAAGAGTACTTTTAATGAAAGCTACTTAGTTAGGTTTATTATCATGCCAAAAATCAGCTTTGGCGTACATGCCCTTATACCCAAAAGTTACCCTCAAAAAAGGTGTTTTGAGAATTTAAAGCAATTTTTTTAATAGCATTTTTCAAGTATTGGACCTCAAAATATTCAAATAATAAAGAGAACACGAAATACAGAACAGACTTTAAGGAAAACAGTTGTGTTTGAATTATTAGTCTATGACTTACCAGTCTTGAGTAAATGAGTTTTTCTTCATTGTTAAATAAGCACGAAAATGACTATATTAAAAAATTCGTAGCTACCAATGTACTCAAATATACAGGTTGAAATTACTTGCAGTAGGTTTATGTTGCATGTAAGCATAAGGGTCTGGCCACACATGTCCGCACCGGATCCGCACCGTAGCAATAATACAGGTTATGTTCAGAATATTTTTAATTTAACTTACATATTACCTTTAGTTATGCCTAAAGTGGCCTGTGTCTGACATGTGTGGCTTGAACTTTAGGCATAACTAAAGGTAATATGTAAGTTAAATTAAAAATATTCTGAACATAACCTGTATTATTGCTACGGTGCGGATCCGGTGCGGACATGTCTGGCCAGACCTTAACATGTAAAAAAAAATAGATTTTTATTAACTGGCCCACCAGAGATATTAGAGCCTAAAGTTAACATAAAATGAAAAAATCTGAACTTTAAAAATTCAAAAAAAAATTAGGTAAAGAATATACGGGTTAAGAGTACTTTTAATGAAAGCTACTTAGTTAGGTTTATTATCATGCCAAAAATCAGCTTTGGCGTACATGCCCTTATACCCAAAACTCACCCTTAAAAACGATGTTTTGAGAATCTAAAGCAGTTGTTTTCAATAGGACTTTTCAAGTATTGGACTGCAAAATATTCAAATAATAAAGAGAAGACGAAATATAGAACAGACTTTAAGGAAAACAATTGTGTTTGAATTATTAGTCTATGACTTACCAGTCTTGAGAAAATTAGTTTTCTGTGAGAGCTTAAAAACTCAAAAATCGGCCTGAAAGGTGAAACAAAAATGGCTGCCATTTTAAAACGGTTGATCCTAAAATTTAGTAAAAAACTGATTTGAACTAAGGATTCCATACGTAATTGGTGGTAAAATTATAATTTTTTTCTAAAATGATCGAGCAACCATTTGGACTACTTGATATGGAATGACCATTCCTCTGAACTTTAAATTTTGTTTAATAAAATTAATTAACTGCCTACATTATTATTAGTAAAAAGATGTGATTACATATAAAATGAGAAAGACTAATCACACAAGAAAGTTATGGTTTTTGACTGAATCGGAAGAGTAGGTTCTGTGTAAAATCAATAAATAATAGCCTAAGTCTTGTGTTGGGCCTGTAGAAGTTTTGTGAGTAGAGAAATAGATAAGAAAACCAAGGAAGAGTTTAATTGAAAAAAATTGTTATTCCATATAGGATTGATCTTTCAACTATTTTGTTTGTACTTCTAAAATTTTATAATCAGTTTAGCATTTCGCATCATACCTAGGCATGAGGGAGATGGCAGCAAGTGGTGCATCCTCTTGAAAAGAATTTCACTGTTGGATTTTTTCCAACTCCCCTTCAGCCATCACCGAAGTACATCAGAAATGTTATATCTCACCATATGTTGTTGATTATCACTGCTTATCGCTTATCCAATGCAAGACTAGTCCAACTCAAAATCACATTTTTTAAAAAGATTTTCCTCTACTACCTCTGTGCACGATATGGTAGTAAGGATTTCGGAAAGAATTTAAAATGTAAAATTGGATAAAGTAGGCAACTGACATCAAAGGAAGTGAAATTAAAAAACTTTAATTGACTTTGCTGAGTAATTTGAGTAAGGTCAGGAGGGTTTAGTTTAAAACTTAGGTGGTTTAGTTTATACAATTAGGTGGTTAGGTTGTTTTTATTATTCTTAAAAATTAGAATCAAACATTTATATTTTTAGATGTCTGCAAATTAGGCAAGGATAGGACCATATAGGTTTTAATAAATAGCGTTATTGTTTATGTTTTTATGGTTTATTGGTTATTGTTTAAGTTTACTGGAGAAGAGTCATATAAACTAGAAGATTCTATATATTATTTTCATTCTTATAGAAAATTCTGATATGAATTTTCATAATCAATAATTTCATAATCTCGTTATCTTGATATATTGGCGACGGCGTCGGCGAAGAGAGAGAGAGAGAGAGATTTAAATCAGGCTTGAGAAACCAAGAATTAGATTAAATCAACTAGTAAAACAGCTACTGAATCTTAAATTCTGACTTAATGTTTCATGTGCGATCCAGTACTTCTTTAGTATTTTTTCAACGAACATGATGTTGAGTTGTGAAATAAAAGAAATATGCGAAGTACTTCATTTTAACATCAACTACAACTTTCTTACTTAGCAAATTTTGAAACAGAAAAACTTTTGAACCACAAAGATCATCGAAGTTGGGCTGGGCTATATATCAGAATTTTCTATAAGAATATAAGAATGATAATGTATAGAATCTTCTAGTTTATAAGACTTTTCTCTGGTAAACTTAAACAATAACCAATAAACCATAAAAACATAAACAATAACGTATATATAGTATATATATATATATATATATATATATATATATATATATATATATATATATATATATATATATATATGTGTATATATGTATAACATAGTATCCAACAAGATGGCAGAGCGAACAGACGCGTTGCAAATTGTTCTTGACACATTGAGATAACTTTCTGAATACCAAGTGCTTAGAAAAGATCTGAAGAAGAACGTTATCAATGCAATCACGCATTTAGAAAACTAAGTGAGTACAATTTCTTATAATGACCCTCCACCTAACTCAGATAGACTAAATAGTTCACTTAACCTTTCCAGGACCACTAGGCCAACTTTTTCTAATGTTGCAAGAAATATGGTGTCTAAGAATAAGTTTAATCCAACTTATAAAGCAATTATTACCCCTAAAGAAACTGATCAACCAATTGAATTAATTTCAGAATTCAAAAAAGTTGTAAATCCCAAAGACTTGCAGATCCCTTTTCGGAAACTAAACAAAACAAAATCTGGTTCTTTAATTATACAAACAGAGACTCCTCAAGATTTAGATAAAGTTGAAAACGTTCTAAAAAATTCAAGTTCGATTCAATATAAGAAATTGACAAAAAGGAACCCAAGGGTTATTGTCAAAAATATTGAACCAGAAATAACCTTAACTAATATAGTGGACTATTTAGTGGCCCAAAATTTTGGACTTAAAAAAGAAAGCATTCGCCCGGTTATCATTTTGACACCTAGGCAAGGTGAATTTCGACACGCCGTTTTGGAAGTCATCGCAGAAGCAAGAGAACTTCTTCTTTATAACCGCATCAGCTTAGGGTATCAAAAAGTTCATGTTGAGGACTATTTCAGAATCAAGAGATGCGGTAAATGTTTGAAGTTTCACCACAGCACCAAGGACTGCCACGGCGAAGTCGCCAGCTCAAGATGCGGAGAGGGACACCCATCTAAAGACTGTACATCTCATTATCTCAGGTGCATCAACTGCGAAAACTTTAACAAGAGACCGGGAATGAGCCAAATGCAAAGAATGGACCACTCTGTATATGATAAGAACTGTCCTTCCTACATTACAGAGGTACAAAAATTAGTTTCTAATACTGACTATACTATACCATTAGCCTAAACACATAATTTAACTATATTTTTATTTTTACATTTGGCATAGACTGACATACAGTTAAATTTCATTTTACCATATTTATTTTTGTTTTAAGTTCATGAGACAAATAAGATTTCTACAGATTAATGCTAGACATTCTAAATACACAACAGACTTCATACAAATGTACACATTGAAGAATGATATTGATGTGATTTTAATCCAAGAACCATACACATGAAATGATAAGATTTCAGGTTATAGCAATTATCGGGTATATCAAACATATGATTGCAAACCTAGAGCTGGCGTTGTAATTTTAATCAAAGATATTGATGGCTGTTTAATTACTCAATATTCTAATGCCGATCTAGTACTTACCGAAATGTCGATTGGAAAAATTAAATACTACGTAATTAGTGCATATTTTGAAATTGGAAGAGAAATAAATATTGACCTGCAATATTTAGATACAATTTTATCAAAATTTAAGAATGAAAAAATTATTATCGGTATGGATTCTAATTGCCGTTCAAAATTTTTGTTCGACAAACAAACGAATGAAAGAGGACAAATTTTAGAGGCATTTATTCTTTCTAAAGACTTGATTTTGCTAAATATTGAATCTGACTTGACCACTTTCGAAAGCACAATTGGAAAAAGTAACATTGATCTCACTCTTGCTAATACTAACCTGTTTAAATATTTCGAAATAAAACATTGGAAAATTTCTAAAGAAACAAACTTTTCGGACCACAATTGTATAACTTACGAAATTCTAGTAACTAACAATAGTATAGGGTCAGGTAGAAAATCAAATTACTCACTATACATTACCGATAATGCTGACTGGGAAAAATTTAAAATTAATTGTTGCACTCAGTTGCGAAAGCAATTTTTACTTCACGATGACATAATGGAACTTGTTCGGGAAATAATATCGCAGTTACAAGTCATGACTACAGACACTATTGCCTCGAAATTTACATCGGTGATAATCAAAGCAAGTAATATGACATTTAGAAAAACGCGAGGAAAACGGTATTTTAACAATTCACATCGGACAGTACCCTGGTAGAATGATGACTTGACAAAACTACGAAAACAAACGAACCATCTTAGAAGGATTTACCAACGGACTAAAAACAACGTAGAACTAAGAGAATCAAGGAAATGTAACTACCTCGACATGTAACGGAATTATAAACTTCTACTGAAAAAATCGAAATTAGAATCGTGGAAAACATACACTGCAAACTGTACGGCCTGGAACTGGCCTTATAAATGGGCTTCGGGCAAAATTAAAAGTAGAATGACACTCCAAACTCTTCTAACAGACAACGGTGAATTCTAAAGAAACACTTACTTACATACTTAATACACTAATTCAAGATGATAACAATAGCAATGACACTCAAGAACAGAGCCACATGAGACTGGACGTAATACATCCACCCAACACGCTTGACGATTTACTACTCGAAGGCGGAGAAATAATTGATACTGTTAATAGTTTGAATAATAGAAAATCTCCTGGACACGATAAACTTACCCCAACCATAATTAAAAAGATAACCGAATTTTTTCCACGTATCATTTTGGAAATATACAAAACTTTCTATAAGAGGAGGCAATTCCCACAAATTTGGAAAATCGCTAAATTGGTTCTGATCCCCAAAAAAGACCCCAGCTCAATTAGGCCTCTAAGCATGCTACCGGTAATGAGTAAAGTTTTAGAAAAAATAATTAAAAATAGACTGATGCATTTTCTTTCCTCCAACGAACTATTACACGAAAATCAATTCGCTTTCCGTCCGCAATCAGGAACTGATGACGCCCTAAGTTATTTAAATGAACAAATTCAGACGACATTGGACAAAAAAAGACGCCTACTAGTAGTAAGCCTGGACACTAAAGGAGCATTTGACAACGCTTGGTGGACAGCAATTTTAAATAATCTGAAACAATACAACTGCCCCAAAAATCTTTATCAAATAGTGCAAAATTATTTCGACAACAGACAACTTAACATACAAACTAACTCATTCACGATCAGCAGACACTTAAGCAAGGGGACTCCACAAGGTTCTAGTTTATCACCAGTAATATGGAACATTTTAATTAATACCATATTTCAGGTAGAATTACCGGATGATAGTAGAATAATCGCAGACGATGTCCTACTACTGGTCAAAGGCGGAATATGGAAGAACTAGAACCCCTCACAAACCTAGTACTAGCTAGGCTTACCAGACGGGCTGAACAAAATAAACTGACGTTTAACCCACAAAAATCAGAATTTATCATTTTTTTCACGGAAACGGGCTCTACCAAAATTAAACATAATCCTGAACTCTTCGCAAATAAAACAACGTGAAACTTTAAAATACTTAGGAGTACTTTACGATCGAAAAATGAACTGGAAAAGACACATTGACAACATTTACAATCAGGCCTTACTAACCATTAACAGACTGACTGTAGCAGCCAGAGTCTCTTGGGGTCTTAGATCGAAGATTCTTAAGATTATTTATAGCTATAGGAGCTATCTTGCCTAAAGTTTTATATGCAGTTCATGTATGGCACAAAGGTATGCTTCGAAAAAGTAATCTTATGAAACTCCGAAGGCTTCAAAGACTTATGGGGATTAAAATCTGTAAATCATTCCACAAACGGCCGAGGGGTAGGCTTGGGCGAAGGTGGGAAGATTCGGTGAAAGCAGATCTTGTGAATTTGGGATTGGATGGTGGTAGGTGGATGGAGGTATGTAGGGACCGATTGGTGGTGTCGGCGTCGGGCCTTCGGGTCCGTTAAGCCTTATTGTATTGTATTGTAAATCATTCCACACCATCTCTCATGAAGCAGCCTGCTTTCTGGCGGGAATGATTCCTATAGATTTGATAATCCAAGAAACAGTTCAACTTTATGGTATTAAAAAACGACGGACTAACTACAAAGATATAGTACAAGACATTATTGACCTCCCAACTAACCGTAAATATTGGACACACCATGCGCTTACGGCACAAGTACTGCCACATGAAAAAATCGATACAGAAACTGGTACAGAAATTTATACAGACGGAAGCAAAGACGGAGAGAACGTAGGATGCGCCTGGTTACTAAAAGGTACCCATGAAATAATATCCCAAGCTCAGCATAGGCTGGGTAAACATTGTTGAAATAACCAGGCGGAGAAGTTAGCCGTACTAAAAGCTCTAGAGTATCTCTCTGAAAATGTGACTTAAACAGAAGACAACATAATCATTTACACAGACAACATGAACATCATACATTCACTTAAAAATTCAAAGATACATGACGAACTTATTGACAAAATCAGAAACCATTTGGCTACACTACACAATAAAAAAAAAATACATAAACATAGTCTGGGTAAGGAGTTACTCAGGGATAGAGGGCAATGAGAGAGCGGACAGGCCTGCTAAGCTAGCGGCTCACAGCGACCTCCCGCCGACGTACGATAAGGTTCTGATATCCTACATCAAAGCGGACATTCGAAAGGATACGGTAGTTAAGTGGAACCTAGCGTGGACTGCTTCCTCGAAATCACCGAATCTCCATAGATTTGTTCCCCTCATCACATCCCACAATTATTAAAGAATACTAAGTACTGACTACCAACTGACACAAAGTCTTACTGAACACGGACAAACCAAACAATACTTAACACGCTTTAACATACTACACAATGACAAGTGCCCATACGACGGACAAATACACAATTTTCGACACCTAATATTAGACTGCAAAAAACTAGACAACGTTCGGGCAAAACTTATACAGAACATTCTTTTGAAACGAGGGACATGGCCTAAAACAGGACAGAGACTGATGACAAAATTTAAAAAAGACTTCCTGGAATTTATTAGGAAAATAGACTTTGTCGGACTGACTGACGAATGTAGGAAGGCGGTTTAAATCATCTGTACTTATTAGCTTTGTACATAGCTTGTTGCGCTTTTTATTTTAATTTATTTCAGTTTATTTGTTTATTTTATCTTTTATTTTAATTGCAACTCATTTTTAACATAATAATTGTATATCATAAATCTTAATAATTTAATGTTACTTATATTGCTATGTTTGATAACTTTTCTTTTTTATAGTTTCTGTTTATATTGCTACTTAGTTATTAATGTTTATATTGCTATTTTATATTTATGTTGCTACTTACTTTATATTTATACTAGCTAGGGTGCCCGGCTTCGCTCCGGTAGTTGTTTGGTAGTTTTAATAACAGAAAAACTTTAAAATTAAAGGAAATATAGAACAAAATTAGCACCTTCTTGAAAATTCGGTTTTAACTTGGTATCAATATTCAGAAGACTTGAGATCTGCAGAGCCCAAATAAGGAACCCTGTATAATTTACAGGGTGTTGAAAATGGTAAATGAACAATTAATTTTTCTGCAATTTTGTCGAGTTATGCATCGTTTTTGATGGTTTCTGTGATTCTGAATCCTATAAGCCCATTCCAAGCAGTCAGTAGATAATAAGTTATTAGATTATAGTTGAAAAATCTTGTATCTCAGTTAAAATAATTATATTTCGAGTAAAACTTAAGTGCCTACTACTATGATGGTCCTATTAGATCCAAAAGTATAGAAACTACCGAAGATTCATTATTGGAGTTAGTCGTATTGTCAACTGGAATGCTCATCATATATATTAATCAAACCAACTTCTTTTTCATAACTACAATAAGAGCACTTCAAATTTTCATTTTCGATTTATATTTAGTCAATATCTCTATCATCTCTATTTTTATGTCTGATTTTATTCGCTCACTGAACTACTAAGAAATGTTCACTCATATTGCATTAAATTTATTTAAGTTTATATTATATATAGATTAAATGTAATGTGCTAATCATATGTTAGCCTTCTTATGATAAAACCAGTTGGTTTTCTAATAGATTGCAGAGATGTAAAATCATTATTTTATTTTGAAAGCAAAGGAGAAACTAATTACTTTTGCTTAATTTTTTAGTAATTTAAAAAGAACAGCTGAACAAATACATAACCTTTACAATTGAACTGGATGAATGAACAATAAACATTGAGTGAAACGCACCCTAGCGCTTCCTGGTAGCCTGGAGCTCGAACTAAATTTTTCATTCATAAACTCGATAAAATCTCAATCTCAGAGATGCTAATTAAATGGTGCGAGAGGCATAAAATTCCAGTCCTTTTCTCTTCAATTTTACACCCTTAAGAGAAAAACAGAAACCTTCTTCTCCATTAGGGATTATACAGCAACACGCTGACATAACTACCTTAATCCCACATGGAGTCGTTTTTGAGCCTTTTCGGCACGCACATTGTACACTTTGCTTTATAATATATATTGATTATTTTCTAGTTTGTATTTATTACTAGTTTAGCTACTTTAGTTCTTATTTATATTGCTACTTTTGTCTATGTTTATATTGCTACTTTTGTAACTTTCTTATTTATTTATTTTTTTTTCCGTATATAACTTATTTATTTATTTTTTTTTTTCGTACATAACATAATTTAGGTATAAACAATTATAATTTGTTCACAATATAATGTAACATGTAAAACATGTAATGTGCCTAATAAAATAGGCATGGAGCATGTAAATATTTCAATAAACTCTCCATCTTTGGGGTCACCATTGAGGGAAAAAAAAAAAAAAAAATATATATATATATATATATATATATATATATATATATATAATATACTATATGTACGTTATTGTTTATGTTTTTATGGTTTATTGGTTATTGTTTAAGTTTACCGGAGAAAAGTCTTATAAACTAGAAGATTCTATACATTATTTTCATTCTTATATTCTTATAGAAAATTCTGATATAAATTTTCATAATCTCGTTATTTTGATATATTGGCGACGGAAGGCAGCCCAGCCCAACTTCAACCAATAACCAATAAACCATAAAAACATAAACAATAAATAACGTATATATAGTATATATATATATATACATACATATATACATACATACATACATACATACATACATACATACATACATACATACATACATACATACATACATACATACATAAAATGAAAAGTTGCTCTTTCTGTTAAATTGTTTTGTAAACATTTTTAGATGGGTTGTATGCAATTTTCCTTTCTGTGTATTGGTTTAATAAATAAATAATAAGTTTAAGCTTGGTAGATTTGTTTAATTAGTTGTGATTAATGATGACTATTTTTAATGTAGTGAGAATTGAAGGAGAGAATTTAGATGTGCCTGATTTATCTGCACCTACACTAGCACTGTCAGGTGTGTTTTTTTAATTTTTTTATTCTATACTTTTATTTATTTACATTCTTTAGCTTTTGTTTATTTAATTCGTAATGATCACTTGTTCTTTGTTCTTGTTACAGATATGAAGCTAAATTCATTAGTCAACCATTCCAATAATATTGAAAGGCGGGATACTAATTTGAATAATACAGAAAAAAAGACAATGGAGAGCTCTGGACATCCAGGCAGTTTAGAAAAAGAATGTTCTGCTCGACTAGTTGAAAAACCTAAACATAAAGAGAAAATTGAAATTAGCTGGAGTGGTGAAAATGCCACTGATCGAAAAAAAAACAGTGCAAAAATTAATGTTGAAAGACACTGTACCAGGAGCAAAAGCAAAAGTCATATCAGTAGCCAACACGATTTTGATCAAGGTGATCACGTTTCAGTGTTGAAGAGAAGTTTCATGAAAGAGAATGTAGGCAAAGAAGAAGATAAAAGGACTTACAGGGATTCCAGGATTATTTTCAGAAAAAAGAATACTGAGGAAAGGAAAAATGGATATGATATGAATTCCAGAGCATTAGGAAAAATTCGTAGTGAAAAGGTATGACCTTGATATCTTGTTTAACCTTTTATATTCATTGAGACTTTTATTTATGTAGTTTTTGTTTTTTCTTGTATGCGATGTGACTCAGATGCAGAAGACAAGTTCCGACCTCAAAAGCCCCCTGGATCACTTTTGAATATCCCCAAAACTGCTGAATTTTTGCCCTTTTTTCGGTTTTGATCAAACCTATTTCCTGCATTTTTAAAATATTTGTTGAATTCTCTACAACGTGACACCAAAAGAAGTTCAGTATGCTAAAAAGCTTCTCAGATACAGATTTTCAAAGTTGGGGCAATTTTCTAAACTTGAAATATTTTTGTCTAGTTTCATGTTTCAGCATATGCAATTGTCTTTATATCCTCAATAACACGTCTGAAGAAAAAACGAATAGCAATGTTAACGAGATTAAGAATTAACCATGGCCGAACTAACCGTGGTTTAACATTAATAAAAATCAACAAGGATGAAAAATGCCCGGTTTGTGACACTATTGACGACCCAATACACGTTGTAACAAAATGTAAAAAATATGATAACATCCGAAAAAAATACCCCGACATCTACAACTACAATAATTTTGTGTAAAAAAAGAAATCTTTAGGCAATAGCTTCATACAATCCATATGCCAATTCGCAGAAGAAAGTACAATAACATTTTAATCCCTACATAAAAATTAACGGTTCGGGCAGTATAGGGCTTCAATGGAGGCCTTTAGACCACAAAAAAAAAACATGTCTGATGTGAGTTAGTGAAGTAACATTTATTCAATATAACATTGTGAAGGGGAGTGGTGAAGGTTTGGTGGTGGGGGGAGAGGTCACTCACCATACACAACCAGCTGGAGGCTATGTAATTATAAAACTATGCATATCTTAAAAATGGTAAAATATATAATTTTATATCAAATGTTGCTTAAAATTGTAAATGTTTTGCCAAAATTGATATTGAAATAAGGCAATTTTTACTTTTTTAGCATAAGAATGTATTACGCTCATACTCCAATGCCTGCAATTTGAAAAGGGATTTTCTAAATGAAAAATGTTCCATTTAAAAGTTGTAAAACATTAAATTATTTTTAAAACAAGTTCATAATTTTATAAGAAGCTCACTCCTGTGTAGAGAATCTAATTAAATCGTGAAAGTATTTGTCTTAGTAGCGAGAAAATAATAGGAGAGGAGTTGGAGTATAATATAATATACCCATCCACAAGAAAGATAGTATGAGCGAATGCAAGAATTACAGGCCTATCTGTCTATACCCTGCAGATTATAAGCTTTTTACCTCAATACTAGAGTGAAGGCCTACGACATATATTGAATCGATGCTTGAGGATGAACAAGTGGCATTCAGGCCCGGTAGACAGACCCAGGACCACATATTCTCTCTGAGATGCTTAATGGAGAAAACCTGGGATAGAAACGGAAATATGTTCATGGCGTTTCTAGATATAAAAGCTGCATTATGGTAATGATGCAAAGGTATGAATTATGGAGAGCTTTAGAGAATAAATTTTTTCAACTTCAGTCCATCTTAAGTAATAATCTACTAGAATCAAGAAATTTTCTCTGTTTTTGAGGCCTATTTTATAGAATGGAATATTCCGAATTTCGTGTGGGAGAAGTTCTTCTGGCATTTAACTGCATTGGAATCTCTGAAAAACACTACACGATGTCATCAAGTTAGTAATATGAAAGATTAGTCCAGGCCAATAAAAAAACTTTTTACTTTTGATTTAATTTTCTTATGTCCTAAGTGTCTTTCATGTAAAAGATCCATTATGAACCTTTTGAGTATCTTAAGTATGATCAATCTTTCATTATAGTACACTAAGCCATTCTTCATCACAATATCATCACGGATTTTGAAAAAATCTGGGCAATCTTCTTCAACATTTCTAGTTCATCCTTTGGATAAAATTCTTAAACTTTTCCCAAAGCAGGATTGTTTTCCTGTTGCAGTTGCAGGAGATAATCTTTACATATTCCTCATCAGAAAATTTTAAATTGGCTGCTACTGTATTAACCATATCATTCATAGTCGCATCATCCGGCACTGGTGTATATTCAAGGTCTCTGGAAAGCAAGTTTGCTAAGTACATATATTTTCCAGGGAGATATTTCAGAACGAAGCTGTAAGGCAAAAGTTTCAATCTCAGTCTTTTCAGCCGATTATTTTTTATTTTACAAAATTCTTTTTCAATTATCGAAGCTAGTGGGCTGTGGTCAGTGTAAGCAGTGACATGCTTGTGACCATAAACATAATTTTAGAATTTTGTAAATGCAAATACAAGTGCCACAAGTTCCTTTTCTATTTGGGCATATGCCAGTTTGAATTAAGGCACTCACTAGTGCATCTTTACTTGCTTCTATTTGTATCTCAGCTGGTTCATCAGGGTTAAACGATGCTAGTAGGGTTATTTTTGAAACACTTTCTATTAATAAATTCAATTAATTATTGTGTTAAGGTGTCCATTTCCATTCTATGTCTTTTTTAAGTTTTAAGTTCTCTTTCTCTCTTAGAAAGAGAGGCAGTTCTGTTACTGGTGAAATTATTTCAGATAAGTTAAGGTAGAGGAGCGGGGTAGCCCACTGGAAAGGCAGTGGATTGCTGTGCTCATGGTCCCGAGTTCGAATCTGACATGGCCTATGATATCTTTATTATTCGCCACAGTTCGTCTCGTGGGCCGAGAGACCCTCCTGGGGCAAACCCAGCCTCTATAAAGTGGGTACCCTTAATTGAAAAATTAAGGGGAAAAAACCTGGCGGTTGAGCGTGATCACGGTCAAATCACCTCCTTGCACGACCGCTGACCAAGAAACAGTACTGTTCCTAACATAGTACTGAACCCAAGACCCTTCATGGGTTGTAGTGGTACAGGTTTTTTTAAGTTAAGGTATATGATGCCTTAGAAAGTTAACCATACCAAGTAACCTCTGTGGTTCTTTTATATTATGAAAGGCCTTCAAATTCATTATTGAGTGGATACGTGCAGGGTCAGGTTTATACCCGTCCTTATTAAATAAAAATCTTAAATATTTAACTTCATTTACAAAATAATGGTGGCTTAAAAGTGGGCTTGAATTTTATATTATTTTTTCTAGCGACTCTCATTACCTCGGAAACTATAGACTTAAGTTCTTCCTCTGCTTCTGTAGCACAAAGTAAACAGTCACACCCAGAATGTTGCCAAAATATTTGTAGGTTAGTTTCAGAAACAGTTCAGGTAAAACTGAAAGACCAAATGGTGCACGTTTGTACTTGTAAATACCAAAGGGAGTGCTAAATGCTCAAAGATTACTTGACTCATCGTCTAAAAATAATAGGTGAAACCCCTGTTTAAGATCGAACATGCAAGAACAGCTTTTAAGAGCTTACCTTTACCTTTTACCTTTTTTTAAGATATGCATACTAAAATCTGACTCACTATCTACAGGCTTTTCGACCTCAATCGCATTCAAATTTTGGCGAAATCATTGATGAGCATACCCCTTAAATATGTCTAAGCCCACGTCTACAATTAATTGTTTATTCTTACCTTTGAGACTAGTTCTACTAATGCTTTCAACTTTTTCATTCCTGTGACTGGTTTCTTCACCTGCAATACATCTTGATTTCCTCTTTGAGCAGCTATCACTTGCATATTGCAAGTCTGCAATCTACAGTGATTTGCAAAAATTCACTACTTGCTTTAGGGTTAAATCATCTCGTATAACCTTTACCCTTGTTTCAGCATATTTTATTCTTAGGAGTAGTTGAGCTTTTAACAGCTTTTCTTCCTGATCTTGTCAACTCAGTTAGAAAATTATTACATTGGTTGGTTCACGCACATTTATATAACTAACTGGTAGGTTATTCAAGGTTACCAAACAGTGTGATCCATAGTTTGCAAGGTACCTAAAATATTTTAAAAAAATGTTACAAAATTTACGCCCCTAAGCCCAACAAATATTGTCATATTTTAATTAATTTCTCCACACAGAATTGAGCTAATTTTAAAATCAAGGTACTAGTTTTAGACAGATTTAATGTTTTACAACTTTTTATGTTATGAAACATTTTTCATTCAGAGTATCCCAGCTCAAGTTGCAGGCGTTGGAGCATGAGCTTAATTAAATTTCTGATAAAAGTTTAAAAATTGGTGAATTTCAACTATGGTTTTGGCAAAAATACATTTAACGATTTCAATTTTAAGTAACTCATTTGACACGACAATTTATGATATTTTACCTTTTTTTAAGATGTGCATAGTTTAACAGACAGCTACTCCTCCCCTCCTCACCCTTGGTGGCCACCCCCACCAAACCTTTCATCCCCTCTTTCACCACTCCACACCAAAATATTAAAATTAATAGATGTTTACTTCACTGACTCATATCAGACATGTTATTTAGGATATAAAGCCAACTTCATATGATGAATATGAAAATTTCAAGTTTGGAAGATTGGCACAATTTTGAAAATCTATATATCAGGAAATATTTCAAAATCTATATATCAGGAAACATTAACTAGTTTTGGTCTCATATTATAGTTAATTCAATTGAGTTTAAAAATGTTGAGAATAGGTTGCTTCTTCATTGTCAAAACGAGGAAAAATAGAAAAAAAAACTTCAAAAATTGTGCAGGTTTTGGGAAATTCAAAAGTGATCCTGTGGACTGCCAAGGTCGGAAACTTGGCTTTTGTTGGATGCGGTTAAGAATACTCCATTTTATTCTACAAACTAGGGATGCCTTTAGTGCTTCTGCATCACATCCCCTGCATACGTTTTCTGTAACTTTTGTGTCTATCCCTTCTATAAGACAATCTCAGCCCTTCATGAAGTAATTTAGCTTACTGGTTTCTCCTCCGAAGCGCTCCAAATCTGAAATTGCCTCCTTGCCCTGAAAGGTCCTGACATGTTGCCACCCTAAGCTATATCCATATTAGGGTATTAGCGTATGCTGTCGCCAACGTTTCTCATGGTATCTCTGGAATATCTGGTACGTTCAGAATTGGTGGTATTAGAACTACCTCAGGCATCTTTTACGATTTACCTTACAGCTTCACATAAAGGCAAAAAAAAGAAAGAGAAAAAAAAAGGTTCACACACAATTGTTATCCTGGGTTTGGGCACCAGTTAAATATCAGTGATAGGAAACTGTTCAGAAATAGAAAGTAAACAGTTGAATTAACTATAATATGAGACCAAAACTAGTTAATGTTTCCTGATATATAGATTTTGAAATATATAAATATGTTTTTAATTAAGAGTCACTTTTTACTTTCTCTTACCTAAATATGAAAAAGGAGTACACTTTTGTACTACTGTGAGGTACACTTTTGTGATCTGAAAAACTTTGACTTCTGTGTGTGTGTGTGTGAACAGACTAACTCAAAAACTATGAAGCCTACAAAACTGAAATTTGGTATGTATATGCCCGTGATGTGACAGCAAAGATTTCGTGTAAATCGAGTTAACAGAGGGGGCATTTTATCCTAATGTCTATTTTTTTTCTTTACAAAAACAGCACTAATGATTTAGAATAAACTTATTATGTATATTTCTGATGAAGCATTTTTTAATATGAAGTAGGTTTTATCGACTTAAAAAAGGTCTGATAGGGAAAATATCTTCTTATAAAGAAAATTTAAATATGTTTATTATGAGTAAATAATTGTCCCTTGGTGTCACCTGTGGTATAGTGGCTAGCATAGAAACTTACAATACTAAAGGGCACGGTTTCGCGTCCCGAGTTGGCCCTAGGATTTTTTAATGGGCGTAAAAAATCCTTGTCTATGCCGTCCCTTGGATAGGACGTAAACTTGAGATCTCGAGCCTGTACGTTGTCAGGTACTCGTTAAAGATCCCTCTCGTAATTATATCTGGATAGGCAAAATTTAGGACTCCCACTATACCATCGTCCGATTAGCCTTCGTGGCATAAAGTAACGTTAAACAAACAAACAACAACAACAACTGTCCCTTGTTATCCCTAGTAACAACAAATGGCTAAATATAAAAAACAAAAGAATTTCCTTATCACTGTGCATTTTAGTTCGTTTTTTTTATTACTGATATTCACCATAATGCTTAATTTTGAATAATATAAGAATAAATAAACAAAGGTACTAAAATTCAAACCGTGCTCCTCTATACATTCTCTAAACACCAGATCCCAAACCTCTAACCTGTATATCTCTTTCTACCGAACTGCCTACTTTACAAATTCCTTTATAATCCGTGCCCCCACCTTCTGGAATTCCTTACCTGTTTCCTATGATAACGATGATAACGGGACCGTAGAGTCCTATTTCGATCTAATTGGCAATTTTTATACTGCCTAACACTCCGCTCTCGTTCAATTTGTATGCTTTCGAGGTATGATATCTGTAGCCCGAAAATAGGGTTAAGGGGGTGGGTAAGAGCGGTTACACCGATTTTTAATATTATTCCCGCACCTACCCCCTATTTTTGGCCTCATCCAATTTCCATCACCGATAATTAGCTTCTACCCTTAGAGCCATGGCTACGCTCAATTTTTGTATTTTTTTTTTTTTTATTATTAAGATTCAAGTAGTCCTTTTTACGCTTTCGATCTAATTGGCAATTTTTATACTGCCTAACACTCCGTTCTCGTTCAATTTGTATGCTTTCTAGGTATGACAACTCAAGCCAGAAAATAGGGTTACGGGGGTGGGTAAGAGCGGTTACACCGATTTTTAATATTATTCCCGCACCTACCCCCCTATTTTTAGCCTCATCCAATTTCCATCATCGATATTTAGCCTCTACCCTTGGAGCCGAGGATTTTAATTATTTTTTTTTAAATATTATTAATATTTCGATTAAATTACTCCTTTTTACTCTTTCGATTTAATTAGAAATTTTTATACTGCCTAAGACTCCGTTCCCGTGCAACTTTCATGGTTATCATGAATTCTCGAATTCCTTACCTGTCTCCATCCGTAAAACTTCATCACTCACTTCCTTTAAAACCCAACTATTTCACCACCTCCTTAATCTTCAATCTTCTGTAAATTTGTAAAATAGTGAAACCAATAGACAATATATATTTATTTGATTTGTTATAGTTTTTGAGCTCAAAAGCTGATCAAATTTTTTGTACTCGTTTTTTTTTGGTTTTTTTTTTCTTCAAAATTTCATTTTTCAAAAACGAAGGAAGTAAGCTAGTACGAATACTTTCTCATTTTAATTTGTATCTCTATGCAGGAATAAGTTAATTTTAAAATAAATGAGCTTGTTTTAATGTTCTAAAACTTTTATCTGAAACATTTTCCGCATACAGTAGCTGTCGAGTTACAGGGGTTGAAATATGAGTTTCCCCCAAAATGCTAAAAATTATCGATCTTTAATGTTTGGCTAAATCCCGAAACCGTTTTTAACTTTGAAAGCGCCATTCTATTTGTAGTCGCTTATGTTCAAAAAGAGAAGGCAATATTATGTGGTCTGTAGTAAGCGAGGTATACATATTCTAGAAACCAAAAAGAAGGCCAAATATTTCCTGAATTTCAGCCCACGAATATTTTCACATTTTAAGTTGTATCTCTCAGCAGGAGTGGATAGATTTTAACAAGGTACTCATTTTATACAGAATTTACTACAACTTTTATATGAAATTTTTTCATTTGGATATCCCTATTCAAGTTGCATTGGAACAATGCCTGCCCTATGGACAGGCATTGGAACAAGAGTGTAATTCATTTTTCCACTAAATTTGTAAAAAATGCCTAAAATCAATAATCAGTTTTGGCGAAACTGGCGATTTTAACTGTTAGTAACTCAATCAAAGCAAAATTTTATCCTCTTTCAATTTAAAGAGAGTAAAATGTTCTCTGCGATAAATTATTCTCGAGTTATAAACAAAAAAATTAAATTTTGTTTGCCTGTAATATTTTATGGCAACCGATCTGAGGTGGCAGACGTTCATAATTGGGGTCTATGAATGAGTAATTTCAGGCTGTGAGATCAAAAAATTACTACTGTTATTGAGTTATTCACAACCCCTGTTATTAATAGGCTTATATTTTTGTTGATTCATTTGTTTAAAAAAATATTTATTATATTTGAATTAGATATGTAAATATAAGTGAAGTTTAGATAATGTGCAATCTGCGACTAATTAATTATTATTTATCATATTTATATCCTTTTTCTCTAAATAGTTCCTCCTTCAAAGAAAAAAGGAAAAAAAAGTTATATTATTTTTTCTGTCAATTAAATACTTGCAGTTACATAGGCTCGTATTTCAAAATAATATCATAAACCCGCTGTAATTATATCATGTATGAGAATTGAACAATGTGGCAGAGGACTGGATGCGCCCGAGTCACTGGCGCCTTTTTGCCACTTAGGTCCGTTTTCTATGAACCTAGTTGATATATTTTGAAATTTGACCAGTGATTTTTAAAGAAGAATGATTGCTCCAGATGTTTTATTTCAGGGCGTTTTTCTTTAATGATGGCTATTTAATCACAAATTAACTTGGAATTTTATCTTTTACACGAGTGACTTGCAAAAAATTGACTTTAAAGGTATTTTATGTTGTCTAGACTAATTATTTTAGTATGTTTATTTATTTATACCAACTATTTAATTTTTAGTTAAGTAATTATTAGTTATAGTAATTATTACTAGACTAATTATTTTAGTACGTTTATTTATTCTGAATCTAGAACTATCTAGCTTTAATAAAAGACCAGTTATGGCGAAATTAAGCATAATGGTGAATGTCAGTAATAAAAAAAACGAACTTGTTGTCATTCCGCCATGTTTGAACTCCATTTTGGATTGGTGCTTTTTTTTTCTGGGAACATTGGCTTTTTCTAAATCTTTTATCACAAGGAACACAACGATATGCAATTTATAGGGATGTGGGGGGGGGGGTGCACGGTAGGGGAGTATGGCCCACCGTATACAAGTATATTATATTTATATATATATATATATATATATATATATATATATATATATATATTACGTCGCCATAGCACGGTAGAGGAGTCTGCATATACATGAATCAAAACCTGCAAATGTTTCTTATAAATGTCAAATGTAAAAATCAGAATTGTGG
Organism: Aelia acuminata; assembly: GCA_911387785.2. Taxonomy (NCBI): domain Eukaryota; kingdom Metazoa; phylum Arthropoda; class Insecta; order Hemiptera; family Pentatomidae; genus Aelia; species Aelia acuminata. The sequence continues at coordinate 154,510,910 of OU426978.1, read as the reverse complement.
GTGTGTGTTTTTATATACATATATCCAACATTTAGAACTATTAAATAATTTCAGGGTAGACATTTACGGAATAGATCTTGTTCAAGAGATATAGAAGTTGACAAGTTGCCAAGCCTGGTAAAGGTAACTCCGAGACCAGTTCGTCGCCCTACCATGCAACCTTCTTCAAATCTGATTCTTAAAGCTGTTGCTGAAGCTCAGAAATCTATAGCAACCTCTTCTCTCCCACAACCAGATGATAAGGTAATTTTTCTCTGTGCTAACAAGTTTGTTTTTAGGTTTTTTTAGAGTTAGACCCCCAAGTTAATCAATGCCTTGAGTCATAAAAAGTGGTAATGTGTTCAAAACTTCTTTAATGACATTAAATTTGGGCTGTACTAATAATAATTAGATCGGGGTTATTCCCTTCTGATATACTTATTTAACACCATTCCTACTATGTGCAGAAATCTGCACGTGCTGGGCCGGCACTCCCACAGTGCTCTTAACACAAATCGGTGTGTGGGGATTGCATGCCCAGTGCCCATATTTGTACTCACTCACAAATATTTGTGATTCAGATGTACTGCTACTCTGACCTATTTTGTGCCACAGAAACAGCATGTAGTGGCTTCTATATCAACTAAAAGACTCTTTGAAAGCTCAGTAAATAGTTTAGGTCCCTCCTTTTAAATTTTCACTCTTCCTGACTTGTACAACCTTTTATACCTTTGCCAACCCTTAAAACATAAAAGGGTTTGCCAACCATTTTACCTGTTTAATGTCACCGTTGTCTTTTGGAAACTTTTATCTCTTCCAATGCTGGTCCAAAGCCTGAATAAAAAAAGAGGATGGATTTTATTTTTTTATCAGATATTTTTAAGGATTGAAAAGTCGTGTTAAAAGATAAAATAAAAATTATTATTATTATATAATTAAATAATAATATAAAATTATTATAATAAATAATATAAAATACATTATATAAAACATAATGCTTCTAGCATGTTTTTGATTTGCCATCTGTAAAATTTTGCGCTATGCCAATGTGTGATCTATTTCAGTTGAGTTAGTAGTAAGTCGCTTGGCTACAACCTCAAAAGTATTCAGGGTAGATTTGTGGTAGATTTAAGTGTTTCTGCTACTAGTTTCATGTTGAAAGTTAGTCTTAGTTGAAAGATATGTAGTTTGGTTTGGCTGTATCTTTGAGTCTCATAATAGCTTTGAGTCCTCTCATTTAGTAAGCATGGGGATAACCTGCTGCACAAGCAATGTATATAAGTAATGTTATTAGTGATCTAATGAGGTTTTTTAAGTCATCTATGAAGCAGTTAGGTCAGGAACGTTAGATAATGGTTAAGGTAAGGGTTGGTCATCTGTCCTTTTTACTGTCACTTACCTATATATGAAATATATAGTTAGGAAAAGTATTGCGATCTTGAAAAATGTTGACTTCCGGTTTTCAACAGAAATATAGTCCAAACAAGGCCCCAAATGGTCAAAGGCCTGAAAAGCTCAGTGGATGCTAATGCCACAGTGCTGAATCAATTGAAACAATCACTGGAAACGCAGGCCTCAATTAGGTTCCAGAACTCAGAGCACCTGAAAACTATTGAGTCGCACTTAGAGGCCCAGAAGTCAAAGATTGACAGCCTAGTTCTGGTAAGTGCAACCCTAAGGTCCCGTATTTCCAAGCTTGAATCGAAACTGGTCAGATCCGATCAGCAGCACTTAGTCAGGACTGCAAAGATAAGGCAGTGAGAACAGGAGAAATGCCCATAGGGCTTCTAATGAATGTAAATGCAGCCCTGGGGCTGAACCTAAGGGTGGAGGACGTCGATAGCATGGAGAGAATTAGATCGAGGCAGGATGATACACCCAGCCCACTGGTGGCGAGATTCGTTTTTCTATCTCTAAGAGATGAGTTGATCCAAAAGCGTAAGGTGATCAGAGATTTTTCTACCCATCACCTGAGCTGGCAGGAAAATGACCCACTAAAATGGACTCGACTGTATTTGTCTTACAAAACTGAAATTAGTTATTTGAGATAGGTATGTGCTCTCAAGGTGATAGCAAAGATTTTGTCTAAATCAAGTAAACTTAGTGGGCACTTTATACCAACATCTATTTTTCTCTTTGCCATATCTCAAAAATGGGTCTAACGATTTTGATTAAACTTGTCTTGTTTAATCCTGATGAAGCATTCTTCAATATGAATGCTTAAATGGCTCCATCTCACCTTTTTATGAAAGGTTAAATAGGTTATATTTCCGAACTGCTTCTGTTGAAATGAAATAGTTTTGGAGTTGTCTTTCTACAACACGACATCCATGAGGAGGCTTGAAAGCCCCCGTTCTCTATCTTTTTGCGGAAGATACATTCTAACCACCAAATGATAGTCCCTGCACCGAGATGATAGCATTTACTTTATGTATGAGCCTTTACTTTCCATAACTTCATAAGACGTGCCAAAAATGCAACAATGCTTTTTTCTATCTTGTATATATTTAGAATTTCCAGAAGCCAATCATGAGGTACAGAATTGAATCCTAGAGATTGATATGCTACGATTTTTTACTTTATATCTGTGACGCTGTAAAGCTGTCAATGACGAGTAATTCTTTACAGCTCTAGAATTTATGTCTCATTCCTAACTGTTCATCAGCTATCAACTTGTACTTATTATGTACACTTTAATCTTACTGTGAATAACTGATAATAACAATTTGTATGTCCCATTATGGCATACAATTGGGCTGAAATCTTTAGATTCAAAATTTTCATTTTTCCCTTTTGGAATTAAGTATGTTGCTTTTCTGGATCTCAAAACAGCCTTCGATTCTGTTCCACAAGTATTCATATGGGAAGCGATGAGAGCCAAAAATATAGCCGCCCCCTTAATTAATGCCATTAAATCAACATAACACTACCCAAAAGGAATTGTAAGAATTAACAGTATTTGATCAAAACCCTTTCCTATGACACGAGGTGTCAAACAAGGAGACAGTTCAAGTCTTCTTCTTTTAATCATATTTATGGATAAGATCCTCAAGATTTGCAAGAGAAGGACTGTTGTTGGGAAATGGAATTTGAGAACAATATCAGTGAAGGCATACCTAATCTCAGATGATGTAGTTCTAGTCTGTGACGATAAAGATAAGTTGCAGCAAGCCCTTGTTGAATGGCAGGAAGAGCTTAAGAGAAAAGGAATGGCTATAAACCTCACTATATTTTTTGAGTAAATTTGATATTATATTTTTAGCCGAAACATTTGTTTTGTCTGAAGATACAGTTAAGTACGAGAAGTTACTTGGTGATTTTGAATTGGTTTGGATACCTGCGGTAAAAAAACATATTTATGGGAGAGGTAGCGGGAGCTTACTTTTGTGGAATAAAACCTAATCGTTATTCTAAAATTGCTGAGTTTGAGATTATTGAAAATTTAGTAACTATAAAAATAAAAAACAGCGATGGGGACATTTCTTTAATACCCGTGTATTTAATCTTACACTTATCACTGTGTATTTAATATTACAGTTATTCTATACTCAGTGCTTGCCTCATCTGCACAAGGAGTTGGGGATAGGTTAATCACAATTAAGTCCTTATTTGTAGCTAAGCACTGCTCCCTTTCAGGTGGTTGCTAAGATGGGTTGTACATAATTTGATTTTCTCTAGTTTTAGATTACTTTTTTTTTTTTTTAAATCCTAAAAAAAAAAAAAAAAAAGGAGCCTATTTTAGAGAAAATACTATTTAGTGTCAATGCAATTTATATCCACCTATAATTAGTTTAGTATATTGATCTAGTTGTGTTGTGATGAACAGGGAACTTCAAGGCGACTTTACCAAGAAATTTCAAAAGATAGAAGAAATGATCCGTTTTATCTGAAAATGAAGTTTAGGAATGTGAAAATGTTACCAATCCAAGAAGAACCTGTTTCCCATTTCAATGGTGCCAAAGCACTAAATACGGCTTATAGGTATATAGTTCAGGAAAATGTCCCTCACGAAACACAGAAAGTTGTCAAGACTTTAAGAGATGAAGCTGTTAGAAAGGCTAAAACTGCTATCACTGGATCGGCATAATTATATGGATTGTTTTTTCCATTTTAAATTGTCGTTGACTCTTTATTTTATATATAAATGGGTTTTTTAATTTATGATTTACATTGGAAAAGTATTCTATTGTAGGTGTATTCTTATGAAAGAAAGGTCAACAAGTATTATTAATTATGAGATTTCTGCTATTCTGATCTTCCTGTGCCATTTATTTCTTCAAAAAGCTTATTCTTTACTATATTCAACAATGAATAAAAATAACGGCCGGTAACTATCACAACGACTAAGATTAATTTGGCTTGGATGTGGCCTCGGTGGCACAGTGGCAGCATCCTGCGCTAGTTATGAACCGGAGACCCAGGTTCGTATCCTTGCCTATCAATAAAATAAAGAACAGTTTGAATAAATATCCAAGTATGGAATATAATAAATAATAAGTTCTTTATCTATTTGTTCCTGGTCAAGTCTTTTGAGAACAAAATTAAATGATATACATAGTGGGCTTTAGAGGCTTAGAGTGAAACTTGAATAAACAAATTAAAATGACCCAAACAAAGATTAATCATGGGAGAATCTCTTCTGTAAATAAAAATAAAAACAGATTAAATATTCCAATTAGCATTAAACGAAAAAAAAAAAAAAAAAACTAGTTGTGCACATCTAATAATATATACATAGTTACAGATAAGCTAAGAAGTAATTTACATTTTAAAAAACAAAACAAATAATAATAACAATAAAAGCTTCCATCTGTTTAAAACGTTACAGAACAGGAAGTGTCAATTTACTTTTTTTTTGGAACACTGGATGGCTAGGATGTGATGAATGATACAGGTGTGATTTAAAGGTGGGAGGGTATTGGAATTACGGATAAAAGGGGAAATACGATTCCTTAGAGATGAGGAGCGGATAATGAAAAATCTATCCAAAGCTAACATTCGGTAGGCCGGTGTATATAGATCTGAAGACCTAGAGTGGGTATTGCTGGAATGAACTGAGGATTTGGGCTGAAGAAGTTCGAAGATGTATGTTGGATTGCTATATATATATCCATCATACATCTTCGATGTCATTTTTAAAATTTAAAAAAATTAATTATTGTTATTTACTTGAAAAATTGAAGTTTTCATTTCCTCTTGGGCTTAAAAGTTACTTTACTCTTTAATATATTATATGCTTGAATATTTGTGCGAATGGATGTTTATTCCTTCTGTTCCTTGTTTTATTGCTTTTTAGTAAAACTGAGTTTCAATTTAAAGCATTACAAGAATTATTTGAGAATGAAATAAGAAACTCCAAAAATAGGGAATTTCTTGTGGGTCCCATCTACCATCCCTATCAGTAAGCCATTCCTCACCATTGCTTTGGTTATCATACCTTGATAGCTATCTCATTTAATGAGAATAAAATAAGAAGCAATGAAAAAATAAAGAATTCTGTCTATTTAATTTTAGAGTCTAGTTAATTTATTTAAGTTATTTTATAGGCCTTGGATCAGCAAATAATAATTTCATTTTTCTTTTTTTTAGGCCCCTGTGGGTAGGGGCTAGATTTAGACACGAAATCTCAACCTGTCAGGAAAGGTGGCTAAAGGGGCCAGTTGTTGGGGGGTCAATCCCCCATGTGAGAGTAAAACAGATTAAAGAAACAAAAATGGCTTTCGAAAAAATAATTTGTCTCAACGGAAGCGAACTAGAACTGAAAAGGACTTAACAATTATTCACATGGAACATCTAGTACGTGGGCCAGACCCCCCTACCGTGCACCCCCCCCACATCCCTATAAATTGCATATCGTTGTGTTCCTTGTGATAAAAGATTAAGAAAAAGCCAATGTTCCCAGAAAAAAAAGTGGCCGCACTAACCGAAAATGGCGTTCAAACATGGCGGAATGACGAATTTGATTTTAGTTGGTTTTTTGATTACTGACATTCACCATTATGCTTAATTTCGCCATAACTGGTATTTTATTAAAGCTAGATAGTTCTAGATTCAGAATAAATAAACAAACGTTCTAAAATAATTAGTCTTGACAACATAAAATACATTTAAAGTCAATTTTTTCAAGTCACTCGCGTAAAAGTTAAAATTCCAAGTTAATTTGTGATTAAACGGACATCGTTAACGAAAAACACCCTGAAATAAAACATCTGGAGCAATTATTCTTCTTTAAAAATCAGTGGTCAAATTTCAAAATATATCAACTAGTTTTATAGAAAACGGACCTAAAGGCGAAAAGGCACCAGTGACCCCGGCGCATCCAGTCCTCTGCCACATCGTTCAGTTCTCATACACGATATAATTACAGCGGGTTTAGGATATTATTTTGAATGTATAATCGAGTCTATGTAACTGCAAGTTTTTAATTTACAGAAATAATTAATATAACAATTTTTTTTTTTTTTTTTTTTTTTTTTTTTTTTTTTTTTTTTTTTTTTTTTTTTTATAAGTCTGATAAATAAAGGATATAAATCTGCTAAATAATAATGAATTAGTCGAAGATTGCACATTATCTAACTCTCACTTATATTGACATAAACTGGTTATCTTGAAATGAAATAATAATGTTCTCATAGTAGTAGTTGGGTTACAGACACTGGCTTCTGATCATTCGTGAAATTTGAAATAAATGCCTTTTTGGAAAGTATTTATTATTTACAGATTTAAAAACAATCAAAATAAAAAAGTTAAATAAAAAGTTCTGTTTGTTCGTTGATATGTAGAAATTATTCGTAATACAATTTAGGAGGTATATACCTAACACAATTTAATAGCTCACAACAATTAATGAATTAACTGTTACACGATGTGTGTATATATATATATATTTATATATATACATAGTATGATTAATTTAAAATTAAACCACTACTGCAGAGGAAAACCAATTAAAACATGTAAGTATTCATGCATCTAATGGTCTATAATCCACGAAGTTGTGGCCTTTTTCGGTTTCTGGCATATAACTACACATCAAAAAGTTTACTTTTTCTTTTTTTTTTCGAAAAAATTGTATACTAATACAAATAAAAAGAAATATTTGAAGTTGAAATCGGATTAGTTATTTAGCCAAATTCGAACATCAAAGATCGGTAATTTGTACCATTTTGGTAGAAACTAGTGTTCCAACGCCTATAACTCGACAATATTTACTCTAAATGAAAAATGTCTCAGCTAAAAGTTTTAGGACATCAAATTTAGCATAAAATAAGCCCATTTATTTTAAAATTAACTTATTCCTGCGTAGAGATACGAATGAAAACGTGAAAGTACTCTTAGCGCTTACTTCATTCTTTTAACTACATTTTCATTCCTTCATATATCTACGCGTCTAAGAGTTTACTTTATCTTTTTTCGAAAAAAAAGGGTATACTAATACAAATAAAATGAAATATTTGAAGTTGAAAACGGATTGGTTATTTAGCCAAATTCGAACATCAAAGATCGGTAATTTTTACCATTTTGGTAGAAACTAGTGTTCCAACGCCTACAACTCGACAATATGTACCCTAAGTGAAAAATATCACAGATAAAAGTTTTAGAACATTAAATTTAGCATAAAATAAGCCCACCTTAATAGTTAGTTTGTGAATATTTTATCACATCCCCTTAGGCTTGACAAAAAGAAGGAATTAAGCGCTACAAATACTTTCACGTTTTCATTTGCATCTCTACGCAGGAATAAGTTAATTTTAAAATAAATGGGCTTATTTTATGCTAAATTTAATTTCCTAAAACTTTTAGCTGAGACATTTTTCATTTAGAGTAAATATTGTCGAGTTATAGGCGTTGGAACACTAGTTTCTACCAAAATGGTACAAATTACCGATCTTTGATGTTCGAATTTGGTTAATAACTAATCCGATTTCAACTTCAAATATTTCTTTTTATTTGTATTAGTATACCATTTTTTCGAAAAAAAAAAGAAAAAGTAAACTTTTTGATGTGTAGTTATATGCCAGAAACCGAAAAAGGCCACAACTTCGTGGATTATAGACCATTAGATGCATGAATACTTACATGTTTTAATTGGTTTTCCTCTGCAGTAGTGGTTTAATTTTAAATTAATCATACTATGTATATATATAAATATATATATATATACACACATCGTGTAACAGTTAATTCATTAATTGTTGTGAGCTATTAAATTGTGTTAGGTATATACCTCCTAAATTGTATTACGAATAATTTCTACATATCAACGAACAAACAGAACTTTTTATTTAACTTTTTTATTTTGATTGTTTTTAAATCTGTAAATAATAAATACTTTCCAAAAAGGCATTTATTTCAAATTTCACGAATGATCAGAAGCCAGTGTCTGTAACCCAACTACTACTATGAGAACATTATTATTTCATTTCAAGATAACCAGTTTATGTCAATATAAGTGAGAGTTAGATAATGTGCAATTTTCGATTAATTCATTATTATTTAGCAGATTTATATCCTTTATTTATCAGACTTATAAAAAAAAAAAAAAAAAAAAAAAAAAAAAAATTGTTATATTAATTATTTCTGTAAATTAAAAACTTGCAGTTACATAGACTCGATTATACATTCAAAATAATATCCTAAACCCGCTGTAATTATATCGTGTATGAGAACTGAACGATGTGGCAGAGGACTGGATGCGCCGGGGTCACTGGTGCCTTTTCGCCTTTAGGTCCGTTTTCTATAAAACTAGTTGATATATTTTGAAATTTGACCACTGATTTTTAAAGAAGAATAATTGCTCCAGATGTTTTATTTCAGGGTGTTTTTCGTTAACGATGTCCGTTTAATCACAAATTAACTTGGAATTTTAACTTTTACGCGAGTGACTTGAAAAAATTGACTTTAAATGTATTTTATGTTGTCAAGACTAATTATTTTAGAACGTTTGTTTATTTATTCTGAATCTAGAACTATCTAGCTTTAATAAAATACCAGTTATGGCGAAATTAAGCATAATGGTGAATGTCAGTAATCAAAAAACCAACTAAAATCAAATTCGTCATTCCGCCATGTTTGAACGCCATTTTCGGTTAGTGCGGCCACTTTTTTTTCTGGGAACATTGGCTTTTTCTTAATCTTTTATCACAAGGAACACAACGATATGCAATTTATAGGGATGTGGGGGGGGTGCACGGTAGGGGGGTCTGGCCCACCGTGTAATCCGGAAACTGATAGTAAAAGAAGCCAAACTTATGTTGAAAATTAACAGTTAGGCTGGACATACTCGGGATAAGTGATGTTAAGAAGAAAGGAAACGGAGAGTTGAGGCTGGAAGACTCAGATCTCCTAGAATAATAGTGGCTGACCTTAACCTAGTCATAGGAAAAGTATTGCTCTTCCAAGTTAATACTCCAATAAAAAATTCCCCTGTCCTGAAAAGGAAGTATTCTACTCAATTTCTTGATAGTTGCAGACCAAGCAAACATTAATGATTCTGAGTGGGGATCTTAATGGCCAAATAGGGTGGAATTACACAAGAGGGTATGGAACCATGGGGGAATATGGTGGAGAAAGCACCAAGAATGAGAATAGCCAGTGACTGATCGATTTTTGTATTGACAACAATCTTCTCATTGGCAACTCTTTTTACCCATAAGATCACTTTCTCCAGCAAAGGCCAAAACAGCATTATATACTATATAATTTATGATCAGAAGATATTTTACCAATGTAAAAGTAATCTGCGGAGTGGAGATAAGCTCCTACCATTTATTAGTAGTGGCAGATATTATTTTAAATGGATGCTGTCCCCAACCTAAAAGTACTAGAACATCAAGGTTCATGCATTGAATGACAGGGTAAAGAGAATGGAGTATGCAGACAAACTGGATGAAATGATCAGGGATATGAACCTAGAGAGAAATGTTGAGAGCCTTTAGGAGTACCCTAAAAGCAAGTTTAGAAATAGCAAAAGAAGTCCATAGCATGCACAGTAGGTACAAAGGTAAACATAACAAGTGTTGGGACGATAGTATTAAGGAAATGGTAAAAAAAATCAAGCCTGGAAATCAAGTCTTCAAGAGAAGTTCTGGGTAAAGCTTGTAGAATATGGAAGGGTAAGGAATGAATATAAGATAGCAGTTCAAGCTGCCAATTAGAGGACATGGGAAGAATTCGGTAAAAGTCTGGATGAAGATCATTGGGGTAATATCAAGAGGTTCTGGAAAACATTCAAGTGCCTCAAAGGAAGATACGAAAATCTGGCATGTAACTCACAACTTTCACTTACCAACCTACTTAGAGTAAAAATTAACGTTTTTTGATAAATGTGTAGCATAACTTCATAGAAAATAGCGTTTTCCACCTCTTTACGTTATCTTCTTCAGTTAAAGAGTATTATAATTATTGAAAAACCTAAAAATCCTTAATACTTGTCAATTTATTGTTAGGTACTTTTTTTTTTAGGGGCCTAAAAAATCCTAATTTCATCAATAGTCGAGTTTTTTTTTACTGCTTGCTTGTTTTTTAGTGTGAGTTGCGTTTTGTTATTATATCGTGCAGGGGGATTGAAGTAAGGGATATTTACAGCTCGTAGCTAATTAAAAATAAATATTTGTCTCTTATGCTTTTCCAGAAACTGATGATTATTGTTTCTCTAAAACCACCTTATATTTCATTCACAAATCTATTAAGGAATGAAAGTTTGCAAACCAAAATTCATACATTAACAGCGCAACAGACGCTTGAAGCGGTCCTTGGTCAGCTCAACTGCTCTTAGTCGTTAGTGCGTCTGATGGATATACCTGTTCTCTTCAGATCCTCAGCGACAGCGTCCCTCCATCTTCCCTTCGGTCTACCACGAGGTCTTACTCCATCGGGTTTTTCCATAGTACAGTCTTTTGACTGTCCTCTCTTCACCCATCCGGATTACGTGCCCCAGCCAGCTGATCCGATGTACCCTTACAAATAGTAAGACACTCAGATCATCGTACAGTGTATACAGCTCTTTGTTTTTTCGGATTCGAAACAAACCATTCTCCTGAACAGGTCTTGGTCTTATCCTCGTTGATTTGGAAACCCATTCTTCTCCCTTCCATTTCAAGCACCGTTAATGCATCCTTGATGCTTTGTCGACTACTCCCCGCTATGACAACATGTCCTTATATGCCATCACCTGGGTCATCTGGTTAAAAATTGTCCCGTGGGATATTAGCCTTGCTCTTTTAATACTGCATTTGGGACGATATTGAACAGCATTGGGGCCTGTGAGTCCCGAGCACACTGGGAATGATTCTCCACAATTTCCACCAATCTTGACCTTACCATCTGTGTCCTTCATCGTACATATCGTAAGTCAGATCAGCTTAGCTGGGATTTCCATTTCTCTCATCGCCCGGTAGAGTTCCTTCCTGATCACAGAATCATATGCAGCTTTATAATCTATAAAGCGCAGCCACATGCTATTGTTATATTCCCTCATTTTTTCCATAATCTGCCCGTGCGAGAATATCTGGTCAATTGTTGAACGATTGGCCCTAAATCCACTCATTCTCCAATATGTGGTTCCATGTATGGAATTAGCCGGTTATATAACGCAATTGAGAACACCTTATACCCTGTGTTTAGTAAGCTGATTCCCCTATAAATGCTGCACTGGGTTGAATCACCTTTCTTTTTAAAAATTGGCACAATGGTAGACTCACTCCATTCTTGTGGCATTTTTTCTGAAGTCCAAATTTGTTCTATAATTCTTGTTATTTCTTCAGCTATTATCGGATCTCCTGCCTTCAGAAATTCTGTTGGGATGCTATCTGATCCAGGTGCTTTATTGTTTTTGAGCTGATCCAAAATTAACTGTATGTCAGTGCTATCCGGTGGAACTAACTCACTCTCAATTTCATCTTCTGGTGGGTCATCCATAATCTCATCCTCAATTGTGAGATTAAGGAGTGTCTTGCAGTGATCTCTCAATCTTTCAAGTATGTCCTTGTCCATGACTAGCAGGTTACCTTTGGTATTCCTAATCATTGAGTTTTTTTTTTATATTGTTTTTTTTTTTTTTTATTGGTCCTCACCTTCCTCGCCTTGTAGGCTATACAGGGTTTCCCAGGCCAGGGGAGAGGGTGGGGGATTGATGCCGAGCATTATTAAGTTTTCCCCTGGCTTTGGGTTTTGAACTTGCTTGCTATCTTTCGGTTCTCAAACATACGTTGCCATGGGCAACGCGTATTTTTCTTAATCATTGAGTTGTAACTAAATGTTGTTATGGCCTTGGCTTCTTTAAAAAATTTTTTCGTTTCGTTATTCCTTCTTGACGCCTCAATAGCCTTCACCCTTTTTTATTATTGCTTGTTTCTTCTTTTTCTTCTGCACTGGCTTTGCTTTTGTTCTGGCCTCTTTGTACTGCTTCCTACTATGTCTCGCATTTCGGTTCAAGAAGGCTAACCTCTTACCATTCCGTTCTGCTACTACCTCCTCACATCTTAATCAAACCAGGTGTTAATCCAAACCAAAATATAATCATTAAAATTATCTTATACGTATGTATGTATTCTTGTACGTATATACGTACATACATACATATTTATGTAAATTATCTTGTATGTATGTTTTCCACACCACACCATAAACAGCTTTAAATAATTTATTTGTGATAAGACGGGAATGCAAGCTTAATACTCCATTTCATCTGATTTGTAATTTCCTTTAAATATGTATGTTCCAATCTCCATATAAACAAAGTCAATTTATAGGAAGAAAGTTTTCCTTCGCCATTTAAGCCCTATGAGAACATTTCTATTATGATAAAACCTACCTTGCTCTAAAGAATACTTGATTCTCATTAAACATGTTTAATGAAAATCATTAGAGCCGTTCTCAAGAAGATCGAAACAAAATGCAAATATTTTGCAAACTTTATTTGATAAAGTTTATGAAATAAAGTGCTCCTTCCATTCAATCAATTTTGATGAAATCTTTGCTGTCATGTCATGGGCATATACACACATCGAATACCTAATTTCAGGTTTATAGGGTTTACCATTTTTTAGCTTGTCTGTTCACTCATTGACCTTTTCATGGGACTTGGTTATTTTGACTCAGGGGACTCCAAAACATGTGAATGGGAGAGAAACAGCTACATTCCAGATGGATAAAGGAGTCATGCAAGGAGATAGCCTTAGCCCTCTATTATTTCTGTGGTCTATGGTTGAAATTCATAAAATATGCAAGAGAAAAACTTCACCAACATTTATTGGAAGATGGAATATGCTTCCTGTCGTATTTCAGTGCCTTCTTTAGGCTGATGACTTTGTTCTTCTAGCACAATCTAGGTAGAAGTTGTAGAATGGAAAGAGGAACTCTGATGTCAGGAAATGACAATAAATATTTTCAAAAGCAAAGTGCTTATTGTGTCCAGCTATATCCATGAAGATGTGCATTTGTTTTGCAATGGTGAAGCTCACGAATTAGTGGACCACTTTCTCTACCCAGGAACCATCATCAGCAGATCTGGTAAAGTAGATGAAGAAGTTGGTTATAAAATCCACAAAGCAAACCAAGTTGTTACCATGTCTGTAATAGTTGGTCACGAAATGTAGGGAAAGCAAAGAAGCTGCATTTATACACAGCACTCTGCCTCCCAATGCTTACATATGAGAGTGAAAGTTGGGTCATGCTAGAGAGACATATAAGCTGGATAACAGAAGCAGATATTAAGGACCTTTGCATACATCGGTAAAGCAAGGAGGGATCGTTGGTAGAATACCCGTATAAGGGCATAGAAACAAGTCACCTCAAATGGTTGGCCATAAGAATGGCACCCAAGAAACGTAATGGAAGTCCCCTCGCCTGGCTGAAGGCCCGGAGGTCACCTGACAATCCGATATAAGAAGTATATTCAGAGGATAGGAGCAAGAAGAGGAAAACCCCTGGCTCAAATGTAGAAGATATGTCGAGACCTGGAAGAATGGCTCTGTTTGATAGAGGCCCCTCTGTGCTAAATAAGAGCGAAAGAAAAAAAAAACGTATTGTTTTATAAAAAAATTGTTTACCTTTTGACCTCATTGTGCCATTTTCAAGACTGCCTGCTATTGAGGAGGCTGCTGCAAGAAGAGCCCATAGTCAAAAACTTGATTTGCAATCAATTTTAGGATTTAACTTAACATCTAACTTGTTATTTATGATATGGCATTGAGGTTTTTGTTTGATGAAGTTCAATCGTCAATTAATGTAATATGAAAACCAATGATTTTTAAGAACAATGTTCAGAATATTTTAGAAGGACTAAAATAAATTTGTTTGTGGGCCCATTATGCATGAAACAATTTAAAATAAAGAAAATATTTAGGATCATTATTCAAATAAATGCTGTGTTATGTCAAAAAACTTAATAGTTGTTATTACTATATATCGAACAAAATTATTACATAATTTTTGCAATATATGAAGAAAATTTATGAAAGAGTAAAGTAGATGGCTTCAAAATCTAACAAAGGCTTAGTTTGTTGATGGAACATAGTTGGTGAAAAATCATGGACAAATGATATTAAGTAAATTTTGATTTTATGAATAATTAATGAGTTACTTTAGTTATAAAAATGATGTATATGTAGTATAATATTATATTAAATAAGAGGGTATTATTAAGTTGGTCCATCTCACAGTTAAAATATATACTGCATTGCAATCTAATACAATGGTGATGTATTAATTAATTATTAATACAATTTTTAATATTAATATTAATAATATTAATTAATTAATATTAATTATTAAATGTATTAAGAGTGAATGGAGTATTAAATAAAGAAGAGTAAGCTGTAAAAAAGGTATAAGGAAAGTAAAGAAGATAAAAAAACAAAGAAGACAAAGAAAAGGTGTTAAAAAAAAAAAATGAATAAGTTGTAGATTTCTCAAAGAAGTAATAATCATGTTGGATTGGTAGGTGGATGTTTTAATAAATCAAATATTTGGGAATAGAGCAAGGATAAGTTTTGTTTTTCAATGCCTATTCCCAATAATGACTATATTATCCACAAGAACCACCATACCCTCCAAACCCTCAATCACTATGTGCACGTATTTGAACTACATTAGAAGCTCGGCCCACATTGAAAAGTAACCTGGTTCATCAGTTGCTCTAGAATCTGGCTGACATTTTAGTTTTTTATATTTCCCCTTATGATCCCCAAGATCAAGGAACAGTATTTTCTTTCATTAAACGTGTTGCTGTATGTAAACTGGCTCTCCTGAATTATCTTCTTCCGATTCTTTTCTAACCACTATTCCTTTGTTACCTTTCGAACCTTCTGCTTAAAACAGAGACTATTGAACACAATTCTCACAAACAGAAATAGAAGCTATCTTCAATTTCTAAACACATCCTATGTATTCTAAACACAAATAGAAGCTATCATGGTCTCCTGAAATGTATGAAAAGCCTCTTTCTATCAAGTTGTCCTAACCTATTCTTGTGTATTTATTTTTGGTACCATTATTTTTGTGAAATCCTTTTAAATTTCTACTAACATATTCTCCTCCATTATCTGACAACAATGTCAACTAAGAGATTTAATCCTCTCTCTGCCAAGGGTCCATGTCCAGTATGCTTCGTTTCATTTGATAGTCTGCTTTGAACTTCTCAAACTTTTAAAATTGTCCTCTCAGTTCTTGAATATTCCTTAGGCCTTTTATTGGGTTTTAAGATATTCAATATGGATTGTTTACCCCTGCAATAAGAATTTCCTGTGCCTCCATTTTCTTTTTTTCACAGACAATTTTTCTTTTTCAATAGCGTCAAATACATCAAATACATTTATAAGATGATTTTAATTGAAAAGCTCCGTTCACTGATTATTCACCTCAGAATTTACTAATATTCCACATTTCTAATGCCTGTCATTATTCTTTTCAGTACAGTGATACTGAGGCCACAGCCCTGTTGATAATTAATAGGATATTCATAGTACAGTTTACAACGAAATTGTTTCTTAATCTTAAAGTTAAAACAAAAAATAATATCTGCTTTTCGGTGTCTCTACAAACAGGTTAGGTTACTAGGAGGTGTAACTGAACTATGCTAATAAAGATGGTAAAGTAGCAATTTTATTCCATGTGCCCGCCACAAAATAAAAGTCAACCCGACAAGGGCGGTTTCAAATAACCGCTGTTAGACTTGGAAATGTTAAAGCGGAAACTTTTTTAAATTAAAATCAGTTTTTGTCTTTATAAAATATTAAATATAATTTATCAGCATGTGATTGTTTTAATTTTTGCAATTAAATGGTTTATTTCAAAATGTAAAATGGTTACTTAAAAAGGTTACTCATGAAATAGATGTATGCCGTATTTATCGTTTTTATTTTTATTATGAATGTAAACACATATAAATATTTTCTGTTTTTGGTTGTTTGGTTTTTTTGTTGTTTTTTTCATTTAGCCCTGATGAGGACCTGAAATTAGGGCTGAAATGTCGGCATTAAATGTGTCAAATATAATTAAATATGCAAAAGATACATATGAGTATTATTTATTTCGACCTCGACCGTCAACCATTGCCACATCTTGAAATAGATGGGTTGAAAATGTATTACACAAAGATGTTTAAATTTGAGGAGCTGTCAAATAGTTGTTTTCTGCAGGGTAAACAAACATACTGGTATGTTATGGCCCAGTTAGAGAATACGGCTCTGGCCAACTTATATAAGGAGCCAGATGTGGTGAAGCATCTTAGCTTAGCCTACTGAGGTGAATGAGTCAAGTTGTGAAGATCGAACAGATTCCAATCATAAAGGACTCTTCAGCTCAGAACCAGATGGAATAGGAAAAGTGGGAAGACCTAAGCTAATATTAAAAGATGGGATATGTGCCAACCCTTCAGAACTGTGCTTGCCAATCCTTAGTGGCTACCAGGGACAGAAAGGATTGAAAGGCAACTTTTTCAACAACTCCATTAGTTATCTGTTCAAAATAAATTAATTTATCACAAGAATTACTTTTTTTTTTTTTTTTGTATTGTTTCAGAAGGAAAATTATTTTCCTTCCCAATGTTGTTAGCATTAATAATATTCATTATTAATTGCACTTCCTTATTTTTTGCAGCCAATTTTAATTATTGATATGCTAAAAGCTTTTTAAATCTGCTGTATTATCTCCTTATAATCGAATCATTTGCCTTTTTTGAAATCGATAAAAAACTTATGTACTTTACTGTTATATTCTAATTTTTCTCTAATATTTGACGGAGGGAGAATACATGGTCTACAGTTGAACAGTTCCATATGAAACCACATTGATCGTCTCCACAGTATTCAGTGATTTATCTAGTCAGGATTAACATAAACATTTTTTAACAAACCGGGAGGAGTAAGATTCGGCAATAGTTATTGCAATCCGTCTTTTATTTTTTTTTGTGAATCGGAATAAGAATAGATCCTTTCAACTCTTCAGGTATTTTTCCTGTTCCCAGACCTTTTTAACCAATAGTGTAGTTTAGAGATCCCAGCTTTTCCGCAAGCTTTGATTAGTTCAGTAGGAATTTATCTGTTGTCACTGTTTTATGCAATTTTAATTTTCCAATAGCTATTTGAATTTCCTCCTTACTCGGTTCTACTATTAACAGTTGAGTACTCTGATATTCCGAAGGAGAAGGTAAACTATTATTTTCCGTATGTTAAAATGTTATTGAAATAATCCTTGAACCGACTTAATATGTCTACTGGATCAGCCAAGATATTTTTATTTTCTTCCCTAATTCCAGTCATGACCATTTATCGATTCTGTTGATGCCTTCGTATATGACTACATTCAATTGCTATTATTTTATTTTTGAGATACTCTCGTTTTTTTAATTTGAGCAATTTAGTAGTTTCTTTTCTTAATCCTCGAAAGTAAGTGAGATTGGTTTCGTTGGGCTTCTAATTTAGTAGCTTTTCTTTTTTCGCACATGGTAACCCAATCTTCATCAGACCACGGTTCTTCCCTCTCATTTTCCCTTTTTCCAAGACACAAGCTACCAACCTCTTTAATATTATCCCTGATACCTTCCCATAATTTGTCAATGTCTTCGTAAACCTCGTCAGAAGATTCTAAAGCCTCAAACCTATTTTAGACTTATATCTCGAATTTTTTTTAATGTCGGAATTTTTAATTTCTCCAGATTAAAATTGTCGCAATGGGAACCGACCCCTTTTTTATTTTTTATTTTAAGTCTCTAACGAATTTTCCCGATTACTAGTTCATGAACTGACCCGCATTTGGCCACACTATATAATCTAATATATGCTATTTTGCCACCTATGTTGAACCAAGATGTGATTGATTTGATAACGGGTTTGCGAATCCTCTGATGTCCTAGTATATTTATGTATATGTTGAAACATAGTAAGTTTGATAATTAAGTTTTTCGAGATGTCAATATTAAAATATTTATCTGCCTATGGTTGGAGCTCGCCAGAGACCCTTCTGTGGTAAGTTGTGGAATCACCCTATAATGGGCAGCCCCCTAGGGAGAGGAAACAAAGGTGACAACAAGGGTTGAACAGGTGGCTCCTTGAGCCGCTGGCAGGAAACGCCTCTTCGGTTGGCTAAGGATAGATGAGAGGTAGGCTAGAGCCTGACAAGCTGGCATGAGCCTGTCAGGAGGCAGCGCCTCCACCTGACTCGGGTGTAGTAGGCCGATAACTTGCTCCCCTTAAAAATTCCTCATCACCAAAGCCTGGATTTGTATGCAGTATAAAGCATCATAATATGCCATATAACATGCAGTAAAAAACTGTAAAATACGTAGCAATATATGCAACATAAAATCTAAAAATATGCTATTAAACAATTATAATATTCAAAGATATTAATGTGTATATTATTTTAGGAAAGAAAGTGGAGGAGACTATTTAGAAATGAAACCAAAATTTTTTAATTTTTTTAAAAATCTTAATCTTAATCAAACATATATTTCCGATAATAACATTGAATGCATTTAAAACTAGAATGTAAAAATAATTCAAACTTACCAGTTAACAAGAAGAATACACGAATAACATTAATAAAGATACTTTGGAAGTTTGGGTACTCAACTCTGCATATCTAAATATGGGTACTTTTATTAGAATAATGAGGGGGGAAAACCTGGTGGTTGAGCGTGATCATGGTCAAATCACCTTGTACGACCGCTGACCTAGAAACAGTACTTCCTTTCACAGTACTGCACCCAATACCCTTCTTATTCTTCTTTTTTTGATTTATTTCTGTGGATCATAACCTTCTACCGTTTAAAATATTTTTATAATTCGAAAATGATGTTTCAACACGAACTGATTTGGTTGGAGCAAATTTATAACCACCTAAAATTATTGGGCCGTTGTCCATGTCATTGAGAACAATTGAATTATCCCCGTTTAAAATTTTATTTATTTTTTCCAGGATCTTAAACCCTGAATTTTTCATAAAAATGTCTTCCATTTTTTCTTTCAAAGCTTCTCCAACATGGCCTTGGATGCAATTTATATTTACTAAAAAGGAAGGTGGGAAGTCGGTATCTCAGTAATCATTAATTCGAAAAAGAAGTAGACATATTTACAGCGAATAATCCCAATCGAATTGGGAATCTTAGCTCCCACATTGGATATTACTTTTATATTGTTCTATGTATTGTTTACTTTATTAGATATAGGGTGAAAATTACCCAGATAGTCGAAAAGCCCGAAGATTTTACATAAATAAATAAATACTTTATTAGATCATCAAAATATGCAAATATATGCAGTTATCATCAAATATGCAGAATAAAACTTGACCAATTAGATCTGCCTACTATAATTCGTAATCATATCTGGTCTGCTATTTTAAAGAAGCATGCTAACATAATATCCAATTGCATAAAAATCTGGGCCCTGCTCATCACGAAACCTGCAGGAAGATTAGCCAGACTGAACTTTGGCCAACGAAACACCTTACATATAAAGGAACTCAAAATTGCCACTTGGTGTTTTATCCCTCTACAGAGCAGGGGCTCTGGACCTTTACAAGATAGTCTTTGTTGCTGTCCAGGAGATGAGGTGGACCGGTCAAGGCTTGTTTAATAAGAAAAACCACACTATATTGTACAGCTACAATATAACGACCGCAACCATTCATATGGCACTGGATTTGTAGTTCAAAAGAGAGCAGTGCATCTCGAAATTGGATTCAGACAGATTAATCCTAGGGTGTGTTGCCTACGTGTGAGAGGCAAATTCTTAAGTTATAGCTTTATAAGCGTCCATTCCATACCGTATCTGATGAAACAGAGAAAGATATGTTCTACGCTGTGCTCGAGAACTGTTACGATGAATGCCCCCTTGTAGATGTGAAGATTGTGCTGGAAAGGAAGAAAGGAGCTTGCCATCACCCCCACTATTGGCAAGCATAGCATACACGCGGAAACCAACGACAGTGGGACCAGAATGATTAGCCATGCAACCTCACGAGCTCTGGTCATTGGCAGTACTCTTTTACCCCATGGGAGAATTTATCTTGCTGTGTGGCGTTTGAATGATGATGTTACCGCTAACCAAATAGATCATGTCCTCGTCAGTGCAAGACATATTTCAAACCTGATGGATGTGTGGGTCTATAGAGGTGCAGATGTGGATTCAGACCACTACCTCATGATTGCCAGGATTTGGGCATGAAAATCTGCACTGCGAAGTAGTCGAGAAGAACACAAGAATAAATTCGCAACCCAGAAGCTCAAAGACCCGGAGAATGCCAAAAAGTATGCCATGGGACTAGAAAATGAACTAAGGAGTCTCAGCCATATAAATGACAAAAATCATTCTTGGAATGTATGCAAGGAAGCAATCCTGAGCTTGACAAAAGAAGTCTTAGGTGAAGCGGAAACAAGTAGAACGAGTGTCAGGTGGTCACGGGCAGGAAAAATGATGCATACAAATAGAAGCTTCATTGAAGGCACACCCGCAACTCATTCCTGGAGTATAGAGAGAAAAAGGAGATGGCACAAAGACCAGCTTTCTCAAATGGAACAAAGCAGGCGAAATAACGATATAAGAAAATTCTACCAATTGCCAACAGTAAGCGGAAACCTTTTAAACCGTAAACAAATGCATATAGAGATCAATATGGAACCTTATTAATGTATAAAGGAAGTATACTGAACAGATGAAAGAACCATTTTGGTGCACTATTAGGGTGTAGTGAAAGGGCAGAGAGTGATGGGCTGCAGATACTTGGAGACGAGCTAGAATAACCAGATGAAGATGAAGTCCAACATGCTATAGAGAAGTTGAACAGAAGAGAGTCCCCGGGACTAGATGGCCTCCCCACATAACTATTTAAGTATGGCGGCGATAAACTGGTAAAGTACCTGCACAACCTACTTATCGATATATGGACCAGGGAAGAGTTATCTGAAGATTGGTATGAGTGAATTATCTGCCCTATTCACAAAAAAGGAGACATTCACACAAAAGGAGACTAGAGAGAATTATTGAGGGATATCACTACTTCCCAGTGTCTATAAGATATTCTCTAGAATCCTTTTAGAGAGACTTCTACCTCATACGCGAAGGGAAATAGGATGTTACCAAATGGACTTCATGAAATCAAAGTCTACCATAGATCAGATATTTTCTCTCATAATGCTATTGGAGAAGGCAAGAGTGTTCAGGATAAGCAACCACCATCTTGATTTCAAGGCAGCCTGTGATAGTTATCGCGAAAGGAGATCTATAAAGGAATGATAGAGCTGGGGTTCCCATCTAAGCTTATTTGCCTCGTTCGCTTGATGATGAAGGCAGTCAAATGCAGGGTGAGAGTCCAAGGGAATGCATCAGAGGAATTTTTCCGCTCCCTCCATACCGCAATGTGTAGTCATCTTCCCTTAACGAACCCTCTCCTGGCCAGCAGACTTGTTGCTGCACCATGATATCTTAACTATACCACATAACCTCATTTGCGACCAACTTTAACCCCCCCTGCTGTATTCAAACTCTTCATGTTTCACTTCCATATTTGTAATTCTATAATTTCAACTTGAGTCGTTGGAAGAATAATAGTTAGTAAATCCAAATTTTTTAGTTTCAGGACAGAAGGCCCAAGCTAAGCAATTTCGCCACTGAAAAGTAGCAAGCATTACTGGCTTTTAATCTAGCCTTAATTTCCCTATCGCTTTAGTTTTTTATAGTTACCATTGCCCCTAAATATCTAAATTTCTCTACCTGTTCAAACGTATTCCCTTCTACATTAACATCAGCAAAATCGTCACTACTTCTATGGCTAACCATATATTTTGTCTTATCTGTTTTTATTTCCAGCCCAAGCTTTCATTAACGTTTTTGTATTTAGTTCTATAGTTTCCTTGTCCTCACCAAGCAAAACCAAATCGCATCTGTCACCCATGGAACGTCAACCATATGCGATAATGAAATCCGTGCATTGACAAATTGTTTCTTTATAATTCCAAGTTTTCTTACTCAAAATTTAGTCTTTAGCATATGACCAAAAGGGTTGTGAAAAACTATTAATAGAGATCAATATACAACAAACGACTTTTTTAACTGACATTGCACCCTATTGCATTAAAACAACAAAAAAACTGTGTACTAACTATAGTACATTATTGTTCTCACTTTTTAACTCTTTCAATGCAAATTTTTTTTTGTTACTAACAACCCAAACAAATGGGGTAAAAACTTTGATTTACGTATATTTACATGTTTCAATAAATAAACTTAACCATAATTACAAAAAATAAATATGTTCTCTTTAAAAAGAAGTTAGATTTGATATTATATGATTATATGATAAAAAAGTCTAAAAAAAAAATATTTTGAACAAAAAACAATTAGCCAAAGGGCCAAATGATTAATAGGACTGTTTCTAGACCATTAGGTTGTGACATGAAAACCGACGAAAACGTAAAAATTATAGTTTTTCCTTAGTGGATCTGGCAGATATTATGGATATTGATTTTTAAATACGTGGCCTACTAATAAAGTGTTTATGGCTTATATTCTCATTTCAGTCTAGCAGGAAATTATCGCCCTTTATGGGCTATGTTATCTAACATAAAGAAGACCCTGCCATATTAGTTAAATTTTCCGCTCCGCCCAGAAAATGTTTACATGCATGAAATGCATCCAATGGTTATTATTTTATACATAGCCTACTAATTACCTGTTCATAATCTCATTCCTTTTGCTTCTTATTGATGTGTTTTATTTTTATTTTTATTATATTTTCTATTTATTTAGGTTCACAAGAAAGAGAAAAATAGATTGTCTCGTAAAGCTGTTTACAGGAAGAAAAATATTCCAGTCTTTCAGAGAGAAAACATTTCAGTGACATTATTAAATGACCGTGTCATAGCTGACAAAATAAGAGGTACATCCTATTACTATTTAGTAAATTATATTTTATATATTATGATTTTATGACAATTGAAATTGAGTAAAACACTTAAGACAACAGCAATTACACTTTTTGAAGAACAACAAGTAGGTATATTGTTATAGGTATTTTTGAAGGATTTAGAATAATTACAAATATTAGTAGGCCTTTTATAATTACCTTTTCTTATTACGTATGGACATGCACAATGTATCTTCAGTTAATCATAGCACACTATAGATATTTTAAAATTCTCATATCACTAAAGCACAAGCGATTACAAAGAACCTGTTTGTGTTCCTCATGATATGTATAGCTCAAGTTTGAAACATTCTAGTATCTATTGTAGAAAAATAAATGATGGTGAAGTTCATTGACAGTCGCCATTCCTGCCAGTATTAAGTTGGTTGCAGTCGGGCATTTTTCCTTTCTTTGTTCAGTTTTGCAAATCAAAGATCATGGAGTAGAAATGACTGAGCTGAGAAGTGAGGTGGAGAGGCGAGCAGATGAAGTGAAGAGGTGACACCAAAGGTATCTGCAAATAAAAAAATCTGGTGCATGCGCACAACACAACTTTCACTTACCAACTTACTTAGATTAGAGATTAATGCGTTTTGTTAATTGCCACCTCTCAAATGAACAGAACGGCTTTAATTATGAACAATGGTCTGTCATTAAAGGTGTAATCCGCTTGCGTGGGCTCAACGAGTTTTATGAGTTGACTGAATATTTTATTTTTTTTCTCCTCTTTATGTTTTCTTTATTTTTATCATATCTCATATTTAGCCATTTCTTATTTTTAGGCGTAACGAGAGACAGTTAATTTCTCCATATAAACAAAAACAAAGGTACTTTATAGGAAAAAACAAACAAAAAAGGCCCCCTCAGAACATTTTAAAAATGATAAAGCTTACCTGATATTAAAGAACACCTAATTTTCATTTAACATGGCGAATTTGATAAAAATCGTTAAAGCCGTTTTTGAGATCATCGAAAAAAATGTAAAAATTGGAAAAAAAATTATGAAATAAAGTGCCCGCTCCGTTTGACCAATTTTGATGAAATGTTGGCTATCACATCTTTGGCATATACATACATCAAATACCCAGTTTGATCAAAATCATTAAAGCCTTTTTTGAGTATATAAAAAAAACACGTGAAAATGATACAAAATTTATTAAGTAAAGTCCCCCCTCCGGTTGATCAATTTTGATGTAATGTTGGCTATCGTATCTTCGGCATATACATACATCAAATACCCAGTTTGATCAAAATCGTTGAAACCGTTTTTGAGTAAATAAAAAAAAACACGTGAAAATGATACAAAATTTATTAAGTAAAGTCCCCCCTCCGGTTGATCAATTTTGATGAAATTTTTACAGTCATATCTAGGGCATATAAATAGATCAAATACTTAGTTTAATCAAAATCGTGGAGCCGTTTTCGAAAAAATCGAATAAAACTTAAAAAGTTATTAAATAAAGTACCCCCCCCTTTGGGAAATTTTAATGAAATTTTTGCTGTCACATCGCGGGCATATACATTCACTAAATACCCAATTTCAGGTTTCAGGTCACACACACACACGAACACACGCACGCACGCACACACACACACACACCCACCCACACACACACACAGACCATTTCGCGGGACTTGGTTAATTGGACTCAGGGGACCCCAAAACGTGTATTTCCGTTGAAAACCGGAAGTCGAAATTTTTCACGATCGCAATATTTCCACTTACTATATATTTAATATATAGGTAAGTGAAAGTAAAAAAAAATGTTGCCCACGAAAGCATGTTTATATAAATGCAAAGTCGTCAGTTTCATCTTTAGTTCTTGTGTGTAACTTCGTGAAATTTTTAATTCTTTATTAAATACAATATGATACATTTAAGCACCAATTTTTCTCATCCTTTCCATCTATAAATATAATCGTAACCTATACAGTCCACTCATTTTTTTTTTCATAGCTACTAGATTGGTTGAAACTTAAATGATTAAGTTCTTTCATATATATTTACTTTACCATACCTGCTTTTACTGTCTGGGAGCTCCCAAATATCATTTTCTAACTAATCACTTTAAATTAACTGAGTTATTCTCAGAACTAAACCAACAACTGTACTGCAATTCTCTATTAACTTACTGACTGTGTCTCTGAAGCCTGGAAATGATTTCAGTTCCATACATTTAAACACACACATACCATTTCTCATGGCTTGGTCATTTGGCCTTAGGGGACCCATAGGTGGGTAATTCTCATAATAATGAAAGTTAATAAGAACTAGCCATTGTCTGCCATCCAGAGACATTGTGCCATGTGGGTAGTATCCGTATGACCCACCTTGACAATTTGATTCGGAAAAAGTGGTTACATTCGACTTGGAAAGGGTTTCAATTGATGTGGAAAAGGTTACATTTGGTGTGAAAAACATTATAATAGATGTGGAAATATTTTTCAGATAAGTACAGACAACAAAATTACATATATATTTATATACACAGGTTTTTTCGAATAAGTACGATAAAAAAAATAAAATAAGTACGATAAAGAAATAATTTAATTGAAATTGAAATTTTATAAAAGTAACTTCTTTTACTTGAAAACATAGATCAATTTGTTTAAAATAATCATTGTAAATTGTTTCAACCAAAATTTAATGCATACCACTTCTTCTTTCTAATATAAATAACACCTTAATATATTTTAAAATGATAAAATTTAAAAATAAGCAAAAAAAAAACCTGAAAATTGTTTTGCAAGATGAATTGATATGCTTTAAATCTTTGCTAAATATCTGGTCAGTTTATAAATTATAATTAATTTTTTTTTTAATTTTACCATTTAATTTTACCAAGAAATTGTTTATCTGAAACAATCTGGTTTTTTGTAATTTCTAAAAAACGACTATAACGATTTTGATCACACTGGGTATTTGATGTATTTATATGCCCGCGATATGACAGCCAAAATTTCATATCCTGTATTATCACTGATGAAAATAAAAACTTTTATTTAGCAATACACAAATACAATTATATTTTATTTTTCTTTAAAGAGTAAATACGTGATGCTCAAATTATTTAAAGCATTTAAGGTGTAAAAAAAATATGGTGTAAGATAATCTTTAATTAATCATATTTTAGTTTAGAAACTTTAGTTCCGTAACAATGCAATGCAATATAAAATTAACAATGCTGTATGCAATATAAACTGATTTTAGAGGAACAGTAATCGTTCTCGGTTTCCAGAAAGTCATAAGAGGCAAACTTTAATACGAGACGTAAATACAACTTCTATCGATTCACCTTCACAATATATTTACAAAAAACAACTTGCAGTAAAAAACAAGCAAGCATTAAAAAACAAAATTTGACTGTGGATGAAATTTGGTCCTTTAAAAAAAGAAATAAGCAATAATGTAATACAGTAAATAAAAAAAGTACTCAGTAATTTCAAGTTTTGCAATGTAAATACTGTAACACTTCTGTGGGTTAATAATATTTATTCAACGAAAATGTAAAAATAGTCAATGCCACAAGAACTATAAAAACTCAAATATTGAAGCAGTTTACAAAAATTATCTCTTTGTAACACAAATCATATGGCTTGAGCTTCACAGTCAAGACAAAGACTAAGACTATCTGGTCCCGTCACTCGTTCCTTATATATAGTCATAAAAGGCGAACTACCTCATGCCTGTATTCTATTCTCTTCTGGAGTCCGGGTACCTCATCTCTCAACCAAAGAGAACTCTAATAGGTGTCTGTCCAGAGGATTCGTTAACTGCAGAGTGGTAGGTAGGCCATGAGGAAGTATGGGATCTAATGGTACCAATCTTGTTGATGGTCAGAGGTTACCTTGGAAAGGTAGGTTTAGGTAAAGGTAGATTTATGATGGTTTGATTCATCCGTTCTACCATTCCATCAGACTGTGGATGGATGGCTGTAGTCCTGGTTTTTCGAATCCCAAGTCTCTTGCAGACTTCCTGGAATAATGTGTTCTCGAAGTTTCTCCCCTGATCTGAATGTAGTTCAATTGGTACTCCGAAACAGGTGATGAACTCTTTCACCAGAACGTCAGCCATGGTAGCAGCCTCTTGGTTGGGGACGGCATATGCTTTCAACCACTTGGAAAAACAGTCCACGATTACAAATACATTTATTTCCAGTGTCACTTTCTGGGAATGTTCCTAATGTCCTTGGCTACTCTCTCGAAGGAGCTCCCCGCAACATACTACTGCTTCTGTATGCAGCGTTTGCGAGCTGGTCCATTGCTTGCAGAGCAGGTGTTACATTTACAGCACCAATCCTTAACATCGTCAGAGCAGTTCACCCCGTAGAACCTCTCACATACTTTCCGGGGTGTTTTCGTCACACCAAGGTGTCCTGACACTTAAACATGAAGCTGACGAAGTATCTCCGCCATGCAGGTCCTTGCAATCAGAAGCTGCTTCATGGACAGGCTGCTATCTACCTTCTTAACAACCCTCTTGAGCAAACCGTCTTCTATTATGAGGGAGTTCCATTGTGCCCAGTATGCCTTCCAAACAGGTGAGAATGGTGATATCTCCTGCCAGGTTGGACGATGGTTAGCCACTTTCCAAACCCGTATCTTTTTTAACTCAGGATCATTTTCTTGTCGATTCCGGATTGTGTCAAGGGTCCATTCTTCGCTAACTACTCCAACATTACAGAGGCTGGTCTTCTTTTGTTCAATTCGGATACAGTGGGAGCAATTAAATGGACATGGTCTTCTGGACAGGGCATCTGCATTGCAATGTCTTACTCCTGGTCACTGTTCAATTTCAAAGTCGTATTCCTGAAGCTTTTGTAGCCATCTGGCGACTTGGCCTTCAGGGTTCCTGTAATTTAGCAGCCACTTCAAACTTGCATGGTCAGTTCGCAACAAAAACCTTGTATACAAGTATTTGTAGAAATGGTCTGTGGACTTAACAACAGCCAGGAGTTGCCGCCTGGTTACACAGTAATTACGCTCCGGTTTTGACAGTGTTTTACTGAAATGGAGAAAGCAGTAAGAGCCATCAGAACTAATCCGGGAGGCACTATATTTGATCGACTAACACACCACTTGGCATATGCGGATGATGTGGAAATAGTCGCCAGAACCCTGCCAGCGCTGCAGGGAGCCCTGGAGGAATTCAAAACGGCAGCTAAGATTCGAGGTCTGCGCATTAATGAAAATAAAACGGTATATATGAAGAGCACACGAAGTCGCCCTCAGCGCGACCCCGAGCGGATCAGGATCGGTCCACACAATTTTATGGCGTGCAAAGAATTTAAATACCTCGGCTCCCTAGTGACAGAGGACAATAACATTGGAGCAGAGATAGGTGCCAGAATAGCTGCGGGAAACCGATGCTACTTTGCCCTCCAGCGAGTTCTCAAGTTCCGAGGTTTATCAAGAAAAGCACGTGAAATGGTCTATAAAACCATAATCCGCCCGGTCGTCACGTATGGAAGTGAAACATGGGTGATGACGGCCCATCACGAAAGAGTGCTAGGTGTGTGGGAGAGGAAAATACTAAGAAAAATCTATGGGCCAGTCTGTGAGGGAGGAGTGTGGAGATCCCGTTACAACTGGGAACTAAAGGAGTTATACGGTGATGCAGATCTCGTGACCTTCATCAAGGCAGGACGAATCAGATGGCTTGGACATGTGGAGAGGATACCGGAAGAAAGAGTGCCGACCTGGAGGAGCAAGGCGGAGAGGTAGGCCACCACTTAGATGGCTGGAGGACGTCGAGGCGGATATGAGACAGCTTGGCGTCAGGCAGTGGAGGGCTGCTGCAGTGGACCGAGAGCAGTGGCGAAAAATCGTTGAGGAGGCCCAGGTCCCACGCGGATCGTAGCGCCGAGGAGTAAGTAAGTAAGTAAGTTGAAAACAGTCTGGATCCAGCTAGAGCGTCGAGAGCATCATCAATTCTTGGCAATGGGTAGCTGTCCTTCTTCGTCACATCGTTAAGCCTTCGATAATCTATGCAGAAGCGGGTCGTTCTATCCTTCTTTCTTATGAGCACTACCGGAGAGGCCCATGGACCACTCGATGGCTCCACCATTCCGTCTCACCATCTCCTGAAGAACATTCTCAGCCTCTTCTTGACCTGGGGAAGTCAAAGGAAGCCAGGCAGCTTGACGAATAGGGCGTGCATCACCAGTATCAATTCTATGATGCACCACGCTTGTTCTACCTGGCTTACCGGATTCGTGACAGTGATTGGTCCAGGCCTTCTAACATCCTTCTGAGATTTTCAGTTGTTTGCTCCTACCTCGCCGACGCCTGAAGTATCATGGAGGTCACAGGCTCTATACTTCCCACCTTTGTACCCTTCTTGATAGTAACTGGGTAGTCATTAATATTACTACTAGGAGTAGGAGCTTTCTTGAAGGGTATAACGATGGCCTTGCCAACAAGAACACCTTTCCCAACCTCCTGGTCATGATTTCTAGGCTCCAGTAAAAGGGGATGATTCGGCTGATCCGTGTGGGTTGAAGTGTCGACGAGCAGCTACGATGGTCTCACACCTTGCAGGAAGTTCCACATCTCCTAAGGTGACTTCTAAGCTGGCCAATACTCGACTATGCACGAACAGTTCCTCCCCACTGACGTTGATGATTTGCCGTTCTAGGTCTATTTGGAAACCGCATGAGTTCATTATGTCCATCCTGATAATCACTTCTTCTATATCAGCCACTAGAGCTGAGTGCAAGACACAGTTTAAACCCAACTGTATCTTTACCTCTGCTTTCCCGAATACTTTGGCTATATCTCCTGTAGCTGTCCTCAGACGTCACCTGGAGGGCGACAGCCTTTTCTCACTAACCACCTTCGGGCAGACGATAGTCTTCGTAGCACCAATGTCTACAAACAGGGATATTGCTCTGAAATTTTTCATAAAGACATCAGGCGTTGCCTTCACTCGTAACAAAGAAAAAAATCAATTTAATATGTGACTGAACCTCTCTAATAGGAATGTAAACGATAAAAATGTAAAACTTGTAGTCTTTTCAATTTAGATCGAGTCAGAGACGTGAAATTTCCAAATTGTTTTCAAAGGTTGAAAGCTTAATCTTTACTGAAGGCAAGAGCAACTGTTTCTGATAACAACCTGGGTCTACTATGACACTGCACCCGATAGACCACCCAATTAACATAAGGGATTCCCTTCCATAGGAGGTAAATTTAACTCCTCTGTTGGCATCAGCCCAGAGGAAATACATTTACGTCCTCCACATGGAGACTGTTATCAATGTTTAACGTTGGTCTTCTTTGGAAGAAGAGTATCATAGTTTCTATTTTATTTTATTCGCTTCTTAATGATGCATGAATACTCAATGCAATTACCTATCTAACATTACATATCATAAAAATGAAAACATTACGTTGCAGGAGAAAAGACAAGGTGTTAAAAAAAATAAAAATAAAATGGAGGCAAATGTCTCAACCTACCTTTAGGTGTTCTTCAGGGCTGACAGAGGTAGAAATCAGAGACTTGCCTGTCTTTATAAAAGAATTTGAAGGTACAGAAAAATGAAAAAATAAATAAATGGATGTTAAAAATGAAATTCAGAGACAAATTTTACTTAATAAAATAAGATTGAAGTAAAATAAATAAATACATACATTTTTAAACAGTCATATTTCAAAAGACAATAAATAACATTATAAAAGGCATTTAAGAATATAGTTTAAAAATAAGTTTTAATAGAAATGAAAATTAAATATGATTTTTATTAGGTCAACAAAGGCTGAGAACTTTCAAAGAAATGTGGAGAAGACAAGTTAGAGGTTTTATTAAATTTTATATTAGGTTATCTCGCCTTTTAAGATAGCATTAGTATGGTATCTATCCTTAACCTTCAAAAAAAAGTCTTGAGACCTTTTTTATATATATACATATATACCATACTTAGTTTATTGCATAGACGTTTAGCTTATTTTATTAATTGAAAATTAAATATGATTAAATAACCATGTTTAGTTTAAATATTTATTGTAAAAACGTTTTTACATTATTTTCATCATTTCTAGAAGGCATAAAAACTGTTGATATATATTATATGTTTTTATTTATCATTTTTATTGTCTTGCAAAATTAAAGTTAGGATATAAAGAATAAAAATTTATTTAGTATAAAATGAATAGAAAATAAAGAAATGGGGTAGATTCTTTTGGCCCATTAAAAAGAAAGGAGATTCCATAATGAAAATTCCTGTTTGATTGATCCATGTTCTTTAAGTGTTTTTTTTTTTTTGGCATCTGATAGTCAATTAGCACGTTTTTGGCAAAACCTATTATTACCCATTTAAAGTATCTTAAAATCATAAACGAATTGCCAAAACAATTACCGAAATTCAAATTTGTATACCTTGTTTTGAGAAAAATGAACGCTCATGGTCCAACTTCTGTAATTGTTGTAAAACATTAAATTCTGTGTAAAATGAGCTCATAATTTTAATTTTAGCTTAATCCTGTGTAGAGAAACTAATTAAAATGTAAAAATATCCATTCTGACAGACGGCTATTGCCATTCTCATTAATATTTTTCAATTTTTAATCAATATATATTATAAAGCAAAGTGTACAATGTGCGTGCCGATAAGGCTCAAAAACCACTCAACGTATGTTTAATAAAGTTATGTCAGTGTGTTGCTACACAACCCCTAACGGAGAAGAAGGTTTCCGATTTTTTCTTAAGGGTGTAAAATTGAAGAGAAAAGGACTGGAATTTTAAGCCTCTCGCACCATTTAATTAGCCTACCTGAGAATGACATACGAGTTTATGAATGAAAAATTTAGTTCGAGCTGCAGACTACCAGGAAGCGCTAGGGTGCGTTTCACTCAATGTTTATTGTTCATTCATTCCGTTCTGATTGTAAAGGTTATATATTTTACAGCTGTTCTTTTTAAATTACTAAAACATCAAGCGAAAATAATTAATTTCACCTTTGTGTTCAAAATAAAAAAATGATTTTACATCTCTGCAATCAATTAGAAAACCGCCTTGATACCTTACAAAATTAATTTTCTCATAAGAAGGTTAATTGATAAACGCATTACATTTAATAAATATATAACATGATTATGATTATATACATTATATATATATGATACTTAAGTAAATTTAATACAATATGAGTGAACATGTTTTAGTTGTACAGTGAGCGAATAAAAACAGACATAAAATAAAGAGATAAATTGACTAAATATAAATCGAAAATAAAAAGTTTGAAGTGTTCTTATTTTATGTAATTATTAAAAAGAAGTTGATTATATTACTATGTATGATGAGGATTCCAGTTGACAAAATGGCTAACTCCAATTGCACCATTTTTTTCAATACGATTTTATCACCCCTCATAGTTCAGGATAAAAAGAAATATGGTGAAAAAATTGTGACTTCATGAAATTTTGGTTTTCACTTTGTGATAGCAGTAAGATTCAACATCTGCAGAGTCCGCCCAAATTACGGGGGGATAACTTAAGGGAGGTTTAAATGGAAGAAATTTATTTAAAAAAAAGTTGCTATGAATCTTCGATAGTTTCTACACTTCTGGATATAATAGTACCATCACTGTAATTGGCGCTTAGGTTGTACTGGAAATATAATTTTTCAACTATTATCTAATAACTTATTATCTGCTGACTGCTTGGAATGGGCTAATAGGATTCAGAATCACAGAAACCATAAAAAACGATGCATAACTCGACCAAGTTGCAGCAAAATTGATTGTTCATTCACTATTTTCAATCTCCCTCTAAAGTATATATATAGGGTTCCTTATTTGGGCGGACTCTGCAGATCTTGAATTTTAATATTGATAGTTAAAACCGAAGTTTCGAGAAATTGCTAATTTTGTTCAATATTTCCTTTAATTTTAAAGTTTTTCTGTTATTAAAACTACCACACAACTACCTGAGCGAAGCCGGGCACCTTAGCTAGTTGTATTATATATTAATGTGTAAAAATATTCATTGCATATTCTTGCTGCTATTATTATTATTTTTTATGTAGGGTATACTTTAATGGTAATTAAAATACAGTGTGATCTATAGTTTACTAGAAACCGAAATTTTTTTGCAGGTTATATGCCACTAAGCCTAACAAATACTTTCACGTTTTTATTAGTTTCTCTTTACAGGAGTAAGCTAAAGTTAAAATTATGAGCTCGTTTTACATAGGATTTAATGTTTTACAATTTTCTATTTAGAGTATTTCTTTTCAAACTGCAGGCATTGGAGCATGAGCTATCATATCATCATAATTCATTTTTCGACTAAAAGTAAAAGTTGCTAAATTTGATTAATGCATGGTGAAACGACATCACATTGTTTATTCACATAAAAATATTCATAGTGCGTAGTTACTGCTGTGAGATTATTGTTTTATATGTAATAGGGTACAATTTAATGGTAATTAAAATACAGTGTGATTATAGTTTATGAGAAACCAAAAAATGTTTGCAGATTTTATGCCACTAAATCCAACAAATGGAGAGTACAATACCTAGGACTGATGTTTCATAGGAAAATGACATGGAGTCCACATGCTTAGAAAAAAACGTGCTTCATTAAATATAAGGATTAAAACTATAGGACTCAGTCTTCAGACGACATTCCAAATTGTATTTTTACACATACCTATTAAAACCTCTTTGGACTTACACAATATAAATAATTGCAAAACTAACACACCTGAATGGACTCCAAATTTTTTAGTCCAAGATACTACGTCTAATTACCATCGCACCACTGTACATAAATACCAAGACTTTACTTCAAATGATTTCATGATAAGTTTAAGAAACATTCCAACAAATTAACAAAAGAAATGGCCACAACTCACATGCTAGAGAACACCAGAAGAGGATTGAAAAGTGCCTGGATGAGAGACCTGCTAGGGTAATGAATCAAGTACGTAAGTAAATTAAAGCTGCAGGGTGCCGCTGCATACTGCTTTTCCTCATGCCTATCAAGCCATTTTGTTTTGTGATATTTTATTTATATGCCAGTACATCTGTTGATTGTTAATAGTTATATTTAACAGGTGCGGATTAAATCATAAAAGTGAAAAAAAAAATATTTTGTCTTTAACATTTTAGATGAGGGGGGAGGTTTGCTGGGAGGTGGAGGTCACCTTTCACAACCAGGCAACTAAAATGAAAATGAAAAATTTATTAAAAAAAAGAAAAAAAAAAACATTACATCACTTGTAGACAACAGTTAAATTGATAGAATAAAAGTGTAAAATGTGGGAATTATAGACGTTGTCTTCCCTTTAAATATAGAATTTTCTAGGCATTTGTCCTACATAGTTTGAAGGATCAAAGCCAAGAAAATCCAAAAATCGGCCTCCTTTAGTGCTATATTCTTCTGAACATCCTAAAATTGATTGAAATACAACTGATGAAAATTATTCTTACTAAATTTTGTATTTCAATTTCAGTCGTCTGGTTGTGAATGGTGACTTCCATTCCCTCCTATCCAGAATTTTACATCGAAGATCAATTTTTCCAAGCACCTACCTACTTAAATACTTAGTTCTATGAGATATTATATCATAAAACTTTTAACTGTGAATAAACAATGTGGGAGTCGTTTCACTATGCATTAATGAAATTCAACAACTTTTACTTTTAGCAGAAAAATGAATTATGTTCATGCTCCAATGCCTGCAACTCAAAAAGAAATACTCCAAATTGAAAATTTTCCATGTAAAACATCAAATTTAGTGTAAAACGAGCTCATAATTTTATAAGATTTGAATCATCAATTGAATTATCTAGATTTGAATTATTAATTCAAATGTGTGGTTCTTTTTTGTTAATTTTTGTTTGATAATTAATTTCTAAGAATTCACGAGTTTGAAGATCTGAGTGCATTGATAGTACTCGGTCATTCTCGATTTTCCTGAATATTTCCCAATGCCCTCCGCCAGTTTTAACTTTGGAGAGATTATTTTGTTTTACTATCCTGTAAGAGGATTTCATTGCTTGTGCCCCCACCTCTATCTGCAATGGTGCTAGATTTAGCATCACCTCCATTGCAGCTGTTGGTGTTGTTCTCATTGCGCCAGTCATCATAAGACATACTGTTCTCTGTAGTTTATTTAACATGTTTTTGTTATTACCAACTCCTGCTTTATGCCACCAAAGCAGGGCTGAGTAGAGGATCATTGGCCTTATTGCCGTGATATAAAGCCAATAGACCATTTTTGGTTGTAGCCCCCAGTTTTTGCCTATGGCCCTATTACAGGTCCACAGGCATTTTAGAGCTTTATTGATTATGTTTTTAATGTGTGGGTGCCAGTTTAATTTATGGTCAAGTATGACTCCTAAGTGCTTGACTTCTGTTGTAGGTGTCAACTGGAAACCATTTATCACTGGAAGTCTGATGTCAATTTTTTTCCTCTTTGTGAAGAAACAAATGTGAATTTTTTGTGGATTGATGTTTAATCCATTTTTTTTGCACCAATTATTTAATATTTTGATAGCTTTTGTTAATAGGTCAGAGAGTACGCTTTGATATTTGCCTTCCACCATTATTGCTATATCATCAGCGTATCCCTGTGGGTAAAAGCCTGCATTGTTTAGCTCTGCTAGTAGTGAATTCACCACTAGGCATCAGAGTAACGGTGAGATCACGCCACCTTGGTGACACCCTCCCCTAGGTTTGATCCATAGTTTGGCGTGTCCCAGTTCGGATATTAGAATTCTTTCCTCCAGCATCCTTTTTATCCATCTAGAGGAAATTTTTCCTATATTTCTTTCCCCTAGAGCTCCTTTAATAATGTTATAAGGTGTATTGTCAAAGGCACGCTCGATGTCAACAAAGGTGCCTACTGTTATTTCTTTTTGATCTATGGATTTTTTTATCCTAGAGATCAAATTGTGCAATGCAACTTCACAGGATTTTCCTGCTTGGTATGCATATATGCATATATGCATGCGGTTTCGTCTCCGATATTCGCTGTCTCACATGTCTGTCAACAATTTTCTCTAACGTCTTAATCAGGAATGATGACAGACATATGGGTCTGAATGATTTAGGATCTTGATAAGATTCTTTTCCTGGTTTCTGTAAGTACCATATTTTTGATACTCTTCATTCTGCTGGGATACATCCCATTGCTAAGCTGCCTCTAAAAAGTTTTAAGAGGTGAGGTCTTAGTATGTCCAGTCCTTTTTGTATTAGAGCTGGAAAAATTCCATCTGTACCAGCTGATTTGAATGGCTTCATAGTGTTGATTGCCCATTCAAGAGCACTGCTGGTAACTATTTTTTTTTGCACTTTTCCACATGCTTTCATCCTTTATAGTTTCAATATATGTGGAGTGATTATCATAGTTTTTAATTATTTCGCAGTTAGGAAATTGGGTTCTTGCCATGGTTTCAAGGGTTTCCATCTCGTTTGTGGTAAATTCCCCTTCTACCCTTAGTGTTCCCAATGTTTCCTTTTCAGTTTTGTTTAAGATCTTTTTCACCCGGCTTACTTCTGGGATATTGTTCACTTCTGAACAAAAATTCCTCCAAGCCTGTCTTTTGGCGTTTCTGACAGATTTGTGATAACTTGTTAAGGCTTTCCTGTAGGCCTCCCATCTGCCAGTAGTTTTAGCGGCATTGAACAGTTTCCTAGTTTCTGTTCTTTGCCTTTTTAATTCATTGTTCCACCATGGAACGTTCCTGTTGGATTTTTTGATCTTTGGCTTGTTGCTATGGGGATATGACTCTATCATAGCAGTTGTAATTGCTGAGTTGTGATAGTCCAGTTGCCACTCGTTTTGTGCATCTGTTGGACTTTGTCTCATCATTTCCATTAGTTTTGTGCAGTACATTTCCCAGTCTGTATTCCTTGGGTTTCTGTACTCCACATTATACTTTTGTTTATCCAGTAGGTCAAACCTAATGTATTTGTGATCTGAGCATGTCTCCTCATTGGAGACGTGCCAGTTTGTGATTTGCCTACTGATTTCTGGTGATGCAATAGTTATGTCTATTATTTCCGATCTTAATTTATTTTGAAAGGTGGGTTTTACTCGACTATTCAATATTTCAAGATCCTAGTTTATAGTGAATTCAAATAGTAACTCACCTCTTTGGTTTGTGTTGTTGTTTCCCCAGACTACATGATGAGCATTTCGATCTAGGGCTGCAATTATATTTATTCCAGTTATTTCCTCCATCATTTCTTCGAGTCCGGCTGTTGGGTTCTTTTCCTCGTAAGGTAAGTATCCTGCCAGCATAATGATGGGTTTGCCCCCTTTCGGGGTAATTTTGATAGCAGCTATGTCTCTAGAATAAAATGGCCACAGAAGCAGTGGTTTTAGATTGTTTTTATACAAGATGCAGGCTCTGGGACTGTCATTTGTGGACACAATACTGTATCCAGGTAAATTCAGCCCCTTGACCCTGCCTTTTAATATATAGGGTTCTTGTACAAAAATGATATCTATATCCTTACCTGTTATGTACTGTTGCAGTACACCACTTGCTGCTATACAGTGGTGTAAATTTATCTCCAGCAGTTTCATGTTTTTTTACTTATTGTTTGCCATCAGGGATTTCCCCAGGTGGCCGTGCAGTTGGAGTTCCACCTTCCGACCTGGTTTTCGCCAGGTCTCTTGGTTTCGTCCCTCCTCTCACGGCCTCCCTGAGGTTTGCACCTGTGGTTTCTTCTTCCTTCTTTTCCAGTGATTCTGGTTTCTGGGTTTTCCCTTCGGATTCGGTTTTAGCCTCCTCCTTGGGTACTTCCCCTTCTTCCACAGAGGTAGCTGGGGTTGCCTGGCTACCGAAGGTTCGGCAGTCTCCTCAGAGGTCTCCATCCTCTCTTCCTCTATCATTTCTGCTGGTATTGCAGCATTCCTGATCTGTCTGAATTGAATCAGTTTCATGCCGCAGCCTACTTTCATGTCTCTGCCTTTAAGACTTTCCAAGCTTGGCTCCGGCACTTTGAATATATAAACAAAGTTTAATATTTCACGACAGTCTAGAGTCACAGCCGAGCTGTATGGATCTAGGTGTTTAGTGCTTCTCCAACAGGATAATTCAGATAAGAGTTTTATTTTAGTTTTATATTAATTGGTTTTCTTTTCTTTTTAGTTAATAAGTATATAATAATAATTTGAGTTGGGTTATTTTATGTTTTCCTTTTTCTTTTTTTTCTTTTTTCTTTTTTTTTTATTGTATTTAGCTATAGCGTGTAAAATATTATACTTTTGAAATGGCAGTGAGTAGCGATGGGCGGTGAGAAATTCCTTAAGGACAGTAAAAAGCAATTAATTAAATCTGACGAAATAAATAAAGTTGTTATTGCGATATAGAAATGGATAGTGCGACGGATAAAATAAATTTTATTATTTAAATAATATTAATTTAGAAATTAATAAATTTAGATCGAAAAGATATGAAATAATAGATTTAGAACCATATTTTGTTTTTATGGAAAGTAATTCTACAGAAGGAGCAGGGATAGGTCGATTGCACCCAATGTCCATATGAAAACTATTGCATAGTTTGTGCCCTGAAATATACAATAATATTTTAAATATATATAAAATTGGTAGAAATAGAATAAAAGTAGAGCCCCAGCTAGGAGAATAGGCAAACACATTAGTAAAATCAGAAAGAATAAAAGCAAAGCAGATTAAAGCTAAAGCATATATTCCAAGTTTCTCATTAGAAAAGATAGGAGTTATTCGGGTTGTAGAT
This sequence comes from Aelia acuminata, assembly GCA_911387785.2. Classification (NCBI taxonomy): domain Eukaryota; kingdom Metazoa; phylum Arthropoda; class Insecta; order Hemiptera; family Pentatomidae; genus Aelia; species Aelia acuminata. The sequence continues at coordinate 154,471,809 of OU426978.1, read as the reverse complement.
TTAGAATTATCAGAATCAGGAATATTAGAAAATATAAAAACACCATATTCTGACACTCAAAAAGTTATTAATGTTAGACGCTTCAATAAAAAAATTATTAATAAAGAAACTAACTCAGTTGAATATAAACCTACGAGAGCAGTATTAATAACGTTGAGAGGTCAACTCCTGCTAGGTATATTACGATCCATCAAGTTAGATGTAAGTCCATCCATACAATCAGTCAGTAATTCAATGCTTTCATTGTTTACGTTACGGGCATAATACTACCCAGTGTAAAAGTACCATAATACGCTGCAGAAAATGTTCGGAAAAACATCAAACCGAGGAATGTCCAACTAATACGTTATTGAAATGCTTAAATTGTAAGGGAAACTATTTACCATTGGCTAAAGAAATTTGTCAGAAATATATATTAACAGGTTAATATTAAGGAACAAATGAGCAGTTATAACCTGACTTGTAACGAGGCAAGGGCCAAAATCGAGGGCAAATCGTACAGTTGGGTAGCATTAAGAAATACTACGGATGCCTTTCCAACTTTAGAACAATCAAAGCATAATTCGACCAATAATGCGAAAAATTATGTTAGAAATAAAATTACGGTGGTTAAAAGACAAAGAATTTCGAGCCCAAATAAAGAAAATAACAATTCAGAACAAAAGAGGAAATATAATCAAAGAGTTTTCTGAGCCCTAATTTCCCTCGCAGCCCATCAGAGCCCATTTTAGCCCCTCCCGTAGCTGAGCCTCAAACACACTTAGAAGTGAAAACGACTAGGATAATGAGGAAAATCACGACTTTTCAAGATAATTTTATCTTGCCGGAGCTCTTAAAATCAATCAAAAATAATACTAACAGCGCCCTTGGTAGTTGGAAGATAATATACATTATACAATGATAGATAAATTGCCTAAACATATAAAAACAGTATTATTAAACATATATAATAATATATGGCGAACTAATTTAATACCTGACTTAAGGCTGGAATATTGTATAGTACCTATTCTAAAACCAGGAAAGGATCCAAAATTGGCTACATCATACAGACCCATTTCATTAAGTTCTTGTATACTTAAAACTTTCAAAAGAATGATTAAATATAGACTCGAATGGTGGTTGGAATCACAAAATAAATTACCCGATTATCAATATGATTTTAGGAAAGGGAAGTCAAGTATAGATAGTTTATTAGTCCTACACTCTAGCATAAATATTGGTTTTACAGAAGGTAAAAGAAACAGTAGGATTATTTTTGGACATAGACAAAGCTTACGACTTAATACCTATAAGTACATCTATTTTCACAAAAAAAGGAAGCCATTGACGCCCCCCCGAAAAATTATTGAATTCATATTAAACCTAATTAGTAACAGGAAATTATTTTTAAGGGTCAAAAATAACATAATTGGGACGACAAAGGCACAGAATGGGATACCGCAAGGGGAAATTTTTAGTGGACTACTTTTCGCTCTAATCGCGGCCGATCTAAGACAATACATACCAGAAGAAGTAGCCATACTACTATTCCCTGATGATACCCGTCTACATGTAACACATAAAAACATCAGTCATTGCCTCGAGATATTAGATGAAGCAGTAAGAGGTATAAAAAAATGGCAGCTTGATACAGGTTTGAGCATATCAGTCTCTAAGTCGGTGATCTGCCCCTTTAGTAGAGAACGCTCCGTTCCCCCTAGGAGATCGAGTTGAGCTGGTGGGAAGCTGATTAACTTCCCGTGTGTGACTTCCGTTCGATTTCTAGGGCTCCGTTTTGATAGAAAATTAAATTGGAACCAACTCTTAACAGAAATTGAAAAAAAAAGCTGAAAAATTAATGTTACCAATAAAAATGATTTGTACGAACAATAAGTGGGGGGCCGATCCCAATATGTCGTTAATATTTTATAGGAGTACGATCAGTGCAATATTCGATTATGGGGCTACAATTTATGGCGAAGCGTGTGATAGTTCATTAAAGAAATTAGATATTATACATAATAGGTGCTTAAGAATGTGTTTAGGATTACTAAATTCTACTCCAATAGCTTTATAATGAGGCGGGGGAAACCTATTTAAAATTTTAAAATATTCTTTAAAATCAAATCTAGGAATAGCAAATGCTATAGTAAAATTGTATCCCTAAGCATCCTTATTTTAACCTCGTCTTTTTGGAAAAAGAAAAAATATGTCCCTCTTATCTACAATAGTTTTATAAAATACCAATCCGTAGCCGAAAATGTATTCAGAGAAGATTAATTATCAAGCAAGATATAGCAATATATATATATATATTTGATAACCGCTATTAACAACATTCGTGAGTATATAATTAATACTTCTAATTTTACACCCCAAAATACAAACTTGCCCCTAGTCGATCTACCCTTGAAACTTCATATTCAGAAGTCACAGCTCCTGCTTACAAAAAAAAAATGCTCAAAAGTCATTCAAACTTATAGTGAAAAGTAAGTCTTCAAAGAATGCAGAAGAAATAAAGAAAGAATTTAAATCTGTGATCAAACCATCGGAATTAAAACTAGGCATTGAAAGGTTAGTTGCTAGGAAAGAATCCATTCTTGTGGAAACAAATAGTGAAGCCGAAAAAAATACAATACTTGACAAGTTAAACGAAGAAAACACATTTTTTATTAAAGAAATGAGAAGAAAACCTAGACTTATTATCAGAGACATTGACGAAGATATCACCCTCGATAATTTTGTCGATTGTTTAATTAATCAAAACGAGGGTTTAGGCATCCAGAAAGAATCCATAAGGCAGGTCATCATCCTCAAAAATTGAAGGAACAGCTAACTCAGCGCAGTCATCAAAACAGACTTGACCACAAGAAGAATAATGATTGATAGTTGAGTCTGGGATATAAAAAACATTGAGCTGAAGACTACTATCGGGTGAGAAGATGCATCAACTGTTGCAAATTTCACAACACGAAGGAAGGCTGCGGAGGTGTAACTACGTGCCCTAGGTACTCCGGGAACCACCTTCTCAAGTGGTATTTTGTTGTTGGTCAGTTATTATAGTTTTTAATGCGTCTTGTGTTTTAGTTTTATCAGTTGCATGTTTATATATCCAGTTCCAAGGATTGGAAATATTTGTACAGCAGTCTTTCCATGTTTCGATTTCGGATTTCTTTAGAAGAGTTTGATATCAGTGTTTGCTTTCTAAATAATCTAATTTGTGTTGTTCACGAAGTGTTGTGTCTTTCTTTGTTCTCCTCAGTCTGTTAGTAATTTTCCTTATTTCTCTAAGTTGATTATTCCACCAAGGCACTGTGTGATGTGTTTTGTTTGATTGTGATTTGTGTTATAAATACTCTACATACAAACTACAAATATTTTTATCAAACAGAAAACCAAATTAGGATGATTAAAGTAAAGTTATTAATGTTTTACAACTGAACGCACATAGTTAAAAAATATGCTCAGATTATATTAACAGTTTTTATCTCATACAAATCCGTAGATCTTGCTCTAATACAAGAACCATATTCTAAATAATAAAATATACGGATCACCACATAATAATTGGAGTTGACTCAAACAGTCAGTCAAGACTGTGGAACTCGAAAAAGATCAATTCCAGAGGATGTATTATGGAAACATTCATAACCTCCCAAAACTTAATTGTAGTTAATCAGAAATCAACTTTAACGGCGAATGCGGAGAATGCGAGGGGGAAAAGCAATATCGACTTATTTTTATGTAACATCAAAGCCGTAAAACTGATACGAGAATGGAAAATAATCGATGACACATATTTTTGAGACCACAGATCGATTTGTTACCAATTAACCTTCCATCCTAACTTACAACCTCAGAACACTTATCTGTTTCAGAAACGCTACAAAACTAAAACCGCGGACTGGGAAAAATTTGACCAAAACTTATTTCTACAACTAAAGAAGCTATTCACTATTGATAGAACGAACCTGAATCCCACACAAATAGAATGGACATATTTTTTCTTTTTCCAAAAAGACGAGGTTAAAATAAGGATGCTTAGGGATACAATTTTACTATAGCATTTGCTATTCCTAGATTTGATTTTAAAGAATATTTTAAAATTTTAAATAGGTTTCCCCCGCCTCATTATAAAGCTATTGGAGTAGAATTTAGTAATCCTAAACACATTCTTAAGCACCTATTATGTATAATATCTAATTTCTTTAATGAACTATCACACGCTTCGCCATAAATTGTAGCCCCATAATCGAATATTGCACTGATCGTACTCCTATAAAATATTAACGACATATTGGGATCGGCCCCCCACTTATTGTTCGTACAAATCATTTTTATTGGTAACATTAATTTTTCAGCTTTTTTTTTCAATTTCTGTTAAGAGTTGGTTCCAATTTAATTTTCTATCAAAACGGAGCCCTAGAAATCGAACGGAAGTCACACACGGGAAGTTAATCAGCTTCCCACCAGCTCAACTCGATCTCCTAGGGGGAACGGAGCGTTCTCTACTAAAGGGGCAGATCACCGACTTAGAGACTGATATGCTCAAACCTGTATCAAGCTGCCATTTTTTTATACCTCTTACTGCTTCATCTAATATCTCGAGGCAATGACTGATGTTTTTATGTGTTACATGTAGACGGGTATCATCAGGGAATTGTAGAAAGAAAATACAAATTCAGTTAACAAGAAAATACAAAATACGGAATACAAAGATGATATTTCTAACATGAGATATAACACAAAACTATATACTAAACTATATTATAACATAGAACTTTAAATAAAGTATATCAGAAAAAAATAAAATAAAATAACAATAAAGTAAACTAAATGAAAATAAAAACAAAATGTCAGACTTTTCAATCCTCTTGGTCTTCTTGAAGAAGTTCAAAATCGATTTCATTAATAAATTTTTTCAATTCTTTATTATAATTCTTATAAATGTCCTTTTCATTTAACGGCCAGCTGTCTCCTTTTAAAACGATGCTTCTTATTAGGCGGTATCTTTTGTTGTCAAAAATTGGGCAGTCGTATAGGAAGTGATGAAATTTTTGTGAAGTTTGTCCGTCACAGTTGCAGGTGTCAGAGTTCGTCATGTGAAAACGTTTTAGGTAAGATTGGCTTTGTTCGTGTTCAGTTAAAAACTGTTTCAGTTTGTAGTGCGAGCTTTTAATTTTGTCATAGTAAGTGTGATTTCTGGAACAAATTTAGAGAGCGGTCTTCCTTTTGTTGCTTGTTGCCATTGTATGTTCCAAGTAATTATGTATTCAATCAAAATATGTTTTTTAATTTAAGATAAGGGGATTTTGTCGTAGGATATGGGGAGGAGACTATTACACGAGGCAGATTTTGCTAGGCGGTCCGCTGCTTCGTTTCCTGCGATCCCGCTGTACCCTTTAACCCATTCTATTTTGACCGTAATGTCCATGTCAAGAAGATGTAAAAAGTTTTTTCTAATTGTCTCAGTCAATATGTCATGGCATTGAGGGATCCTTATGTTGTCTATTAAAATTTTGTTGTCAGTTGAAATTTTGAAAAAAGTAGGAGGGAGGTTTGAATATTGTAAAATGTATTCAGTGACCTTTAAAACAGCTAATTTTTCAGCTTGATTGTTTGAGCAATTGGTTCCCAGTCGAAATTGTTGGTCATGTTGTATACCGTCTACTGTTAAGGTGAATGCGCGAACAGTTTTTTCCCCGTCTTTGCTGCCGTCTGTGTAAACGTCTTGTGTTTGTAAGTCTTCAGTATCAGTATCTTCTAAATATTGAATTAATTTTGAATGTATTGCGGGATGTAGCCAATTTTGCAGGTCATTATCTAATTCAATATTTTCGGATTTGAAGTGTTTGTAATTGTGCCCTTGTTTGGTTATTTTGTAAATGGTAGATAATTATTGTATTTTGTATTCTATAGGGGTAATTCCTGCGAGGATACAAGCAGCTTCATAAGATACCGTGTGGTAAGCCTTGCATATCCTTATGCCTTCATGGTCTTCAAAGCTGCTGATTCCCAGACAGGAATTGCATATAAAAGTTCAGGTAGTTAGGCACCTTCATAGATTATTTTTAAGATCTGAGATCCTAGCCTCCATTTTAGTTTAGCGGTGTTTGAGAGTGCTTTGATTGTTTTTAGTGTCTTGTTTATTGTATCGTCAATGTGATTTTACCAGTTCAATTTTTTGTCAAATTTGAGTCCTAAGTATGTGAGGTTAGAAAGAGGTTCCACTTTTTGTATTGTTCATTTGAATGTTTAGATCAGGAATTCAATGTTTTTTAGATAAAACAATGTAATTCGATTTTTGAAAATTAAAGTCTAGTTTGTTTGTCTTAGCCCATTTGTCTAGAATTGTCAGAGTTTGGTTTGTTGTTTGTTCTATATCAGAAAATACTCTGCTGATTGTCATCACTAATATGTCGTCGGCATAAGCTAGAATGTGTATGTTATCAGGTAATGGTAAGTCGAAAATGGTGTTAATTAGTACATTCCATAAAGTAGGTGAAATGTTGGATCCTTGGGGAGTACCGATTGTTAGTGATTTGGTAAAAGAATAATGTTTAGTCCTCAGTTGAACTGACCTATCCCGGAAAAAGTTCGATATTATTTTAAAGATATTTATTGGACAGTTGTAATTTCTTAGATTTTCGAGGATCATCGGCCACCAGGCACTGTCAAACGCTGACGTTATGTCCAGTACATACATACACAATACATTCATAATTAATTCAATGTTTAGAAGATACTGATACTGAAGACTTACAAACACAAGACGTTTACACAGACGGCAGCAAAGACGGGGAAAAAACTGTTCGCGCATTCACCTTAACAGTTGACGGTATACAACATGACCAACCATTTCGACTGGGAACCAATTGCTCAAACAATCAAGCTGAAAAATTAGCTGTTTTAAAGGTCACTGAATACATTTTACAATATTCAAACCTCCTTCCTACTTTTTTCAAAATTTCAACTGACAACAAAATATTAATAGACAACATAAGGATCCCTCAATGCCATGACATATTGACTGAGACAATTAGAAAAAGCTTTTTACATCTTCTTGACATGGACATTACGGTCAAAATAGAATGGGTTAAAGGGTACAGCGGGATCGCAGGAAACGAAGCAGCGGACCGCCTAGCAAAATCTGCCTCGTGTAATAGTCTCCTCCCCATATCCTACGACAAAATCCCCTTATCTTAAATTAAAAAACATATTTTGATTGAATACATAATTACTTGGAACATACAATGGCAACAAGCAACAAAAGGAAGACCGCTCTCTAAATTTGTTCCAGAAATCACACTTACTATGACAAAATTAAAAGCTCGCACTACAAACTGAAACAGTTTTTAACTGAACACGAACAAAGCCAATCTTACCTAAAACGTTTTCACATGACGAACTCTGACACCTGCAACTGTGACGGACAAACTTCACAAAAATTTCATCACTTCCTATACGACTGCCCAATTTTTGACAACAAAAGATACCGCCTAATAAGAAGCATCGTTTTAAAAGGAGACAGCTGGCCGTTAAATGAAAAGGACATTTATAAGAATTATAATAAAGAATTGAAAAAATTTATTAATGAAATCGATTTTGAACTTCTTCAAGAAGACCAAGAGGATTGAAAAGTCTGACATTTTGTTTTTATTTTCATTTAGTTTACTTTATTGTTATTTTATTTTATTTTTTTCTGATATACTTTATTTAAAGTTCTATGTTATAATATAGTTTAGTATATAGTTTTGTGTTATATCTCATGTTAGAAATATCATCTTTGTATTCCGTATTTTGTATTTTCTTGTTTTTGTATTCCTTAAATACCCAATTAATTCTGTACCAGTATAATATATATGTATAATTGTAAAATCTAATGTATTGATACATGTATTATGCCTAGTGCATGGAGCATGTACACATTAACATACAGCTTATACAGCTCTTATACGGGGTTACTGTATTAGGGAAAGAAAGAAAAAAAATATATATATATATTTTTATATGTGCTATGTAATATTAATTTGTGTTTTAATATATTAAAATATATATTATATATTAATATATACGAATAATATGGCTATATATTATTATATATAGAATATTATATAATATATACGGCTATATAGTATTATATATAGAATAATATATAATATATATTCTTATTTATTAATATATTAAGAATTAATATATTAAACGTATTACGAATATAGAGATCCTGAATGACTTAAAAGCATTGGAGTATGAAAATACCAATAGAAACGCTGATGAGACGAATACCGTTCAAATATTCTTTAAGGGTGCCAACAACTGGATGTTTTACAATGCTTTTTTTCTGTACAGTACTCAATTTGAGCAAGATTTTTCTTTTTGAAGTTTGTGTATAAAATTCATATTTTATTATATTATTAGTAGTTAAGTTGTTCTCTTGCATATTGAATTCTTTGCAACATGGGCTCAACATTTATCGGAGAAAAATTATACAAATTTAATTTTTTCAGTTAGTGATTTCCTTTTCTTTGGAGTACATACTAACTGCTTGTGCTGACTTCTTTCTATATTGGTACATATTCTAATCCCCTGTTTGTATTTCAGAATAAACCAAAATAGTTAATGTATAATAAATTATACAATGGTCATTACAAACAAGGAATTATATATATGTTCATTGGGATTCACAAGCAATAAGTAAAGGGACTCCTAAAGAAAAGGATTCACTGACTAACTGGTAAGAATAAATATAATTTTTTAAGTTGGAGTTGTAATGCAAAATGATAGTTATAAATCGGAAATTGAAAACTATTTTCAGAAGATGGAAATAGTATATTAAAAAATATGAAATATTGAAATATAGTAATGAATAATAGATCATACTTTAATATATTAAGCAGTTTAAATGATTTTTTTTTTAAATTGAAAATTAACATGTTTCATCTATCACTTGATACTACTTAATCTCAAAATTGATATCATTTCCTTAATTAGCACTTTAAATAATCTAATATCCTAGCCCAACATTGTTCAGATGAGTTATAATAAATCAACACCAGAGCGAGTAATCTTAATATCGATATTATTTTCTTAAACAGAATCCAACCAGATAACATAATAATCAACCTTATATCGATATCAGGTAATTTATCATGTATCGATATCTTTTCCATAAAATGGGTTATCCCAATGATGTATACCAATATGGAGAAATTCAAAAAGAAATTTATAAATTTACTCTGAAATAATTAATTTTTAAAAAATTCAGAACTCATTTTGTGAATTTTTCCATACTCACAACTTAATTTGTGAATACATTCGTATTCAGAGATTTAATTATGAATATTCACATTTATAGTTGAACTGCCATTGTTGGCAACATAAAAAGAAGCCCAGAACCTCTGGATAGTTTTGGATTTTTTCCATCTATATAAACCGTGAACCAGCTTGTCTTGGATGAGTATACTAACGGTCTTCCTTTAAGCAGTGATAAACTTGTGATGTCACTTGTGTTATGTGTTGTGATAAACTTGTGTTGAGGTCAATTGTGAGCTTCACCTGATTTTTAATTATTCTCTCATTAAGGAATTATAAAATGTATATTGTTTTTATCTATGCCAGTATGACAATTCAAAATATTATTCTCCTTTCTTTTTTTTTCTTTTTTTTTATTCTATGTTTACTTGCACCTCAACCACCTTGGGTCTATTGTGTGCTCAATTTAATGCCTGAATCTTAAAAGTTATTCTAAGGATATCAGTAAAGCTTGTTGGGTGGACCAGATCGTTTGAAATCGATCACAGTAACAGAAATATACAGTTTTACTATATAAGATATGCAATAATCAGAATTACATTTACTAAACCAAAAACAAAACATAAAAAACAAAAAATAAAAAGATAAACTTATATATGTGTTTATATGAGGCGTAGAATTCCAAAACCAGCCAAGTCCATTTCCGGATTTTTATTTTTAATTTTTTTTAAAATAGGTTTTCTGTTAGATTATCATTAGGTGGAAGGATTTCTTCCAAAAGAGGTTAAATCTTATTGAAAATGGCCCTACAAAAATAAGGTCTGTTCCAAATCCAGCCTGATAATCCTTAGAAAAACTATTTAAAAAAAAAAAATCTGAAAATTGGACTTGGCTGGTTTTGGAATTCTATGCCTCATATATGAGGCATTTGGTTTCAAAACTGGCTACATCCATTTTCAACAATTTTTTTTCTTCTATTTTATCATATTACTAACAATTACCTTCAAACAAAAAAATTTAAATCTTTTTATCACCTTTTCTTCTTTATATCTCATTTAACACAACATGTTGGATGTATCTGACTTAGATAAGAAAATATCAATTTCTGGTTAAATTATGGTTGGAAAAGTACACATTTTTTAAAAACAAATCTCTTTATTTAATTTGAACAATATCTACATAGTTTTTATCTTTTAAATATACAAATTTTCATTTAAATCTTAATTAATTTTTAAATTAAAAACTTGATTTTGACACACATCAATATTGGTATCATGCCTATTTTCTTGGATAGGTGACATTGTACTGTTTATTATGTCTTTGTAGAATTGTTGGATACCTATTGATCTCCAGTCTTCTTCATAATGTTTTTTTAATAGAGGATCAACATCATCCAACTTCTGTTTGGAAACATGGATACCTTCGAAAAGTTTAAGGTTTTGTGAAAACATTTTCCCTTTTTACACACACTTGTGTAAAAACACACAGTGTGCCCAATGTTATTTAAGTAATTTTTTCCCCTCTGACAACAATATTAGTTTTACTTAGGTTTCTTGTAAGGATAAATCGCTTAAATGGTTGAAGTTTGAAATGCCATTGACCAGGAGGTCGTAAGATTCTAATTAAAGCACTTTTATAATTCAAACCTTTTCCAGCTAAGCTTATAGCATTCCCTTCATTTTTAAAGAATTCCACATACTGCGACGGTTCGACAACATTCTTTGCTTTAATTTCTTTTTCGATTCTTTCAAACACCCTGTCCGGTGGGATGAATAAATGGAATTAGTAAAACGATTTCAACTTTTTCAGTTGGAGGAGCTATTTTTAGAAACCAGTAGGCCATCATTCCTATGAATGTGGAGTTTTTATTTTGCCCACCACACCCATCGTAAAATGCTCTGACTCTAGTTTTTTCCTCGGTCAAATATGTGAAATTGAGCAAAAAATTGTAAATTGCTGAGGTAATTTCATTTGAACTTTCCTTATACATGTTTTCGGTCCAGTGGTATGTATATATTATATATATATATATATATATATATATATAAGGAAAATGTGTATATATATATATATATATATATATATATATACACATTTTCCTTATTTTGTTGCATTTTCGAATCCCCAGAAACTACTGTTAAATTGAACCAATAAAGTTGGCAAGAGACTGGTCGGGAGCACGTGGAACAATTAAATTTTTTTGGCAATCGAAAGAAAATTAAAAACAATTAGGATTTTTGCTTTTTAGCATATTGTAAAATGATTTTATTTATTTATTTACGTTTTAGCCTCTACCCCTAAGGGTCATTGGCTTTAATTTTTCCTTTTTATATTTTATTATAGTATTTTGTTTCCTTTAAGAATTGGAATAACTTTAGGGTCGAAGACTCTTCATCTCCCAGTATTTGTTTCACAGTTTTTGGTTGCTTTACCTTTTTTCGTACATCATTATGTTTAACACAATCTAGCAACAAGTGTTTTATACTGTGAGTTGTGTTGTTGCACATTTGGCAGGTGGGTGCTTTGAGACCTTTGAGTAGGTATGTATGTGTGAATGCGCAGTGCCCTATCCGCATTCTGCACAATACTACTTCTTCTCTTCTCGATTTTCTATTGGTTGTGGCCCATTTGCTGCAATCTTGTTTTATTTGTGCTAGTTTTGATGGTTTACTTATCCAGTTTATTTCCCAATTTTTTTTCATATTCTTTTTTAACTGGTAGATCCAATCCTCGTGGGTGATACTGTTTATTTGGATTATGTTGGGGTTTTCTCCTTTCCTTGCCAAACTCGCTGCTTGATTTGCTCTTTCGTTCCCTGTTATCCCGGATTGAGATGGAACCCAGACCAATACAATGATTTTTTGACTACTTCTAAGTTCCCACAGCGTATTTACAATTGCCGTTATTATTGAGTTAGTTGGGGCTGGGTTGTTGATAGCTGACAGTACGCTCCTTGAATCTGTTGCAACCACCCAGTTTGACTTTCTGGACTCTTTGATCCAATGAAGAGCCTTCATGACAGCTACTGCTTCTCCAGTGAATGTAGAGCTCTCTCCTGGTAACTTGAATAAAAGCTGTTCTTTCTGTGTGTACACAGCACAGCCCACGCTGTCCTCCAGTTTGGAAGCATCTGTGTATATAACCTCAAAGTTACTGTATTTTTCTAGTAAGACTAAAAAATATTTTTGGATTTCTAATGGGCTTTCCTTCAAAAATTTCGCCTTCGATAAATCTACCAAATGTTTCTCTTTCTTCCACAACGGAATTTTCAGATTGGGGGTGGGGTTAATACTATTCAGGTCCATGTTAAACCGTTGTAAGGATGTTAGTATCATTTTTATAGCGCGCTATTCTGAACATTTACAAGTCCGGCCATTTCATACTCCTCTCCAAATAATTTTGATGTTAATGGGTGCTGAATGTATGTCTTCAGTTTAGACACGTATTTAAGCAGCAGGTATTCTCGCCTCATAATCAAGGATGGCTCTTCTGACTGAGCATAAATACTTTCAACTGGAGAAGTTCTAAATGCTCCTGTACAAATTCTGATGGCTGCAATGTGGGGAGTATCTAACATCCTTAAAGCCATTTTGTTTCCTGTGCCACAGATCCGAGTGCCATAATCTATTTTGCATTGTATTACGCAGTGATATACTTTAACGAGAGTGTCTCTATCAGCTCCCCAGCTTGAATGCGAGATGCACTTTATTAGCCCTAGTCTTTGGGTAATCTATTCTTCCCTTAAGTGTTTTATGTGAGGGATCCAGGTCAAACCTCTGTCCAATGTCATCCCCAAGTATAAATTTTTCTTCATAATCGATATTTGAGCCTTCTAGTGTAAGTTGTGGGTTCTGTTGGCAGCCCCGTTTCTGACAAAAATGCATACACTTCGTTTTTTGTCAATGATATTTTAAAACCTACTTCCTTTGCCCATTTTGCTGTTTTATCTATAGCATCCTGTAGTCTCCACTGCACGTACGCTAGGGACTTGCCTCTACACGAGATGACTATATCGTCAGCAAATAAGATACACTTGACTGGATTGTGGATATTTGGTATGATTCCGTTAATTGCCACGAGAAACAATGTTGCACTCAGCGGAGATCCTTGTGGAGTACCATTTTCCATGCAATATTTGGAAGAGAAGGTGTTTCCTACTCGTACACAGAATTCTCTTTTAGTCAGAAATTCCTTCAGGTAAGTCAACATCTTTTTTCCTTTATCCCCAATGACTCTAATATCTCCAAAACACGCCCTCTTACCATTCTGTCATAGGCTTTTTCGAGATCTAGGAATACTGCTAGTAAATGTTCTTTATTTGAAAAGGCCTCTTCGACCTCTAGGGTTAAGGAAAATAAAGAATCATTTGTCGAGCGATGCAACCTGAAACCGAACTGATGAGGAGCGAGGGCTTGTTTACTTTCTAGTGCATGGATGAGCCTGGGCTGATTTTCCATTGCTCCTCTCTAAGGCTGCTCTTAGTTCTTCGATTTGGAACTGCTCATCATATTCTTCTAGTTCACTTTTAATTGACATTTTCTCCTATCTCGATTGTGAGGCATCTTTTCGGGTGTGTATGAAATTCGAAGAAGAGACTTCCTTAAAGTGTTTCGCTAAAGATTCAGCAATTGCTTGAGGATCAGTAATAATATTTTGCTCAACCTTTAACCCAGGAATCGTTTGTTTCTTTCTTATTCTTCTTATGAGGCGTATTTTATGCCATATAACATTCACCGGAGTTTCATTGTTTATTGACGATATGAACTCTCTCCAAGACTTTTTTTGCTATCTTTTATTACTCTATTAGCAATAGATCTCAATCTTTTGAATTCTATTGCATCTTGGGTAGATCTAGTCTTTCTGAATTTGTTTAGTGCTTTTTTCTTGGCATTTATAGCATCCCTACAACGTTTAGACCACCATGGAACACCCTGGCGTTTCGGATTGTTTTAGCAATCAGAACTGTTTCCCTAGCTATCTTAAAAACTCAGCCTTTTCATTTGAATTTCGGTTATTTGGTACTGCTTCTAATTATTTTCGTTAATTCTGATTTCATATTTTTCCCAGTCAGCCTTTTCGAACTTCCATTTTATACCAGCTGTGCATATAACAATTGGGAAGTGATCGCTCCCGTATAAGTGGCTATTTGTAGTCCAGCTTTGGATTTTTGGAGCGTACCTAACATCGCTGAAACTTAAATCGATTGCTGAAAAACAGTTGTTTTTTGAACTGAAATGGGTGCTTTCGCCTGTTTTCAATAGTACTGTAGAGGAGTTATCTTCAAGAAATCACATGATGTTTCTACCTCTTTGGTTCAGGTCAGGGAGGAGGGAACCCCATAAAGTTCGTGGGCGTTAAAGTCCCCTAACAGGAGAAAAGGTCTTGGTAGCTGAATGATAATGCTCTCGATGTCTTCGCTAGAAAAATTCTGTGAAGGTGGTATATATATATATTGCATATAGTTAATGGCTCATTGAAATGTAGCTTGATTGCCAATGCTTCGAATTGTGACTTTAGCTGTAGCTCCTCGCTGTCTATAAATTATATAATTCTTGAGTTTCACAATTTGTTTTTCATTAAAATGTGATTCTTGAATACAGCAGCAAGTCTTCTGATAGCAATTTGCTTAAATATTGTAAATGACGGAAGTATCCGTTACAATTCCATTGTATTAGTTTTACCATTGGGAATGTTTTCTTTTTCAAGTGTGTTTTCGCTTGTAGTGGCTGTACTTTGTACGTTGGCGTGATTTCGTTTATTTTGCTTCCTTCCAATACTTTCAAAATTTTGGTACTCCATACTTTGATGCTTTGATTTTGATTTTGATACTTTGATTGGTTACCATTCCCTTGATATCTGTTAGCATTTTATGGAGACCCTCTTTATGTTTAGTGAACTGATCAATTATGTTTATTGCGTTTTGAGATGTTTTTTCTATCTTCATTGTTTCGTAGAGCAAGCAGATTTCATTAAATGTGAGGGGGTAATTGTTTTTTAATATTGTAGCTCGAATAGGATCGAGGATACTTTCTATGGTAGTTTTTAATATATGTGGTTTATTTGATTTTACTTCCTTGTTTTCTTCATTTTTTTTAGAAATTGATATTTTATTTACCGACATTTTAAGAATTTTTTGCTTTTCTGTGGAAGGGGTTTTTGGTTTTGCGGGTTTCAAGGGAGTAATTGTGCAACCGTTATTTTTTTCGAGCTTACAGCAAGCAGCTTCGTTTATTATTTCCACCCTGTAGCTTACGGTAGGATTTATATTGTTTAAAGGTTGCAGCTCTATATTCTTGAGGGATTGAGGTTCTATATCGTTTAGAGAGGGTTGTTCAGCAGCGATATTTTCATCAGTTGCTTGAGTGTTTCCAATATTTTTTATTTAGGATAATGTAGCATTATTGTTTTGATTTGGCTTTAAGGGTTGTAATACTTCTTCATCAGTAGCGTCCGATTCTGGACTGTTTGCGGCATAGTGTCCTGGTTTTCTGCAAATGTAGCAGATGAGGATGCCTTCCGCGAAGAAAAGATGATGCGGGATGCCTTCATTATCGACTAAAACTGAGGTTTTTAAAAGTCCTATGTCATCTGGGTTTAGGGTAACTGTACCAATAGTTGACAGGTTAAGAAAAAAATATTAGATTATTGACACTGTTTACTAAAATATTGATGTTAGGTTAATCTTTGTTATGAATTTAGTTAGGCCAATCTCTCTAGAAAACTGGGAATACAATATCCTATGGTATACATTTACGGTTTTTATAAAAAATGATTTCATTGAACCTTCTAAAATGTGCCAATAGTTGACACATTAAAATGGAAAGGTTTGGAATGTTGACATTTATTGTGTCAATAGTTGACACTTACATTATTTTTTAATTTCCCTAGAAGAGTATTAGGTAATAATGACTGCAATAAAAGTTAATCATTTTTTATTTATAAACTATTCAAAATTGAAACGAAACATAAAATTTCCACAATTTAATTGCTTTATGCACAAAAACTTAATAGACAAAAGAAAAAATATTAAACTGAAAAATGAGATCATCCAATTAAGAATAATACAGATACCATATAACATCAATCATTTTAAATTAATCTACCTCAAGTGGGATACTAAAATGGTACCTTTGCTGTCCATTAGAGTTAAAAACTTAGTGCATATGTATCACGGATATACTATCACATGATTGGACTGTGCAACATGTATCGGTGTTAATAAAACTTGTTATCGTCTGATTGCATGGTTGTAAAAGTAAAACCAGAATCTCTAATTTACTGGCAACTTTAGTAACTTGAGCCAGACATTTTTTACGCTTAAATCTCTTATATGAGAACCCAACTATTATAAATTTTCCTTCATCAACACTTAAACCACCTTGCTCCTCCTCTTGAAGAAATATTCCTTGATCAACATTAATTCTCTGCTCCTGCTCTTGGGAATCTACGCTTTTCTGATTTTCTTTCTCGTCCCAAATTTCAGGTTGGGATAGTATGGTTTCGTCTACTTCCAATGCTGCAGCATTTTCAGATTTTAATTCTATTTAAAACATTTATTTACAATAACTATTTACCATATCTATAATTATTATAAGTTTATAATAAGTTGTATTATTCAATCCATTCAACTATTTAACTTTACTATATATTTTATTCCCTAATAAAATAAAATTTTTATAATTTCCGACTGTTACAATTGTTACTTAATTTAAAAAATAAACAAAACAAGATTATGTCAAATAAAGCTGAGGCTATGCATGAGTGTCAATTATAAACACACGATGTCAACTTTACAAACAGAATATTCCACTAGTTGACACGTTTGAACGGATAGTTGACACCCCTGTCGAACATTGGTTAGGATGGAGCTAGATCAGTGATTCCACCACCAATATTAAACCCAGATATTTTTAAAATCAAGCAAATTATTTTAAACTGTCAGTTTCATCAGAGTAAAAAACACCAATAGTTGACATCGATGTCAACTATTGAAATTAAGGATTAATTTTGGTTCTAATCGTTGATACCCACATTTAAGCCCTAATATCGATGGCAGCACAGCTAACTAGTATAACTCGGCTAATTACCGTCAAATTTTGAAATAAAATAATCAACCCTGAATCTTATTATTCACACGTTTTGTGCAAAATGTGAACTATTGGAGCACTGTCAACTTATGGTACAGTTACCCTATGTAAACCTGTCTTTTGAAACTAAGTATATGACTACTTCGGTAGTCTGCCTTTAAAAACGACATATTAGAGACTCCTCGGATTCCTAATTTGCTTAGTTCGTTTTCTATAACATTATTTGGAATGCTGGGACAGGCATTTGATATAATTATACGTTTACTTGCTTAAACATTAAAATGATTTAGCTTTAAGCTTATGAACATTTAAATCGATCTTTAAATGAATTTTTTTAAAGTCAGAATCGCATCGTTTGATTTGCTCCATTAATGAGAGACGTGTTGAACATTCATCGGTACTTGGACTACCAACCCTATGTTGGAATTACGACGAAAAACAAGTTTCATACAAAAAATGACTACGCCCTTATGCTGGTTGCATAATATTTTTTCTGGTTCATAAAGCCAAAAAGCGTAAATAAACTGAAATTAAAACCTTTAATTAAAATTTTTTATTCAATTATCTCTTTATGTTCTAAAATTGCTGAAAATACCTACTTTCGTGGGAATAAAATGAGCGATGGAAATGGGAGATGTCATTAGATTTCAGCCTGTCGCATAAATTGGTACTTTGTTATGTGCGATGAACACATTAGACTGCTTTGATAGGTATTCCTGGCGATTTGTATCTAGAAAAATGAAAAAAAAGTCAAACTTTGCTTGAATTTTTATAATAAATAAGATAGCTAACAAGAAGTTTACTAAAGAAAAAAATACATTAACCTTTCACACTTTTCTAAGGAGCTTTTCCATGATTTTAGAAGTTTCGGCCTTTTTCTAGGTTGAATTAATTGAATTTCAGGATGTTTTTCCATAGTAAAAAGCTTTAAAAGTGTGGCAAACAATAAAATGATGATGGGCGAAAAGGTTAACAGCTATTGTTAACTACCAAAACCAACATGTTCGATAGGACTGATCCAAGCGGCGGAATTGTGAACTTTGGATGGAACCGCTTTTGCTGAGAAATGGAATCTTTTAGTATGGATTTTCGAAGGATCTAGAGATTTTTTAAACAAACGCGTCTAACACATTATTTCTAACATTAAAAACATGAAAAAAATTAAAAAAAATTTTTTTTGGAAAAAATGGATGTAACCGGTTTTGAAATCAAACGCCTCATATGTATAGTTTTATTATATGAAAGATATATAATAATCAGAATTATTATAATATAATATTATAATAATTATTATACAGAATTATAATTTACTAAACTAAAAACAAAATATAAAAAAAAAAAAAAAAGATGAATTTATCTTGCAGTAGCTTAGTAGCTATAAGGTGTTAAATTAATTATTTCATATTATGTTTAATACAGTCAATTCAAAATTCACTGATGTAGATAAAAATGTTTCAGCTAATCTAAAATCCAACAGGATTTAAAATAGAACTTTACGCTTAATTTAAATTTGTTTGGTAAAGAATTTATAAGGGTTAAAGTTTTTATTTTTACATCTCAAATTTCACAATAGTAAGTCTTAATGATCAATTCATTTAGCACTTGATTATTTCAGCAGAGGCAAGATTAAATGTAAATAACACACGTGTAAAAGGAACTAATTAAGAATATAATTGGAATAGGGTGTAGTACAATCACATAGACAGTTCGCAAAAATATATATGGAAAGAAATTGTTCCACACCATAAGACCTCGCTTATAAGCCAAGACACAAAAACCAGGAGTACTATCCCCACGGAGGCTGCGAGAGGCGGAGAGAAACCAAAAGACCTAATGAAAGCTGAAGGGTCAGCTGGTGGAACTTTGCCACCTGGTGGCAACCAATCCGTAGATGGCTACTCATCTAAAAGAAATAATAAGTTAACTAAATCTTGACCAGAATACACTTAAAAAAAGTGACAGTAATCTAAGAATGTTACTCTGAAGTCATATGTTCATACTCAAGATAGCAGAATCACCTTTGTGCGGATTGAAATGAGAGTGAGACAGCTGATCATATTTCTGTTATTGTGATCGATTTCAAACGATCTGGTGCACCTAACAAGCTTTACTGATATCCCTAAAACTACTTTTTAAGATTCAGGCATTAAATTGGGCAAAGAATAGACCCAAGGTGGTCGAGGTGCATGTAACAACATAAAATATATTTTGTACATATATATTTTGGCACAAAATATATATGCTATTGCGCATATAGTGTTTCATTTGACTATACCCCCCTACCATTTCCATCACATATATATATATATGTAATTTTTATATGACATTTGTGACTGTTTAAAATATATTATTTTTTTTGTACTAGAAGAAGATGGGGATTCTTTAATTGTAGAAAATAACATTAGAAAACATGAAAATCAATTGAATGAAGGACCAGAAGTTGAGCGGTTTACTATATCCTTGCTCTCTGATGATAATGATAGCCTCATAGCCTCAGATTCTGGTAAGTTTGAATTATTCTATTATTATTATTTATATTATTATTATTGATGTAAAAATAATTATAAAATTTATGTTTATTAGTTATTCAATATTATAATGTAACTACATAAAAAAAATTTTCACGATCGCAATACTTTCCCTTACTATATATTTCATATATAGGTAAGTGAAAGTAAAAACATATGGTTTAAAATCTGAGACCGTTTGTTGGAAAGAACTAGTGGTTGGAACGAACCATTAGAGCACATGTTTGGAACTAGCTTTTTTGAGTTCAAGGCCTGGATGATTCGACGGAGGCTTGGAACCTTCCACGGAGGCCTGGGACCTTCAAGGCTAGTCTTCTTACGACTATATATAAGGAGCAAGTGACTGTATCAGTTAGTCTTAGTCTTAATCTTTGTCTTGACTGTGAAGCTCAAGCCATATGATTTGTGTTAGAAAGTGATAATTTTTGTAACTTGCTTTAATATTTGAGTTGTATTAATTCGTATGGCATTGACTGTTGTTATATTTTCGTTTAATAAATATTGTTGACCCAGAGAAGTGTTACAACTGGTGTCAGGTGTGGGGTTAAAAATAGAAAAATCTGGTGCGTGCTCGCAACACACAACTTTCACTTACTAACTTACTTAGATTAGAAATTATGCGTTTTGTTAATTTCCACTTCTCAAATGAACATATAGGATTTAATTATGAACAATGGTCTGTCATAAAAGGCGTACTACGCGTGCGTGGGCTCAACTTGTTTTATGAGTTGACTGCATATTTTTCTTTTTATCTCCTCTATATGTCTACTTGGTTTTTATCATATCTCATATTTAGCCATTTCTTATTTTTAGGCGTAACGAGAGACAGTTAATTCCTCCATAGAAACAAAAACAAAGGAACTTTATAGGAAAAAAAAAACAAACAAACAAAAAAGACCCCTACCCCATTTAAGCCCCCTCAGAACATTTTCATACTGATAAAGCTTACCTGATATAAATTAACTCCTAATTTTCATTAAACATGACGAATTTGATGAAAATCGTTAAAGCCGTTTTTGAGATAATCGAAAAAAAGGTAAAAATCGGAAAAAAAGTTATGAAATAAAGTGCCCACTCCGTGTAACCAATTTCGATGAAATGTTGGCTATCACATCTTTGGCATATACATATATCAAACACCCAGTTTGATCAAAATCGTTAAAGCCGTTTTTGAGTAAATAAAAAAAACACGTGAATATTTATTAAGTAAAGTCCCCCCCCCCCCCCCCCGGTTGATCAATTTTGATGAAATGTTGGCTATCACATCTTTGGCATATACATACATCAAATACCCTGTTTGATCAAAATCGTTAAATCCGTTTTTGAGTAAATAAAAGAAACATGTGAATATGATAAAAAATTTAATAAGTAAAGTCCCCCCTCCGGTATTTCAATTTTGATGAAATGTTGGCTACCACCTCTTTGGCATATACATACATCAAATACCCACATTGATCAAAATCGTTAAATCCGTTTTTGAGTAAATAAAAAAAAAGGAAAAAATCGGAAAAAAGTTATGAAATAAAGTGCCCCCTCCGTTTGACCAATTTTGATGAAATGTTGGCCATCACATCTTTGGCATATACATATATCAAATACCCAGTTTGATCAAAATCGTTAAAGCCGTTTTTGAGTAAATAAAAAAACACGTGAAAATTTATTAAGTAAAGTCCCCCCTCCGGTTAATCAATTTTGATGAATTGTTGTTTATCACATCTTTGGCATATACATACATCAAATACCCAGTTTGATCAAAATCGTTAAAGCCGTTTTTGAGTAAATAAAAAAAAATACGTGAAAATGATGCAAAATTTATTAAGTAAAGTCCACCCTCCGGTTAATCAATTTTGATGAAATTTTTACAGTCATAACTTGGGCATATTAATACATCAAATACTCAGTTTAATCAAAATCGTTAGAGCCGTTTTTGAGAAAATCCAAAAAAACGTAAAAAGTTATTAAATAAAGTACCCCCTCCCTTTGAGCAATTTTGATGAAATTTTTGCTGTCACATCGCGGGCATATACATTCACTAAATACCCAATTTCAGGTTTGCACGGTTTATAGTTTTTGAGCTAGTCTGTTCACACACACACACAAACACACACACACACACACACACACACACACACACACACACAGACCTTTTCGCGGGACTTGGTTATTTGGATTCAGGGGACCCCAAAACGTGTATTTCCGTTGAAAACCGGAAGTCGAAATTTTTCACAATCGCAATACTTCCACTTACTATATATTTCATATATAGGTAAGTGAAAGTAAAAATGCCAGACAAATGAATTGGAGAACCTAAAGTAGTGGAGCTGAGGAGAGAATTAAAAGAGCTTGACAGCAAAAATTTCATCAAAATTGGTCAAACGGAGGGGGTACTTTATTTAATAACTTTTTACGTTTTTTTCGATTTCACAAAAACGCCTCTAACGATTTTGATTAAACTTAGTATTTGATGTATTAATATGTCCGAGATATGACTGTAAAAATTTCTTCAAAATTGATTAACCGGAGGGGGGACTTTACTTAATAAATTTTGTATCATTTTCTCGTGTTTTTTTTTAATTACTCAAAAACGGCTTTAACGACTTTGATCAAGCTGGGTATTTGATGTATGTATATGCCAAAGATGTGATCACCAACATTTCATCAGCATTGGTCAAACGGAGGGGCACTTTATTTCATAACTTTTTTCCAATTTCGATTATCTCAAAAACAGCTTTAACTATTTTCTTTAATTTAATTTAATACTATTTATTTAATGGAAATTATTTGTTTCTTGGTAACTAAATGAATTTTCAACAAGTACATAGAGAATTATAAAATCAGACGACTTGGAGTATTATGCTTGCATTGCCGAATTATCACAAGTAAAAACTTTTATTTAATCATAAAAGAAATTAGTGTTTTTTATTGAGCAAATGAAAACAAAAATAAGAAATGAATGTGGAAAATGTGTAACTGAGAAGTGGCAATTAACAAAACGCATTAATTTCTGATTTAAGTAAGTTGGTAAGTGAAAGTTGTGTGTTGTGCGCACACACTAGATTTTTTAATTTTCTGTTGGTATCTAATCTTATAAACATTCTATCATTTTTGATGCATCTACTTAAAACTTTAAATCATTGCTAGCAAGTGGAAATTAAAAATGAGTATAACTACCTAATTTGTATTGTGACCTTAAATGGTTAAATAAAAAAAACAAAAAATAAAACATATTATTTGAAATCCCAGACCATTTGTTGGAACAAACTAAGCGGTTGGAGCGAAGTGTTTGGTCTAGATTTTATGAGCCCAGTCCATGCAGACGTAGAACCTTCCATGAGGGTCTGGAATCTTTTATGCCGGTCCTTGTACGACTATATATAAGGAGCGAGCAACTGAACCAGTTAGTCTAAGTCTGAGTCTTTGTCATATGTTTGTCATATGAGTTGGGTGCTGTATAGTTATAATATTTGTATCCTGCTCGAATATTTAAGTTGTGATTCTTCTGACATTGATAATTGTATATTTTTGTTTAATAAATATTTGCTAACCCACAGAAGTGTTACAATTGGTGGCAGGTGTGGGGTTTAAAGAAGAAAGAAAATGCCAGGCAGACAAATTGGAGAACTTAAACTAGCGGATCTGAGAAGAGAATTAGAAGAGCTTGACATAGAAACTACAGGTACGAAGACGATCTTATTGGCTCGATTAAGTGAGTACTACTTGAGTCAAGGCGTAGATCCTGAAACAGTAGAGTTTGAGGATAGTTCTTTAAAGGCCACTTTAAATAATTTGTCTGTGGAGCTTAAGGCCGAAATTCAAGATAATTTGACTGATTTGTCTGGTGACGTAAATGGGTTAAATGACATAGTGTACAGCATGTCTGGCAAAATAAATGACAAATTGACTGGCCAATCAGCTGAAATAAATGAAAAATTGACTAGCCTATCGGCTGAGATCAATGACAGGTTTACCAATTTGTCTGGTGAATTAAATCGAAAATTGGCAAGCCAGTCGGCTGTTATAAATGACAAATTGGCAAGCCAGTCGACTGAAATAAATGAGAAAGCGGCAAAACAGTCCGAGGAGATCAACGAGAAAATAAATAACATGAAGTCAAGCTAATCGGCTGAGATAAATGTCCAGTTTATTTGGTAATGAAACTGGATTAAATGAAAGGTTAACCAACCTGTCTAGTGAAACGAATGAAAAGCTGACCAACTTATCGGGTGACGTGGTTCAGTTGAAAGACTGGCTGGCTCAACAAGAAGTGAGGGCTGCCGCATTTAAAGAGCTGTTTGAAAATTTAGAAAGGAGGCTGGAAGAAAAAGTTCCAGACCCTCAACGCTAATGACCCTTATGATTTTGACTTGTTGTTAAGCCGGCTTGAGATGCGATTTGGCCACGCCTTCCTCGAACAGGTATACCAGTTCCAGCTGAAGTACAGGAAGCAAAAGGCAGCCGAGAGTTCGAGGCCGACATTGCAAGAATGGTAAGACTGGCTAATCCAACAGCCCCAGAGAGTTTTTGGAGTGTTTAGCAGTCCAAGCTTTTGTAGATGGCCTGCGAGACTTAGAACTTCAGAGTGCGGTGCTCGCCCTAAATTGCTAGTGAATGCAGTAACCATAGCATTGGAGTTAAAGGCGGCGACTGTGGCTTCTCGTAGCCATGGATGTGTCCAGACCACATGTACCACCGACAGCGACAAGGTGAACCACTGAGACTCAGAAGGTGTGATCTCAGGTGTTGTAAAGGCTTTAGACTCGCAGAGAAGCCCACTCCGGTGTAGGAACTGTGGGGAGCTGGCAATACCTGCGGACCTAGAGAACATTTTCTTAAAAGTTTTGAAGGCCCTAGGGTCCCAGAAAAGTAGTCCACTACGGTGCTAGAGCTGTGGGGAGCTCGGACACATCAGGAGTTCCTGCAAAGGAAAGTTCGCTCCTGACAAAGGAAAAATAAGATGTGTACATACCCGGAGGATGAAAGCGTCCCCGGATAGTCATCAGGATCCTTCCCCAGTAATGGTTACCTCCTTCGGACACCGAGACGATACCACATATGTGAATGGAATCGTAAACGGCAAGAAGCACCCAATGCTTCTTGACACTGGAACTACGAAGGCTATCGTCTCTTCAAGTGTTACTGGTAAGAAAAGACTGACGCCCTACAGATGGCAGCTGAGGACTGCGACCGGGAAAGAAGCCAAGATATTCCGCAAAACAGAGGTTAAGATACAGTTAGGCTCAAGCTGTGTCTCACATTCGGTCCTAGTGGCTGATACTGAAGAAGATGTAATATTCGGCATGGACCTCATGAACACATACGGCTTTCAGCTTGACCTGAATCGGAGCATTGTCAAGATAAGTGGAGAGGTGCTGTTCCTCCGCAGTCAGGACCCAGCCGGTTTGGGGGTCACCATGGACAAGAAAGTGGAACTTCCTTTGAGGTATAAGCGCTCAACACCGTTAGAAAAGGCACCAAGGTTGAGACTTCGGCGCCGATTACCTAGTTGGTTCGGCAGGTGACTACGAACAGCGAGCAGAAATAAAAGAAGGACATGTGATGGAAGGCGTCATTCCGTCATTGCATCGAGAAGAGAATCGATATCACCCTATCGCTGTCAATAAGAGACACGTTACTAGTGATCGGATGAGGAGACCAAGCGGGGGCAGGGCCAACCCGGGTGGATACGAAGAAGAACTGGTTTGGCTCTACAAACCACGAGGAAAGCGGGGACCCAACGTGATTAAGAAGCACATCAACGATGTGGTCTACAGGGTTTTCAAGTATCCCAAAGGAAAGCCCATAATCGTCTATAATGATCGCTTGGCCCCATATGCGGGTAACCACAATGAAAGAGAACAGGAGCAGCGGATTACGGGAGAGACCTTGCGTTATAGAGAACAAACCGTGTGGAAAAGAAGACATCCAAGAGGAATGTCTACGGAGGGGGCAGTGTAATGTTAAATCGTTACATAAAAAAAACATATGGTTCAAAATCGGAGACCTTTTGTTGGAAAGAACTAGCGGTTGGAACGAACTGTTACAGCATGTGTTTAGGACTAGCTTTTTCGAGTTCAAGGCCTGGATCATTCAACGGAGGCTTGGAACGTTCCATGGAGGCCTGGGACCTTCGAGGCTGGTCTTCTTACGACTTTATATAAGGATACATATATACATGTAAAGGATACATTTAAAACTTAATTTGATTTGGAATCCAGTTGGTTTTGTTTATTTTTATTTTTGATTCATTGGAGAGATATAAAATAATGACTGTATCATATACATTTTTTCTTCGAGTTTTACCATGCAATATGTTTTACTAGTGCTAAGCTTTCTCCCATTATGCTGTGGGCTTCTTCATGGCTAATACAAGAATAAGAGTGGGGATCAGTATCTTATATTCTTCCGTCGCGGGCGAAGTCTGTGTTCCCATTAGCCAGTGTCAGAGGAGGCGTGGTCAGGTGGAAGGATAGGAGGATGTTGTCAGCTCTCTGAGAAATGTTATGTTGTCTAATGTTTAGTGCATGGTACCAGTTTTGGCTAACTCTGTATCTGTCTTCTTTGTTTATATTGTTTGGTTGTTTTATAATTTCTATAGCCTCCCTGATGACTCTGTGGTGGTAGTTGTCAATCCTTGCTATGGCTTTGGTGTCTTTGAAGGCTATAGTGTATTGTGTATTGTGAAAGTGTTCAGCTATGGCTGATTTGTCTGTCTGTATTCTCTTAACTGTAGCAAATGTTGTATTAGTCCTGTGGCGATGTTTCTTCCAGTCTGTTCTATATATTGTTTACTGAATGGGCAAGGGATACTGTCAAGTCCAGCTTTGTTGAGTACAAGATTGTCCTTTGGATTGGGCAGAATCTGTCGGATTTTCCTGTCTGTGGTTAAAATTGTTTTGATGTTTTTTGTGAGTTTTCTGGCTATTTGTTTTGAGGTGCCTTTTAGAAAGGGGATAATAGCTATGGTTCATTTTCATTTTCTTCAGGGTGGCGGTTGTTAGTTTTGGATTATTGTTCATTGAATTAGGAAGGTATGGATTCGTCTGAACATCCGTTTTTTTTGAGAGGCTTTTTTCCTTTGGAAATTTTGTGGGTTCGGTGATTGCTACGGTCAACGCTCTATGTATGAGTGTAGCAATGATCCCTCTCTTCTGTGATGGATGGTGGTGAGAATCTGCATATAAGTATCTGTCTGTGTGGGTTGGTTTTCAATAAACTGAATGTCCTAGTGTGAGGTCTTCCTTCTTTTTTACTCTTATGTCTAGGAAAGGTAGCTGATGTTGTCTTCCTCAGTCTCTATTATGAACTGTATTTTGATGTCTATGTGGTTGATATCTTCAAGAAACTCTTTAAGTAATTTTTTCTATGTGCTCCCATACTATGAAGGTGTCTTCTACCAATACGCGATACCAAACACCTGGTTTGAACTTGGCTCTTCTTAGGGCTTCTTCAAAATTTTCCATGTATAGATCTGCTATGATAGGACTTAGTGGGTTTCCCATGCTTGCTCTTTCTTTTTGCTTGTAATACTTCCCGTTAAAGAAGAAGAAGTATGCTTTCTTGAGACATATCTTTGCCAGGTCCAATTCCTCTGTTGTATGTATCTTCTGTAGTAACGGTAAGTTTCATCAATTGGAACTTAAGTGAACTATAATTTTACATCAAAGCTCACTACAATATTATTTACTGGAAAATTGAGCTTTTTAATTTTCTTGATGAAGTCTTTAAAGTTCAAAAAAATATGTGTGTATGTAAAATGTGTGGTTTTTATCATTTTTGTCAGATGTTTTACATTGTAGTTAGTGGGTGATCCTATTGAGCTGACTATGGGGCGCTTAGGAGTATTGTCTTTGTGAATTTTGGGTATCTGATCTCGTAGGTTTCTTAAGGGACTGAATTTTTCAGATAAATTTTTCATTATGTCAGTCAGTTGCTTGTTGACGTCTTTGGTAGGATCGTTGTTTAGTTCTTCGCAAGTCCCATCATTGAGGAGAATTAACATTTTATAAATTTAATCTTCTTCTGACATTATTACAGTGGAATTTCCTTTGCCCACCGGTAAAATAATCAAGTCTTCACGTTTATTGAGTGCACTGATGGCTCTCCTTTCTTCTCTACGTAGGTTGGTATTTGGTGGTTTGGCTTCTTGCAGGATCTTGCTAATTTATTGACTTGGATCGCTTCTGCTGTGAGTTCTTCCATGTCCTTTACTAACCCTTTGACACTGGTAATGATTTTCTCAACCAGTATGCGTTTCAGAGCTGACAGCAGAACAGCAAAGTTGAAACCTTTTTGAAGAACCGAAAGAAACTTTTCATTTCTTAACGTCTGGTAACGCTTAACGGACATAAACTTACATGCAGGTTCTCACCACCGTCCATCGCAGAAGAGAGGGAGCATTGCTACACTCATAAACAGAGCGTTGACAATCAGTGAACCCACGAAAATCCACAAGGAAAAAAGAAAAATCTGGACAGTCCTCAAAAAGAACGGATATTCAGACGAAACCATGACTTCCGAATGTATTAAATGAGAATCCAAAACTAACTACCAACACCCTGAAGAAAATGAAACAGAAAAGAAGCATATAGCTATCATTCCCTTCCTAAAAGGCACCTCGGAACAAATAGCCAGAACATTCATAAAAAATATTTAAACGATTTTCACCACAGAAAGGAAAATCCGACAGATTCTGCCCAATCCAAAGGACAATCTTGGACTCAACAAACCTGGACTTTACAGTATCCCGTGCTCATGCAGTAAACAAATACAGAACAGACGTTTGCATTTGATGCAGAGGTACTCAGAGACGATCTCAGTCTTTTTTACCATATGTTTTTAGGAGACTGTCTCTTATAACTTGTAGTGTTAGTTGCTGACCTTGTTGGCACCCACTTTCACAAACAGAGTTGGGCAATATCTAGATAAAAATCTATCTAGATTCGAAAACAGATGGTATTTATTAACCGACTTCGAACAAAAGAGGAGGTTACTCAATTCAATACGTAAATGCCTTTTTTTTTTTTTGTGCCTTTTTTTTTTCTATGTATGTTCACCGATTACTCAGAGATTGATGGACCAATTGGAACGAAACCTTTTGCATCTTGTAGAGTATTTTTCCAATGTGGTCCCATTAAAACCTTTTTTGGGTTCTTAATTTATTTAAGATGTTATCGGGAAAAAATATGAAAATAATTATTTAATTATCGCTCAAAATGTTTACTTATTGGAAAAACATATGACATATATAACATAAGGTATGCTCCAACAAGCTATTTAAACTAATTGTTAACTAACAAATCTCAATATTGTTTTACAGCTGGATGAATCAAATGGGAAAACCAACCAATCAAATTCAGAATCAAAAGAGTGGGGGGAGAACTTGAGCAGTTTGTTAGTTATTGATGTGTTTTAAGTGCTTGTTGGAACAAACCTATACATAACCTTAACTAATTTTTCAACAATAGATTTAAAAAAGATATATAATATCAGCAGAATATAATATTGCTGTCGTTTTCTGTAGCGATATTAGCATAAATATTAGATAGATATATATATTCACCAATACCAGTAAACCTTCTTAATTTAGATCTAATCGGAAGTTTGGAAACCACAATCATAAGACCACTAAATTCGTGGGATTCCAAGAAAGACTGAGTATTGATAACCGTTTTATGCAGAATTTAAGACTTCTTCAAGTTTCTGAAGGTTCGTTTAAAGTTAAAATCGTAGCCATTATTGATTTAAATTAGATTTTGATTTCTGCCTTTTGCTCGCTAGGCACATTAAAAAGGGAATACAATAATACCTGGAAAAGCTTATTTTACTTAATTTTGCTTATCCGGATACACTCGGTCACTGTTGAATATTTTGTCGGAGATCTTGTGCCGATTCTTCATGGATGACACTTTGTTATATAGTTTCTACAACCATTGAGGCTATTGCTGATGTTCATCCATAAAAAAAAGTGCAAAATAAAACTTGATTGAACCAGAAAACAATCTCATTGTATAAAAGTCCCCTTAGCAAAAATTTGGCAGCCATGAAAATGATTGATATCATAAATGCTACGCCACTAGAATTGAAGCAACAGTGTTAAGCAATTTATTTTCTGAATAATGTTTTATTACGAAGGATATAATTCATAGTACTTCGATAATAAGTTTTGTTGAAAATTCATAGAAAGGAATTACGAACATAATTGACTCAACCTTTTGAATTAAATCAGTAGTGTGGTATAGAGAATAAAAATATCCTTCGTAATAATAAATTAACCATGTCCCAAACCCTATTGCTTCTATCCTAGCGGGGCAGTCTTTTTGATATCGACCAATTTTATAGATGCCCTTATTTTGCTGGAACTTCTATCCAATGATATTGTTTAATCACTACTTTTCCAGCGATCGATTTAAATAAAGCAATATTAACGGTCCCTATCGGGAGTGTATAATATCGCCATAGTTTTCAGAAGGATATTCAAGCGATCATAGTTCCGAAATTACTTTCGAATTTATTATAGGTCATATTACCATCCTCATTGATTCTCGATTTACGATATCTTGTCCAAAACCGGCCAAAATCTCGACTGTTCAGTGACGTACTTATTTCATCTTGGAATAGCTGGATTTATGTATTTATGTATATTTAACTCAACACATCTCGGAACACTGATGATGTATGTAAATGACAAGTACTGACGACAATATTTAGCAAAGGAAAAATATTGTCATTGTGGAAAAACATTTTATGTGTTCCCTTGACATTGATCTTTTAAAAAAGAAAAATCCATTTATAATCATAAAACGTAGTTTGTTGAAAGTTGTATAATACACACACTGCTTTCCCACTTTTCTATGTGTATTCATAAAATTTAAAAGGTTACTGTTTATATAATTATAATAAAAAGGCCCGGGAAAGACGAACGTGTAAGAGCATTAAAACATTTCGAAAAAATTTTTTAAACCAACGTACGGTTTTCTACATTTGTTATCTTCTCCAACTAAAAAGTATGAAATAAAAAACATTTTATAAAAATTAAACCGACTTTGAATTGAATACAACACAATCTTTTTGAAGGCGGCACAAAATTTAAAATTTTTAACACTAGACATTATGAAAATCGTCTAAATGGTTCTTCTCTTCCCATCTATTGATTTCCGATGATGATCTATTGATTGAACATGTCATTTCTATTTTGCACCGCCTCTGAAAAGATTGTGTTGTATTGAACATAGTATTTAATATTTTAATTTAATGATTTTAAGGATTATAAAAAAAAAAATTAAACCGACTTCGAAACCCAGGAACCAGTAAAAATAAATGCACTGAAAAGTATGAAATAATTACTTTCTTATTTTTATGAATACACAGCAAAATTGAAAATGGTATAAAAAGTGGAAAAATGCAATAAGATGCATAATTTTATTTTGATTATGCACTGATTATGAATGACTGCATTGATTATGAATACAACACAATCTTTTCAGATGCGGTGCACAATAGAAATGACATGTTACAAATAGAATTCCATTAGTAGGCTCTGAAATCAATAGATGGGAAGAGAAGAACCATTTAGAAGATTTTCTTAATGTCTAGTGTTAAAAATTTTAAATTTTGTGCCGCCTTCGAAAAGATAGTGTTGTATTGAACATAGTATTTAATTTTCCTTCTTCTTCTTTCTTCTTCTAATTTCTTTGGATGTTCTATATTTTCTATTATGTGTATTATGTACTTGAAAATGGACAAACAAGTCCGAAAAGTTGTACATGTATAAAGAAAAATAAAGAGGACAATTTGAATAAATAGATGTTGGATGTATAAATTTCCTGAAAAAATACACATAATAGATAGTATTTAATATTTTAATTTAATGTTTTTTATTAACAATTAGTGTGTATTTGTACAAATCAAAATAAAATTATGCATCTTATTGCATTTTTCCACTTTTTATACCATTTTCAATTTTGCTGTGTATTCATAAAAATCAGAAAGTAATTATTTCATACTTTTCAGTGCATTTATTTTTACTGGTTCCTGGGTTTCGAAGTTGTTTAATTTTTTGTTTATAAAATGATTTTTATATTTTATCTAGATAACTATTCTAGATAATAATAAAAAACTATCTGTATTCGATGTTTGATGAATTTGAACCAGAAGATAGATTCTTCGAATACTATTAGTTCTATTCTAATAATTATTCGAATGAACTATCTTTTATTTGAATCTGTATTCGAAATTTTGAATACAGATGTTTTTGTTTTTTCAACGCATTTCCGAACTATATAAGTACAAAATATTGTCATTTTTATTTCGGTACAAAACGAGAGTGTGGTGAAAGGCTCCTTAAATCCAAACTATGTTTAATTGACATTGACAAATTCAACCATTTCTTCATGATTACTAACCCCTCACCTTAGCATATTACATTATCACCCTGTATTTATCAGGATTAGTAATTATTTTTAAGTTCGAGTAAGCAGGGGGGGGGCTAAAATATTGAAAAATTAATCTTTTGGGATTAGTTAACATGGATGTTAACTATGGATATTATTTTGTCAAGTACTTAGTTCTTGTAAAAAATATCCATTTTTTATTTTAGCTGGGGGAGGGCGCACTAATATTGAAAATGGTAACCTTTTCGGACTTCTTTCACACAGGAGTCTAATATTATGTCATGGAAGGCAGTTTAAACTAAAACTCTCAATTTTGTATTTTTGTGGGTGGGGGCTATGGCATACAAGAAATGTATCTTTTGCATTTCTTTCACTCGGGTGTATAATATTATGTCATAGAAGACAGTTTATACTAAAAATATAAATTTTGCATTTCAGTAGGGGGGGGGGGGCGCTATGATATATAAGAAATATATCTTTTCGGATTTCTTTCACACGGGTGTATAATATTGTGTCATCGGGGGCCCGGTATGGCTGTGCGGTAAAGCGCCGTACTCCAATGCCGGAGCTGCGGGTTCGAGTCCCGCCCTGGGTGGTGCTTTTCTTTCGTAGGAGAAGTATCACCCGGTGCCATGGGTGTTATTATGGGCAGTATAGGGCTTCAGTGGAAGCCTTGAAGTCCAAAAAAAATGTGTCATCATTTATAAAAAAAAACTGTTCTCGATAATATAATAATACACCCCCATGTAAAATAAATCCAAGAATCCAACTTTTTCATAGTGCGCTAGTGTGGTAGAATTTGACTTGGAAATGCTTATACCATATACCTTCAATTTGATGAAATAACTAAATGAAATTTTTTAGAAGTTTAGAAACCGAAATGTATTCGATTAGTAACCGAAGAAGTATCGATTAGTTTACAGATACAGATGATTATTCTGTTCGAAATATAAGATATTTTTCTATCGAATAAAAAACTATCTTGTGCCTTCGAATAGTTTCATTATCGAATACAAAACTATTCGAATACTTTTTTGTATTTGTTTTCAAAAATTTAATTGTTTCTTCGAATTGTTTTTATATTCGAATAAAAAATCTTCGAATAGTATCTAAATACAATTTTTGCCCAACTCTGTTCACAAATGTGTGTGGAAGTACCTGGAAGATCTCCCCATGGGTGCTGCAACTTGACTGTCAGGTCTGGTTGGACACATCCATCCTTGTATGCTCCTAGGAGGTTCAATTCCAATCGCATTGTGACCTGGCCTTAATGTCTAGCCCTTGGTTGGAGATTGGCTTTGTCTGGCGGGCCAGGTAAGGCCCTTGCATCCTCAGCAGTCCTCTCTTGGGTATGCACCATCTCTGCTGATAGCTTTAACAAAATCTGGGCTCTTGTCTTTCTCCTGTAATGCCCTTTCACATTCCTGGAGGAACCTGAGGAACCCAATCTGGTTCTTGTTTCAATGTGTTTGGCTAATTTGTGGTATTATTCATTATCATAGGGGTCTTTGAAGCTGCAGCTGCTAGAATTACATGCTTCTCCAACCCTCCTTGTCTGATAGTGTGTCCTATAAGTCTTTAGACTTCCTCAGTCAGGGATTTTGCTAGTGGAACTACCAAGGCCTCCCCTGTGGTATTTGTACCGGATACTATTTCTACTGAAATATTGTATTTCCATCCAACAATATTTTAAGATGATAATAAAATTAGTTGCAATTTATAATTTATTGTAGTGTTTGAGTTAGACTGATGATGGAATAATTACTGAACTTTGTTGAAAAAAAAAAAGAGAAACAATCAGGTAGACAATTTGTTTATTTATAATATATCTGAACCCTTTTATTTTTAATATTGCTAAACCATTAAAATATAGTCTTAATTTAAGTATATTATCTTTTATAGAAGATGTAAGTGAGCAGAAGTTATCTACTGAAGAGAAGTACTGTGAAGCTGAACAGAATATTGAACCAGTAAATGAACCGATGGATATTAGCTCCAATATGTGAGTGTTATTTGTCATAAGTTCCTTACTAATAGCCAGTAGGAGCAGCATTAGGATAGTATATTTATCATTTATTATGGGATTTAATAAAGGCTTGTGAATTTTTTTTTTTCAAGATTGAGCAATTGTGTTTTTTAAAAATGTTAAATTCATCAATGTCAGTTTTACAATTTAATAAAATTACATTTAATTTTCTGAAATTGGATTCAGTCTACATTCCATGTTTAAATTTTGTTTTGTCAATGAGTAACTGTATGAAACTACCTTTATTATCATTAATTAAAATTGCATTTTTCATTAGAGTACTACTTGCAGAAGAAAAAAAAAGAATTCACTTATAAACTTAACTTTCAGATGTTTGTGTCCCCATCTAATCAAATATTTACAAATCATAAAATAACTTATTGTAAATTATAAAATAATTTATTGTGTTAATAAGAGGTTAAGGCTCAGTTATTGCAATGCATTTTTTATGGTACAATTTAATGTTTTTGGTAATAACCGATCTAAACCTATGGACTGTGTTCAGGACAGGTGTGCATTATTTTATTTTTTAAACATTTATACGGTAATAGCAACAGGTGCAGAAGAATGGTTGCATAGCGCATGTTATACCATCAAAAGTTTGATATTTCTTCTGAATTCAGGGTCATTAAGTAAATTAAGCAAATAATTTGGATCTATTGGATTGTGAAATTTTGTAAAGCATGTAAGTTTACTTTACTAATGCTCAATATGTTAAAAAAAACTCAGTATCAGATCTGGTGATAGTGAAACAACCATGGTATTAAACTATACTGAAAAGTAAAAATTCACTTTGATTAATTTAGTTTCTATAATAATGAAGTGAAATTCATACCTAGTTTGATGTGAGATATTTTATCATTCAGCATTTTTGGCTGGGATTATCTTATCCAATTTTGCACAAAAAGTTTCTTATAACAATAAAGTCACACAAAGAAATGAATGATAGAGAAATCTCTTTTGTTGGGCCCAATACTGGTTACTCAAACATAATTAATGTTGGAAGTGTAGAAATGGAAAAGATTCAAAAGCATCTGCATCAAAATGTTTAAGATTATAGCTGTACACTGTACACTGGAATACTACTGTAAATATATTAAATAAGTATGCATCAACAAACATTTTTATGGGTTAGTGTTTTTTTTACGTTCACTTACCTATATATGAAATATATAGTAAGGGAAAGTATTGCGATCGTAAAAAAATTCGACTTCCGGTTTTCAACGGAAATACACGTGAAATGGTCTGTCTGTGTGTGTGTGAACAGACTAGCTCAAAAACTATAAACCATGTGAACCTGGAATTGGGTATTTAGTGTATGTATATGCCCGCGATGTGACAGCAAAAATTTCATCAAAATTGGTCAAACGGAGGGGGTACTTTATTTAATAACTTTTTACGTTTTTTTCGATTTCACAAAAACGGCTCTAACGATTTTGATTAAACTTAGTATTTGATGTATTAATATGTCCGAGATATGACTGTAAAAATTTCTTCAAAATTGATTAACCGGAGGGGGGACTTTACTTAATAAATTTTGTATCATTTTCTCGTGTTTTTTTTTAATTACTCAAAAACGGCTTTAACGACTTTGATCAAGCTGGGTATTTGATGTATATATATGCCAAAGATGTGATCACCAACATTTCATCAGCATTGGTCAAACGGAGGGGCACTTTATTTCATAACTTTTTTCCAATTTCGATTATCTCAAAAACAGCTTTAACTATTTTCTTTAATTTAATTTAATACTATTTATTTAATGGAAATTATTTGTTTCTTGGTAACTAAATGAATTTTCAACAAGTACATAGAGAATTATAAAATCAGACGACTTGGAGTATTATGCTTGCATTGCCGAATTATCACAAGTAAAAACTTTTATTTAATCATAAAAGAAATTAGTGTTTTTTATTGAGCAAATGAAAACAAAAATAAGAAATGAATGTGGAAAATGTGTAACTGAGAAGTGGCAATTAACAAAACGCATTAATTTCTGATTTAAGTAAGTTGGTAAGTGAAAGTTGTGTGTTGTGCGCACACACTAGATTTTTTAATTTTCTGTTGGTATCTAATCTTATAAACATTCTATCATTTTTGATGCATCTACTTAAAACTTTAAATCATTGCTAGCAAGTGGAAATTAAAAATGAGTATAACTACCTAATTTGTATTGTGACCTTAAATGGTTAAATAAAAAAAACAAAAAATAAAACATATTATTTGAAATCCCAGACCATTTGTTGGAACAAACTAAGCGGTTGGAGCGAAGTGTTTGGTCTAGATTTTATGAGCCCAGTCCATGCAGACGTAGAACCTTCCATGAGGGTCTGGAATCTTTTATGCCGGTCCTTGTACGACTATATATAAGGAGCGAGCAACTGAACCAGTTAGTCTAAGTCTGAGTCTTTGTCATATGTTTGTCATATTTGTCATATGAGTTGGGTGCTGTATAGTTATAATATTTGTATCCTGCTCGAATATTTAAGTTGTGATTCTTCTGACATTGATAATTGTATATTTTTGTTTAATAAATATTTGCTAACCCACAGAAGTGTTACAATTGGTGGCAGGTGTGGGGTTTAAAGAAGAAAGAAAATGCCAGGCAGACAAATTGGAGAACTTAAACTAGCGGATCTGAGAAGAGAATTAGAAGAGCTTGACATAGAAACTACAGGTACGAAGACGATCTTGTTGGCTCGGTTACGTGAGTATTAGCTGAGTCAAGGCGTAGATCCTGAAACAGTAGAGTTTGAGGATAGCTCTTTAAAGGCCACTCTAAATAATTTGTCGGCGGAAATAAATTTCAATTTGTCTTCTGAAATCAATGGATTGAATTAAAAGTTTACCAACCTCTCTGGTGAATTAAATGACAAATTGGCAAGCCAGTCGGTTGAGCTTAATGACGAGTTATCCAGCCTTAATTCTAATTTGTCAGCTGAATTAAATGATAAATTTTTGAATTTATCTGGTGAAATAAATGAAAAATAGGCGAATCAATCTGCCGAGTTGAATGACAAATTGATCAACTTATCTGCCGAAATAAATGACAAATTGATTAACCAATCAGCCGAGATGAATGATAAGTTGACCAACCTGTCTGGGGAAATTAATGAAAGTTTGGCTCAACAGAAAGTTGAAACAGGAAGGGCTGCGGTATTAGAAGAAGAGTTTGAAAAATTAGAAAGGAGGCTTAAAGAAAGAGTTCAGGCATGTGTGAGAAAGCAGCTCTCCCAACGGCCATTGATAGAAGAGGAAGGACGAGAACTCGCCATTATAGAGAGCCGAGCCAGAATAAAACCACAAACTTTTGATTGCAAATCCTCATGTTCGAATTACCTGAAACAATTCAACGCTGCAGCCAGTGCTCATGGGTGGTCCCATAGAGATAAGGCGGTTGCTTTAATAGTAGCCCTCCGAGGCGAAGCTCTGGATGTCCTCCAGACCCTGAAAACTGACAACCCCTATGATTCTGACGTGTTAATAAGCCAGCTAGAGATGCGGTTTGTCCACACCCACCTCGAACAAGTGTACCAGTCCCAGCTGAAGAGCAGGAAACAGTAGGCAGCAGAGACGATCTAGGAGTTTGAGGCGGACGTTGGGAGGATGGTGAGACTGGCTTATCCAACAGCTCTAGAAAGTTTGTTGGAGTGCTTAGCAGTCCAAGCATTCGTCGACGGCCTCTGTGATCCCTAAACTGCTTGTGGATGCCCTCTCTACTGCATTGGAAGCGGCTAAGGAGGTTTCTCAAGGGGGCAAGAACTACAATGCAAGGGTCCGGGCCATGGACAGTATCGACTGCTGCGAAAGCCAACAGGAATCGACGAACCTAAACAACCTGGAAGAGGTAGTTTTGAAAGTTGTCAAACCATTGAACTCTCGAAGAAGGAGACCAATACGGTGTTGGGGCTGTGGAGAACTTGGACACGTCAGGAGTTCCTGCAAGAAGTGGGCCGCAACTGACGGACCGAAATCACAGGGAAACTAAGATGGGTCGACTCCTGGAGGACGACATCAACCCAACAACATCTTCAAGACCCTTCCCATGTGGTGGTAGCCTCTTTGTGACACAGAGCAGTTTATACGTGGACGGCATCGTCAACGTTACGAGATATGCTATGTTGGTAGACACCGGTGCTACGAAGACTATCGTCTGCCCGAAGGTGGTTGGCAAGAAAAGGCTGTCGCCCTCCAGGTGACGTCTGAGGACAGCTACAGGAGATGTAGCCAATCTATTCGGGGAAGCAGAAGTAAAGATACAGTTGGGTTCAAACTGTGTC
Source organism: Aelia acuminata (assembly GCA_911387785.2). Lineage (NCBI taxonomy): Eukaryota > Metazoa > Arthropoda > Insecta > Hemiptera > Pentatomidae > Aelia > Aelia acuminata. Next base: position 154,433,265 of record OU426978.1, on the reverse strand, counting down.
TCGCACTCAGCTTTAGTGGCTGATATAGAAGAAGTGATTATCGGGATGGAGATAATGAACTCATGCGGTTTCCAAATAGACCTAAATCGGCAAATCGTCGTCAGTGGGAAGGAACTGTTTGTGCATATTCGAGTATTGGCCAGCTTAGAAGTCACCTTAAGTGAAGATATGGAACTTCCTGCAAGGTGTGAGACCATTGTAGCTGCTCGTCTCGACACTTCAACCCACACGGATCAGCCGAATCATCCCCTTTTACTGGAGCCTAGAAATCATGACCAAGAGGTTGGGAAAGGCGCTCGTCATACCCTCCAAGAAAGTTCCTATTCCTATCTGTAATATTAATGACTACCCAGTTACTATCAAGAAGAGCACAAAGGTGGGAAGTTTAGAGCCAGTAACCTCCATGATACTTCAGGCGGCTGTTGTTAAGTTTATATACCAGTTCTACAAATACTTGTATGGTACGAAGTTTTTGTTGCAGACTGAGCATGCAAACTTAAACTGGCTGCTAAATTTCAGGAACCCTGAAGGCCAAGTTGCCAGAAGGCTGCAAAAGCTCCAGTAATATGACTTTGAAATTGAACGGGAGTAAGACATCACAACGCAGACGCCCTGTCCAGAAGACCATGCCCGCCTAATGTATCCGGATCGAACAAAAGGAGGCCAATCTCTGCAACGTTGGAGTAGTTAGCGAGATATCACCAGTCTCACCCATTTTGAAGGCATACTGGGCACATTGGAACTCCCTTGTAATAGGAGACAGTTTCCTCAAGAGGATTGTTGAGAACGTAGATGGCAGCCTGTCCAGGAAGCAGCTTCTGATACTGAGGAGCTGCGTGCCGGAGGTACTTCATCAGCTTCATGATGAAGTGTCAGGAGGACACCTTGGTATGACAAAAACACTCCAGAAAATACGCTAGAGGTTTTACCGGATGAACTGCTCTGACGATGTCAAGGATTGGTGCCTTAAATGTAACACCTGCTCTGCAAGCCATGGACCAGCTCACAAACGCCGCGCACGGATGCAGTAGTATATTGCGGGGAGCCCCTTCGAGAGGATAGCCATGGACATATTATGACTATTCCCAGAAAGAGAAGCTGGAAATAAGTACGTTTTTGTAATCGTGGACTGTTTTTCCATGTGGGTGGAAGCATATGCTGTCCCCAACCAAGAGGCTGCTACCTTGGCTGACGTCCTGGTGAAGGAGTTCATCACCTGTTTCGGAGTACCAATTGAACTACATTCAGATCAGGGAAGGAACTTCGAGAGCACATTATTCCAGGAAGTCTGCAAGAGACCCAAAGGAAGGCCTATGATCGTCCATTACAATCACTTGGCGCCATGTACAGGGAGCCACGAAGAAGAACAGGTGCAGTGGATTACGGAAGAGACCTTTCGTTCAACCTAGGGAGCAGATCCGTATGGAAAAGAAGACATCCAGGAGGAATGTCTCTAAGGAGGGGGAAGTGTAACGTTAAATCGTTAAATAAAAAAAAAAGAAAAAAAAAATCGTAAGATTTGAAATCCCAGACTGTTTGGTGGAACAAACTAAGTGGTTGGAGCGAACTGTTTGGTCTAGATTTTTCGAGCTCAGTCCACGCAGACATGGGACCTTTCACGAGGGTCTGGAACCTTCTACGCTGGTCCTTGTACGACTATATATAAGGAGTGAGCAACTGAACCACTTAGTCTGAGTCTTTGTCTTGACTGTGAAGCTCAAGCCATATGATTTGGGTGCTATAAAGTTATAATATTTGTAACCAGCTCGAATATTTATGTTGTGATAATTCTAGTGGCATTGATAATTGTATGTTTTGGTTTAATAAATATTTGCTAACCCATAGAAGTCTTATGGCATATTATAATTTTCATTATTTTCTTATAATTTTACACACATTATCATTAAATCATCACAATACTGAGAATTCCTCAGAAGTTATAACTTGATATGCTTACGCTGGCACTATTGGACGGCAGTCACTCCAGTACTGACAATCCAACAATAATAAAATAAACAATACAATCCTACCCATGGATACAATACAATACCCAACAGTCATGGAAAGCTATGTGATTCTAATTTGATGATTTAATCACCAAATTTCATGCCTAGTCTAATGAAAATCCATTTACACTGATATTACACCCCCCAAATTTGCTCCCTATACATTAATTATTTATGTATTCCTTATATTTTTCTGGTCATATAAATCCTGTACTGAATTAAATTTCTTCATGAATTTAATTGAACTAGTATATTTTCAGGTTGGGAAGACCTAACTAGAGCTATAACCGTCAATGTCAAAATATATAACCTCTCTTATTTATGGGCCTGACATGGATTGCCTGCAGATGAGGACTTTGGCCCGGGTGTTACTATATATCCTTCGTATTTTATTCAGATCCGATACATGCCCATGCTGCCTATCGGTTATGTGTGACCAGACCTTTATAGTACCATAAGGAAAATGTCTTTTGTGAAAGAAGTTTTGTTTTGAAATGGTTGCTCAACCCTATGTTAGTCAATGTGCACACTTATTTTCCTCACCAGATTGCCAATCTTTTCTCTGATCTCTTTGGTAAACTCAGGAAATCTGTCAAAAATAAACTCACCCCCATATTTCATTTGAATTGGGATTTTTTAGTTTTTACAGTCTGTTGGACACTTGTTGCACCAAAATTGTTGCAAACTTTTCCTAATGACATCCATCTCATAAAAATTAATTTTTTATAAGAACTGTTCGAACAATTGTTAAATTCAGTCCATCCATTTATTGCATTATGTTTTTTTTTTAAGTATAAATTGTATGTATGTACTGAGGTACTCTTTGACCATTCACACCATAAGGTTCTCATAATTTATTTTATGAGTATCTAAGTATCCAATATTGCTATGAAATTGATAATTAATGAATTTATTGAAAATTAATTAGAATAGCGAAAATTTTAACTTTTTATAATATTATTCAGTTTTTGATACAAATGGAGGTGTCTGTGGTCAATGTCACTCTAACTTAACAATTTTCTGCATGAAATGCAATATAAGACTTTATTTCATTCCTGGAATTTTTTTTAATTCCCTGGAGGACAGGAATGGTTTTATATATCACATCTAAAAGAGAAACTTTAGATAAAATACCCAATGAAAAAGGTAAAAAATTGGTCTGCCTGAAGGAAAGTGAGGGTTTAATTGTACGTAACGGATGTACATTCAATAACTTTTCCAACAAATAACATTTATTAAACGTAAAGGATGTGTGATTGAACTTGTATGAGTTAATAGCCTTGCTCTCGATATTGTGCATAATTCCTTGATACAACCCATTCCTGAGCTTTCTCTGACTCTTACTACTAAAATTTCAAGTAGTTCTAGACCTTTGGTTAGAACGAACAGGTGGTATAAACTGTCATGGTAAATGTTTGTGACGATGTTCGAGTACCATCTGTGTTGGCTTCAAAGGTTCTGGATTGTTCTCCTTATGACTATAAATAAGGAGTGTTGGACTGGAGAGTTAGTCTTGTGAAGCTCAAGTCATATGGTTATTTCTGTTTTGCAAAGTGATAATTTTTGTAATCTGTTTGAATATTTGTGTTTTCATAATTTGTGTGGCATTGAAAATTGTTATTTTTCTTGAATAAAAATTGTTTATCCCATGTAAGAGTTACAATAACAATTTAAAACTGTTTCATCGGATGATTCAAGATCTTCCCTATATTAATGTAAATGGAAACATGGATGAGTTATACAATTTCATCCAGGCAATTAATATCTCAGTCTCAATTGTAAGAAGCAATATAACCATATATCTTGTTAAAAAAAATATTGAAAAAAATTAATTCTAAAAAATAAAAAAAAATACTAGTGTATTTTTACTTAAATATGCCTTTCATAATGATCTGGAGAGTTTTTAAAATAATAATCTGATTCAAACCAAAATTATCAACCAAGAAATCAGTTGGGTATCGATGGTTGTGATTATGAAATAAGCCAGAAGTAATTAATAATACTTCTACTACTTTGTTTTACTGCATCCAACCACTGTCTGTACATTTGCAATGGATGGATTGATTAATGTAATAAACTCCTCTAGGAATGGAAAAGCCACAAGACGTGAATACCTGCTTACACTACCTAATCAACCTCTTCAATTCAATTTTTACTGAAGAATGGGTTCCAGAGAAATGATCGCTCATAAAATGAATATACTATTAAATATGGCTGTAACAGTGATTTTATTGCAAGTGATTGTCTGTTTTTATTTTTGGTTGTTTGTTTAATTAACATCACATCACTTCATGCCTTGGATGATGCTACAGTGGGAGTCCTAAATTTTGCTTATCCAGGTATAATTAGGATTGGGATCTTTAACGAGTACCTGAAATCCTGCAGGCTAGTGACCTCTATTATACGTCCTATATGAGGGCCACCTTTAAAAACTCCTAGGGCCACTGTGGGATGCGAACGTGCGATCCCATGTTTTGATTTGCTGATTAATTTGATTAGTTTCGTGCTGAACTGGGGCAGGATTTACAACCTTAAAAGGATTAATGGTAACTCTGAAAATTGGCGAAAACTTATGGTCACATACTCAGCCCTCATTAAAACTTGTTAGAAAAGGTGCTGAAGCTGGCATGTCTCATGACAGCGGGAGCAATGAGGATCATACCATCTTAGAGCTAATCTTCAATTTGACACTACTTTACGTGGAGGTGGAGATTCCACCTCTAAAAGACTTCTACAGGATTGCTGGACAGAATAATACTTATATCTTATTGGAACTTTTGAAATGTATATTTCATTAATATATCAGAATATGACACATAATCTAAAGAATAATGAATGAAACTAGCCCCACTGTACTGAATCAGTATAATTTGCCCAGGCTATTATGTAAATAGTTTCCTGAAATCTGTAATCTTAATCAACTTCTGATAAATTATCTTCTTACTACAGTTTTATTACTTTTAGGATTACAGAAGAAAGTATGGAAGAGTCTGATTTAAGAGATTTTTCTGGACAAAGATTTGATCGTAGACGCCTTGGACCTCGAGTAGTTCCAGATGCTGACACTGTTTTAAGTTGTAAGTATGTCTATGATGTTATTTATTTATTTTTTTTAATGTTTCAGCAATCATTCAGGTTAAATCTCTGGAATTAGAATAGTAAAGCATAAAAGTGAACAAAATAGCATCCTAATGAATATATGATTATGAAATTGTCCTATTCCTTGTTATAAACAGTGGTTAGAAAGAAGAATTCAGTTGTACAATACAAGACTTGACTTGCTAATTTAAATATATTAGACCATTTGGTACTGGATATTAATGATTATGTCCAATTACATAAAAGTATGGAGGTTTTAGATGTGCACAATTATAATTATTGTCTAAAATTATTATTTTACATTTCAATTTTTCTGACCGTGGCTTTCTACCTGCCAGGCACTGTCTCAATCTTTCTTTTTCTGAGAAGTAATAAGTCTCAGTATACTAGTGATGTAAAACTATCAATAGTTGCCAGTATTGAAAGTTTTGATAGTATCGGACATAAAACTATCGATAGTATTTTTTATGACCTCTGGGAGGGGGAGAGAATATTTGAATTTTTCATTTTGAATTATAGGAGCATTTTCATTTTTACATTTTCTTTTCCTTTTTTATTAGCCAATTCGATAAACATTTCTGTAAATATTGGATAGGTTCCATTATAGTTTTAGTTAGTTTTTTTTTTTTCAATTTTAAGCTTGGTCTTAATCGCAAAAAATAAAAACGTGAAAGAAACTGATTTTAGAGGAAAATGATATCAACCCTCTTCAATGCGCCCAGGATTCCCATTTGTCGACCAAGTTGATTTGTACAATACAAGACTTGACAATATTCAGAACATGATCCTACAATATGTCAAAGGACTTTGCTTTGAATATGGAGGATTAAACTCCCTGAAGAGAAAAGGACGTTATAGTGATAATTACTTGGTCACAGCTTACCTTGAAACATGCATACCTGAAAAAGTATGTTCTGAGGTAGTTGAGTTTGAGAGATTGAATATATTTTATTACGAAAATCGTGATTTGGTTTCTATGTCATTAACTTAGTAATTTTCGATTCAAGAGACTGCAGGCAATCAGTCTTTTGTTTTTATATATTTTATGTATATTATTCCATCAAGTTGGAAGACAAATATGAGGAAACCATTCAATTATTCTAACATATGAGACCGGGACACCTGCTTTGCTCTGAATGGCCCCCATCGACCTTGGTGCCACTCTCATTGGTACCTTCCGGGGTCAGGAGATCTGGTTTCCTCAAGGCTGATAAGCATACAAACCTATAGGTGTTGATGACCCTGGCAGTTTTCCGCCCTAAACATTATCAAACAACATGTGTTCTGAAAAGAAAAATTCATGTCTTTAGCCTGCAAATGGATTATATTTCATAATCTTTAATTATTTAATTAAGAGTCCCATAGCGGGGCCTACCTTTAAAATTCAATCAGCATGGTGTAAAGATGACTCTGGACTAGTTGATTGAAGTTAATATTTTTTAAACTATTTTATTAGAAGATAAAAGATTCGACCACGGCCGGGAATCGAACCCAGGTCCTCTGCATCTATGTCGCAGCGCTCTTACCACTGAGCTAACCGTGAGTCCGTTCCGATCGTGATCGAATCTTTCTCTTCTGTGATCCCTCCCTCCAGGTCTCGCCACATTGTAGCGAAGTACCGGGGGGCTGAACAATTGCCCAGACAGACGGGATCTAGTTGACATACGTCAAATAAATACATTGTATGTTGTTATGTAGTAATTAGTTATCGTTAGATAATTAATTTATAATTTTTAAACTATTTTATTAGAAGATAAAAGAATCGACCACGGCCGGGAATCGAACCCAGGTCCTCTGCATCTACGTCGCAGCGCTCTTACCACTGAGCTAACCGTGAGTCCGTTCCGATCGTGATCGAATCTTTCTCTTCTGTGATCTGTGATAAAATAGTTTAAAAATTATAAATTAATTATCTAACGATAACTAATTACTACATAACAACATACAATGTATTTATTTGACGTATGTCAACTAGATCCCGTCTGTCTGGACAATTGTTCAGCCCCCCGGTACTTCGCTACAATGTGGCGAGACCTGGAGGGAGGGATCACAGAAGAGAAAGATTCGATCACGATCGGAACGGACTCACGGTTAGCTCAGTGATAAGAGCGCTGCGACGTAGATGCAGAGGACCTGGGTTCGATTCCCGGCCGTGGTCGAATCTTTTATCTTCTAATAAAATAGTTTAAAATTATAAATTAATTATCTAACGATAACTAATTACTACATAACAACATACAATTAATATTTTTTTTAAAATGCAGATAAGAATTTGTGTTAGAAAAATAAATAAAATTACACTTTAATGTTTTACTTAAATGAATGATATAAGGACATGGGTGCTTCGAGGCAGAGGCTATCATTATTTTCCTTTAAAACAATAAAGTAAAACTTTTCGTTAAGTACTATCGATAGTTATACATCACTATGCATTATGCCACTATGTATGAATAGTAGGGAAGAGCGGGATTGGTTGGCAATAGTTTTCACTTTTTTGATTGTTGAGACATTCCTCTAATATTATCCCAATATGGCTGATACCTCTGTAAATCCCAAGTATTAGAGTACTTCAAGTATTTTTTTCAACACATAATATTTAACACTATGATCATAGGAAATTTAAGAATTCGTCAAGCCAAAGTATGCCATTTAACCCCCCCCCCCCTCCCGAATGTGGCAGGTTGGCCTAAAAGGTGGTGTTGCTTGGCCATCTCATTCAAGTACTGCCTGACACATATTATTGTTATTAAAAGCTGCACTATAATGATATAATAATTTTGATCGGTTTTTGACTGCTATTAAGGGAAAATAGAATAACAATTGGCTTCATTTTACCATACGGCTGCATTTATTTCAATTGAAAATTACAAATGACACATTGAATTACATAACATTTGAAACAGCAGAAATTAGAAAATTTAATGGCTTAGAAGCATCATTGCGTTAAAACAATGTAAACAAATTTTTCAAAAAACAAAACAAATTTAACACATCTTCAAAATCTTTAGGTAGGATCAATATTCTCTGGTCCTTCACAGTTATCATGAGAAAGTGTCTGAGGTGCACTAGTTTCATTTTCATGGTAGCCAGGTTTGGCTGGTTTATCAATAAGCTTCGATTGCGGTTGAAGGTGATCTTTAATGTCATTATCTTTTTCTTTGTTCCTAAAGATTCCGTTAAAGTTTAGACTGTCGTCTCTTTTTGCATAGGAAATATTGCTCTCCTCCTCCTCGCTATAACTAAAGACAAGTGGTAGTTTCACCTTTGTTTATGTTTACCTTACTTTTGTGACTTGCTAATGCCCCAACAAACACCAGTTGAAGATAGCCAACTAACCACAAAGGAGAAATCATATGAAAGATGGCTGCCAGGACAGGGGAGAACAACCAAACAAGAAACTGGTTAGTTGAAAGGTTAGGTTTTTCAAAGGAGTTTGGGTCTATGTGAACAGAATCGGAGTCAAATCTTTTGTCATGCCTTAAAACCAAGTTTACTTAAAATATAAAAATTTACTTTAATGTTGTAAAATCAATCAATGAAGCACACACTTCTCTACACTGTTAGCATCAGACTGAAACCTCAGGACAAGACTCCCGAGGTCGAGCGGATCACATGGTACGATTGTGGCGCCTTCACAACAGGTGTGACGGAAATTATAAGCCAAAGGCCAACCTACCCCCTATACCAACCAACCCTTACATGTAGATATAGCATTATTCAAATTATATCGTAGTATGAAAATTCCTCTTTACTTCTCTTAAAGCACTTCCCAATCAAGTTTTCTCTCTGTTCTCTTATCTATCAGTACATTTTTCTAGTTGAGCAAATGCGAAAAAAGCAAAAAGAAGAGCTGAAACAGTCATTGTCACACCAATTAATGAATTGCCAATATTGCTCTCATGTTATTGTGTCAGGAGGTATGCTGTTTGCCGTTTTAAGTTCCAATAAAAATTACATTAAATTAGCCTTGGTTAAATCTCTAATAGCTATCAATTTCATTTCTTAATACGTTGAGGCACATGTACTTCAGGAACATCACTTATATACATCACTACATTGGGTGCATGACGTTCCAGAACTACGAGCCCTTTCTCTAGGGTCTTATATTTTATTCATATAAAAGTCTTTATAGTTTATTCATTACATCTGTGGATGGTTTATTTATAATAAAGAGCTTGGTCAGCTCTATTACTTATACAGTAATATATTTGCCTATACGGCTATATAACAACCACTTGTAATGAATATATTTATGTATATGTTATTGATTTAACTCCTTTTGGAGCACAGGGTGTCTACTTCTTGTCTAGCTAAATCTCCTTGTTAACCATCCTGGCCTAATTCATTCTCTGCAGAATAACAGAATTTAAAAAAAAATTACTGCTTTGTTTAGCCAGTTGTTTCTTGGTGCTTATCTATTTTATTACAAATAGTTATATTTCTTAGTTGTGGATCGTCCTGAGCAGATCCTCCTGGAGCACACCTAGTCTCTTAAGTTTTGATACCCTTACTTTAATCATCAATTAATGGAAAAAACCTAGCTGTTTAGTATGATCTCAGTAAAATTAACTCCTTGCAACTTTTTTACTTTCACTTACTATATATATGAAATATATTAAGGGAAAGTATTGCGATCATGAAAAATTTTGACTTCCCGTTTTAACGGATTTAAATTTCAATGGAAACACACGTCTTAACCAAGTCCCGCGAAATGGTCTGCCTGCTTGCTGTTTGTGTGTGAACAGATTAGCTCAAAAACTATAAACCATACGAACCTGAAATTAGGTATTTTTTATATGTATATGCCCGCGATATGACAGCAAAAATTTCATCAAAATTGATCAAACGGAGGGGACACTTTATTTTATTTATTTATTTATTTTTTTTTTTAACGTCCGCTTTATGCCACGAGGGCTATTCGGAACGGGTTATCTACGGGTAACCAACCTTGGCAAGCCGCTGAGTCTGTTCAGTGCGGCCGTCACCAAACAGAATCATGCGGGCTTGGGCGGGATTCGAACATTGTTATGTTTTTTTCAATTTTATCAAAAATAGCTTTAATGATTTTGATAAAACTGAGTTTTTGGTCTATGTATTCCCGCGATAAGACAGTAAAAAATTGATCAAATCGAGGGGGCACTTTATTTCATATTTTTTCCCCCATTTTTATGTCTTTTTAAATTTTCTCAAAATAGCTTTAATGATTTTGATTAAACTTGTCGTGTTTAATGACAATCAAGTATTCTTTAATTCATCATTCTTCATTTAATGGAAATTATTTGTTTCATGGTATCTATATGAAGTTTTCAATAACTACGTAGAGAATTATAAAATCAGATGACTTGGAGTATAATGCAATTGATGCATTGCCGAATTATCACAAGTAAAAACTTTAATTTAATAATAAAAAAATTTAGTGTACTTTAAAGAGCAAATACCAACAAAAATAAGTAAAAATGTGTGACTTTGAAAAATGGCATTATCAAGACACAGCAAATTGGTAAGTGAAAGTTGTGTGTTGCGCGCATTGCCCCAGATTTTTATAAATAATAATTTAATTTTTGATGCATATAAATCATTGTTAATAATGTCTCCAAAGTTATTCCTTATAAGAAAAACAATTTTCTTTCTTATTTATTTATTGTTTTTTGTTTGTTTATCTGAACAAACGGAATGAAACAGAATTTTATCTATATTAAAGCAATCAATACGATTTAATGTATTTAAATATTTCATAGGTCTTGCCCCAATCGATGATAACATCACAAAAACAATCATAAACGAAAATGTTTATTTATCAGATGGTAAAACAGATGAAAATGGAAAGCTCATCAAGTGCAAATTTTGGCCCTCTTGTGAAGCAGGAAATGATTGTCGGTTTTATCACCCTAAGGAATATTGTAGGTGAGTATCTGTTTTTTCAGTTGCTTAGCTATTGATGAATTGACTATTAATTTTGGGTCATTCCATATCAAATCAATGAGGGTCTGAACCTTTAGGTCTTGGAATTTAATAATTCTTAGTTTATTTTGGGACTTACAGTTTTTGAGATATAAAGTTTTGAAGTGATTAAGTAATTTGAAGTAAGTAAGCATAAACGGTGCATTTTTTAAAACAATTTTTAGGTGATATCTCAAAATATAATTGAGCTAGAAAACTGAAACAGGTTTCATATTTTTTCAGCGTTCTGTAAAATAACTACACCTACCCTCCTATTTTTGGCCTCATCCAATTTCCATCACCGATTGTTAGCTTCTACCCTTAGAGCCGTGATTCCGCTCGATTTTAATTTTTTTTTTTTTTTAATATTAACATTCAATTAGTCCTTTTTACTCTTTCGATTTAATTAGCAATTTTTATACTGCCTAAGACTCCGCTCTCGTTCAATTTGTATGCTTTCTAGGTATGATATCTGAAGCCCGAAAATAGGGTTAAGGGGGTGGGTCAGAGCGGTTACACCGATTTTTAATAATATTCCCACACCTACCCCCCTATTTTTGGCCTCATCCAATTTCCATCACCGATAGTTAGCTTCTACCCTTGGAGCCGTGGCTTGGATAATTGGAGAGACTACGAGCTCTTCTCTTTGCTGTGGCGAAATTGTCGTTCAACTCTAACGGACACCTATTTTTGCATTTCGAGAAAAAATATCTAATTTGGACTCATTTTAAAGATCTTGATACGACGAGTTTATCTCGAAGGCTCCTACGGGAAGTCGAAAACCATGTTTTAAAGCCGAAAAATGAAGCGTTCAAGACGAGTAAGCAATTTTTTGTTTCGGCGGTTTTAGTGAACTCTCTCCATTGCGCATCTCCCTGTCTTCTACCGAGCCGGCAGCTTCCCCCTCCAACATTCCACCTGATCCCTGTTATGTTGTTAATATATAACATATTATATTAAATCAATACCAAGATAATGATTACAGAATTTATTTTAAAGGCTCGCGGGCAAAACCGCGACGGGGAATGCTAGTGTTATATAATTTGTGATCCCAAAAAATAATAAACACAGGAAACCTAATATTTCAGGTGCTTAACTTCCAACTACATTTCCATTGTAATCGGTGTAACCGCTCTGGCCCACCCCCTTAACCCTATTTTCGGGCTTTAGGTATCATACCTAGAAAGCATACAAATTGCACGGGAACGGAGTGTTAGGCAGTCTAAAAATTTCTAATTAAATCGAAATAGTAAAAAGGACTGATTGAATCTTAATATTTAAAAAAAAAAAATTAAAATCGAGAGAAATCACTGCTCTAAGGGTAGCTAACAATCGGTGGTGAAAATTGGATGGGGCCAAAAATAGGGGGTAGGTTCGGTAACCCTAATAGGGTAAAATAGGGGTAAAATGTAAATTAAGTAATAGGGGTAAAACACTAATCCCATTTTAGCCATTTTTGGCCTCATCCAATTTCCATCACCAATAATTAGCTTATACCCTTAGAGCGGTGGTGAAACAGGTTTCATATTTTTTCAGCGTTCTGTAAAATAACTACTTATTTTTAAAATTTTGAAAAAAAAAAAAACACCACTTTTGATTTAAGAAATATGCACAGTTTGTTAGATATCAATGTATTTTAATATATATACCATATGTTTTTCCAATAAGTAAAAATTTTGAGCTATAATTATTTAAATTATTTTTCCCGATAAATTTGTAAATAATTTAAGAACCCAAAAAAGGTTTTTATGGGACCTCGGGGAATATACTCTACAAGATGCCAAAGGTTTCTTTCCAATTGGTACATCCATCGCGGAGAAATCAGTGAACATAGATAGAGAAAAAAAAAGCCATATAGGTATCGAATTGAGTAACCTACTCTTTCGAACTCGGTTAAAAATCGGTTATTTATAACTGATAGTTGTAATACACGAATTTGAGTTTATGAATTTAAGTATAAATGAAAAAAGCTGTAATTACCAAATTAATGATTTTAAGAAAACAAAACTATTATATAAGTTCAAATGTGGTTCGAAAATTAAGAAAAAATATTACGGATATGTACAGTCATGAAATAAATACATTCTGCTAAATAATTTCAATATTAGTTTGTTCCATCCATATATATATATATATATATATATGTTATTTTTTTATTTTACTTATATGTACATTTTTAGTGAATTTCAAATATCCGAATCTTCCATTCTTCAATATCCTGACAACATTTGGTTAAATAATCGATGCTGTACTATAATTATAATCTGATCTGGATCAAACTTAAAATATTGGTCTTGAATTTTGTTTTTTGTTTGTTTCAGAACCCTTCCTAATTGTAAATTTGGCCTGAAATGTTTGTATTACCATCCTCCTTGCAAGTTCGCTGATAAATGTTTAAATGTAACCTGTCCTTACACTCATGCTCCAAAAACCACACCTACTGTCAAAGGTGAGTATTATAAATGATTTTCTAAAACTTTATATTATCAGCAAGAACCAGATTTTCATATAAAATAAAATACTAAGTTGGTGAATACATATACATATAGAGGTCATATTAATAAACCCTTGGTCATTTTATTGGTTGAAAGGCAGGATCGTACTACATCAAAGTTGATTATCAATACAAATTTTTTCCCATTTTATTATACCAGCATTAAATCACTATTGATTCATACAAACAATATATGTATAACTGCTCAAATATTATACTGAATAGTTAACATAACTAGTTTCAGCTTAACTTGATTGAAAATAATGCATAAGTTCTATTTTTAAAACTTATTGAAAACCTCCAAATATCATGTAAATTTATGTATCCATATCTAGATCAAACCCCTAAAGGTGCTTTTACACTTACAAACATGCGAACCTCGCCATCAAACAGATAATCCCATGAACCTTGCCATACTGGTGTACTATAAACAGCTATTTACACTGAAATGTGTAAAGGCACCTAAGCACCTTTATACAACAATGTTCATTACAAAGATGGCTGACTTAAAACTAACAGCTGTTTTGACTTTTGCTCTCACTTATTATGGATAAAAGAACCTCAGAAAAATGTTTAAAAAAAAAGATCTAGAAGCTTATCTTAACTATTACTCAAGAGTTATTATACTATAACTTGAAAGTTATCTTTGAACACACTGGTGAACAGTTAATGTAACTGTTCGAGTTTGTTTAGGTTAGCTAAATAGTGTTCCGGACAGGCTGTTTGAGGGTGTGTAAAGACACCTTAAAATTTCCTGAACAATGTCATTATGAGTAAGTATTTGGTAATTATAATACTTTTTTATTTGGGCGTCTGTGTGGCCATGTGTCTTGTTTACTGAGTCTAATTACCAGAATACGTGTCTTATAAACCACAGAAAGTAGACTGATCGGCCTAAAATTTGTACAATCCATAGTTCAGCCCTTCTTAAGAACTCTGTCCCACATCAGGAGATATGGAATACTTTGGAGAATAAAAACATCCAAGGGGATCTTACCACTGAAACAAAATCCATTTAAAAATATGCAAAAGGTATGGTATGGATCAAGGAGTGAGACTCTTGAGGTAGTAGACCACTTTCCCTGACTAGGAACCATCATCAGCAGGTCTGGTAAAGTAGATGAATAAATTGGCAATAGAATCAATAAATTGAACCAACTATATTACCAGATCTACAACAGCATAGTTGGCCACCGAAATGTAGGGAAAGCGACGAACCTGCACATATACAAAGCAGTCTACCTCCCGGTATACTATTTGTATACGGCAGTGAAAGTTAGGTCATACTGGACAGACATGTCAGCCGGATAACAGGAGCAGAGATAAATTATCTTCGCAGAGGGGTCGGTAAAACAAGAAGGGATTGTCTGCGGAATACTTGTGTAAGGGATCAGCTATAAGTGCCTGAATAAAAAACCTACATTGAAAGAAGGCAGCTCAAGTGGTTCATCCATGTATGTCGCATGGATGAGAAATGGCTACTGAGAAAGGTAATGGCTGGGCAGAAGGCCCCGAGTTCACCCGAGAATTTGTTATGGGGAGTATATTCAGAGGATAGGAACAAAAAGAGGAACGACCCTAGCTCAAATGAAGAGGATGTGTCAAGACTGGAAAGAATGGCTCTGTTAGATTGAGAATTGAATAGAATGCCACTACACTGAATGGCACAACAGAGGAGATCGACAAAACTGTAATAAAAATAAAAATTTATTATTTATTAGCATTATGTTGACAAGGTACACTTCACTTCTTATGAAGATGTATGAAATTGGCTAAGTGATTGGTTTGACTTAAAAGAGGAAGAATTCTTTTGGCGGGGAATCCTTTTTATTGCCTGAGAGATGGAAAAATGCAGAGAGTGAAGGACAGTACTTTGAATAAAATAGTATTTATCATTTTTACACAATAAACGCATCCTGAAAGTTAGTTGATAAGAATGAGGCTTGAAGGAAAAGAGTATAATTATTTTTCTAAGAACATGACCTCTGCTTGTGACAGGCTGGAGAGTGACAAAATGAGCTCTATCATTGATTTTTGTGAATGTTATACTGCCTTTAGGTGCTTGAAAATGAGGTAGCTGCTATATTTCTAGCAAGTAGGGTAATTTTATAATCACCCAAGTACCATTTCTATACCTTTATAGATGGCAATGATTCAGAGCAGGGTCTAGACTATCGATTATGAGAGGGCGAAAAAACCTCAGAAATAGTGAATCACCAGGAAGAGATGTATTGTACATGTATTGCAAGAAGAGCTATTCAAGTATGGCAGAGGTAACGTGTATTCAACATCTTCTAATAAAAATTTGGTAACAAGAAAAAATGCCTTAGGAATGGAGTGAGACTATTTGTTTTCGGGCTTCATGTGGTGATGTAATTAGAGAGCTGTCAATAACGAGCTGTTAGAAATGAGATTCCCTGTAAATCTTGTATGCCTAATGATTAACAATTAAGAAGGTGAAATATGTGGTGCGTATCTTGGGTAAGATCTCAGAGAACTTTTGTAACCTTATCGGAAACGATTGCCTCACTTGTCTGCTTTTTAACTTGGCCTATGAGAGTGCAAGAAGGTCTGAAATCAATCAATGTTAAAGGTACTTTCTTTAAAAGAAATACAATGATCCTTGGCTTTGCAGAGGATGTAGATGTTATCGGAAGAATCTTTGAGAACATGAAAAACACATCCCAGAAGCTCCAAAAGCTACTGAAAAAATGGGGCTGGTGATCATTGAGGCTAAAACAAAGTATATGAGGATATTATGTAGATATAGGAATATATGTCTTTGAGCGAATGGGGAAATTTATTTATTCAGGTGATGATTCTATTGCCAATTTATTCATCTACTTTACCAGACCTGCTGATGATGGTTCCTAGTCAGGGAAAGTGGTCTACTACCTCAAGAGTCTCACTCCTTGATCCATACCATACCTTTTGCATATTTTTAAATGGATTTTGTTTCAGTGGTAAGATCCCCTTGGATGTTTTTATTCTCCAAAGTATTCCATATCTTCCAGAGTTCTTAAGAAGGGCTGAACTATGGATTGTACAAATTTTAGGCCGATCAGTCTACTTTCTGTGGTTTATAAGACACGTATTCTGGTAATTAGACTCAGTAAACAAGACACATGGCCACACAGACGCCCAAATAAAAAAGTATGGGAGGGAGCACGGGAGTGGGATGAGGACATCTTCCTAGCCTTTCTCGACCTGAAGGTGTCTTTCAACTCTGTCCCACATCAGGAGATATGGAATACTTTGGAGAATAAAAACATCCAAGTGGATCTTACCACTGAAACAAAATCCATTTAAAAAGATGCAAAAGGTGTGGTATGGATCAAGGAGTGAGACTCTTGAGGTAGTAGACCACTTTCACTAGGAACCATAGTCTGGTAAAGTAGATGAATAAATTGGCAATAGAATCAATAAATTGAACCAACTATATTACCAGATCTACAACAGCATAGTTGGCCACCGAAATGTAGGGAAAGTGACGAACCTGCACATATACAAAGCAGTCTACCTCCCGGTATACTATTTGTATACGGCAGTGAAAGTTAGGTCATACTGGACAGACATGTCAGCCGGATAACAGGAGCAGAGATAAAGTATCTTCGCAGAGGGGTCGGTAAAACAAGAAGGGATTGTCTGCAGAATACTTGTGTAAGGGATCAGCTACAAGTGCCTGAATAAAAAACCTACATTGAAAGAAGGCAGCTCAAGTGGTTCATCCATGTATGTCGCATGGATGAGAAATGGCTACTGAGAAAGGTAATGGAAGCCCGCCAGCTGGGCAGAAGGCCCCGAGGAAGGACACCTTCAGGTCGAGAAAGGCTAGGAAGATGTTCTCATCCCACTCCCGTGCTCCCTCCCATACTTTTATTTGGGCGTCTGTGTGGTCATGTGTCTTGTTTACTGAGTCTAATTACCAGAATATGTGTCTTATAAACCACAGAAAGTAGACTGATCGGCTTAAAATTTGTACATTCCATAGTTCAGCCCTTCTTAAGTATTGGAATAATTACACTAAACTTCCAATTCTTAGCCTTTGTATTTGATGAACACTGAGGCAATGCCATCTCTTCCTGGAGCCATTCCAATTTTCATTTTCTCAATGGTACCGGATATCTCCTCTTTTTCTGTTGACTCCTGACTTGTAAGATTACAGATGTTAGTTAAAGTGCTCCCCCAACCTGGAGAACTAGGAGAAAATGTTTAATTACCATGCCAAGATCTGTTATCACTTTGGGGCTAACATTAACCTAAAATAATTGCAAAAATTGCAATTATTTGAATTAATGCAAATATGTCGCACAAACAATAAGAATTTAAATTAGTAACAACATAACAGTAACTTTAAGTGACTTGAAAGGAACCTTTTCCTTCGATGTTCAAGGATAGACTAAGCCCATAGTCCACCGCTTCTAATATTTAGTCCACAATGGAACACCCCAGAAAGGTCTAGATCATTCCAAAACATGTGGTCAGGTACTAATACATGAAGGTAATGGTTCCAGAATATTCTAGAAATCTATTACTGTAACAGAAATAATCATGTGTCTTTGTTTAACGCCGCAGTACTTCTATGCCATCAATCATCTGACAAAAACCATGAAACATTTACACAAATCAAAGTGGAACTAAACCATAGTGCTTCAGAATTTTTTCATTACTTGTTGGGTTGCATTTAAAATGGTGAAGGTTACTATCGGCATGGAAATGCTATATCTTCGTTAAATTGCTCAATACAATATTTTAATCAATTAAGCCATTAATTCTTTAATTTTTTTTTTTTTCAGCTAAGGTGTGGGCTAAAGTTCCTTTGGCACCTTCAAATGGTCAAATTTGCATGTATTATCCAAACTGTAAGAAGCCATTCTGTCCTTATCAACATAGTTATTCAGGGACGACTGGAATTGTAAGTATATATATATATATATATATATATATATATATATATGTATGTATATACCGGTATATATGTATATACCGGCAGTGCATATACATACATATATATTATATATGTATGTATATACACTGCCGGTCAAAAGTTTAGGACCACCTCAATATTTTGCAATAAAAGAAGGAAAATAAAGATTTAAATCAAAATTTTATTAAAACAATGTCTAAATATCTGTGAAATAAATGTACATAAAACAATATAGAACAATGGGTTAATGGTAAAACTGTGTGAAAAAATTGATCTATACGTTTTTTTATCAAAAAATCTCCCTTTGCTTTTCAAGACGGCTTGAACTACTCGTGGCTTTCTTTCAATAGGTTTTCCTAATTTTTTAAATGGCATGTTATTCCAACAACTTTTGAGGAGCTCTCAAAGGTGTTTTTGTGAAGTTGGAGCATGAGTTCGGACGTTCCTATCCAGTTCTTCCCAAAGCTATTCAATTGGATTGAGATCCAGAGATTGAGCTGGCCAGGTCATGTTCTTCATTTTCTTGTAAATAGCTTCTGTTTGGAAGAATGTTTTGGATCATCATCTTGTTGCATTATAAAACCAGAAGGGATTTCATGGTCTTTCAAAATGTCTTTGTATCTCTCTTTGTTGAGTATTCCTTGAATTTGTTTGAGATCTCCTTGACCAAAGCCCAAGAAACACTGAACACAAAAACTGAACCTCACTCATGCTTATCAGTCGGGATTATACACTGAGGAATAAACTTTTCTGATGGTGAACGACGAACCACAATCCTGCGACTTGATCCAAATACCTGAAACTTTGATTCGTCGGTCCAGAGTACTTTTCTCCAATCCTCCACGGTAAAATCCTTATGAACAAGTGCCCACTGATACCTTTTCTTTTTATTAGCAGAAGGTAAATGTGGTTTCAGTGTACCGACACGCCTCAACAAGTTAGCTTCCCTGAGTCTGCTTGTTACAGTTAAAACAGAAATAGATTTTTTGGTAGTAGTATTAACCTCAGCTCTAATCTATGGGTCAGTGAGTGCTCTTCAAAAAATATATTTATCTTCCTGAGTAGGTGTTATTCTGGGTCGTCCTGATTGAGCTTTGTCATGAAGAGAGTGTGACTCCTCGAAGCGAGCAATGGTGTTATGGACTCCTGTTTTTGAAATTTTTAGATGAGCGGCAATTTGGCACTCAGACTTTTTTACTTTGTGTAGTGTGTAAATTGCACTACGCAGTTCAACAGAAAATTCCTTCTTTTTACCCATTTTTGTAAGTGAAAATGGAAAAAAGAAATAGACAATTAAAATGTTCAAAATTTGTGGTCTGAAACACAATGAATCACACTTAAACATACTGAAACACTGACAAATAATGAGAGAAACAAATTGTTAGATAGACCGGAATGTAAACATAACTCCAGACACAACAAACACATTGTTAATCCTTAATGATTATTAGGGCATTGTCATTGACAGTATTATTGCAACTCTTCTTAATTACAATCTTTATTTTTCTCGCTGTTTTTCTTACATCTGATTAACAGAATTGACTGCAAATGCACGTTTCTACTGGGTATTCAATATAATCATGTACATAAAATTAGACATAATCGCTGTTTTAAGTAATTTTAATTTAAATATACTGGTGATCCTAAACTTTTGACCGGCAGTGTATATATATATATATATATATATATATATATATATATATATATATATATATATATATATATATATATATATATATATATATATATATATATTTTACTTTCATTTACCTATATATTTGAATTTTTATTTCCGGTTTTCAAAGGAAATTCACGTTTTAGGGTCTCCTGAGGCCATATAACCAAGTCTCACGAACAGGTTTGTGTGTATGTGTGTGTGTGTGCGTGCGCGCGTGCGTGCGTTCGTGTGTGTGTGTGTGTGTGTGTGTGTGTGTGTGTGTGTGTGTGTGTGTGTGTGTGTGTGTGCGTGCGTTCGTGTGTGTGTGTGTGTGTGTGCGTGCGTGCGTTCGTGTGTGTGTGTGTGTGTGTGTGTGTGTGTGTGTGTGTGTGTGTGTGTGTGTGTGTGTGTGTGTGTGTGTGTGTGTGTGTGTGTGTGTGTGTGTGTGTTTGTTTGAGCTTGTGCGTGCGTGGGTTGGTGTTTGTGTGTGTGCGTGTGCGTGTGTGTGCTTGTCTGTACAGACTAGCTCAAAAATGGTAAACTGCACGAATCTGAAATATGGTATTTGAGGTAGCTATATGCCTGTAATGTGGAAGCAAAAATTTTATCAAAATTGAGTGAACGGAGGGGGCACTTTATTTCATTAATTTTTACCATATCTTTGTTTTTTTGCGATTTCTAAAAAACGGCTCTAAAGATTTTGATTAGACCCATCATGTTTAATGAGAATCAAGTATTCTTTAATATCAGTTAGGATTTATAATTATAAAAATGTTCTGAGGGGTCTTAAAGTTATTTTATTTTCTATAAAGTACCTCGTTTTTTGGAAAAATTAATTGTCCCTCATTATGGCTAGTTAGAAGACATAGCTAAACATGAATATCAAAAAAATTTATAAGCATTTACTGCAGAAAAAATTAATAATGTTTCACCAAGATTGAAATTTCAATTCTGTCAACAATTACTGTATTATTTGAAATTATTGTTAATTTGAAGATGTTATCAATAATTTGACAATTTATAATTCACAAGTTATATGCACTGTGAAAAACAAGGTCCAAGACAATCATTTATAATTATAGTTTAGTTTAGTTCGATTGTAGATTTCTGATAATATCAGAACAGTAATAAGTTTTTTCAATAGGCATAAGTGGAAACATAATTAGAATTGTGAAAAGTTGTATGAAGCAGCTACAGTACAAATTAGTATCAACGGTAACTATTCTTAGGATGATGTCAAGTTTGGACTTTCACAAAGAGAAAGCCTCAGTCCTGTTCATTTTATTGTATTATTGCTTAGTAATATGTAAACTTTTTTTGGCAGAAGAGCAACTTCTGTTCTACAAGAGGTAGCAGTGAATGAAGGTTCCAAAAAATTAAAAGCAGGTAGGGTCTCAAAAATTTTTTCATATATTGACCTTTATAGAGTCACAGTCATATTGTATTATTTGCTGACGTTTCGCTCGTCTGCGAGCATTTTCAAAGCTAAAAAGACCTAAAAAGGGGAAAATCACAGTCTTGTGGTTAAATTTTTTTTACAATTAAAAACCTTATGAGCAAAACAACAATACAAACACAAGAACTCACTTACCAATTTTTCAACAAAATTCATAAAAGTTCACAATTTTAAATAACTGTATGTCATTTGGTAACAATGATTAGAACTAGTATATAAAAAAATCTGGTGCGTGCGCGAAACACACAACTTTCACTTACCAACTTACTTAGATGAGAAATTGACGTGTTTTGTTAGATATCATTTCCCAAAATCACACATTTTTCTACATTCATATCTTATTTTTATTAATCGTTAAAGCCGTTTTTGAGTAAATAAAAAAACCCGTGAAAATGATACAAAATTTATTAAGTAAAGTCCCCCCTTCGGTTGATCAATTTTGATGAAATGTTGGCTATCACATATTTGGCATATACATACATCAAATACCCAGTTTGGTCACAATCGTGAAAGCCATTTTTGAGTAAATAAAAAAAGCACGTAAAAATGATACAAAATTTATTAAGTAAAGTGCCCCCTGCGGTTGATCAATTTTGATGAAATTTTTACAGACATATCTCGGGCATATAAGTAGATCAAATACTAAGTTTAATCAAAATCGTTAGAGCCGTTTTTGAGAAAATCAAAAAAAACACGTGAAAATGTTACAAAATTTATTAAGTAAAGTCCCCCCTCCGGTTAATCAATTTTGATGAAATTTTTACAGTCATATCTCGGGCATATAAATACATCAAATACCCAGTTTGATCAAAATCGTTAAAGCCGATTTAGAGTAAATAAAAAAAAACACGTGAAAATGTTACAAAATTTATTAAGTAAAGTCCCCCCTCCGGTTAATAAATTTTGATGAAATTTTTACAGTCATATCTCGGGCATATAAATAGATGAAATACTCAGTTTAATCAAAATCGTTAGAGCCGTTTTTGAGAAAATCGAAAAAAACCTAAAAAGTTATTAAATAAAGTACCCCCTCCCTTTGAGCAATTTTGATGAAATTTTTGCTGTCACATCGCGGGCATATACCTACACTAAATACCCAATTTCAGGTTCGCACGGTTTATAGTTCTTGAGCTAGTCTGTTCACACACACACACACACACACACACACACACACACACACACACACACACACACACACACACACACACACACACACACACACACACACACACACACACACACACACACACACACACACACACACACACACACACACACACACAGACACACTCACAGACCATTTCGCGGGACTTGGTCATTTTGACTCAGGGGACCCCAAAACGTGTATTTCCGTTGAAAACCGGAAGTCGAAATTTTTCACGATCGCAATACTTCCACTTACTATATATTACATATATAGGTAAGTGAAAGTAAAAAGAATACAGTAGTAACATTGTAGTGAAAAAAAAAAAAAAAAAACTATCCTGCAATTAAAACTATCCTTATTATCTTGCTAATGCATTGAGCTAGAGTAATCACAAGGTGGTATTAAAACCATAAACAGGGAATGATCTCAGATGGTGTCTAACTAAATCCAGATATTTCAAAATAAAAATTAAATTAAATTAAAATTATAATCAATTAATAAAGAACTCATAGAAACAGCAACATCATAGTTATTATTATTAAATAATAAAATAACTAATAATAATAATATAAAATATGATAAATAATAATAAAATAATTATTAGAGGTCAAAAAATGCATAACAATTTATATAATCTAATCATTATAATTGACATTTTACATTGATTTATAAAAAACATATAATTGTAAGTAAAAACATATTTATGATTGTGAAATTGAAAATAAAATCAAAAATAAAATATAAGATCCTATTATCAATTTAAAACCTATTTATAATATTACCATACAATTTTGTTATTTCCAAGCATTCCTTTCTAGAGTTGACTAAATTGTTGATGTTTCTATTTATATGTATGCTCTCCATAATCTCCCTCTTTTTCTTATGCCTTTGCGAGCAACTATTATGGTCAATATATAAGTCCTTGCTAGTGACTCTATAAAGGTCAATATATAAAAAATTGTTTGATACCCCACCTGCTTTTAATTTTTTGGAACCTTCCTTCATTATTATAGTGGTTTTGTCTTCTTCTAATTGAAGATTAGTACTCAAGTAGCAGTGAATGTGAAGTGTTGATGCTCTTTCTTGCTGACGATATTGTCCTACTCTGTGAATTTCGGCACAGTGCACATAAAGAACCTAAAATATTAGAATTATACTGTATGCCATTCATTAACTATGAACCCAGAAAAATAAAAATACATTTAACAGGTAGTTACATTAATAATCCTTAAAAACTTACCCTACAACATCTGTACTTTTGTAATCCTTCCTACTAATGCAAACAATATTAACATACAGACACCCATGGAAGATGGGTCAAAAGCCCCCCAAACATTAGGTGAATAAAATAAATAATAAGACATGAAAGATGTTGTTTGTTTGTTTAACATCACTTTATGCCACGAAGGCTATCGTACCGGGAATCCTAAATTTTGCCTATCCAGGTTTAATTAGGATAGGGATCTTTAACGAGTATCTGACATCATGCGTACAGGCTCGGGACCTAAAACCTACCTGATATTGAAAAATACTTGATTCTTATTTAACATAACAACTTTAATCACAATCGTTAAAGCTGTTTTTGAGAAAATCATAAAAATGTAACTGTAATCATAATTATATATGCCCACCTACCCACTGACATATAATTACAATTTCGTATGACTCCTAGGTTTTGTGTTAGTCTGTTCACACACAGACCATTTAGTGGGATTTGGTTATTTGGACCTAGGGAAACCTAAGATGTGTATTTATTTCATCTGAAAATCTGAACCAATCGCAATACTTTCCCTTACTATATACTCGTATTTCATATAGATGTAGGTGAAATAAAACATTTATTTGGTTCAGTTTTCAAAATTCCGGTATTGATCACCATACTTTGCCTTAATATATATTTCATCGGTAAGTAAGTGAAAATAAACATTAACTCTGATAAATTTTTGGAAGCTAAAATCCTATTTAGTGCATAAAGGAAAACTCTAATATGTTAGCCGTAACATTTCAGGTTTGAATTCCCCATCAAAAAGGTCGAGGTGTTGCTAAGTTTTCTTGATGCTGCACTTTTTCCTTAAATTTTCTTTTAATAAACTTTTCCAAAGTTAATTAATTAATTTTCAAAATTAATTTATTTTTAATTAAAAAAATAATTTCATTAGTAATTTCAGTAACTTCTAATATTTGGTTGAAGCTATTTACTTTAACTATGATTTTTTTTTCAGCCTTGCAAGTTTGGGATCAACTGTACGAAAGGTACTTGCGAGTTTGATCACACTCAGCTCACTAAAAATCCTTTTAAATGGGTCAATCAGAATGCAGAATGACATCTATGGGCTTTTTTATAGTAGTAAAGGAATTGTATATAGTCAGATGGATTTAGTTTTTAATTGTTAGCGTGGTTTTTGTTTAGGCTTATTTATTTTACTTTATGAATTTAATTGTTTGTATATAATTTTAATGTTTAATACTTTTTCAGTTTATTATTTATTTTTAGGGAAAAATAAGGATTTTTTTTTATTTTTATTCTTAACAATAGGCTAAGTAAGTTACCATCTCCAGCTTAAAGAAGTTAGAGAGCCAGCCTATTTTTATAAAATAATAAATCAGTTTGACATTTTTTTTTTTAATATTTAGTTTATTCCTTAATCGATAGAATTAGTTGAACAGTGTTTTATACCACTGAAACAAACAAAAAAATATAGCAACTGATACCTCACTTTCCTTGACAAATTTGTTACTGATCTAACCTTTTTGTAATAATTTTATCAATTTTCTTTGTTTAATTGAGTATAAATCATCATGTTTGATGATTTACTCCTCTTTGTCAATGGTTAATTTGTACGTTTTTCATTTGAAAAATGTTTTTTATAAAATTATTTTCATATGTGCAGCATATTTATTATACTTATTGGTGTGCTTGAAAAATTAAAAAGTGATTTAAACTGTAAAATAATGTATTATACATGTATATAGGATAAGATGTATAAAATTTGTATCACAAGTTGAGTTCGTTATAAATATTTATAGTTCAATTAAAATAAGGAAACAAACTTTTTTAGGGATATGATTAGTCAAAAATTCCACAATAGTTTTATATAAAAATAAAATTAAAATGGCATTATGATGGTGTTATATTTGTTTATGGTTAGGGCTATAAATTAATTTTTTAAAAATTTAATTTGAAAAAAATATATAAATGTTTATTAGCAATCTTTGGTTTTTCATTATATATATATATATATATATATATATATATATATATATATATATATATATATAAAAATCTCGTGTCCCGATGTTTTTCGGAGGTAAACTCAGAAACTACTCAACCGATTTTTATAAAATTGTGTGTATTTTTGTCCAACTTTAAAGATAGGATATTTTTTATCTCGATTATTGGCCTCAATATTTCTTTTATTGCAAATTAAATGCTTTTTTACTACAATTGAGAGTGATTATTTGTAAGTTTTATAATATAAATTTCCAACAGATACGTTGATTCATTGCCACAACACTTCATTTTTGATATTTACGATGGTTAAGCATCCAGTAACCAAATCCAATTTTTTCGACTTGGACTAGGAAATTTCGTGGTTTTCCCTAGGGTAATTTTGTGCGCCTTTTCACGCACAGGGAAACCATCGAATCTATCTGTGTTAACAAAAGGAAGGTTAATCAGAAACATTGTGCTCCTATTAACACTTCAATAAATTAAAAATATAAATTCTAATAATAAAGAAAAATGTAAATTATTATTATAAAAAGTTGTAAATTAGTGTTTTCTATCTCATTCTTAATATTCAATTTTTATATGTTTCGATAAGAATATACTGCATGGTTAGAGGTTTCTCCCCCTCAATGCTGGGTTTTGATAATCTGTTTCAGGTAGAACCTTCTGATGAGATTTCATCAATCTCACAATATCATGTATTATATTTCTGAATTTAATTAATACTATTGGGCTATTCCACGTCAAATCAACGCAAAAATATATCATTTTGAACCTCACCATTTCAGATTTTCTTGAAATTTGGTATATGTTTACTACTTGTACCTACTAGAACAATTGTGAAATATTACTGAGATATGTCTACCCGCTTTTGAATTATCGGTCTCTAAAGCCCTCAAAAATAGGTCCAGAAACAGAAAAAATCATGAATAAAAATAGCTGTAGATGTTTTCCAAATTTGACTAGGCCTATGAGATTGGTGTCGTTTAACCGCACATTCCATGCCATTTCATATGATACAACAATGTATAGGTTGGTACTTAAGAAATTTTCTTAAAACTAAATGTAAAATTTTAATTTCAGTTTTCACAAAAAGGGCATTTTTTAAAAAATTTATATTTCTTTGAAAAATAGGTAGTATTATTTCTATTCATACAGCAAAATATAAAAGTGGGATGAAAATTTCTTCATCACTAAACAAATTGAAAACTAGTAATAAAATTTCATTAAATCTAGCATTTTATGATTAAAAATAGCTGCAGATGTTTTCCAAATTTGACTAGGACTATGAGATTGGAGTTGTTTAACAGCGCATTCCATGCCATTTCATATTATATACAAAAATGTATAGGTTGGTGCTAAAGAAATTTTCTTAAAACCAAGTTTAAAAATTTAATGTATATTTCCTGGGGGAAAGGGAATTTTTTTTAATTTTTATATATTTTTTTTAAAAAATAGGTCATACTGCCTATACCTATACATAGCTGTATATCATATGAAATGGCATGGAATGCGTTCTTAAAAAACACCAATCTCATAGTAATAGTCCAATCTGGAATACACCTGCAACTATTTTTAATTATAAAATGCTGGATTTATGAAATTTTATCACTAGTTTTCAATTTTTTTAGTAATAAAGAAATCCCACTTTTATATTTTGTTATATGAATAGATATACTACTACCTATTTTTTTACAAAAAATCTAAAAAAATTAAAAGATGCCCTTTTTGAGAAAACTGTAATTAAAATTTTAAACTTGGATTTAAGAAAATTTCTTTAGTATCAACCTATGCATTGCTGTGTATCATACGAAATGGCATGGAATGTGCTCTTAAAAAACACCAATCTCATAGTACTAGTCCAATCTGGAAAACACCTGCAACTATTTTTAATTATAAAATGCTGGATTTATGAAATTTTATCACTAGTTTTCAATGTTTTTAGTGATCAAGAAATTTTCATCACACTTTTATATTTTGTTATATGAATAGATATACTACTACCTATTTTTTTACAAAAAATCTAAAAAAATTAAAAGATGCCCTTTTTGAGAAAACTGTAATTAAAATTTTAAACTTGGATTTAAGAAAATTTCTTTAGTATCAACCTATGCATTGCTGTGTATCATACGAAATGGCATGGAATGTGCTCTTAAAAAACACCAATCTCATAGTACTAGTCCAATCTGGAAAACACATTTTTAATCATAAAATGCTAGATTTATGAAATTTTATTACTAGTTTTCAATGTTTTTAGTGATCAAGAAATTTTCATCACACTTTTATATTTTGCTGTATGAATAGAAATAATACTATCTATTTTTCAAAAAAATATAAAAAAATTAAAAGATGCCCTTTTTGTGAAAACTGAAATTAAAATTTTACATTTAGTTTTAAGAAAATTTCTTTAGTACCAACCTATACAGTGTTGTATATCATATGAAACGCCATGGAATGAGCTGTCAAACGACACCAATCTCATAGTCCTAGTCAAATTTGGAAAAATTTACAGCTATTTTTAATTATGATTTTTTCTGTTTTTGGACCTATTTTGGGGGGCTTTAGAGAACAACAATTCAAAAACGGGTATTCATATCTCAGTAATATTTCACAATTGTTCTACTAGATACAAGTAGTACACATATACCAAATTTCAAGAAAATCTGAAATTGTGAGGGTCAAGCCTGTGTTGAATTGACGTGGAATTACCCAGCTTTAATTAAACTTTTTAAACAACATCGATTTTGTCTCTTTTTTCGATTTTCTTAAGTACGGCTCTATCCTTTTTGATTAAACTCGTAATTTTTAATAAGAAGCAAGTATTCTTTAATATCTGGTAGCTTTTATCATTATTGAAATGTTTTAATGGGGTTTAAATGGCGAAGCAAAAAGTTTGTTGTATCATATGAAATGGCATGGAATGTGCGGTTAAACGACACCTAATTCATAGGTCTAGTCAAATTTGGAAAACATCTACAGCTATTTTAATCATGATTTTTTCTGTTTCTGGACCTATTTTTGAGGGCTTTAGAGACCAATAATTCAAAAACGGGTAGACATATCTCAGTAATATTTCAAAATTGTTCTAGTAGATACAAGTAGTACACATTAGTGATGTAAAACTATTGATAGTCACGACTATCGATAGTTTCGATAGTATCGGACATAAAACTATCGATAGTTTTTAATGATGACCGGAGGGGGGGGGGGGGGTAGAATTTTTCAATGATAGGAGCTTTTTAATGTATGTTATCATTTGCAATTTTTTTCTTTTCTTTTTTATTACGGAATTAGTTAAACACAACTGTATATATATGATGGGTTCCATTATAGCTTGAAATAGTTTTTGTCAAAATCAAGATTGGTAATAGCAGCAATAAAAAATGTTATCAAAAAGTCAAGGAAACTGTAATTAGGGGAAAGTTCAAGTAACTATGCGCTCAGGATTGCAGCGGATTAATAATGCTAACTCTGTGTTTCCCTGGAAGTATGGAATCTGAAGTCCATCAGGAGCTTGAGAAAATCTTTGAATTAACAAAAAAGTTTATTAAGTTTATTTCTAATTC
Organism: Aelia acuminata; assembly: GCA_911387785.2. Lineage (NCBI taxonomy): Eukaryota > Metazoa > Arthropoda > Insecta > Hemiptera > Pentatomidae > Aelia > Aelia acuminata. Next base: position 154,403,744 of record OU426978.1, on the reverse strand, counting down.
ATTTGAAATTTAATTTTATTTAACTTAATCGATAACTCCAATAAAGCATTCATTATAATTATTATACTACTTTGACGAGGTTTTTAGTAACCTTTGAATTAAAACGTTTAATACTTAACATTCAAACTCCGTTCTCATCATGGAATATGGTTTATCATTGTTATTGTGTTGTTCCACATTGTGTGATCTTGACCAAATCAGTACACAATTTTTGTATGTGCCCATGATATCATAGCTAGGCATAACTCTGAGGTCATTCCGGCAAATCTTTAGTTTTTTTTTCATTCATTACATTAGTTTATGAATTTATTTATTTACTTAGAGCTAATTCGTTCTGTTCTTTTAAATGCATTTAATATTCCTTATGACTCAAGAAGCTTTTTCCTAGTTTTGAGTTCACTTTTACTTCATTTACATTCATGTGATACTTTATGTGAGTAGCAATGTTAAAATATCTGTTCAGTTATTTTGAGTTTTATATCTTTTACATTAAAGTAATGTTTTTTTTTTTTTATTTTTTATTTATTTTTTTTTTTTTATTATAGTGTGGATATATAAATATAAATGAAATTTTACCGTAGCATTTTGATTATTTCCCATTTAATGAATTATATAGCTAATAAATTAAATCATTATATATTATATATGGTGCTTAAAGGCAGAGGTTATTACTTTTCCCCTTTAAAAAACAAAGTTTTCGATAGTACTATCGATAGTCCAATAAACTATCGATAGTTCGATAGTTTTAAAACTATCATTAGTATGGATAGTACTATCGATAGTTTTACATCTCTAGTACACATATACCAAATTTCAAGAAAATCTGAAATGGTGAGGCTCAAGACTGTGTTGAATTGACGTGGAATTACCCTATTGCAAAAGATTAGTTAGGTACATTTTTGCTGACTGACTGTTGTGATTGCACTAAACATTATTCCAATTAATTCTGTATCAGTTCATTTTACATGTGCATAATTTAAATTTAATCATGCCTCTGATGATTGGATCATTAATACATACTTAATATATAGATAGTTAAATATGAGATGTAAAAATAAAAAATTAATTCATCATTGGTTTTTAGACTAGGTGAAACGTTTTTTTCTTTATCAGTGAATTTTGATTTGACTGTATTATAAAGATTTAGAGATAATTAATCCAACACTTTCACAGCTACTAAGCCACAGCAACGCGTGGCCGGGTCTGCTCATATATATATATATATATAATACGTTGTGGCTGGATAATTCAATTTTTATTTAATTTGTATCAATGATAAACCCTTAAATGCATCCAGTTTTCTTGTGGGAACACATCTCATTCCCATGATAAAATCTCATTCCCCTCTCTTGGCCCCCCAGTGTACCATAATTTTTACTCTGATGGTACATCATATATATTAATTTTTTATGTATACTCCAGTTACCTTGTACATCTTCAGTTCCATCAAGGGTGGTTGTAGGTTTCGTTTTGTTTTCTGTAAGGGATGTGCCCGAGATGCAGAAACCAAGTTTCCCACCCCAGCAGCCCCCAGACCAATTTTGAATATCCTAAAGTTCCGATAATATTGTACTTTTTTCAGTTTTGACCATGAAGAAGCACATTTTTGACAAAACCTATTCTCTCTATTTTTTAACTAAATTGAAATCCATACAATGTAAGAACCTAACTAGCTCATTAGACTAAAAAACTTCTTAGATACAGGTTTTCAAAGTTAGGCCAATTTTCTAAACTTGAATTTTTTTCGCCGATTTTCATGTTTGATCATATTCCATTGTCTTTATTTTCAGACCTTAGATGTTCAATTTTGGCTAAAGCACTCAGCTTATATTAATTTTAAGTATATATTATTTTATTTGTAAAAAATCATAAACTTTTATGATTAGTTAAAGTTCTGATTTACTTTAGTTTAAATTTTAACTAGCTGCAGCTAGCTCAAACATATATTATGCTCTAAGAAATAAATAATGTTACTGTGTATTAGAGTTTATGGCTTGAATAAAATAATAAAGTGATGTTTGGAAAGTTATTGTACAGCATGAATAATCAAAAGCTGGAACGAATGTTGAATGAATGTAATATAGCAAACGGTAGTCTTATGATCATGACACCACGTAAGCTGTCATTTTAGAAAATTGTTGATCATTGTATGTTTGAATTGGCTCAAACCTACAATTTTAGGTATAGGGGAGGGTGGGGCAATATGAAACACAAAAGTTTCTTTTACCCATAGCACCCCACCTGAGACTTTATTTTCAATTTTTTTTTTTTTTTTTTGTTTCCACGTTACCTCAGGATCTAATCTATGTAAGAAATTCTTTAAACATTATTTTATGCATCAAGAATGACCGCCAGCAGCTATTTTTCAAAAAATTTAATTTTGTTTCATTGTGCTCCAAGCCCTGGGTACAATGAAACAGCACAAGTACTTTGAAACAGCTGAAAAAACAACACCATAATTAACGAAAAAACTTTTGGCTGCCAGTCGTTTTTCATTCTCCTGCATTATTCGGAAAAGTGGCGGATTTACGGGGGGGGGGGGGGGGGCTTTCGGGCTGAAGCCCACAAAACATTCAAAATTATAATAATAAATTGATCTCTATTAAAATATTAATTTTTAAGAATGGCCCATTTCCATTATTATATTGTATAATGTGTTCGGTTTTGTTGATATCGCTAACTATGTAATATAGTTAATAACAAAGCCCTCCTTTATAAGTAAGTACATAACCTCCAATTAATACGAAGCTGTTATGAATATGGCGTTAAAAGCTGCAGTTGCGTTGTGTCCCGTAGCCGCAGGGTAACTACACAACAGCGTAAGCGTGCTCGCCCCGCGGTCGCGACGAAAGCAGGCAGAGCAAATTGGCAACACGGCAATGTCTTGTATTTTAACTGAATTCGGGGAATTCATTCAAAACTCTGCGGGCCAGTTTGGCATGTGGCAACACTGACGCACATCTAGTGCCATTCTGTGCGAGGAATCGAGCGTAGTGTTTTGTGGCTGCTATTGGTGGTACTGTCGATTTCTTTGTGAAAAAGTCTTATCAAGTGTATTTCATCTGTGATAAATGTAAAAGGTTTTATTCACTTATGAATAATGAATCAGGGTGGAGCTCCCACAGGCAGGTAGACTCACTGATTTTACATATGAAAAATATGACATTGGCAATTACGTTGGAAAGGCCAGTATGACTGATAAAGAAACGTATAGCATTTTAACTAAAACTTGGGTCCCAGATAGCGCATATGTTTTTCCAACTAATTTAGAATCTGGACAAAAAAGGAAATTCAATATAACATAACAACAATGAATATCACAAAGTGTCACTTTTAAAGAGCACCGAATTTTTGAAAAGGTTTTCTAAAGCAAATGAAAGGATCGCTGAAAATAGAAAACGATTATTCTTTGTGGGACTTAGAATATAGCTTTGCGTTGGTTCGGCGTTGATAACCAGATGGGTTTTACGCCGTTGAACATAAATAAACAACCAGCTTTGCGTTGGCATCGAGATGATGGCTCTTTAGATTTGCAGAGTGATGTAACCCCTTGCTACGATTTCGGGTTGACGCTGGCGATACGTATCTAAAGAATCACCTTCAAAATGCTCCCAAAAATCCTACTTTCATCAGCAAAACCACGCAGAACGACCTGAGTGCTGTGGGGATGTTATTGTAGAAAAAGTAAAAAAATCACATTTTTTCTCATTGATTGCAGATGAAACCCGGGACACTACCTCTATTGAGCAGATGGCCGTAAGCCTTAGATATCTGGATATCGATCTAAGTCAGATTAAGGAACTGTTTATTGGGTTTGTAGGGGCGACCTTACTGGGGAAAAACTAACAATACTTTTAATAGACAAACTTCAAGAACTAGGGCTCGATATTGCTAATTTAAGAGGTCAAGCGTATGATGGATGTTCCAACATGTCAGGCCATTTTCAAGGAGTGCAATCCTCTTGCAGTGTATGTACATTTTGCATCACACCAATTGAATTTTGTTTTAAGCCATGCATGTTCTGAACCAAGTATCAGAAATGCTAGTTGTACAATCAGAGAAGTAATAAATTTCATAAAAGATTCTGCTCAAAGAGTGCAGAAAATGGAGAATACCCTAATTGAGCAACATCCAGAAGAAAAGCGACACAAACTGATAAGTTTGTGCGAAACTCGTTTTATTGAGCGACATGATGCAATTACCTTTTTTTTAAAAGTGTTTGTTTCTGTTCTGAGATGTTTAGATATTATCGAAAGAGAAAAACCAACATCAAAATCTGCTCGTCTTATTTTCTCTGTACGAAGGTTTAACTTCATTATTAGCCTTCACATTCTGGGAACGATTCTGGATTTAACCACCAAGTTATCTGAGGATCTTCAAAGTCCAAATGTTGAACTTCAAGAATGTTATACGATGGCTAATACAACAATTGTTTTATTCCAAAGATATCGTTCAGATATTGTCTATAACAGGATTTTTGACACAAAAGTCAAAGTGGCAACCCAACATGACATTGAGGTGGTAAGTCCTCGAAGTGTCAGGACTCAGATTCATCGAGCAAATGCTGAGGCCTCCAATCCACGTGTCTTATAGGATAAATGTTTTCAACCCGTTTTTAGATACGCTTATTTGTGAAATGAAAACTAGATTTTCCCCAACTACCGTTGAACTCACCAAACTTTTCAGTCTTGTCCCGACATTTATAAAACCAGCTGAATATGATGATGAGGTTGTGATTGCAGCAAAAAAGTATTGTGAGGAATCTAGTACATTTCATTTCAATTCAATTGTAACTATTTCATTGTTACAATTGTACAATGAATTATCAATGTGGCGAGAACAATGGCAACAAAATAAAGGCAAGGCTCCATCTACAGCTATCGATGCTTTTTGTGATACTTCAGTACTTGCTTTTTGTCCTGCTGTTACTTCATGCACAGGAGAAAGAAGTTTTTCAAGTATGAAACTGATAAAAACCTACCTCAGAACAACAATGCGGTAAGACAGACTCAATGGCGTTGCGCTAATGAATATTCACAAGAATACAATCAACATCGATTCCATAGAGGTAATACTTATAGTCTTAAACTCTTTATTTTCCAAAATATTATACAAATTATATAGTAGCTTTTATGTTATACTAAGTGTATTTCGAAAAAAAACATAAATCATATAAGTCAAAGTATGTATTTTGAATTTAACCACCTCCTCAAAATGCTAAAAAGCTTGCTCATCTTTTTCCAAGATTTATGAAGTATAAAAACGATTTACACTTGGTATTTTCACTGTTCCATGATAGGTTAAGAAGGTAACGCACCTCTGCAGATCTGGAATCTTAGTAATCAGTGGCGGTCCCAGGGGGGGGGGATATAGGGGATCAATCCCCCCCCCCGAAATTTCGACAAAAAAAAAATCAGTGGGATGAATTAAAAAAATTAATTACGTATCTAACTTTTATGAGTTTTCTACGGAAGTTTAGTTTAATTTTGACTAGAATTGTTTATACTTAATTTTGTATATGAACTTAATGTATAAGCATAAGCAAATAAAGTGTGCTATTTTTAGGCTGTTTTTTTTTTTCCTACCGACCAATACCCCCCCCCCCCCGATTTTTTTTTCTGGAACCGCGCCTGTTAGTAATAATATGAAGTTAAAACCGAAGTTTCAGAATGATACAAATTACATTATATTTTCCTACACTATTTTATTTAAAAGTTTATTCCGTTATTCTATCACACAACTACTTGACTGAAGCTGGGTAATACCACAGCTAATAAATAAAATAATATTAAGTTATCGATAAATAAATAAATGAAGAGTAGTTACATTGTTGATGTAAGTGTAAGTAGTGTACAATGTTGATGGAGCAAAAAAAAAAAAAAGCATTTTTTACTTTCACTTACCTACCTATATCTTTTATAGTCCTGACACGCCTGCGCATCGGACACACAAGGTTTACCCACGAGCACCTCATCAAAAGGGAACCACCACCAAAATGCTCTGCATGCGACCTACCCGTTACTGTAAAACACAGTATTGAAGAATGTCCTACTTACAGAAGAGTACTCTCTCGGAACGGTGTGTCGCCAGACGTGACAGCAGCCTTAGCCGACGAAGAGAACTCTTTACGAAATCTTATTAAAAGTTTAAATGAAGTTAAAATTATAGAGAAAATTTGACTTAAGGAACAGTTGATTCTTTTAATGAAGAAAATTTGAATCTAAAAACCCCTAAAAAATTGACACTTTTTTTACAGGCGTTGATGACCGAATTGCGGTTTTACGCCATTAAACCAAATAAACCAACCTATATCTTTTATACACATAAAAATCTCGCGTCCCAATGTTTGTTGGAGGTAAAATCAGAAACTACTCAACCGATTTTGAGGAAATTTGGCTCATTGTGTGTAGTTTTGTCAAACTTAAAAGATAGGGTAGTTTTTATCTTGATTATTGACCCCAATATTTCTTTTATAGCGAATTTTAGCAAATACACTAGGTTGCTTCGTGTTTCGATTTATTGAAATTGCGTCATGTGTAACCTTTTTCATAACCTTTTTGTTGTTTGTCGGGGTAAAATCAGGAACTACTCAACCGATCTTAATAAAATTTTGCTCATTGTCGGTACTTTTGTCCAACTTAAAAAATAGGATAATTTTTCATCTTGATTATTAGCTTCAATATTTCTTTTATTGCAAATTAAATGCTTATTAAACTACAGTTGAGTGTGATTATTTTTAAGTTCTATACATTTCCAGCAGAGGGCGGTGTAAGTTTATTTATTGACACAACACTTCATTTTCTTTAGATACTTAGGGTGGGTAAGCATCCAGTATCCAAGTGTCCAAAGTGTTGTGTTCAACTTTCTCTAATAAACACGAAATTATTTTATTTGTTAGTATTTAATTATAAAATTCAGAGATATAATAGTGGCGACGAGGATGAGATCATTTAGTTCTGCAAATAACATCCCACAGCTCCCTCTTTAGTCTGAATAATTGCGTCAAGAGGAAACTTTTTTTTTAACGGTACGTGAGTATCTGCCTTTTTAGTGTATTTTAGTATTCTAATAAACACTTTGAAAAAAAAAATCTGGTGCCTGCTCGCAACACACAACTTTCACTTACCAACTTACTTAGATTAGAAATGAATGCGTTTTGTTAATTGCCACTTCTCGAACAGAACGGCTTTAATTATGAACAATGTTCTATCATTAAAGGCGTACTCCGCATGCGTGGGCTCAACGAGTTTTATGAGTTGACTGAATATTTTTCTTTTTTTCTCCTCTTTATGTTTTCTTTATTATTATCATATCTCATATTTAGCCATTTCTTATTTTTAGGCGTAACGAGAGACAGTTATTTTCTCCATATAAACAAAAACAAAGGTACCTTATAGGAAAAAAACAAACAAAAAAGCCCCCCCCCCCAAAAAAAAAGCCCCCTCAGAACATTTTAATAATGATAAAGCTTACCTGATATTAAAGAACACATAATTTTCATTAAACATGACGAATTTGATAATAATCGTTAAAGCCGTTTTTTATATCATCGAAAAAAAGTTAAAAATTGGAAAAAAATTATGAAATAAAGTGTTGACCAATTTTGATGAAATGTTGGCTATCACATCTTTGGCATATACATACATCAAATACCCAGTTTGATCAAAATCGTTAAAGCCTTTTTTGAATAAATAAAAAAAAAACACGTGAAAATGATACACAATTTATTAAGTAAAGTCCCCCCCTCAAAGGTTGATCAATTTTGATGAAATTTTTACAGTCATATCTCGGGCATATAAATAGATCAAATACTCAGTTTAATCAAAATCATTAGAGCCGTTTTTTAGAAAATCGAAAAAAAACTTAAAAAGTTATTAAATAAAGTACCCCCTCTCCTTGAGCAATTTTGATTAAATTTTTGCTGTCACATTGCGGGCATATACATACACTAAATACCCAATTTCAGGTTCGCACGGTTTATAGTTTTTGAGCTAGTCTGTTCACACACACACACAGACGCACGCACACAGAGACACACAGACCATTTCGCGGGACTTGGTTAATTGGACTCAGGGGACCCCAAAACGTGTATTTCCGTTGAAAACTGGAAGTCGAAATTTTTCACGATCGCAATACTTCCACTTACTATATATTTCATGTATAGGTAAGTGAAAGTAAAAAAATAACAAGAAAATGGATCAAGCACAATTTAATCAAATGATGGAAGCATTTCCACAGGTACTTCAAAGTATGTAATCTTGGCAACATAACCCCAGCACAAACATCGCGCCATTCGTAAATTTTGATCAATATAAGGAAAATTTCTCAAATTACCTCGAACGTTTTGATCAATATCTTAGTTTAAAGAATATAAGTGACCCTGTTAAAAAAGCTCAACTATCATGCACATCCATTGGATCGAACCATTACAATAACTTATCTGTAATTTTAGGCCTGGATAACCCAATTAAAAACTTAACATTTGATAAACTTATTGAGCACCTAACTGTGATGCTATCACCAAAGAATAACCCAGCTGTTTCGCATCATTACTTTTTATCTACAATTCAAAGAGCTGATCAAACAATCCCTGAGTATATAGTTTATCTTAAAAGGAAATTAACAGATTGTAACTTTCACAATGAGTGTGAACGTAAAAAGAAGGTAACGGTGGCCTTTTTTTATTTTATTTTTTAAAGAGCCATTTATTTTTAAAGAGTCTGTTTATACGAGCTATTCGTGACGATTGGATACGGGAACAGTTACTCCAAGCCGATCCCAATACTTTCGAAGAATTACAAGGAAAGGCTATAGCTTTAGAGGTATCAAGTTTGGGTTAAATGAAAAACTTAATCCATCGAGCATTAAATTTAGAGATTATTTAAAAAACATTGTGCCATGTAAAGGCCAACTAACATTCAAGATCCAATATAAGGAAAGAAGCATTATATAAGAATTATAAGTGGTCCCTAAGGGGCATGACCCTCTGCTTGGTCGTGACTGGATCAGGCAACTTGGAATTGAATTAAAGGAAATTGACTCGGACATGGAAAAACATTACCACTCAATGGGAAAATCTGACCCGCACATAGATAGCTCACTGTTTCAGTTGGATGACATCGTGCGAGAGTTTCCGGAAATTTTTGAACAAAAAGTAGGCTGCATCCCAAACATTAAACTATCTCTAAAACCGAGGAAAGATGCTAAACCTTCCTTTACAAAGGAAAGGAATGTTCCACTTTCTCTGAGTGATCGAGTTAACAAAGAGCTGGATGAAATGGAAAATGGAGGTGTTATTAGTCCAGTCACAACAAGTGACTAGGGTTCAACATTAGTAGTCATACCTAAGCCAGATGGAGGAGTCAGACTTTGCGTTGACTATAAAGTTGGCGTAAATGAAAAACTTCTCAGCAAATTTCCCGTTCAACCGTATTGAAGACGTAGTAAGCAGTCTGAGGAACTCCAGGTACTTCTGCAAACTTGATTTATTTAAAGCATATCTACATCTCCCAGTTGACGAAGAAAGCAGTATAATACAAACCATAACCACACACAGAGGCATGTACCGTATGAATCGCTTAAGCTTTGGAATCAAAACGGCTCCCTCTGAATTCAATAAAGTGATGTATCAGATCTTATCAGGCTTACCAAAATACCAAGCATACTTTGACGATATTATTGTTCATGGGTCAGATTTAGAGGACTGCACTCGAAACCTCCGATCATGTCTTAAAAGATTGACGGAATACGGCCTCCATATTAATAAAGCAAAGTGCTCATTCTTCGAAAAAAGGATTGAATATTTGGGCCACGTAGTGGAATTTAACAAAATCATGAAGTCACCAGAAAAATTAAGAGCAATATCAGAAATGCCACGCCCTTCCAATACAGATGATGTAAGACGCTTCCTAGAAATGATGAATTATTACTCCAGATTTATTCCTCACTACTCAACGATATCATTTCCACTTCGAAAGATAATATAAAAAGGGCAGCAATTTGACTGGAACACTTGCTGTGAAAAAGCATTCTTGTGCTTGAAAAAGGAAATGTGCAGTGACAAGGTATTGGTATAATTTGATCTACAGTTACCAATCGTACTAACTTCAGATGCCAATCCCGTGGGAATCGCAGCTATACTCAGTCATGTGGTCGATGATAATTGAAAAACCAATAGCGTATGCGTCAAGGTCCTTAACTTCCACGGAAATGAACTACAGTCAACTCGACCGTGAGGCCTTGGCAATAATTTTCGCAGTGCAACGCTTTTATAATTATATCTTTGGTAGGCACTTCCTTCTAGTCACTGATAACGAACCACTTACAAGAATATTTAGCCATAATCGAGCATCGCCCCAAATGACTTCAGCCCGGCTCCTACGCTACGCTTCATTTCGATTATTCCGTGAAATTTAAAAAAGGGAAAGAGAATGAAAATGTTGATTGCCTATTACGTGCACCAGTGTACCAGGATGTGAAGTCACTTGATATCTATATTAATGAGGAAGTTTACCAGTTATACTCTGATTGATTATTCCAAATTACGAACTATTATATCACTGCCTAACAAAACAGAGCAGGAACAATTAAGGACTCTGATTTGGCAAAGGTTATCTACGATTTACAATCCTCACCAAAAGACTCAGAGTTCACCATATCGCATAACATCTTATTTAGGAAGGGCAGAGTGGTTATCCCAAGAAGTATGAGAATGCTAATACTTAGGGAACTGCATGCAACACATGTTGGGATAACAAAGATGAAACAACTGGGAAGACGTTATGTCTATTGGCCAGGGATCGACCTTGAAATCGAGGACTTGTCAAAAGTTGTAAGCAGTGTGCAAAATTGCTATTTAACTATTTTGATCGTAGGGATCGAACTCAATATACCTACATAAGAATGAGACTGACTTTAGACGAAAAGAGACTTTAGAATTTAGAGAATTATTCTTTAAAACATTTAAATTAAAATAAAATTGCCATATGTTACATTTTTTTACTTCCTAGAACATTAATTTCTTTGAAAATCATTACTTCGAAAACTATGAGTATAATTGTGTGCACTCTTCACATCATTGGCAAGGAGCAAGTGAACATGCCATCTGCAACCAGAAACATAAGAAAACATGACTTTAAAATTCCAAAACATTTAGGAGCCAAATACCACCATAATTTTAGAATCATGCATATATAGAATACTATTCCAAATAATAGCCTATTTTACATTATTAAAATATATTTACTTTTCTAAAAGTTGGTATCAAGGTGGACCACAGCAAAGTGTTTGAGCGTTTAGGTAGCAATTGGAATGAAATACAAATAAATAATGAAAATTAAGTATAAATACAAAGATTTGTACTACTATTTGTCTATGGAATATAATAATGGAATAGATTAATTTGAAATACTTAGAGCGATAGTATTTTTTATTTTATTTTTATTCTCTCTGATTAAGGAAATTCCATGGTCTTTAATGAAAAAAGAATTATTCGATTATCCTCATTCAATGAGAGGTTATAGATTTTTGGCCATTAAATGACAAAATGATCCCACTATGCGAGGTATACTTTTGAATAGTTCAGGTTCGTAGGTTTCTATTAGTGAGATAAAATGATATATATTCTTTCATATCGAGCAACCTATTTATTTATTTTTCAAGTAAACTGTTCCTTTGAACGGTGATGCATCAAATGTTTAAATTAATTGTGTAATAACCTATTTCTTATCGGAATAAAGAAAGATCAATGTTCATAGAATATGAAGTTTTTTTCCATTGTAAAACACTGCTCCCGAATACCATATTTCCGTAAGGCAGAGAGATGAACAGGGAGCAAACAAATTTTATTTTATTGAACGGAGACGCAAATATCGGTGTTAAACTCTGATACAAATTTTCTTGCAAAGTGCTTAACACGTTACACATAATGACGTGGTTTAAATTATCAATGTAAACTTGTTTTCGTAAGTTTTGTTCCATAAGCGGTCGTAGTATATGAAAAAAAAAATCTGTTTTTATCACCCCCAAAACCTGCTCGGGGAAACTTCAGGACTTTTTAAATACGTGGAGGATAAAAATGTTATGGTAGAATTTTGACTTTAGTAAATAAAAATTTTGTTTACAAAAGGAAGCACCTTTTATTGAATGCATATACAAAATAAGAAATCTATTATATTAAAAATTATGATGGCGTACAGTTATCAATCAAAACATATAAAAAACATTTCTCTGAAATTTCATGGCAATGACGGAGGAAGGAGCTGAACAAAAAGGACATGGCAAGGACATTGTGCCGTTATTCATTACAGACAGACTTTCAAGGTTCTTTATGTCCATCACCTAAATTCTAATCTTAAATTAAAGTGGCTCAGTTTTTTGGTCAAGTATTTGTACGTAATGAGAGTGACAATTCGTAATTAGAAAACAGCCTAAATACATTTTAAATTAAAATAAGTAATGAGGAAGGATCTGCAAGAAGGCACTAGCGAAGGACAGTTATGGCTGGCGCAAGCGGATTGACGAGCCCCTCCATGCTGAAAGCACTTAGGAGGAAGAAAAGTAAGAAGAAGTTAAATACTAATTTTATGATAAATAAGAGTCGATCAACGTTAAACTAACGAGAAGCTGCATCAAAATCATTACTATGGGTACATCAAACGCTAAGTTGTGGAGGGAAGAAATATATTATCTAAACGTTGGTAAAGGAATTTTACATGATTATATCAATGATATTAGTGTCGAGGTCAATAACTTCTTGGGCAAAAGGAAAATAAAAAGAACATGATTCCACGAAAGTTGTTTAAACATTTGTGCAAAAAGAAAAACTGCTACATTAAGAGCTTTAAATAATCAAAGTGAAACCAATCTTGGTTACTTTTGAGTCTTAACGAACAACTCAATGTTAACTTAAGTATTAAAAAAACAGTTTATCTAAAAAAAAATAATAGAAAAAGAATCGAATATGAAGTTAGAGCTATGTACAAAACAGAATCTGTAAGTGACCCGTTACGACTAGAATCAGGGATGAAAATGATATTTTGGCTGGTACAGTAGAAATATTGAGTAGATCCAAGGAATGCATTGATATTGTTGATGTTTCTGAATCGGAACATCAATATTTTTTTTTTTACATTTATCTTTATATTTTTAAAAATATATTTATATACACATGTACATATTTGGTAATATACTTGAGAATCTGATCTACAATTATAATTGATTACACCAGCGAAAAGTAGTTTTGGTGCCGAGGAATGTGGAAATGATTCCATTTGGTTTTTTAAATACGGGGGTAACGGAGTACTTCGATGACTTGAGGGTATACGGCTCAACTCTCGAACAATGTTAAAATAGGTTAGTATCCTTCTTAATCGATTGAAAGAAAATAATATCCACGTTGATAAGAAGAAATGCCAATTTTTTATGAAATCAATTAAATATTTAGGCTATATAATTAAGAGGAACAGCAAAGAATCCTAAGAAGGTAGCAGCAATTCAAGAAATTCCCCGACCGCGTGACAGAGACGAGCTTTGCCATTTCCTCGTAATGGTCACACATTATTCGATATTTATATCCAACATCTCAACAGTGACACATCCTCTGAGGCAATTTCTCGGTAAGAACAAACGGTTTATGTGGACCTCAGCTTGTGAAAGAGCCTTTATTCAACTAAAACATGAAGTGGCCTGTGAACGGGTGTTGATGCCGTTTAATGCTGATCTCCCTGTAACAGTAACCAGTGTTGCCATTCCCGCAGGTATTGCAGGAGTCCTGTCTCACGTTGTAAACGGCCTTGAACGCCCTGTCGCATTTGTATCAAGGTCCCTTTCGAAAACCGAACAAAACTGTAGTCAACTCGACCGAGAGGCACTCATCATTTTCTTTACCATCAATAGATTACATAATTTCTTGTTTGCTCGACCTTTCAAGCAAATCATCGACAACAAACCCTTGACAAGGATCTTCAAACATGACTCAAAACTATCACAAATGACAAGTTCCCGCCTCCGCAGGTATGCTATTTTTCTTCAAGCTTTTGACTTCACCATTAAACACAAAAAAGCTAAAGAAGTTTCACATGCTGACTGTCAATCAAGAGTACTGCTTCGGTCTAACTCATGAAGCACTGATGTGTTGATCGATGATGAAGTACGTGACATGGCAGAACAGACGATAAATTTCAACATCAGAACTCGAATTTCGGGACTCCGAATTGAACGTTCTCAGGTCAGACTTATAAGCAGGAAAAATCGTAGACCTAGAATATTCAATCGAAAGCAACGTTCCATTTAAGTAAAATCGGGTCATCATTTCCAAGTCTCTACAATCAGACGTTTTACACGAACTCCACGGAACGCATTTAGGCTTAACTAAAATGAAGTAGTTGGCACGACGCTACTGTTAGTAGGAAACAATAGACAAAGACATCGAGTCCCTAGTCAAGTCCTTTTCCGACTGTGAGCAAGTGAAGGACAGTCCATCTGAAGTCCCATCACATCACTGGGAGGAGCCGACCGAAAATTTTGAGCGAGTTCACATCGACTACGCAAGGCCCGTCGAAGGTTACCACTGTCTGGTAATAGTGGACACGAAATAAAAATGGCCAGAAATAAGAATTTCAAGGCAGGCGGTTTCTCACAAAGAAGGCTTAAGGAATCGACTATTGAGCTTCTGCAGGATATATTCAGCTTTCACCGTCTGCCGAAAATCCTTGTCTCTGACAACGCTACAATTTTCACCAGTCAGTCATTCAATGTTTAATGACTACTTTTCCAACGATCGATTTAAATAAAGCAATATTTACGATCCCTACTGGAGTAGTGTATAATATCGCCATAGTTTTCAGAGGGATATTCAAGCGATCATAATTCCAAAATTATTTTCCAATTTTTTTTTTTTTTTTTTTTTTTTTTTTTTTTTTTTTTTTTTTTTTTTTTTTTTTTTTTGGGTCCTCCCCTTCCTCGCCGTTCAGGCTATACGGGGTTTCCCGGGCCAGGGGAGTGGGTGGGGGATTACTGCCGAGTATTATTAAATTTCCCCTGGCTCCGGTTTTCGAACTTGAAATTTTTCTGGTTCTCAAAGTTATATCCGGTTGTCCGTGGCAACGCGTATTTTTCAACGCGTTTGCTCACTCGGCCATCCCACCACCCATTTTCCAATTAATTATAGGTCATATAACCATCATCATCGATTCTCCATTAATGATATCTTGTCCAAAACTGGCCAAAATCTCGACTGTTTAGTGACTTACCTACTTCATCTTGGAATGGCCGGATTTATGTATCTTTAACCCAGCACATCTCGGAACACTGTTGATGTATGTAAATGACAAGTACTGACGACAATATTTAGTAAAGGAAAAGTATTGTCATTGTAGAAAAACACTTTATGTGTTCCCTTCCCAATGGAACATTGATATTTTTTAAAAATTCCATTTATAATCATAAAACGTTGTGTGTTGAAAGTTGTATTATACACGCAGCGCTTTCCCACATTTCTGTGTGTATTCATAAAATTGAAAAAGTGACTGTTTATATATAGAGAGAAGCACTTTATTCATCATAAAAGAGATATTGCCCAACTATTGCATAATGTAATGAATGTAATGAATGTAATGAATGCAAAAGTTGAGAAAGAAAACTGTTTTAGACCATCCATTGGTAATCAGAGTAAACATGAAGAAACCAATGAAAATGGACTGCGACTGGTCGATTTTGCAATGACCAGAACTATGCGAATAAGCAGCACGTTTTTCCCTCATAAAGCGATTCATAAGGAAACTTGGGTGTCCCCAGACGGCAAAACGCGAAACCAAATTGACCATGTGATCGTTGATGCAAGACAGTCCTCCCATATTAAGGATGTACGTAGTTATAGGGGAGCAGATTGTGACAGCGATCATCATCTCGTAAAAGTTAAATACAGGCAAAGATTAGAATTAGGCCCAAAAAAGAGAGGAGAAACTTTAACCCCATACGATGTTGAAAAACTAAAAGATGAAAGAACATCCAAAATATTTAGTGAGCGGATGGAAGAAAAGATTGAAACATTTCATGGAGAAAATATAGAGTACAAGTGGAAGGAAATAAACATAGGGTACATAGGGAAGCGATAAGGAAAAGGAATGAAGCTAGGTAAGATGCTTAAACAGGAAAACAAGGGAATCAATGCAGATTTACTCAGAGAATAGAAGAGAGGCTAAGACCGTTTGTAGAAGGAAAAAGAGGGAATTCGAAAAGAAAAAGATGGAAGGACTACAAGAGTACTTTTCGGCCAAACAAAGCAGAAAATTTATAGAGGAGTACGTAATATGAAGACGGGGTTTGTTCCTAGATCAGATCTTTACAAGGACCTAAAAGGAAATATCTTGGGTAGCACTAAGGATATACTAGAAAGATGGAAACAGCACTTCGATGATCTTCTGAATGCCACAAGGATACCACAACCGGTTCAGTAGAGCTTAATATACGCAGGCGATGCCATTGAACAAGAGAATGAAGATGAAATAGACGAGAATGAAATACCACCGGATAAAGAAGAAATAGCTGAAATAATTGGCAATATGCATAACAACAAAGCCCCGGGAATCGATGAGATAAGTGTAGAGGTGTTAAACCACGGAGGTGAAACCACTATTGATTGCATTTATCAATTGATATGGGAGATATGGATGGGAGAAAAAATGCCGAGAGAATGGAGTAGGGCGGTTTTTTGTCCAATCTTCAAAAAAGGTGATAGGCAGAACTGCGATAACTACAGAGGTATTGCCTTGCTCCCGACAATATATAAAATTCTGTCCATCGCTATAAATAAAAGAATTATGATCTGGATGGACAAAGTAGTCGGTGAATATCAGTGTGGCTTTCGCCCGGGAAGGTCTACTGTGGATCAAATCTTCTCGCTGCGTCAGATGCTAGAAAAATCATACGAATACAATGTAGACCTGCATCACTTATTCATAGATTTTAAACAGGAGTATGATAGTATTAACAGAAAAGAACTGTTGATAGCGATGAAGACATTAGGCATACCTAAGAAACTAGTTAGCCTCACACAAATGACTCTGCACGACACTAAGTCAGTAGTGAAAATCCATAATACCCTATCGGATGAGTTTTCAGTGGGAAGTGGTTTAAGACAGGGTGACCCTCTCTCTCCAACACTCTTTAATCTTGGCCTCGAGTTAGCTATAAGAGCCATTAAGACTAACCCCGGTGGCACAATATATAACAGGCTTTCCCAGCACATGGCGTATGCAGATGATATAGTGATTTCAGCCCGAACAGAAGCTGCCTTGTCAGGAGCCCTGCAGGAGTTGGAGGAAACTGCGTCAAGAATGGGCCTTGAGATAAATGAAGACAAAACGAAGTAAATGATGACTTCAAGGCAAAAAAGACGGGTAGAACAGTCTATTCGCTTTACGACCCATGAATTTAAGACGGTGGAATCTTTCAAATACCTGGGTGTCACTGTTACCAACACTAATGAGATGATGGCTGAAATTAAAACAAGAATGGCAGCGGGAAGCAAATGTATGTTCTCGTTACAAAAGCTGCTAAAATTTCGGAACCTGTCTGAAAAGGTAAAAATAATAGTATATATGACAGTAATCCGACCAATTGTGACATACGCCTGTGAAACATGGACTCTCACCAAGGTCATGGAAAGAATTCTTCTGGTATGGGAGAGAAAAGTTCTAAGAAAGATTTTTGGCCCGGTGTTTCGTCAAGGCACTTGGAAAAGTTTTTGACGATGGTCTAGCGTTTCAGCGCTGGCCGACCAAAAAAGTCGTGTTGGGTATCGTTTACCACAGGTTTCTACATGATAATCGCATGGGGCTACTTTGACACTTTTTTGATGACGCGCAGAGTCAGCGGCTTAGCTTCAAAATAAATTGCCCATGATACATACCAAATCTTATTATTAATATTGTTTATTTATTTTTTTTACTACTTATAGTCAGTTTTGTTTCAGGGATTTTCTGAAATATAGTGTAATGAAATACATATATTTAACAGAGAGCTAATGATTAGTTTTTACCAAACCTATACCTTATCATTTTTTCTCCTTTTGTTATCACCTATTATTCAGGATCATAATTCAAATTTATTTAATATACTCCTATGAACCTATGAAATAGTTATTGATTAGGACCCAGGACTAAGGATAGTTATAAGGAGGAATAAGGATAGTTATTGACCTAGGACTAAGGAATATCATTATTTCCTCACCAATAAGTTGGTACTCCTGGATATTGGCAGTTTGTCCATGCGAGAGTGTGTGCGTGTGTAAACAGACTAGCTCAGAAACTGTAAACCGTACGAAAGTGAAATTGGGTATTTGGTGTATGTATGTGACCGCAAACTTTTCATCAAAATAGGCCAAACAGAGGGGGCACTTTACTTAATGAATTTTGTCCAAATTTTGCGTTTCTTTCGATTTTCTCAAAAACGGCTCTAATGATTATAATTAAACTTGAAATTTTATGTATGCCCGCGATGTGACAGTAAAAATTTCATCAAAATTGATCAATTGGAGGGGACACTTAAAACGAGTCGTAAAACGTTTATCACACAATTAAAAAATTTAGTGTACTTTAGAGAGCAAATACAAACAAGATATATGCGGAAACGCAGATGAAAAGTCGGAAAATTGTCACTATCATTTTCCTATTAGCCTACATCTAAATAATCGGAAAATCGTTAGAATCCATTCACCCGTTCACGACGTATAAGCGGAAAAGCGAGTGAAATTCGGATAATTTGTCACACTCATTTTCATTTTAGCCTACGTCTAAATAGTCGGAAAATCGTTTGAACCGTGAAAATTTATTCACCCGTTCACGATATATAAGCGGAAAACCGCATGAAAAGTCGGAAAATGTGTCAGTATCATTTTCCTATTAGCCTACATCTAAATAGTCGGAAAATCGTTTGAACTGTGAAAACCCATTAACCCGTTCACGATACATAAGCGGAAAAGCGAATGAAAAGTCGGAAAATGTGTCAGTATCATTTTCCTATTAGCCTACATCTAAATTATCGTAAAATCGTTTGAACTGTGAAAATCCATTCGCCCGTTTACGAGATATTAGTGATAAAGCGAGTGAAATTCGGATAATTTGTCACACTCATTTTCATTTTAGCCTACGTCTAAATAGTCGGAAAATCGTTTGAACCGTGAAAATTTATTCACCCGTTCACGATATATAAGCGGAAAACCGCATGAAAAGTCGGAAAATGTGTCAGTATCATTTTCCTATTAGCCTACATCTAAATAGTCGGAAAATCGTTTGAACTGTGAAAACCCATTAACCCGTTCACGATACATAAGCGGAAAAGCGAATGAAAAGTCGGAAAATGTGTCAGTATCATTTTCCTATTAGCCTACATCTAAATTATCGTAAAATCGTTTGAACTGTGAAAATCCATTCGCCCGTTTACGAGATATTAGTGATAAAGCGAATTAAAAGTCGGATAATTTGTCACGCTCATTTTCATTTTAGCCTACGTCTAAATAGTCGGAAAATCGTTTAAACCGTGAAAATCCATTTACCGGTTCACGACGTATAAGCGGAAAAGCGAGTGAAATTCGGAAAATTTGTCACTCATCTTCGTTTTGGCCTACCTATTTATATTAGGTGATAGTATTAGTTTTAATTTTATTTGAATAATCCAATTATAATTGAATTACTTCAGGGATTGCAAAGTAATTCGTAATTGATGTTATAATTCAATTATTTTAATTCATAGCGATTTTAATTCAATTACAGTTATTCAAATACAATGTAATCCAGATTGTAATTGAATTATGTACATTGTAATTGGATTACGCCCAACTCTGCTATCAAGTAATGGAATTTTTCAATGTTGCTGAAGTTGTTTTGGTTATGAACCAACTATCTAAACGTGTCCCTGAAATGAATCCATTGTAAAAGGTCACCTGAAAAGGAAGGGATCGGAAATTTTTCAAGTTCGGGGCCAAAAGAACTTCTCTGAGAAAACTCGTCCTTTTTTGCGGATGGTATAGAAGAAGCTCGTCTGTGAAGTGACAAGAGAATATCATTAGCTTTTACAATTTCACTACGGAGATTTTCATACATATTTTCCCAGTCTTTTGTAGGAAATTTTTCACTTTCCCCTATTCGAATATACAATGAGGTAACTTCGTCCCATGCTGAACGAAATTCACCCCATTACTCTTTGGCGGTGTGGAATGCTGCTTCAAAGGAGTCTGCATCAATATCCCTTATTTCTTCAAAACATACATCACTTATTCCGAGGATGCTGCGTTTCAGATGCCGCATTTTGCGTTCAAGCACGCTGATTTGATTAACAAATTCAGTATTAATTTTTTACGAATATACTCCCAAGCTGGCAGTAGGCGGAGATGTGGCTAAAAGGCTGCAATGAAGAGAATTTACCGCGATAATCAAGAAAAACAACCTGTGAAGATCTTCAATGAAGCAATGAATAGAATATACCACGGATAGAATGAGGAAGAAAGAAAAACATTAACAAAATAAATAAACGAGCATATAGAACCTAACAATCAGTAGGAGGGTTCATGAGCAGAAAAAACACAAGACTAAAAAACTATCTGACAATCACGAATAAAAACTTGCAGACTGTGGTGCCAAGAGAACGAGCCACAATACCTAACTTGAAATAACTTCGCAGGAGCGACAGTTAGCAACAAGGAATGACTAATGCTTCTCTGTGTGAAGACTGAGGGAAGAAAATGAATTGAACAAAGTGGCTGAAAGGATTATGTGTTTAACAAATAAATGGTCACGAACTATTATTAATTTATCTCAACTTTGATTGACATTAATTTAATTTACACTAAATACCTCACTGTGATAGAATAAATGATCGTTAGTGAAAGATGCTGGCTAATTATTAGTTACAACTGAAATAAAAAGCAAGTAATTTTCTATTAACCATATGGTTATAAAAAAAAAAATCTGGTGCGTGCGCGCAACACACAACTTTCACTTACCAACTTACTTAGATTAGTAATTGACGTGTTTTGCTAAATATCATTTCCCAATGTCACACATTTTTCTACATTCATATCTTATTTTTGTTAATCGTTAAAGCCGTTTTTGAGTAAATAAAAAAAACCCGTGAAAATGATACAAAATTTATTAAGTGAAGTCCCCCTCCAGTAGATCAATTTTGATGAAATTTTTACAGTCATATCTCGGGCATATAAATACATCAAATACCAAGTTTGATCAAAATTGTTAAAACCGTTTTTGAGTAAATAAAAAAAACACGTGAAAATGATACAAAATTTATTAAGTAAAGTCCCCCCTCCGGTTGATCAATTGTGATGAAATGTTGGTTATCACATCTCTGGCATATAATTACATCAAATACCAAGTTTGATCAAAATCGTTAAAACCGTTTTTGAGTAAATAAAAAAAACACGTGAAAATGATACAAAATTTATTAAGTAAAGTCCCCCCTCCGGTTGATCAATTGTGATGAAATGTTGGTTATAACATCTCTGGCATATAAATACATCAAATACCAAGTTTGATCAAAATCGTTAAAACCGTTTTTGAGTAAATAAAAAAAACATGTGAAAATGATACAAAATTTATTAAGTAAAGTCCCCTCTCCGGTTGATCAATTTTGATGAAATTTATACAGTCATATTTCAGGCATATAAATAGATCAAATACTCAGTTTAATAAAAATCGTTAGAGCGGTTTTTGAGAAAATCGAAAAAACCTTAAAAAGTTATTAAATAAAGAACCCCCTCCCTTTGAGCAAATTTGATGAAATTTTTGCTGTCACATCGCGGGCTTATACATACTCTAAATACCCAATTTCAGGTTCGCACGGTTTATAGTTTTTGAGCTAGTCTGTTCACACACACACACACACAGACACACACACACACAGACCATTTCGCGGGACTTGGTTATTTTGACTCAGGGGATCCCAAAACGTGTATTTCCGTTGAAAACCGGAAGTCGAAAATTTTCACGATCGCAATACTTCCACTTACTATATATTTCATATATAGGTAAGTGAAAGTAAATCTGGTGTGAAAAAAAATCTGGTGCGTGCTCGCAACACACAACTTTCACCTACCAACTTACTTAGATTAGAAATTAATGCGTTTTGTTAATTGCCACTTCTCAAATGAACAGAACAGCTTTAATTATAACGCATTGGTTTGTCATTAAAGGCGTACGGCGCATGCATGAGCTCAAGGTGTTTTATGAGTTGACGGAATATTACTTTCACTTACCTATATATGAAATATATAGTAAGTGGAAGTATTGCGATCGTGAAAAAATTCGACTTCCGGTTTTCAACGGAAATACACGTTTTGGGGTCCCCTGAGTCGAAATGACCAAGTCCCGCGAAATGGTCTGTGTGTGTGTGTGTGTCTGTGTGTGTGTCTGTGTGTGTGTGTGTGTGTGTGTGTGAACAGACTAGCTCAAAAACTATAAATCGTGCGATCCTGAAATTGGGTATTTAGTGTAGGTATATGCCCGCGATGTGACAGCATAAATTTCATCAAAATTACTTAAAGGGAGGGGGTACTTTACTTAATAACTTTTTAGGTTTTTTTCGATTTTCTCAAAAACAGCTCTAACGATTTTGATTAAACTGAGTATTTCATCTATTTATATGCCCGAGATATGACTGTAAAAATTTCATCAAAATTGATTAACCGGAAGGGGGACTTTACTTAATAAATTTTGTAACATTTTCACGTGTTTTTTTGATTTTCTCAAAAACGGCTTTAACGATTTTGATCAAACTGGGTATTTGATGTATTTATATGGCCGAGATATGACGGTAAAAATTTCATCAAAATTGATTAACCGGAAGGGGGACTTTACTTAATAAATTTTGTAACATTTTCACGTGTTTTTTTGATTTTCTCAAAAACGGCTCTAACGATTTTGATTAAACTTAGTATTTGATCTATTTATATGCCCGAGATATGTCTGTAAAAATTTCATCAAAATTGATCAACCGCAGGGGGCACTTTACTTAATAAATTTTGTATCATTTTTACGTGCTTTTTTTATTTACTCAAAAACGGCTTTCACGATTGTGACCAAACTGGGTATTTGATGTATGTATATGCCAAATATGTGATAGCCAACATTTCATCAAAATTGATCAACCGAACGGGGGACTTTACTTAATAAATTTTGTATCATTTTCACGGGGTTTTTTATTTACTCAAAACGGCTTTAACGATTAATAAAAATAAGATATGAATGTAGAAAAATGTGTGACTTTGGGAAATGATATTTAACAAAACACGTCAATTTCTTATCTAAGTAAGTTGGTAAGTGAAAGTTGTGTGTTGCGCGCACGCACCAGATTTTTTTTCTCCTGTATATGTTTACTTGATTTTCTTCATATATCATATTTAGCCATTTCTTATTTTTAGGCGTGATGAAAGACAGTTAATTTCTCAATATAAACTAAAACAAAGGTACTTTATAGAAAAACAAAAAAGGCCCCCCCACAGAAAAAGCCCCCTCAGAAAATTTTAATAATGATAAAGCTTACCTGATATTAAATAACAACTAATTTTCATTAAGCATAACGAATTTGATAAATATCGTCAAAGCCGTTTTTGAGATAATCGACCAAAAAGGTAAAAATTGGACAAAATTTATTATGTAAAGTCCCCCCTCCTGTTGATCAATTTTGATGAAATTTTTACAGTCATATTTTGGGCATATAAATACATCAAATACCAAGTTTGATCAAAATCGTTAGAGCCGTTTTTGAGAAAATCGAAAAAAACTTAAAAAGTTATTAAATAAAGTACCCCCTCCCTTTGAGCAAATTTGATGAAATTTTCGCTGTCACATCGCGGGCATATACATACTCTAAATACCCAATTTCAGGTTCCCACGGTTTATAGTTTTTGAGCTAGTCTTTTCACACACACACACACACACACACACACACACACACACACACACACACACACACACACACACACACACACACACACACACACACACACACACACACACACACACACACACACACACACACACAGACACACAGACACACAGACACACACACAGACCATTTCGCGGGACTTGGTTATTTTGACTCAGGGGACCCCAAAACGTGTATTTCCGTTGAAAACTGGAAGTCGAAATTTTTCACGATCGCAATACTTCCACTTACTATATATTTCATATATAGGTAAGTGAAAGTAAAAAAAAAAAATCTGGTGCGAGCGCGCAACACACAACTTTCACTTACCAACTTACTTAGATTAGAAATTAATGCGTTGTTGTGGTCCCCTCCACGAGACCAATTATGAGGAAATGTTGGCTATCGCATCTTTGGCATATACATACATCGAATATCCAGTTTGATCAAAATCGTTAAAGCCGTGTTTGAGTAAATAAAAAAAACACGTGAAAATTTTACAAAATTTATTAAGTAAAGACCCCCCTCCGGTTAATCAATTTTGATGAAATGTTGGCTATCACATCTTTGGCATATAAATTCATCAAATACCCAGTTTGATCAAAATAGTTAAAGCCGTTTTTGAATTAAAAAAAAAAACACGTGAAAATGATACAAAATTTATTAAGTAAAGTCACCCCTCCGGTTAATCAATTTAGATGAAATGTTGGCTATCACATCTTTGGCATATACATACATCAAATACCCAGTTTGATCAAAATCGTGAAAGCCGTTTTTGAGTAAATAAAAAAAAAACACGTGAAAATGAAACAAAATATATTAAGTAAAGTCCCCCCTCCGGTTAATCAATTTAGATGAAATGTTGGCTATCACATCTTTGGCATATACATACATCAAATACCCAGTTTGATCAAAATCGTGAAAGCCGTTTTTGAGTAAATAAAAAAAAAACACGTGAAAATGAAACAAAATATATTAAGTAAAGTCCCCCCTCCGGTTGATCAATTTTGATGAAATTTTTACAATCGTATCTCGGGCATATACATACATCATATACTCAGTTTGATCAAAATCGTTAAAGCTGTTTTTGAGTAAATAAATAAAACACGTGAAAATGAAACAAAATTTATTAAGTAAAGTCCCCCCTCCGGTTGATCAATTTTGATGAAATTTTTACACTCATATCTCAGGCATATACATAAATCAAATACTTAGTTTAATCAAAATCGTTAGAGCCGTTTTTGAGAAAATCGAAAAAAACCTAAAAAGTTATTAAATAAAGTACCCCCTCCCTTTGAGTAATTTTGATGAAATTTTTGCTGTCACATCGCGGGCATATACCTACACTAAATACCCAATTTCAGGCTCCCACGGTTTATAGTTTTTGAGCTAGTCTGTTCACACACACACACACACACACACACAGACAGACACAGACACACACACACACAGACCATTTCGCGGGACTTGGTTATTTCGACTCAGGGGGTCCCAAAACGTCTATTTCCGTTGAAAACCGGAAGTCGAAATTTTTCACGATCGCAATACTTCCACTTACTATATATTTCATATATAGGTAAGTGAAAGTAAAAATGGAATTGAATTGAGAACTTAATGAATTCAGAATTTCAATATTATACAAACATTATAAAGTACATGTACAGAACTGAAAAAATATAAAACAAATGCGTATGTTACTCCTAATAAAATTCATAACTTTTTAATGTTTTAATTGTTAAAGTCACTAGATCTATACACTATTTTTTGCATTTATTCAGTTTTTATCAAAATGATCTGTTTTTAAGAATAATCCGGACCGGTTGGACCAAAACTTGTATGATCTGTCATTTTAAAAAATGATTTAAGTTTCGATCAATTCGGTAGCCATGAAAAAATGTGGACTGTATTAGGTTAAAAATAATTAATTAGGTTAAAAATAATAAAAATGAATAGATGTGAGAAAAATTGGTGTTTGGATGAATGGATGAGTTACAGAATTTAGGCAATATACATCAATTAAAGATCAACTTGTTAACGATTAAACTGACAAATATAGTTTTGGATCAATGTGCTCTGGTGGGCAGGCAGCATGCTTTTTCTTTTCTTGGTTGCGGTGTCCCCTCATCTCTTTATCACCACGCCTCTCCGCTCCACTTCTCAGCTCAGGGAGCTTGAGTTCTACTCCATTTCGATACTCTTTACAACACTTGGAGAGAAAAGAATGTCTTGCTCAAGTTCAACTTAATACGAACAGGAATTGGGATTGGAAAAAGATGGCGACTCACTGTCGATTGTTTTGTTCGATGTGTCGATCTTTCTTCGATGTTTCTTATGAAACGCGAACAATATGTTAACTATTGATTTAAATAAAGCTCTGGTAAGTGTTCCTGCTTTAGAAAAATAAAATATTGTCGTCGTTTTCGGAACAATCTGTTGCGGTGCGCCTATTAATTAGTTAATGAAAATTTACGTGTGCGAGAGCTAACGTGACCGCGAGGGCAACGAGTCGGCGACGGTGGTGGTTCCTGGTGGGGTCGGGGAAAACCCTCCCCCCCGCCCTAACCTATAGTCTTACCTAATAAAGATTTTTGGACTAATTACCTATGCGAGAGGTAATTAGTCACGAAAAAAAATCCGTATTAATTACGGTTTTTTAAATTTTAGTTCGCGAGAAATAACAAGAGATCGCATTGACAAAGATGGTCGTGGTAATCAGGAGGGGGGGATTTCTAATAAGTTTTTTATTGACATTTAATTTTGTATATTTAGTTTTCCATCGTAACCTTTGAGTCTATTCACCAGATGGATATTTCATATATATTCGCATTAAATTATCTTGAACCAAATTAAGGTTTGTGATGTCTATGATGAAAAATAAAATACTCGTAAAACTTTGTTCGTTTTTTACCATTCAAGCTTTATTCATTATTGTATTGCTAAATCAATTCTGGTGTTAGTGCTCTTTTAAATCTTATACGATATTTATAAAAATCTCCTGCCCCGATGTTTGTAGGAGGTAAAATCAGAAACTAAGACTAGAGAAGGCACAATTTCATTCACTCTACAAAACGTTGAAATTTGAAGCAGACCAGCTTTCCTATATCAGTGATGACAATAGCCTACATATGATCAGCACGTTGATGAAGACGAGGACCGAAACTCTTAGCCTCAACAGAAAACCTTGGAGCCAGGATAACAGTGCTATCTGTTCACTCTGCAACCTTGGAGAACCGGAGGATGTTTTTCATTTCTTAGCTGTCTGTCCAAACCTCAGCGAATTTAGAAGAGACGTGTTTGGAAAGAATAGACTATCGGAAAGTGAAGTGAAACTTTTATTAAATGGAGAGAACTATCACTTACTCTACCAGTATGTAAAAAGGGCAATAGCCTTTAAATTTGACTATTCATAGATCTAGGTTCTTGTTTGTTTTGTTCTTTCATCATATTTCTTTTATACTTCTAAAATAACTTTTTTAGTTCCTTTAAAAAATTAAATCAAAGTCACTCTAGCTGATGGGTTTATCCCAAGCTTTGTGTAAATTCATTTATTTTGTTTGGTTATTTTGTAAACATTAAAGAAATAAAATTTACTTTATTCATTCATTCAAATCAGAAACTACTCAACAAATTTTGATAAAATTTGCCTCATTGTGTGTAGTTTTGTCCAACTTAAAAGATTGGATACTTTTTGTCTTCATCATTGACCACAATATTTCTTTTATTGCAAATATATTAGGTCGTGATGCTAATGACCCATTATGGGTAGATGCATTTGTTCAATAAATAAATATTAGGTCGTGTTTCGATTTATTAACATGGCGTCATATGTCGATTTAATAACCTTTTTGTTGTTTGGCGGGGGTAAAATAAGAAACTACTCAACCGATTTTTGTAAAATTTTACTCATTGTCTGTATTTAGGTATTTATACTGTATCTAGTCTGCATAACTGTCTGGGGGGCAAATGGCAGGGGTAAAGGGGGGCTGAGGCGGAAGACGGGTGCGGGAGTCTTCCTCCCCTCATGTGGGAACATCAGGCTATAGTGCCCCACTCACTGTCTGTTGTTCCCCGCTTGCCCGATCCCCTGCAACGCCTACTGTCACCTCCTTGTGGTGCCCCCTGGGGAGTTGTTTACAACTCGCGAACGACAGAGGCGCTGGCACGGGGACAGATTGTCCGGCCCGCTATCCATTCGGGAGTTAAGGCGGTGATGCCAAATGGTACCACGGGGATGACGCTCTCCCGGGCGTCATCGATGGGTGGTGCCGAGACCCCTCGGGGTGCTCGGTATGGACGTGGTGGTCGTGGTTACTGAGACCACCAAGCGCCGACCTGTATAGGTCATGAGTGTTTGCTGGGGTCAGGCTGGTTAGCAGGTTCTGTCCCCGTCCTCTCTCTCCTCGCCTCTTGTGGTGCAGGGGTGGTCGGTGTAGGCCACTGGCTAGGTACGATCACCCTTGGTGCCGCCACAAGTGGATTAACGAGATTCCCTCTGCATAACTGTCTAGTCTAGGTAACATGTCGCGATAAAAAAGCCGTATAAATTACGGTTTTTAAAATTTTAGTTCGCGAGAACTGACAAGAGATCGCATTGAAAACGTTGGTCGCGGTAGCCAGGAGGGGGGGGGGTAAAACCCCACCCGCCCTCCCCCGCCGCTTCACCACATAATAAGGACTTTTTGAATATTTACCTTTGCGAGAGGTAATTAGCTAGGAAAAAAAAACCCATAGTAATTAGTTAATGAAAATTAACGAGTGCGAGAGCTAATTGGAGCGCGGGGACAACTAGTTGGCGACGGTGGTGGTTCCTGGTGGCGTCGGGGAAAACCCGCCCCCCCTCCCTATTCTATAGTCTTACCTAATAAAGATTTTTGGACTAATTACCTATGCGAGAGGTAACAAGTCGCGAAAAAAAAGCCGTATTAATTACGGTTTTTAAAATTTTAGTTCGCGAGAACTGACAAGAGATCGCATTGAAAACGTTGGTCGCGGTAGCCAGGAGGGGGGGGGGGTAAAACCCCACCCGCCCTCCCCCGCCGCTTCACCACATAATAAGGACTTTTTGAATATTTACCTTTGCGAGAGGTAATTAGCTTGGGAAAAAAAGAACCCATAGTAATTAGTTAATGAAAATTAACGAGTGCGAGAGCTAACTGAAGCGCAGGGACAACTAGTTGGCGACGGTGGTGGTTCCTGGTGGCGTCGGGGATATTTAGGTTGTCCATCTTAAAAGATAGGGTAGTTATTTATCTCGATTATTGGCTTCAATATTTCTTTTATTGCAAATAAAAGGCTTATTATACTACAGTTGAGTGTGATTATTTGTAAGCTCTATAAATTTCCTACAGTTGGCGGTGCAAGTTTATTTATTGACACAGAATTTAATTTTCTTTCGATACAGGATGGTTAAGTAGAAATTTATTTTTTTCGGCTTGGACTAGGAAAAAACGAGTTTTTCCCATGGTTTCAGCAAAAGACAGGTTAAACAAAACTATTGTGCACCTATTAGCACTGCAGTAAATAGTAATTGTGAATTCTAATAATAAAAAAATGTATATCATTGTTGTAAAAATATAATTTAACATCAACGCATCACACAACTTTCTCTTACCATCCTTCTTTTTTGACTAAAATAGACAATTTTTTTCTTAAAATGGCATACTTAAGTGCTACCAGAAAGGGAACACTAAGCTTTCTTTCGCAATGAAAATTGATTTCTTTATTATTGGAAAGTAGAGTCAGTAATTCTTACAGTGGTCTACCAAGAAGGAAGTTTGTCCCATTTACTCTATAACTTCGTACTTTCCAGGGATTCGCTTGAATTTTTTCTTATTTATAAATATATTTTTAGGAGATTATAGAAATAATAATCGAGTTTCAGACTGAACGATCATGTTTTTCGAGGATATATCGAAAATAAAAATCGTTAGAAAGGGTTCATCACAACGGCCGATATTAAATTGGAACTAAATTTTCAATGTTTAGAACCTTAGTAATTTTTAGAAAACGACGGCGATATTTTACCCTTCTAAGGCAGAAACACGTTTTAATGCTTTATTAAAGTCAACAGGTAACTTATGTGACAAAAAGCTCTTAAAACACGTTGACTCTTTTCGCATGTTCAGTACGCCTAGTCCTCTTAACAATGAGCATTTAGGAAGCGTGTTCTGCGCATGCGAAAGTTGCCATCGTGCTTCAAATGCTTGTTGGAACATATCTTCGATTCATTAAGAATCGCCTTATGTTTTTTTCCGATCGATAACATTTTGAACAACAAGCTCTTCGCCTTGTCTCACAATGTTCTCTCTCGTCTTCTTTCTAAACAGTTCTCTTTGTTTTTCATAGTAAAACAAAATCAAAAAGGGTTTTTGTAACTCTTTAAGTTTTGAGTTAGTTAAGACAGTGGAACTAATGGAAACCAATAGTTTCTGTTGAATAATCTGAAAGTAGAAATTATTATTTTCTTGATACTCTTTTTTTTATAATTCGCTTCAGCGACCTTACACCATATAGTAAACTTAATATTATTATTTCATAAATTCCAAGCTTTCGAATGCTATTTTATGCATTGATATAATTACTAATATTATCGGAAATTGAAATTTTTAAATTCTTTCGAATTTTATATTTAGCCATTTCTTGTAACTAGGGGGACAGTTAGTTTCCTAAGATAAGGGACAGTTATTTACTAACTTTGAAAAAAAATTCATCTTTATCGTCAATTAAGGGGGGGCCAATCTCTAATATCTTCCAAAATATGGTTTTTTTTTTTTTTTTTTGGCATCTATCCTTTAGGATAGTTGTAGGAATAAGAAAAATGACAGAACACCCTTCAGGAAAATGTGACTATACCAAAGTGATTTATGATCTTTTCAATCACATATAACTCAATTAAAACTAATTCAACCCTTATTAATACTCTAATTTAATGATTTGAAGTTAATATTTTTGTATTATATGAACCCCTTTATGACCTCTAAAAATTTTAAATATGCAAGTTGACTGTCGCAATGTCTTCATTTTCAGATTTTGAAGGGAATTATATTCAGTGTACTGAATAACAGAAGGAGACTTGCAAAGTCAGGTCAAACCACTTTGCAATTCAAATAATGTATTAGGGAAGCAAGCTCATTTGTGTTGATCTTTTGAAAGAAATTGGGTACAATAGTCAACTGATGGACTCGACCTCTTCAAGGTCATCCAAGAAGAGGAGGAACTGAAAGGCCACCAAGAGATAGTAGATGTGGTGAAAGGAGGGGATGGCTGTGATACAGCTCGCTGGCTGAATGTGTTCAGTAGATAGTATATAGCCATGCTGGGCAGGATACTCTGTTTGCTCTTCGTAGTCGGGGTTGCAAGCTGTGCCCTCGTTCCCACATCCACGCTCCTGAAGGTGGCGTCTTGCGCCAGTGTAAACTCGTCCAGAACGCTATGTCTCTCCTCAAACAATGTAAGTACAGTGCATTTTAACGAGGGTCAAAGTTTTATAATTCATATCCCCGGAATACACCAAATCTAACGTTAACAATTTAACCAGATTTAAATACCATGATGTATACCTTGTTAAATTTGTTTTTTCTTTACATGAAGAGATAGCTTAATGATCGTTTTTCACATTTTTGTTAATTTCGAAAAGGAATTGGAAGTATTTATCTTGCAGCAAATAAGCCCGAGTGGAAACTTTAGTTAAGATACTAAAAAAGCACATGGTTTTGTTTACCTCCGCGGTACAGATATGGTTTTATATTTTGGAAAGACCCTGCATGTAAACAATAAGAGCCCATCCTGCCAGGTTGCTGTAGGATTTTTTAATTAGGAGGAAACTTTTGAAGAACTTTACATATCTGCATAGACGATCTCAATTACAGTTCATTAATTATTAATAAACCTAATATAAAATCAATGAAATCCAAATACTTATTAGTAAAGAAAATGGAAGGGGATGCGATGACAGATGTAATATATATCTTAGACGAATATATAAAACAAGGGTGCGCTGAAGTTAGGACCTACCTATGTTCTATGCTTTCATGAGTACTAAATTCAAAACAAGAATAAATAAATAATTAATGTTAATAAAATGAAAACTATCTAATTCTTGTTTTCCGGGCCAGATCGTTCATTGTGAATAAACTAGAAAATATCAAAGTATCCACTTTTCGTTTAAATTTGGTCTTATATTACTTTTAAATAATTAATTTATACAGTGTGAATGTGTTAATTCTTCAATATTATAATTGTTTAACTATTATCATAGATATTTTCATATATAAATATCAAATAAGGAGGTCTATTGTTAATTTTTAAATAATTTGATTAGAAAAGAAAGAAAAATTATGCATTTTTCGGTTTAGGTACCACTTTAAAATAATATCTATAAAAATTAGGTATTTGATCGTAGTAAATAATTTACACAATGTTCAAGATTTCTGAATAAAAACAAAATACATTTTTTCAATCTAATAGGGTTACTAGAATATTTTTTAATGATACAATTGTTAAATTACACATCAAATTAATGTTTATCAAATAGTATTATTTTTTGTTTTGATTGTTAACACTATCCATATCATCCTCTGTTAGATATAAATAAAAGTTATGAGCCTAAAAACTGTTTATTGTTGGCTTTTGCTATGTCTCTATTTATACTTTTACTTACCTACATATGAAATACACTGTAAGGGAAAGTATTGCAATCGTGAAAAGTTACGAATTACAGTTTTCAACGGAAATACACATTCTGGGTACCCCAGTCCAACTTGATTATAGTCCCGCTAAATGGTCAGTGTGTGTGTGTCTGTGAACTAGACTAGATCAAAAACGATAAACCGTACGAACCTGAAATTAGATATTTTGATGTATCCTCATGACCTCATCAATTTTACTAGCAGGGCAATTCCACGTCAAATAAACACAAAAATATATCATTTTGAACCTCACCATTTCAGATTTTCTTGAAATTTGGTATATGTGTACTACTTGTACCTACTAGAACAATTGTGAAATATTACTGATATGTCTACCCGCTTTTGAATTATCGGTCTCTAAAGCCCTCAAAAATAGGTCCAGAAACAGAAAAAATCATGAATAAAAATAGCTGTAGATGTTTTCCAAATTTGACTAGGCCTATGAGATTGGTGTCGTTTAACCGCACATTCCATGCCATTTCATATCATACAACAATGTATAGGTTGGTACTAAAGAAATTTTCTTAAAACTAAATGTAAAATTTTAATTTCAGTTTTCACAAAAAGGGCATTTTTTAAAAAATTTATATTTTTTTGAAAAATAGGTAGTATTATTTCTATTCATACAGCAAAATATAAAAGTGGGATGAAAATTTCTTCATTTCTTAAAAAATTGAAAACTAGTAATAAAATTTCATAAATCTAGCATTTTATGATTAAAAATAGTTGCAGGTGTTTTCCAAATTGGACTAGGGCTATGACATTGGTGTTTTTTAACAGAGCATTCCATGCCATTTCATATGATATACAGCAATGTATAGGTTGGTACTAAAGAAATTTTCTTAAAACCTAGTTTAAAATTTTAATTTCAATTATCTCGAAAAGGGCATCTCTTAAAATTTTTATATTTAAAAAAAAATAGGCAGTATTATATCCATTCATACAACAAAATATGAAAGTGGGATTGAAATTTCTTCATTACTAAAAAAATTGAAAACTAGTAATAAAATTTCAAAAATCTAGCATTTCATGTTTAAAAATAGCTGCAGATGTTTTCCACATTTGACTATGCGTCTTTTGACAGCGCATTCCAAGCCATTTCATATTGTGTACAAAATGTATAGGTTGGTGCTAAAGAAATTTTCTTAAAACCAAGTTTAAAAATTGTAATGTCAATTTTCTTTAAAAAGGGGATTTTTTTAAATTTAAAAAAAAAATAGGTCATACTGCCTATTTTATTTATATACCTATACATTGTTCTATATCATATGAAACGGCATGGAATGCGCTGTTAAACGACACCAATCTCATAGTCTAGTCAAATTTGGAAAACATCTGCAGCTATTTTTAATCATAAAATACTATATTTATGAAATTTTATCACTACATTTTAATTTTTTTAGTAATGAAGAAATTTTCATCCCACTTTTATATTTTGTTACATGAATAGATATAGTACTACCTATTTTTGTAAAAAAAATATAAATTTTTTAAAAAAAGCTCTTTTTGAAAAAATTGAAATTAAAATTTTACATTTAGTTTTAAGTTTCTTTAGTACCAACCTATACAGTGTTGTATATCATATGAAGCACCATTTTGATTAAACTCGTAATTTTTAATAAGAAGCAAGTATTCTTTAATATCTGGTAGCTTTTATCATTATTGAAATGTTTTAATGGGGTTTAAATGGCGAAGCAAAAAGTTTTGGATCGTTATTTATTTAATCGTTGGAAAGGGCGTTTATTAAATCGTGAAAAATTTCGACTTTCAGTTTTCAACGGAAATACGGGTCCCCTGAGTGCAAATAACTATGGGTGTGTGTGTGTGTGTTTATTGACTACCTCAAAAACTAAAGTCATACGAGCCTGAAACTGGGTACTTGATGTAGGTACATGCCCGCAATGTGACGGTTCAACGTTTCATCAAAATTGAACAAACGAAGGGGGCATTTTATTACTTTCACTTGCCTACATATGAAATTTATATTAAGGGGAAGTATTGCGATCGTGATAAATTTCTACTTCCGGTTTTCAACGGAAATACACGTTTTGGGGTCCCCTGAGTCCAAATAACCAAGTCCCAAATAACAAGTGTGTGTGTTAACTAGACTAGCTCAAAAAAGATAAACCGTACAAACATGAAATTGGGAATTTGGTCTATGTATATGCCCACGATGTGACAGCAAAAATTCATCAAAATTTGTCAAACAAAGGGGGTACTTTATTTATTGAATTTTGTCTAATTTTTACGTTTTTTTCGATTTTCTCATTTTCAGGGTGTTTTTTATTTACTCAAAAACGGCTGTAACGATTTTGATCGAAGTGGGTATTTGATGTATTTATATGCCTAAATCTGGTAATATATATAGATGTATTTATATGCCTAAATAAAATTGGTCTAATGAAGGGGCACTTTATTTAGTAAATTTTGTCTCATTTTCAGGTTGTTTTTTTATTTACTCAAAAACGGTGGTAACCATTTTGATCAAACTGGGTATTTGATATAGTAATATGCCCGCGATGTGATAGCTAAAATTTCACCAAAATTGGTCTAACGAAGGGGCACTTTATTTAATAAATTTTGTCTCATTTTCAGGTTGTTTTTTTATTTACTCAAAAACGGCTATAACTATTTTGATCAAACTGGGTATGCACACGATGTATGTATATGAAGGTATATGTGACAGCCAAAATTTCATTTCCCGTATTATGAAAATAAAAACTTTTCATAATACGGGATGGGATGCCCCCCTGGCTCGGTACAGAACGCTAACCTATATAAAGCATTTATCTGAATCCCCAAAACAAAACTTCATAGAATATGACATCAATGAAATAAAAATCACTTACAAAACCTGCAATAAACTTAATCAAATACTTACCCAGCTCAAAGATAAAATTGCAACTGGTCTTAATTCTAACTTGATTTACAATATTATTGCCTGGATTGCCAAAATGCATATATTGGCATGGCGACTCAAAATCTCTGTAATAGAATCTATCAGCACAAAAATTCATGCACAGAATATACAAATTTAAATAAAGGAATAAAAGAACCCAAAACTGCCCTAGCTAAACACACTTCCGAGCATAAACATTTGGTAGCTTCGATTATGACAACACTATAATTTTGCATAAAGAAAATTCTGAGTAAAAATTAACA
This sequence comes from Aelia acuminata, assembly GCA_911387785.2. NCBI lineage: Eukaryota > Metazoa > Arthropoda > Insecta > Hemiptera > Pentatomidae > Aelia > Aelia acuminata. The sequence goes on along the minus strand of OU426978.1, from coordinate 154,367,958 downwards.
TATCTTGAAGCACTATATATAGCTGCAAACATTAATAAGATTGTCAATTTTAAAACTGATGCAAAAAATCTTACCAATTTTTTTGCAATTTTTTTGAAACTATTAACATTTTAAACCAATAGTGAATTGTTTATTCTAGATTTGCCTTTACTTTTCATATGGTGTAAATACAAATATATTTATTATCATAGTGCATGATTTTATGTGTGTATGGGTGCGAGTGCGTATGTATATATGTATAGATGTAAAATTAAAATACTTTAATTAAACCTTTTTCAACTTTGATATTGAATTTAATTTTTTATAGACCTTATTGAATTAATATTTAGATTATCTAAATTTGTTTGAGTGTTGGCAACACTGTATATTTCCCTGTTAGCCCTCCTTCCACATGGGAAGGAGGGCTAGTTTTTCAGTATGTTTTGAGCTTGCTTGTGAAACTCTAGTAGCCCTGATGATGCCTGAATAGGCGAAAATTTGGCCTGTAATCTGCACGATTAAGTGAATTATTGAAATAATACGAAACTGAGGCCTTGCATTCTATATCTTTTATTTAACAATAAAAAAATGTATTTTATTTTAGATAGTAAATACGTGATGCTCAAATAATTTAAAGCATTTAAGGTGTGTAAAAATATATAAGATAATCTTTAATTAATTATATTATAGTTTAGAAATTTTAGTTCCGTAATAAATTTCTGAAGGTAATTTAAAGTGATTTTAGAGGAACAGTAATCAATCGTTCTCGATTTCCAGAAAGGCATAAGAGACAAACTTTACAACGAGACGTAAATACACCATCTATCGATCCACCTTCACAATATATTTACAAACAGCAACTCGCAGCAAAAAACAAGCAGCCAGTATAAAAAACTCGACTGTTGATGATATTAAGTCCCTTAAAAAAATAAATAAGCAATAATAAATCGGAAAGTATTGAGAACTTCCAAGTTTTGCAATACAGATACTCTGTAACTTATGGAGATATACAAATATAAGCATATAAATGTGTGAAGTTTAGAAATGGCCTTTACATATTATCGAGAGACGTCGATTTCCAATCTAAGCAAGTTCGTATTTGAAAGTTGTGTGATGCGCGCTCCGCACCAGATTTTTTCATAAATGTCTCAAATTTACATATTTTTTTTTCGTTTTTATCAAAAACGGCTCTAACGATTTTGATTAAACTCCTCAAATTCAATGATGATCAAGTATTATTTAATATCAGATAGCATTTATCATCATATAAATGTTCTGATGGGGCTTGAAAGGCTTGGGAAATTTTTTGTTTTCCTATTATGTTCCTTTGATTTTAGTTATATGAAGAAATGAACGGTCACTCATTAGGTCTAAAAATAAGAAATGCATAAATGTGAAATAATTTCAAATAAACATATGAAGGAGAAAAATATACCGACAACTCAAAAACCATGTTAACTCACGACAGACCCTTTTTATTTTCACTCACCTATATGTATATGAAATATAGGGGAAAGTATTGCGATCGTGAAAAATATCGACTTCCGGTTTTCAACGGAAATACACTTTTTGCGGTCCACTGAGTCCAAATAACCAAGTCCCGCAAAATGGTCTGTGTGTATTTATAGATGTTATGTTCAATTAATGTAAATTTTTTGTTTCATGGTAACTATATGAAGTTTTAAACAACCTCATCGAGAATTATAAAGTCAGACAACTTGAAGTATTATGCTTGCATTGCCGAATTATTAAAAGTAAAAACTTTTATTTAATAATAATAAAAATAAGTGTAATGCAAAAAAGGGCAAATCCAAACAAAAATAATTAAATGAAAAATGTGTGACTTTGAGAAATGGCATTTAACAAAACTCGTCTATTTCTAATCAAAGTAAGTTGGTAAGTGAAAGTTGTTTGTTGCGCGCATCGCGCCATATTTTTTTTAAGTAAAGGCGTTATGCTCATGGGAAAGAGTTACCAACATATTTTGGTACCCACACATTAAATGAAAATTATTTGTATCCATGGTAATGTAAAAACAAATAAAAGTTATATTTAACAATAATATATTAATATTATATTATATTATTCTTTATATTACATTATCCCTTAAAGTATTCTCTCTTAGCTACACCTAAATTCTTAATAGCGTTACTACCTTCTTTATTGTTTTCTGTCACCCATAATTTTTATGTTACTAATGTATTATTATTTTTTTTTTTACTCTTTAATATTTCTCTTCATACTTTTGCAAATGTTCTATGGGGCCTAAAATGACCCAAATGGTTGAAGAGCCCATTTTGTTAAAAATAAATAAATAATAATAATAAATTTAAGTTTACTTTAGGGAGTAAATATGTGTGATGTTGAAATTATTTAAAGCAGTTTACGGTGTGAAAAAAAATATGGTACAAGATAATCTTTAATTAGTTATATTTTAGTTTACAAACATTTATTACATGATAGATTTCTGAGTGCAATTTAAGTACTTTTTGAAATTAACAGTAATAGATCTCGGATTCTGGAAAGGCATAAGTGAAAAACATTTTAAAATTAAGTTTTAATTTACCAAGAGCCGTTTAGACACCTATTATCGATTAATCTTCACGATAAATTTACCAAAAGCAACTCGCAGTAAAAAACAAGCAAGCAGTAAAAAGAACTCGACTGTTGATGAAATTAGGATTTTTTTAGGCCCTTTAAAAGACGACGTAAGCAGTAATGAATCGAAAAGTACTGAGAACATCCAAGTTCTGCAATAAAAATACTCTAAAACTTAAGGAGAAAAACGAGAATAAGAGAAAATATGTAATCCTATAGAAAATTGAGATATATTTTTTTTTTTTTTTAGAATAGAATACAAATCTTTATTGGTATTATTTCATTCTGTCTCATTTGAGACACTGGTAATATTGCGGATGGAACGCATTCACACTTTATTTACAAAAAAAAAATAAATAAAATAAAAATAAACAACTCAAGTAAGGAAAAAAAAAAAGCATTTAAAGCACATTCATACACTATTTGCAACCTGCTGGAGAACCCCGAGACAGGCTTTTCCCACCACGGATGAGAGAAAAGTAAGCCTCAAGAGGTTCCCGCGCTTTTCTCTCAGCTGCATCTATTGTATTCAAGCCATTGGAGGACGAGCGAGGGCGCAATAGCCACAAGCACACCTGACTTGAGCGGAGAATCTGTCCATTGCCAGAACTCCGGTTTATACATATTTACAAAAGGTCACGTGGCCACTGCCGCTTTAACCATCAAGGAGGGTTGTAGGAATGAGTGGAGCTAGATAGGGATTGAGCAGTAGGATTAGGATGATGGGTAAGTTTACTGTGAAATTCGGAGAATTTCTTCGGGATCAGTTCTTGAACGAACACTTTCATATAATTATATATAATATAATTATGGTCATGGTGTAGGGTTTTGTTGGATACATAGAAAGGAGCGTGACTATTGTTCGGAGGATTTTGGACTGGAAGGATTGGATGCGTTTGATGTTAGAGGGTTTAGCTGTTCCCACAGTTCGATGCCGTAGGTCCAGATAGGTTTCAAAATGGTTTTGTAGATAAGTAGTTTTTTGTCGATTGAAAGTTGTGATTTTCTGGTCAGAAGTCTATAAATTTTGCCAAATCGTCGGTTAAGCTCTTGTCGTTTTAGTCTGGTATGTGGGTTCCACGTCAGTCTTCGGTCTAACATGAAGCCCAGATACCGTACCGTGTCTGTGAAGGGAAGTTGAACAGAGTTGAAATAAACTGGTGGGCAGCATCTGCGTGGAAGGGTGATGCGCCCTTTTTACACTGATGCGCCAGTTTTTACACCAGTGTTCAATTAGGGAAAGGTGCCTTTGTAGGTTAGAGGATGCTGTTCCAGGGTCTATGTTGGAGGATAAGATGGCGGTATCACCAGCGAATGTTGCCAGGAGGGTGTCAGGATCAGTAGGAATGTCAGATGTAAAGGACGGGACCCAAGACACTGCCTTGTGGAACACCGGTCTCTGCTGGATAACAATCGGAATATTCTGTGCCACAGCAAACTCGGAAGGATTGGTTTGACAGGTAGGATCGGAGGACTAAGTATAAGGACTGAGGTAAAATGGATTTAAGCTTAAAGAGCAATCCGGCGTGCCATACCCGGTCAAAAGCTTGCGATATGTCCAGAAACGCGCCGGAGCAATATTGCTTGCTTTCTAGGGTAGCGGAAATGTGGTCGACAACTCGGAGATTGAGATAATTAAAGATTTTTTCATAGTCTGACCATCTTTAGTGTATTTTTGAATAGGTTGTATTGCTGACAATAAATCCGATCCTATTAAAGTATATGTGCATTGCTGTCAATACCCAGATAAAAAGCAGTTGGAATCTCCTGTAATTCTGGAGTAAATATTGATATGAAAGGAGGCAATTTGTATTTTTTATTGTATTTGTTTGAATAACTGAGAAGCCAACATTCTCATTGCTTTTTGAACCATCTGTATAAATAATTTCATAATTTGTATTTTGTAATTTGTATTGTATTTTTCCTTGATAAAGGAATTGATGCTCGATGTAGGTGGGGGGATATTTCTTAAAGAGAGGTTTATTTTTGGTGGAGGGTTTGTCCAAATCGTCATATACAAGTAGTCCGCCACATCTATAGATATACTATGGATTTCATTAATTATTTCTCTGGATCTGACTGCTAATGGAGAAGAGTTTCTTGGTTTCGAGTTATATAACTGTATATGTTGGGGATCATGAATGTGGTTGTATGGAGGATTGCTAGGCTGGAATTTTATTTGGCTAGACATTGGAACACTAATGTGGGTTATCAATTTGTATTAAAAGAAAAATAACAACATTCAATGCCACTCAAATTATGAGAAGACAAATATTGAAACAATTAAGAAGGTTACAAAAAGTGTCACTTCGTAACACAGAGATAATCATATGACCAGCGCTTCAGAACAAGACTAAGACTAACTCTCCAGTCCCATAGCCTCTTTTATATAGTCGTAAAGAGAAGATTCTTGAACCTCGTTGAACGGCGTAGATGGCACTCGAGCATCGTAGTCACAAACACGTGCTATTACAGTTTGTTCCAAATGTTAGTTCGTTCCAATGATTCGAAATCACATATTTTTTTGTTTAACGTTGCACCAAGAAGAGATCAGCTCCTGACGGCGAAAAAAAAAATGGTAGAATGGTAGTAGAATGGTAAGATCATCAACATACAGAAATGCTTTGTTTGGCCGGGGAATTATATAGCTATTGCAAATATCGTGCAACTTAGTACTTGTGGTATGCCGTATGCTGTTGCCTTGGAAGCAGAGATGTATCGTCCTAGTCTTACAATTATGCACCTCAGTTAAAGGAAGCTTTTCAGAGAATTGGTTAGGCGTCCACGAAAACACCATAAATACATGTTTTGTAGGAATGACATTCCTATTGATGGATTTTTGAGAGACAGGTAGTTCATGATATGGGTCTGTAACTGTTTATTATGTGTTTGTCATTACAAGGTTCAAAATTGGGAAGATAATTGACTCTCTCAAAGCTGCGGGATATTCCCAAATTCTATTGAATATGGATAGCTGTACACACTTTGCTGTTGAGTACATGACATTATGGATTGATGGACATAAGATATCCAAGATGTCTTTTTTTTTTGTTTTAATAATGTTTCGAGGGATAGCTTTTTCTTTTTTATATTTTATGAGATTTTCTGGAGTGGGTTTTCACACTTTAGGGTTTTATTTTTTATTTTCTGAGCTTTTCGACAGTCCACATCAAACCAGAGATCGTGGTTGGGTTTAGGGAGACCTTTGGCTTTTGGGATACCACTAATGCCAGAGTCTATTATTTTTGAAGTGAGAAATCCTATAGCTTCATCATCCGGCAAGTCTTGAAATTTTATCATTATTGTGCTTTTAAAGTCTTCCCAATTTGCTTTTTCGACAATCTATCTTGGTTGGCAGGTCAATTGGAGTAACTCATGATCAAAGTTTAATTTTATGTGGAATTGGTCGCTTACAAATTGGTTTTGGCATGGTTCCCACGACCATTGATTCCCTGGTGTAGGAGAGGAGATGGCTAAGTCAATAGCCGAAAGTGTTCCAGTTCTAGGACCTAGATGTGTGGAGTGGAAATCTGCGGTGAAGGAAAAGATAGGGAAGTTAAACCATTACAGTAAGTACTAGTATAGCAAGACGCTTATATCTCAGTATCAGCATTAACCCTTGATTGAATAAAGTCGACTGTGTGGCAACTGACTTCTATTCCTAACAACATCAGCATAGCTGATAGATGAGCTACCATGTTTTTCCCTGTTCATTCGTCTCGCGGTTCAGTAATGTACTTTATCTTTAAACTGAATGGCCTTTATTTCTTTTTCTTCATTAAATCAAGGGCATTTCAAATCTAAGCTGGGGTGATTTTGTTTATGTTAGGGTTATATGGGGAAAATGTGAAAGAAACTCTGAATAATAAGCAAGATAATACTTTTATTTACACATGGGTTAATGGAACAGTAACGCACACAACAGGTTACAATCAGGTTTTACCACATCGCCTGACTCAACTATCGATATTTATAATAAATCTAAATATTAAATTCAACACTCCTCCTCGATTAAACTTTCCATAAGGTGCAAATCGGAACATATATGCTTTTTAAATTTATCTTTGGCAAGTGGTTTAGTAAAGAAATCACTTGCATTATGATTTGATTTGATATATTTCAAAGAAAATAATTTTTTTAATACTAAGTCCTTCATGTAGTGCACTTTAACCCTTTGTTACACGCGCCTATCAGACTTTCATACCTGCCCGCTAGCGGCACTGCGTGCCGCATTGGTATTTTTCTTTGTTTTTCGACATTTACGTCTTGTTAAAGCTATTATTTACATATTTTTACCTAATATTTTATCAAAAGAATAAGAAGAGGTATCTATCAGATAGATAAAGTATAAACATTTTTCTTTTTAAAAAATAAATAATTTCGAACGGAAAGTTGGTTGGTTGTTTTAGTATGAAGGCGTAAAACCTCTTGGTCATAAACGCCGTTGTTTACGTCTATATTATTTTGTTTTAATTTATTGATTTTAATTTTTTTGTGATTTAGATTGGAACCATACGTTCAAAGAATATAATTGGTAATAAATAAATAAGCAATGATAATAAAGATTGAGAACAAGATTAATCAGAATAGGAGACGGAAAGAGAGATAAATCTTATTTAGAAAAATTTAAAGATAAATTAATTAAAAATTAGGAAAAGGATAGATAATTTAAAAAAGACAGAAGAGAAAAGAAAAAAAAAAAAAAAAAAAAAAATTCAAATGCTTTTAAGAAGTCCTTCCCTCGAGAGAAAAGAAATGACCTTATTTAATAACTTTTCTTCATTTCCCAATGCGGTGGATATATTTGCTGGTACACCCTGGTCTTGTAGCCTTCTCTTGTAGTAAGTACAAACATCGAAGATGTGAGCTACTGTCAATCTTTCATCACACTTAGGACATCTGGGCGGAGTTTCTTTTGTTATGAGGTGGAGGTGCGTAAGCATCGTATGTCCTATCCTGAGTCGTGTTAGAACCACTTCTTCTCTGCGACTGCTGCGGCTGGAGCTGCTCCATGCTCCATTTAAATTATCTATCCTTTTCCTAATTTTTAATTAATTTATCTTTAAATTTTTCTAAATAAGATTTATCTCTCTTTCCGTCTCCTATTCTGATTAATCTTGTTCTCAATCTTTATTATCATTGCTTATTTATTTATTACCAATTATATTCTTTGAACGTATGGTTCCAATCTAAATCACAAAAAAATTAAAATCAATAAATTAAAACAAAATAATATAGACGTAAACAACGGCGTTTATGACCAAGAGGTTTTACGCCTTCATACTAAAACAACCAACCAACTTTCCGTTCGAAATTATTTATTTTTTAAAAAGAAAAATGTTTATACTTTATCTATCTGATAGATACCTCTTCTTATTCTTTTGATAAAATATTAGGTAAAAATATGTAAATAATAGCTTTAACAAGACGTAAATGTCGAAAAACAAAGAAAAATACCAATGCGGCACGCAGTGCCGCTAGCGGGCAGGTATGAAAGTCTGATAGGCGCGTGTAACAAAGGGTTAAAGTGCACTACATGAAGGACTTAGTATTAAAAAAATTATTTTCTTTGAAATATATCAAATCAAATCATAATGCAAGTGATTTCTTTACTAAACCACTTGCCAAAGATAAATTTAAAAAGCATATATGTTCCGATTTGCACCTTATGGAAAGTTTAATCGAGGAGGAGTGTTGAATTTAATATTTAGATTTATTATAAATATCGATAGTTGAGTCAGGCGATGTGGTAAAACCTGATTGTAACCTGTTGTGTGCGTTACTGTTCCATTAACCCATGTGTAAATAAAAGTATTATCTTGCTTATTATTCAGAGTTTCTTTCACATTTTCCCCATATAACCCTAACATAAACAAAATCACCCCAGCTTAGATTTGAAATGCCCTTGATTTAATGAAGAAAAAGAAATAAAGGCCATTCAGTTTAAAGATAAAGTACATTACTGAACCGCGAGACGAATGAACAGGGAAAAACATGGTAGCTCATCTATCAGCTATGCTGATGTTGTTAGGAATAGAAGTCAGTTGCCACACAGTCGACTTTATTCAATCAAGGGTTAATGCTGATACTGAGATATAAGCGTCTTGCTATACTAGTACTTACTGTAATGGTTTAACTTCCCTATCTTTTCCTTCACCGCAGATTTCCACTCCACACATCTAGGTCCTAGAACTGGAACACTTTCGGCTATTGACTTAGCCATCTCCTCTCCTACACCAGGGAATCAATGGTCGTGGGAACCATGCCAAAACCAATTTGTAAGCGACCAATTCCACATAAAATTAAACTTTGATCATGAGTTACTCCAATTGACCTGCCAACCAAGATAGATTGTCGAAAAAGCAAATTGGGAAGACTTTAAAAGCACAATAATGATAAAATTTCAAGACTTGCCGGATGATGAAGCTATAGGATTTCTCACTTCAAAAATAATAGACTCTGGCATTAGTGGTATCCCAAAAGCCAAAGGTCTCCCTAAACCCAACCACGATCTCTGGTTTGATGTGGACTGTCGAAAAGCTCAGAAAATAAAAAATAAAACCCTAAAGTGTGAAAACCCACTCCAGAAAATCTCATAAAATATAAAAAAGAAAAAGCTATCCCTCGAAACATTATTAAAACAAAAAAAAAAGACATCTTGGATATCTTATGTCCATCAATCCATAATGTCATGTACTCAACAGCAAAGTGTGTACAGCTATCCATATTCAATAGAATTTGGGAATATCCCGCAGCTTTGAGAGAGTCAATTATCTTCCCAATTTTGAACCTTGTAATGACAAACACATAATAAACAGTTACAGACCCATATCATGAACTACCTGTCTCTCAAAAATCCATCAATAGGAATGTCATTCCTACAAAACATGTATTTATGGTGTTTTCGTGGACGCCTAACCAATTCTCTGAAAAGCTTCCTTTAACTGAGGTGCATAATTGTAAGACTAGGACGATACATCTCTGCTTCCAAGGCAACAGCATACGGCATACCACAAGTACTAAGTTGCACGATATTTGCAATAGCTATATAATTCCCCGGCCAAACAAAGCATTTCTGTATGTTGATGATCTTACCATTCTACTACCATTCTACCATTTTTTTTTTCGCCGTCAGGAGCTGATCTCTTCTTGGTGCAACGTTAAACAAAAAAATATGTGATTTCGAATCATTGGAACGAACTAACATTTGGAACAAACTGTAATAGCACGTGTTTGTGACTACGATGCTCGAGTGCCATCTACGCCGTTCAACGAGGTTCAAGAATCTTCTCTTTACGACTATATAAAAGAGGCTATGGGACTGGAGAGTTAGTCTTAGTCTTGTTCTGAAGCGCTGGTCATATGATTATCTCTGTGTTACGAAGTGACACTTTTTGTAACCTTCTTAATTGTTTCAATATTTGTCTTCTCATAATTTGAGTGGCATTGAATGTTGTTATTTTTCTTTTAATACAAATTGATAACCCACATTAGTGTTCCAATGTCTTGCCAAATAAAATTCCAGCCTAGCAATCCTCCATACAACCACATTCATGATCCCCAACATATACAGTTATATAACTCGAAACCAAGAAACTCTTCTCCATTAGCAGTCAGATCCAGAGAAATAATTAATGAAATCCATAGTATATCTATAGATGTGGCGGACTACTTGTATATGACGATTTGGACAAACCCTCCACCAAAAATAAACCTCTCTTTAAGAAATATCCCCCCACCTACATCGAGCATCAATTCCTTTATCAAGGAAAAATACAATACAAATTACAAAATACAAATTATGAAATTATTTATACAGATGGTTCAAAAAGCAATGAGAATGTTGGCTTCTCAGTTATTCAAACAAATACAATAAAAAATACAAATTGCCTCCTTTCATATCAATATTTACTCCAGAATTACAGGAGATTCCAACTGCTTTTTATCTGGGTATTGACAGCAATGCACATATACTTTAATAGGATCGGATTTATTGTCAGCAATACAACCTATTCAAAAATACACTAAAGATGGTCAGACTATGAAAAAATCTTTAATTATCTCAATCTCCGAGTTGTCGACCACATTTCCGCTACCCTAGAAAGCAAGCAATATTGCTCCGGCGCGTTTCTGGACATATCGCAAGCTTTTGACCGGGTATGGCACGCCGGATTGCTCTTTAAGCTTAAATCCATTTTACCTCAGTCCTTATACTTAGTCCTCCGATCCTACCTGTCAAACCAATCCTTCCGAGTTTGCTGTGGCACAGAATATTCCGATTGTTATCCAGCAGAGACCGGTGTTCCACAAGGCAGTGTCTTGGGTCCCGTCCTTTACATCTGACATTCCTACTGATCCTGACACCCTCCTGGCAACATTCGCTGGTGATACCGCCATCTTATCCTCCAACATAGACCCTGGAACAGCATCCTCTAACCTACAAAGGCACCTTTCCCTAATTGAACACTGGTGTAAAAACTGGCGCATCAGTGTAAAAAGGGCGCATCACCCTTCCACGCAGATGCTGCCCACCAGTTTATTTCAACTCTGTTCAACTTCCCTTCACAGACACGGTACGGTATCTGGGCTTCATGTTAGACCGAAGACTGACGTGGAACCCACATACCAGACTAAAACGACAAGAGCTTAACCGACGATTTGGCAAAATTTATAGACTTCTGACCAGAAAATCACAACTTTCAATCGACAAAAAACTACTTATCTACAAAACCATTTTGAAACCTATCTGGACCTACGGCATCGAACTGTGGGAACAGCTAAACCCTCTAACATCAAACGCATCCAATCCTTCCAGTCCAAAATCCTCCGAACAATAGTCACGCTCCTTTCTATGTATCCAACAAAACCCTACACCATGACCATAATTATATTATATATAATTATATGAAAGTGTTCGTTCAAGAACTGATCCCGAAGAAATTCTCCGAATTTCACAGTAAACTTACCCATCATCCTAATCCTACTGCTCAATCCCTATCTAGCTCCACTCATTCCTACAACCCTCCTTGATGATTAAAGCGGCAGTGGCCACGTGACCTTTTGTAAATATGTATAAACCGGAGTTCATATGTGATTGTAGAAATCCAACAGTCATTTCAAGGTATTTTCAGGCAGATGTTGGAGCATGGCATAGTGGATTAGGTCTGGTCCAGGTGAAGATCCCTTGACACCATTTAGTACAGTATGCATTTCCCAAAGAGAAAATGTAGCATTATAATTTATGCTCGAATCGGTAGTGGAAAAGTCTAATTGATCGAAGTTATTGTCTTTAGAAGTTTCATTGTATACTCCTGTGTAATAATTAGCGAATATTCTGCATATTACAGCTGGGTCATCGCTCAACTTTCCTTCACATGTTAGGGTATACCTAGAGGTAGAGCTTGTTCCTCTTATTTTCTTTATTCTTTCCCACACAACTTTGGAAGGGGTAGAGGAATTAATGGATTCAACGAATGATTTCCAAGATTCTTTTTTTCTTTCACTAAGAATTCTTCTACATATTGCCCTTTGTTTTTTATATTCTATATGATTTTCTTGGTTCATATTCTTCTTAAATCTCTTGAAAGCCTTTCTCCTCTGTTTGATAGCTTCTTTACAGTCGTTATTAAACCAGGGAACAGGCGGTCTTCTGTAACTGCCCTTGGTTTTTGGGATTGAGGCCTCTGCTGCTGACAGAATTGTCTTGGTTATGGCTTTACATCCTTCGTCAATGGTCATACTATTGGGGGAATATTCTGGCGGACTAGCTAAAGAAGTGAATAGTGGCCAGTCTGCTTTTTCTAATATCCATCTAGGCACCCTGCAAATTTCGTGTTTCGCACTCCTAAATTTTAAACGTATAGGGAAATGATCACTTCCATAGGGTTCTGGTAGAACTGTCCAGTCAATACAGTCAATCAGGGAACTGCTGCAAAAGGATAGGTCTATGGATGATAAAGAGCCGAAGGTGGAACTTAAATATGTTGGATCGCCGGAATTCAGTAACAAGAGATCAGTTAATTCTAAAAAAGTTTCTATAATTCGACCCCTAGAGTTGGTATCGCGAGAGCCCCATAGTGGATTGTGGCCGTTAAAGTCGCCGGTGTATAAAACTGGTTTCTTCAATTGTCTGTGGATGTGGAGAAGGTGTCCTGTCTCTATGGCGTTGTCCTGAGGAAGATAGATATTACAAATAGTAAAGGAAATGTTTAGATGAACTTGAACTGCTATTACTTGAAGTGGGGAATCTATTTCTACATGGTGGGAATAAATGGAATCCTTTACCGCTATAACTACTCCTCTACACGCTCGGTCAAAGTCTGAAGTGCAGTCTTTCCTGTAGATGTCGAAGCCTTTAATGGAAAATTTGTCCGAAGGTTTTAGATGGGTTTCTTGGAGGCATATTCCGAAGGGATCTTCATCTTGCATTAAGATCTTCAAATCATTGAAATGACTTTTAATGCCATTGCAATTCCATTGGACGAGGGTCATGGTGTGAAAGATGTTACAGATAGTTGATAGTGATAATTATAGAGGAGAAAAGATGAAGATAAATAGGAACTAGGACAAAGATAAGTGAACAAAGCATTATAAGAAGTAGAAGAAATAGAAACTCTAGTATTTGTGGAAGACAATATTATCATTGCATATTTTATGTTATAAAACAATATATTAGATTTTTTTAAAAACATAATTATTTATGATTTATTCTGTTTACTTGAAGACTTATTTTTCTTTCTTCCTTTTTTAACTATATTTATTTCCGATTTTTCTACGTCCATCTCCTCAGTGCATCCAGGCAACTGAGCCGGTGGAGCAGAAAGGTCGGAATCGAGATCTGAATCGCTCTCAGACGAGGCTACGGGGGAGCGAGGCCTGGGAGCGGGGCTAGTGACAGAGCTAGCGGAGGGCTGCGGAGAGGGGATAGGAGGGGGGAGGGTGGTAATGGGAGGGGGGAGGGACGGCCTAGAGCCGGCCGCAGCGGTCTGTTCCTGGCGTTTGTTTGGTTGCCTATAGCAACTAGGTTGGGAAAATGTAAACAAAACATTGGCTTGTACGGCGGCGTCTTTCTTTTCAATAATTTTGGGTTTTACAATATCTGCAAAAGATTTTGTGAAATATGTTGGGTTTTTTTCCCTGTAAATTCTTTTTGCCTCATGGAAGGGGACTTTATTACTGAATTGAATAGCTTTTATTTCTTTCTGTGCTATAAATATTGGACATTTACGATCTAATGCGTGATGATTCCCTTTACAGTTAATACAATTTTGGGGTTTATTACACGTATTATTGTTACAATGTTTTTCTTCACCGCAATTAGCACAAATTGCTGACTTTTTGCATTTTATAGTAGGATGAGCGAACCCTAAGCAATTATAGCATCTCATCGGATTCGGTGTATATGGTTGGACCCGTATTGTGTGAAATCCTATTTGTATCGTTTCGGGTAATTTTGGTACCGGGAATGTTACAATGTATGTATGTGTATATTTTTCAATGCCGTTAATTTTTATTTTTATTCTATTGATATCAATTATTCTATCACTGAGTTCTTTTTTTATTTCTTCGATCTCAACAAACTGAAGGTCGTAACACCTGATCACGCCTTTACAATAATTTAGAGATTTATGAGGGCTAACCTCAATTTGAAATTGGCCTCCAAAGTCTTTACAACTTAATAGCTTTTCGCTTTGTCTGTTTGTGGCTGTCTCCACTAATAATGTACCATCTCTCAACTTTTTAATGTTTTTTACATCCCCAATCAAATTAACAATAAATTTATGAATGAAGAATGGTGAAACTTTTTTAAAATCATCTTCACCAATTCTCTTTACGATAAGGTAGTTAGGGCTACTTTTAGGCATAAATGTTAAATTTAATGTTTCTGTTGATAGTTTTAAACGCCCTCTCTTCCGAAATCCACCGTAGGGTGGATCGCACATGTTTACCTAACCTAAGCTAACCTAATCTTACTTTCTATACTTAAACCTAAGTATTTCCTTATAATCTACTTATATGTTTATAATACATTGGTTCTATGACTAATAAACTACTAATTAAGAAGAAGAAAAAACTTAAGGCTAGAACTTATGGTTTGAAGAACGGGAACACAACAGGAGCAACTATCCACTTCGGCTTCTAAACACCATATGATGCGAACGGAAAGTAATCACCAAAATAGGAACAAAAACAGGAAACATAATAGTACAGAAGAGACGAATCAAGTACATTGTGAACATCAGACAGTTTTATTATTGTTTCTATGTTTTCCACATTAATGACATGGACCTTCCCTAGGTCCATAATAAGTCAGTAATGAGATTTCGGTTCGAGTTTTTTGTAGGTTCAATGAGGCGTTTTGCTATATCTGACAGATTGTTTGGTGATCTGAATGGCCCAAGTGGTTGAACTCCACAATGTATCTTAAAATTGTAGACGGAAAAAGTTTGCAAAATCCAAACAGTTCGTAAACTCTAGCGGCACGGAATGCCGCAAAAATGGACTTTTTCACTTTAACCAATTGCCTATAAGAAACAGAAACTCGGCTTCACCTTTCTCCTATTCTACGCACATCCGATGAGGAATACTATGGCGCTCATCTTGTTTAATTAAGAAATTACCGCGAATATTCCAAATTACCAAAATTGCGGCATGGAGTGCCGCTTAGCGTGTAACAATGGGTTAATTTAGATGTGCTTGGTTCTTTTAGAATTTTCATAAGTCTGAGATATAGCTATGGCACTCATGTTGTCCATGTTGAGAATGGCATCTACCTGGACTCATAGGTCCTGGAGAATCCCGTTGATGTTAATCAGGTCCTGGGCTGATGTTGCTGAAGCAATATATTCCGCTTGTTTGCTCCGATTGTTTGCTTCTTAGAATGCCAACTCACGGGATTTCCTGCAAACATGACAACAAATCCGCTGACACTTTTCCTATCCAGCTTGTCCCCTGCCCAGTCTGCATCAGAGTACGCCTCAATACAAGATTTACCTCTTGTATATACTATATGTAGGTTAATTGTAGACCTTAGATATCTTAAAATTCGTTTGGCAGCTGTCCATGTTTGAGCAGTAGGCCTATCTAGTGATCTACTGAGGAGAGAAACGGCAAAAAGTACGTCTGGCCTTGAAGTGCAGGCAAGATACACCAGTGAACCTATTAGCCTATTATATATGATATGGAACATCAATAACTTCAAGAGTATTATCAAACTGAAAACCAACTTTCATGGGTGTTGCAGCTCCCTTTCCATTCTCCATGTTGAAAGCTTGAAGGATTTTCTTAATGTAATCGCTTTGAGATATTATCAGGGAATTTTCTTTTCTTAATATAACCATTCCAATAAACTTTGAGACCTCTCCTAAATCTTTAGCATTAAATTCTTTCTTCAGATGGCTAACAACTTGTTGGGTTTCAATTTTATTACCTGTTAAGAGTAAATCGTCAACGAATACAACGATGGCAATTTTCTGTTTAACTTAGAGACCAAAATCAAAATTTGATCCAACAAAACCAAAATCTAGTAGTGTTTTTTTCAATTTCTTATTCCAGCACCTAGGACTTTCTTTCAATCCATATAAGGCACGATTCAATTTCAAATGGCGTTTCTTTAATATAGACCTCAGATTCTAATACACCATTTAAAAATGCTGTTGGTATGTCCAGGTGTTTCATTTCAAGCCCCTCTTGTACAGCATATGCCATCAAGGTACGAACGGTTGACAGTCTAGCAACAGGTGCATACATTGAGGCTATAGGATCCTCCTCCTCAAGTTAAATCTTTTTGCGACAAGCCTCGCTTTTCTCGTACCGTCGCTTTTGACATTAAATACCCATTTAGTTTCTATAGCTTTCAATCCGTGAGGTAAGTCTGATGGTGTCCAAGTCTGCATCCGTTCATGGGATAATAGCTCACATTGAATAGCATCTTACCAATCTTTTGAATTTATAGCTTCTTCAAATGAGAGAGGTGCTCCATCGGAACTACTCATTGTAGCATACAACTCATAATCTTTTAAATAGGTAGGGGTTCGTACTTGCCTCCTTGAATCGGTGACTTCTTTGGTAGAGCCTTCTTCAACCACTTCTGGTTCAATGGTCTGCGTAGTCATCTCATCTATCATTTTTTCAGTGGCCTCCAAAATGTTTACATTTTCTCTACAATACTCCTCCAGAGAAAACTGATCTTCAGGAATAATACATTGAAGTAAACTTTCAGGTTTTTCAATGAAAACTACGTTTCGACTATAAGTTACCTTCTTAGTAAAAGGATCTATTAATCTGTAACATTTTACATTATTCCTATAACCAACAAAAATGGGGCCCGGTGTGGCTGAGCGGTAAAGCGCCGTACTCCCATGACGGAGCTGCGGGTTCGAGTCCCGCCCTGGCTGGAGCTTTTCTTTCGTAGGAGAAGTATCACCCAGTACCATGGGTGTTAGTATGGGCAGTATAGGGCTTCGCTGGAAGACTTGAAGTCCCCAAAAAAAAAGATTTAGGATCCCACTTCTTGCGTATAGGATCAGGGACGTGAGCCATTGCCTTACAACCAAAAACTTTGAGATTAGATAGGTCTGGCTTATGACCAGGAATTTTATTTTTGATATAAGATGATGGAGATCTATTTATTAAATAGACAGACGTGTGTACAGCTTCAGCCCAGAATTCTTTATGTAAGTTGGCATCAGACAGCATGCTTCGAGCTTATTCTACGATGGTGCGGTTGGCCCTCTCACTTACTCCACATTGTTGTGGACTATAACGACAGGATTTCTGATGAGCTGTTCCTACTTCTGATAAAAAATGCTCAAACTCTTTATTCAAAAATTCAGTTCCACGGTCTCTCCTGAACTTTTTAATTTGCTTCCCAATTATTTTTTTTCAACAAAATTTTTAAATTGTTTAAAAATATTAAGAACTTGGTTTTTCTCAGAAAGAAAATAAACAAAAATCATGCAGGTATAGTCATCTATGAATGTAATGAAATACCTATGACCTCCTATAGACTTCTGCTCCATGGGTCCGCATAGATCTGAATGTACCTGCTCCAAACATTCAGAGGTCTTAGTTTTGCTTGACTTGAAAGGCAGTTTTGCTTGTTTACCTCTGCAGTAAATGATACATGGATCATTAGAGATATTCATATCTGCACTCAGACCTACGCCTAAATTCTTTAGTAGACTCATACTCTTCCTATTTAGGTGTCCCAAACGTCTGTGCCAAATATTATCAGAATTTTCAATTGCATAAACAGTTTGATTACTAACACTAGGTCGATTCATTCGATAAATACCGTTAACCTCAGTGGCACTAGCAACAATTCCACCATGTTCATTAATTATTTGAGCGTTGGCTTCACTAAATAATACTGGATACCCTTTCTCAGTGATTTTACTCACTGATTACAGATTGATTGTAATATCAGGAGCATACATTGCTCTATTAATTTCAAATAAATTCAGTATTCTCAGACTGCAACATTATTTTAAGTTTTCGTATACATTCTACATCAATTTCACTGTTATTAGCAGTTTTTATTTTCAAACCTGTCTGGTGCGAAACCTTATACAAGGCATCTTTATTCTTTGTGATGTGTGCCGAAGCACAAGAATCTAAATACCATCACCGTCCATCTTGGTGTAGGTAGGAAATGCCATAAATACATTATTATTACTATTTGGCCTACCAGGTTTACCTTTATTTTGTCCAGGATTGTTAGGCTTATACCAGCAGCTGGATGCAAGATGACCAGTTTTATTGCAAACATTTGACGTTTGATATTTTTGGAATTCTTTTTCACGAACCAAGCTGCTTCCTCCTGATGGGTGTCTGGCTGGAGAGCTGTATCCTGGGGTGATTTTACATCCTGCAGAATTTTCAACTTGATTGTATCTGCAGTTATTTTAATACCACTGCTCTCAATCCCCATAATCATTGGTTTGTATTCCTCAGGCAATCCAGCCAACAGCAAAGTCCCTATCCGCTCATCATCCACCACCAATCTCAAATCATTTAATTTGTGAGCTGTTTATTTATTATTATGTCATATTTATCAACTGACCTGCATTTATTTAATTGGGTAGTCACCAGAGTTCTTAATAGGCAAATTCTTCTCGGGAGTCCTGAATCTTCATCTTCTTTCTAGGGCTGTCCATTCTTCTTTGGCAGTTTTAGCACTTTTAACATGTGAATAGTTTATTTTATCCACATATAATATAATTTTAGCAAGAGCTTCGACATCTTTATTCTTATCGTTTTCGGTTCCACTCACAACTCCCCAGTAATCTTCCAACTTCAAGATTTGTTCCACAGCAAACTTCCAATCACTGTAGTTTCCCTACCAATTAGCTTACCAATCGCAGGGTAACTATTAAAAGACATTGTGAAGGTCTGGGCCCATAACCTGTTAAGGTTATTGGGGAAAATGTGAAAGAAACTGAATAATAAGCAAGATAACACTTTTACTTACACACGGGTTAATGGAACAGTAACGCACCCAACAGAAGGTTACAAGTCAGGTTTTACCACATCGCCTGACTCAACTATCGATATTTATAATAAATCTAAATATTAAATTCAACAGTTTACAATTCACACAACTTGGAATAATTCTGTAGTGTACCTCGGTGGGCAGGCTTGGCACAGAATTCACAAATAGGCTCTACAGAGTATGAGTCTAAAAAATGGCAAATTTTTAGATATTTTCGAAACCTTGCAGGATTAGGGTTGGCCTGAAGGTTCGGCCTATTTTAAGTCGAAACCAAAACCGCGACCGAAACCGAAACTTAATCGGTCACTACTTAGTACCCTTGAAACTGCAACACAACTTGACTTACTGTATTAGATTTCAACATTCTTACGTTTTGGTACATTGGTAAACATTGAAGGCCCTCACGGTGGTGGGATTCTACCATTAATTACATATTTTTAAACAAAATTCATCTTCTTATATCAAATTTAACTTTTTTTTTTAATCGAGTCTTTTGAATTAAGTAATTTATGTGATATTATAACATTAAAAAAACAATCAATTGTAACAAAATTGGTAGACTTATATCAGATGAAATCATGACGCTGGAAAAGAGGCAGACCACTAGAAGAAATTTTTTAATTATTTATTTATTTCCCTTACTGTTGAATGGATCTGGAAACTGCAATTTGAAAATCACATTCCCTACCTAACAGCGATATGGAAGTGAAAAGATATTTTATTTAGTTACTCAAGTAAAATAAAATCAATCATATTTATCAACGAAACAAATTCAGGCATGAATATTAATAAAACTTTAAATATGCAACATTAATCAATTTATTACAATTTTATCTTGTTTCGAAAGTTTTTTATAAAACATAATGATCATTGAAGGCGTTTAAAAAAAAAAAAAGGATATATTTTTGTATATATATTCTATTGGATATATTCTAAGTATTTAACGACAAAAATGTAGATCAAATATTGGTGACCAGCAGCGAAGATTTCTCACAAAGAATTGTTTATAGATTTGCCATGTTTAGAATCAGCCATGATACAAATTAGATATTTTTATACATAGAAGTTTTTAAATGAAACAATGGTTAGTTGTTTTCTAAAAAAATATTTCAGTTTTTTCCTAAAATATCCAAAATATTTTTGCTAACTTATGATTTTTACTCTATTTATGCTGTAAGTACATAATAAAACTTTAATCGGTTCATCTAAAAAAGCTCTTTTTTAGTTACACAAGTTTTGCATTGGACGTGTGATATACTCATTTTGAAAGCTATGTTTTTTTACCTAATGTAAAATCGCTGGTGCAGAACATGAATGGTCTAAATAAAAAATTGTGATTTTTCAGGGGAGCTCATTAAAGGAAGGGATTCTTTTTTAAATGTTTTAGGAATCATCAATATCGCATTCTATAAGTTCGCATTCTTGTACAGAGATAGAAGAAGCAATATGAAGATAATTCGTGAAAAAACAACTTGAAATCAAATTTTTTGAGGATAAGCTTCGTTCAAGACCTGATATATATCACAAAACAACGGTTAATGGTAGCAAAGTAACATACTTAAATCTTCGGAATAATAAGACCCAACAAGATTACGAAAATGTAGAAAGGTTTAACAGTTTAAATTTAAAATTTAAATTTAAGTTTTTAAATTTTAAATTCTCTATTTTGATAGACTTGAAAATATGATTAGAAATCATTTCTTTTTTCTGTGAAATAATTGGAATTTTCCAATTTGAACCACGATTTTGCCCACCGAGAAAATTGCCATTGTGCCCACTGTGCCTTTGTCATTGTCCCTTCGAAAGAATTTTATCTTACATTTTTAATTTTGGTTATATTTTCTTCTTTTTACGTTCCTTGGAACCAAAAAAGCGATCTTGACAATTGTATTTTATATATATATCATAGAGTTATATACAAGTATAATGTGTATAATATTATCCTTATCCTTATATATATAAAAATCTCGTGTCCCTATGTTTGTCTCTCTATTTCTCAGAAACTACTCAACCGATTTTAATGAAATTTGGCTCAATGTATATAGTTTTGGCCAACTTAACGGATCGGATAGTTTTTAACTTGATTAGTGATCAAAATAATTCTTATATAGCGAATTATTGCAAATACAGTAGGCCGTGTTTCGATTTATTAACATGGCGTCATATGTCGATTTCATAATGTTTTTCTTTATAAGCATGCTATTGTAATACAGGTTATCATTATTATAATTTTTTTATTGCATTATGTGAGTGCAGTTATTTGTTCCTATATTATTATTTTCCACAGACAAATAGTAATACAAATTTGTATTTATTGTTAATTTTCATTAAAGAATAAATAAATCAAGAAAAGGTTACGAAAAATTCTCAAATGTGTAGGTACTTTTTCTTCCTTTTCTTTTTTTATTTGTATTTAAATTAAATTACTAGCTAAGCGCAGAAACGCTTTGCTGTGGCCTACCCTGATATCAACTTTTAGTAAAGTAAATACATTTTAATAATTTAAATTAGGCTATTATTTGAAAAAATACTCTATAAATGTTGTAACAGCACCTACTGTCACAGGTGTAACCTAATAGAAACCTGACTTGGGGAGTCAGTGTTGCCAAAAATTAGTGAAAATTAGTGGGTTGGTTACACTGCGGGTAACCAGTATTAAAAACTCCCTGAGTGTGTTTTGATGTGAGATACTTTGTGAATTGCTAAAGAACTGCATAATTAAGACTTTAATATTATATTTTCAGTTGATTTATTTATTTATTTAACTGAAGTTTCTTTATTTTCATTCGTTTTGTTATTATTATTTAAATACAGTGCTTGATTTAATTTAGTGCTTTATAAAATATATATATATTATAAAGCAAAGTGTACAATGTGCGTGCAGAAAAGGCTCAGAAACGACTCCACATACGATTAAGAGATTTATGTCAGCGTGTAACTGTATGTCCCCTAACGGAGAAGAAGGTTTCCATTTTTCTCTTAAGGGTGTAAAATTGAAGAGAAAAGTACTGGAATTTTAAGCCTCTCGCAACATGTAATTAGCCGACCTGAGAATGACATACGAGTTTATGAATGAAAAATTTAGTTCGAGCTGCAGACCACCAGGAAGCGCTAGGGTCTGTTTCACTCAATGTTTATTGTTCATTCGTTCCGTTATATTCGTAAAGGTTATATATTTTGTCAGCTGTTCTTTTTAAATTACTTAAAAATCAAGCGAAAATAATTAGTTTCACCTTTTCTTTTAAAATAAATTAATGATTTTACATATCTGCAATCAATTGGAAAACCGACTGGATACTTTACAAAATTAATTTTCTCATAAGAAGATTAATTGATAAACGCATTACATTTAATCAATATCTAACATATACTTATGTAAATTTAATGCAATATGAGTGAGCGAATAAAAACAGACATAAAACAAAAAAGAAGAGCTAAATAGACTGATTATAAACCGAAAATAACAAGTTTGAAGTGTTCTTATTATATGTAGTTATGAAAAATGGTTTTATTACTATGTATGATAAGCATTCCAGTTGAGAAAATGATGAATTGACTCCAATAATACAATTTTTTCAATAAGATTTTATCACCGCTCATAGTTCAGGATAAAAAGAAATATGATGAAAAAATTGTGCCCTCATGATATTTTGGTTTTCACTTAGTAACAGTAGTAAGATTGGAGAAGAGTTCGGCCAAATTAGCGTGGGGGGGGGGTGGATATATTAAGGGAGGTTGAACTGGAAGAAAGGTCTTACAAAAAAAGTTTCTATGAATCTTTGGTATTTTCTAAACTTCTGGATCTAATGGTCCCATCACAGTAGTCGGCGCTTAAGTTGTACTCCAAATATAGTTTTTTTAACTAATAATCTAATAACTTATTATCTGCTGACTGCTTGGAATGGGCTTATAGGATTCATAATCACAGAAACCATCAAAGACGATGCATGACTCGACAAAGTTGTAGCAAAATGAATTGTTCACCCTCCATTTTCAACACCCTATAAAGTATATAGGGTTCCCTATTTGGGCGGACACTGCCGATCTCGAATCTTAATATTGATACAATGTTAAAATTTTCAAGAAAGTGCTAATTTTGTTCTATATTTCCTTTAATTTTAAAGTTTTTCTGTTATTAAAACTGCCACACAACTACCGGAGCGAAGCCGGGCACCCTAGCTAGTACTCTATAAATGTTGTAACAGCACCTACTGTCATAGGTGTAACCTAATAGAAACCTGACTTGGGGAGTCAGTGTTGCCAAAAATTAGTGAAAATTAGTAAGCTGGCTACACTGCGGGTAACAGTCGTAAAAACTCCCTCACAAAAAGAGTGTGTTTTGATTAGGTGTTGTGGGATACTTTGTGATTTGCTAAAGAACTGCATAATTACGATTTTAATATTATATTTTCAGTTGATTTATTTAACAGAAGTTTCTTTATTTTCATTATTCGTTTTGTTATTAATATTTAAATACAGCGTTTTTTATTTTACCAAACCTTTTTATCATTTTTATCCCGAGATCTAAAATGTAAAATTTAAAAAATGTCAGTGAGGATTTGTAATTCCTCCTTTATCAACAATAATTTAAAGTTGAGAAAATTTAATCCCAATCGAATAGAGGCTGTTACTTCCTGTTCAGCAGAGTTGTAATTATCTTTAAATGTAAAATTTAAGAAATGTTAGCGAAGATTATAATCCTTTCTTTAATTTAAAGTAGGCTATTATTGGGAATGATATTTCGTTGTTAATTTGACCAGAATACAATTTTTTACTTATCTTTAAATGATTGTTGATTAAGAAAGGATTACAAATCGCGGCGTTTTTTAAATTTTACATTTAATGATTATTACACCTCTACTGAACAGGAATAATTGTTATTTGGGTAACCTCAAGTTTCAGATTTATCCGCCATAAATATGAGAGTACTACTGCAAAATAATCCATCGGCAGATATATTTTTTTAAACAATTGCTCTATATTGGAAACTGTGAAATAGAGCTGCATCGAAATTTAAAATTTATCAAATTATCAGAAAATTTCTGAACTGTTGTAGAGACGAAAAATGAACTGGCTACGAAATATAAAGTGTCTTTCCTGATATTTTGAACAATTATTTGGACTACAATTGGCTGGGCAGTCGTGCTATTTTGGCAGCAAAAAATTTTGATTTCGATGAAATAAACTTCCAAAATCAATTGGCAATATTCTAGATGTAATCGAAGCCGTAAATTTCCTATCTGAATTTTTTAATTCCCTGGATATACACCCAAACAATCTCCAGTTGAAGAAGGCTCGCCGATCATTCTTCTTCGTAACTTAAATCCACCTCAATTGTGCAACGGTACACGTTTGGTCATTAAAAGGATCACAGGAAATGTTATTGAAGGAAAAATGTTGCCTGGAAGGTTTACAGGAGATATCGCCCTGTTGCCACCTATTCCCCAGGAACCGACAGAATTTTCAATAAAATTTAAAAGGCTTCAATATCCTATTCGTTTGGCTTTTGCCATGACCATAAACAAATCCCAAGGGTAAACAATGTCCACTTGGACTTTGAAAATCCGTGTTTTTCCCTTGGGCAATGGCATAACTCATGTGGGAAATGGGTATCGCCTGCTCACGTGTGTGGAAACCATCAAATCTTTGGTTTGTGTTAAAAAAAAAAAAGGTTAACCCAAAACATTTTGAACAAATTAGTACTTGAATAAATAAAAATTCTTAATTGTATTATGTAATAACCTCTTTAAGAAGAGATTTATTATCACTCAAATATATTGCTAAATTAAAAGCTTCAACACACCACCCTCCTACCGAACACTTATTAGCCGAAGGGTTGGGAAATCGAGGTCTCAAAGAAATTGAGAAAAACGCCTATCAAATGGACATATATGACGAGTTAACCAAGATTGGCATGACCCTGAGCAAAATTAAACCCGTTGTTAAACTAACAATACCAAGTTGAAGTAGTGTTAGGCCAATAATCAATAGATCAATGGCTGAGGTTATCAAAACTTACTTCAGTCATCCTTTTTAAAATTAGTGGAAAAATATAGCCATTTCGAGTTAGTTTATACCGATCCATAAAAAAAGGGCGATAGTGTTGGCAGCTCTGTGAGTCGTAAACACAATCAGCTCCTTTTTAATCAAAGTACATTGAAATATGAGATGTAAAAAATAAAAACTTTCCTATATTCTTTACCAAATACTTTTAAATGGTGTAATGCTCTATTCTCAATCACGTTGGAATTTGATTAGCTGAAAGGTTTTCATCTTCATCACAGCAACGCGTGGCCGGGTCTGCTAGTAGAGTTATAAATTTTAGAGCTTAAGTAAAACTATCGATTCAAAAGCATCATGCAACAGTGATTCAATTTGGTATGTTATCACTATTTCAATAAAATTATTCAGAGATAATCGATATCTAACTCTTGATTTAAATACAAACAAACTGAAACTACCGTAGTGATAAGTCCGAAATATAATCTGTTTATTTACAACTAGTAGTGGATACAGAAATTTTCTGAGGGGGGCTCACTTTTTTTTTTTCCATATCATGAGCAGTGAAGGACCTAATTTAAAATATGTATTATTATCTACAAAGTGACGTAAATTACTATTAATTGTCTTAATACAATCCATTTTCAATTTGAGAACTTAGAAAATGACTAAAGAAAGAGCATTTAATATAGAAATAGTAATAGTTTATTACTATCCTCTCCTCTCAAGAGTAAAGTGGGCGCCCCTCCCCTGGATCCGCAACAGTTTGCATCTTTTTTTTCAAAATGGGATAATTTTCACTTTCCTATATGTGAAATATATATCGTGAAGAATATCGATTCTGGTTTTCAACAAATACACGTTTTGGGGTCCCCGGAGTCCAAATAACTAAGTCCCGTGAAATGGTGTTTGTGTGTATATTAGGGATATGACATTGATGTCGATGTTTTGACGAAAACATGAATGTTTATAGCATCGATGTTTTGTGAACATCGATGTTTGTTTTTTTATGGATTTTTAAGTTCATGTTAACATCGATGTTTTAAGTTTTTTTGTTAACTGTGGCATAGTTTTTAAGCATAGCACTCTGTAAATTTAAGCTTGAGAGGGATAAATACAAAAAGAAGGAATGTGAAATACATTGTGCCGATGTTACGACCCGAGGTCATTCATCATTGTTGTCGAGTTCACTGTTTTAGAATGACTGCAAATGTCGTATGAAAAACGAAGTTTTTACATAAACAAAGATAGTTTTAACGTCGTGGTTTTCTCATAAACGAAGTTGGTTTTAACGTGAGTGTGAGACCGGGAGGGTGTCATGACCCACTTAAAATTTGAGGCTGAATCCGCTTCACGTTTTAATATCGATGTTTTAATGGGACCACCTCGGGAAAATACTCTACAAGATGCAAAAGGCTTCACTTTCATCTCTGTTTAATCGCTGAACATACATAGAAAAAAATCTGGTGCGACACACAACTTTCACTTACCAACTTACTTTGATTATAAATTTACGTGTTTCGTTAAATGCCATTTCTCAAAGTTACACAAACGTAAAAATTAGACAAAATTCTTTAAATAAAGTACCCCCTCCGTTTCACCAATCTTTGATGAAATTTTTGCTTTCACATCGGGGACATATAAATGTAGCGGTACTTGATAAACATATAATAACTGCCCCACTTATCTCGTTGGAAGCTTATCGCAACCATCGATTATTGGACCAAGTCGAGGCAAGTCAATTTTCCAGAAAATTATATAGTGGTGATGTGTCCTGGCAAATGAGTCATGAAATACATTCTCTCGCCCTTTTCCCGAAATGTTCCACCGAAAAATAGTGCACGAGTAGTTAGTTATGGCCATAACAATTAACAGTAGCTAGAACATTTATTTTGCATGTTTTTAGTAATATTTACAATACTTTGTTCATTTAGTTTTCACTTCAGAGGATTAATTTGTTTTATTTTATTAATTTATTAGAACGTTTTAATTTTAGAAGATTTATTTTTTTATGTTGTTTTTTGCATGCAAGGTAACATTTTATTTCACCAAGTTCAGTTTTATTTCATCTTATATCAGTTGGTTATTTTCCACTTTAATTAACAACAATAGTAGTTACCAGTGATTGGTCATTTTTATCATTGTCATTATTTATTATATTGCTAAATAAACAATTGTAAAAATATCGTTTTTTTTTATTTTGTAAACCCCATGGCTTGTGAGTTACCCCAAAGAGGTAACATAAATACACCAAATACCTAGTTTCCGGTTTGTACGGTTTATAGTTTTTGAGTTAGTCTTTAAACAAAAACACACACACACACACACACACGCACACGCACACGCACACGCGCACACGCGCACGCACACACACACACACACACACACACACACAGAGGGAATTTTATTTTGTTTATTTTAAAGTATATCTTTGTTTTACAACATTTATCTTTTTTACTAGACCAGCCCTGGATATTTCTATTCTGAAATTCTCAAATCAATCACACACACACACACACACACACACACATATATATATATATATATATATATATATATATATATACAATCTCCAGTTCACATAGTATCAATCATTTATTTTCTCATAATTAAAAACAAATACCACCTCAATGAATTAACCGACAATAACAATAATATCTCTGCATGCGGATTTCTTATCGTCTATATATATATTTACCACTGCCTTCACTTTCACCATAAACATATACAAATCTTTATAGCATATATAAGTCTTGCTGTTTTAAATGACATTATTTATACACCGCTATTTTCGTCCTATGAATATATTCTATATTACATTTACCTATATATATATTGTATACTATATATTATATCTGTTTATAGCTTTGTCTCACGAACATATTTTATGCTACTTTTCCTTTTTTTTATATTTTACATATTTGTAAAATACCGCTGTCTCCGTTTAAAGCACATATTCTGTACTTAAACTTTTTTTCATGATATATAATATACATTGGAGGATCCAGGGGGGGGCTGTGGAAAATTTTTCGTCATTTAAAAATAGAATTTGACTTTCCTTATTGTAAGAAAGCAAGTTAAAGAACAAATAATATGCAGAACAAGTAGTATTTATTTGTAAGAAACATAAAGGTAAAAAAACTGCTTAGCAGATCCAAATGAAGGGCTGTGGGCGATCTTATTTTTACTTTCACTTACCTAAGTATGAAATATATAGTAAGTGGAAGTATTGCGATCGTGAAAAATTTCGACTTCCGGTTTTCAACGGAAATACACGTTTTGGGGTCCCCTGAGTCGAAATAACCAAGTCCCGCGAAATGGTGTGTGTGTGTGTGTGCGTGCATGCGTGCGTGCGTGCGTGCGTGCGTGCTTGCGTGCGTGCGTGTGTGTGTGTGTGTGTGAACAGACTAGCTCAAAAACTATAAACCGTGCGAACCTGAAATTGGGTATTTAGAGTATGTATGTATAAGCCCGCGATGTGACAGCAAAAATGTCATCAAAATTGATTAACCGGAGGGGGGACTTTACTTAATAAATTTTATATCATTTTCACGTGTTTTTTTTTATTTATTCAAAAACGGCTTTAACGATTTTGATCAAACTGGGTATATGATGTATGTATATGCCCGAGATACAACTGTAAAAATTTCATCAAAATTGATCAACCGGAGGGGGGACTTTACTTAATAAATTTTGTACCAATTTCACGTGTACATATTTTTTATTTACTCAAAAACGGCTTTAACGATTTTGAAGAAAGTATTTAGTTAAATTAGAAGTTGGGGATTAAAACTCAATAATCCTAGTGCTCTTGAGTTTTGTAAAACTTTTAGAAATATGTAAATTTAATATATAGACATGTAAAACTGTGCACAACGAGCCTTCATCAAGTGGAAGACTAAATTTTGATTTAATCCCTTCCAATAAAATTCATATTTTGGGAATGCGGGCGATCAAGTCTGCTGGTCATCAAAAATCGTGGAGGATTATTTCAACCAACTTATGATGTTACAAGAATTTATAAAATTTGTGAGCGTTTTTTTAGGGAATTCGTATAAAAAAATTGCTTTGATGAAAAGCGTTATGTCAACAAATTACTGGCTCAACGTTTATACCAAAACTTCTTCATTTGTCCTTGGATTCAGAAAATAATCATTTAAACTTATTGATCCAATCAGCAGGTTTATCTTATTTTTAATATAAAAATTCAAAACTGATGTCTGACAAGAATCAATGAATAGAAAAAATAAAATTCCTCTTAAACTGACTAAATTGATCTCGTTTAAAGGCCAGTAGATCTGCAGACATAATCTTCTATAATGTTATAAAAATGAAACTTATAATGTTTAAACACGTCGATTTCTAATCTAAGTAAGTCCGTAAGTGAAAGTTGCGTGTTGGGCGCATAGCAAAAGATTTTTATTTATTCCTTTATCGTCTGGAGATGAGCCAAACAGATAAGCGTGTTTATTTAAGGTTTGTAATCGCGAATAATCATACAATTGTCGAGTGTCTTCGAATTGATTTTGGTTTAGGCGATATCTGTAATTATTTTTTAATTAATAAGTTTATTATTCAAATACCTATATATTAAATTTAGATATTTCTAAATGTTTTACAAAACTCATGAGCACTGGGATTATTGAGTTTTAACGTTGAGCCAATAATTTGTTGACATAACGCTTTTCATCAAAGCAATTTTTTTATACGAATTCCCGAAAAAATCGCTCACAAATTTTATAAATTCTTGTAACATCATAAGTTGGTTGAAATAATCCTCCACGATTTTTGATGACCAGCAGACTTGATCGCCCGCATTTATTCCCAAAATATTGATTTTATTGGAAGGGATTATATCAAAATTTAGTCTTCCACTTGATGAAGGCTCTTTGTGCACTGTTTTACATGTCTATATTATATCTATATATTAAATTTACATATTTCTAAAACAAACAAAACCTTCGAGGCCAGCGTAGATGGTACTCGAACATCTTAGTCACAAACATGTGCTACGAAAGTTTGTTCCAATTGTCAGTTCGTTCAAACAAAAGCTCTAGAACTATTCTAAACCAAATGTTATTATTGTTTTTTTGTTTAACGTTACTATATGTATCATGTTAAAATTCTTATTGAATTTAACAATTCTTTGGAGTAAGCAATATTTTAATAGGGTAGAGTAAAATATACATTTTTATAATTTAGAAAAACGAGGATATTTGTTTAACACTCTGTTTTTATCAGTGAATTTTGTTCTTTACCAAATCACTTCTGGTAGCATTTAATTTTCAGCAGTTTATTGATTTTGCTACGATAATAAAAAAAAAAAAAAAAAAGGCCACTTGTGCAGTTTAAATACTTCCCTTTATCTTTTAATTTAATTGTATTTGTTTGAATAAAGTTGCACGCAATTCGAAAATTTTCTTAAAATGATTCTCGTGGGTTGGATAATTCGTTTGATAAGATTGAACAATAAATAAAACTGCCTCTTATCTTGTTCCCAGATAATTAATTGTCGACGATACTATTTTTCGATTATAGTTCACCTAAGCTTATTTAGAATGCTGAATATTATCTAAAAATACATGCATATTTGGTGAAATAAGAGTTGTGAGTGAAGCCTAGTATCAGTTTTAAGTTTATGGATGTAAGCATCCACCACTCTCCTCTGGATCCACCTCTTATCTCCCCCCCCCCTCCTCACTCACTCTCTCTCTCTCTCTCTCTCTCTCTCTCTCTCTCTCACTCTATCTCTCTCACTCTATCTCTCTCTCTATCCTATAAGCCCATTCCATGCAGTCAACTATAATTTATAATTTAATAACAATAATCAGAATAAATAATTTATTAGAATATAGTTGAAAAATCTGATTATTGGATTTATAATCGTATATATCTGTATACGATCTGTATATATCTGTATCGTATATATCTGCACTTCGGATTGTTAAAACTCTAAAAATATCCATTTTAAGCTATAAATAACGTTTGAGTCAGAATTACAAAACCTGCAATTGCATAATAGTCACAATAGTATTAATAATTTCGTTAACTTCAGACGCAATTTACCATATTCTTTTACGGTGGGGATGATGTTAACGCAAGTAGAGGGCTACTTTTGAGTTACAGTTAGCACTAAACGCTCCAATGGTAGGCTATTTATAATTAAAGACTATTTTCCCTAGTCGCTGTTCGTAGGTACATAGTAAAATTGAGAAGACAGTTAAAATTTCACCTGTGAAAATCAAAAAAAAGAGAGAAAAAAAAGTAGTTTTTCGAGTTTTTAACTCTTCTTGGCGACGTGCGATATGTGCGTAGTAATATTTGTTTTAGCAATGTATGATTTTTCAACTATTCAACTATATTTTTCAAATATATGGTGTTACAACTCTCGATCTGTTGTATGTAACGTCATAGAAATTGTCCCATTAGATCTAGAACTATCGAAACTACCGAAGTTTAATAGAAATTTTTTTTTTTTAAAGACGTTTCTTCCATTTCAACCGCCCATAAGATATCCCCCCTTAATATGGGCGGATTCAGCAGATCTCGAATCTTCCTACTACTAAAAAGCCAATATGAAAATTTCATGAAGGCACAATTTTTTTACAATATTTCTTTTTATCCTGAACTATGAGTGGTGATAATATCTTATTGAAAAAGTGTTGAAGTTGGAGTTAGTCATTTTGTCAACTGGAAGACTCATCATATATAGTAATCAAACCAACTTCTTTTTCATAACTACAATAAGAACACTTCAAACTTTTTATTTTTGATCTATATTCAGTCAAGTTATCTCTTTTTTACTTTCACTTACCTATATATGAAATATTCAGTAAGTGGAAGTATTGCGATCGTGAAAATTTTCGATTTCCGGTTTTCAACGGAAATACACGTTTTGGGGTCCCCTGAGTCAAAATAACCAAGTCCCGCGAAATGGTCTGTGTGTCTGTGTGTGTGTGTGTGTGTGTGTGTGTGTGTGTGTGTGTGTGTGTGTGTGTGTGTGTGTGTGTGTGTGTGTGTGTGTGTGTGTGTGTGTGTGTGTGTGTGTGTGTGTGTGTGTGTGTGTGTGTGTGTGTGTGTGTGTGTGTGTGTGTGTGTGTGTGTGTGTGTGTGTGTGTGTGTGTGTGTGTGTGTGTGTGTGTGTGTGTGTGTGTGTGTGTGTGTGTGTGTGTGTGTGTGTGTGTGTGTGTGTGTGTGTGTGTGTGTGTATGTGTTCATCACAAAAACTATAAACCGTGCGAACCTGAAATTGGGTATTTAGAGTATGTATAAGCCCGCGATGTGACAGCAAAAATTTCATCAAAATTTCTCAAAGGGAGGGGGTACTTTATTTAATAACTTTTTAAGTTTTTTTCGATTTTCTCAAAAACGGCTCTAACGATTTTAATTAACCTGAGTATTTGATCTATTTATATGCCTGAAACATTACTGTAAAAATTTCATCAAAATTGATCAACCGGAGGGGGGACTTTACTTAATAAATTTTGTATCATTTTCACATGTTTTTTTTATTTACTCAAAAACGGTTTTAACGATTTTGATCAAACTTGGTATTTGATGTATTTATATGCCAAAGATGTGATAACCAAAATTTCATCACAATTGATCAACCGGAGGGGGGACTTTACTTAATAAATTTTGTATCATTTTCACGTGTTTTTTTTATTTACTCAAAAACGGTTTTAACGATTTTGATCAAACTTGGTATTTGATGTATTTATATGCCAGAGATATGACTGTAAAAATTTCATCAAAATTGATCTACGGGAGGGAGGACTTTACTTAATAAATTTTGTATCATTTTCACGGGTTTTTTTTATTTACTCAAAAACGGCTTTAACGATTAACAAAAATAAGATATGAATGTAGAAAAATGTGTGACTTTGGAAAATGATATTTAGCAAAACACGTCAATTTCTAATCTAAGTAAGTTGGTAAGTGAAAGTTGTGTGTTGCGCGCACGCACCAGATTTTATTTTATTCAGTCAAGTAAGCTCTTTTTTTTATTCGTTCTCTGTACTCTGTAAAAGTTGTCTGTTTTTATTCGCTCTCTGTACTACTAAGAAAGGTTCACTCATATAGCATTAAATTTACTTATATATGTATTATATATTGATTAAACGTAAGGTGTTGATGAATTAACCTTCTTATGCTAAAATTACTTTTTTAAGGAATCCAGTTGATTTCATTATTCATCGATTTTCTAATTCATTGATTGATTGATTTTCAGAGATATAAAAAGATATATTATATGAAGATATATAAAATATATAAAAAGATATAAAATAATTATTTTATTTTAAAAAACAAAGGAGGAACTAATTATTTTAGCTTAATTTTAAAATAACAGCTGAAAAATATATACTTATAACCATTACAAACTGAATGAATGAAGAATAAATATTGAGTGAAACGCACTCTAGCGCTTCCTGGTAGTCTTGAGCTCGGACTAAATTTTTCATTCTTAACCCATCATCATCATAAACAGATAGGCTAATTAGATTGTGCGAGAGGCTTAAAATTCCGGTACTTTATTCTTCAATTTTACACGCTAAAGATAAAAATTGAAACCTTCTATCCGGTTAGGGGCTGTATAGCTACACGACATAACTTTCTTGATCGTAGGTGGAGTCGTTTTTGAGCCTTATGGGCACGCACATCGTACTCTTTGCTTTATAATATGTTGTATTGATTATTAGAATAAGATTTTACAAATAGCCTGAGAGATCTAGTGTGCTGTGTATTACCCAATTCAGTTGCGTAGTATCTCTTTTATGATGAATAATGCGTTTCTCTCTTATAATACAGATTATGCACATGATTCGGATTTCTCCTATTTATCATGATCAAATAGTTTTGTTTTTGTTTTTCTGTAAATTAAGTTTTAGAAAAAATAATATTTGCTTTTATAATAGTTGGAAAAATGTAAAAAAAAAAAAAATGCTAATTTAGGAGCCTATGTGAGTTTTTATTGTAATTACCTATTTCTTGTATTAGTGGGTTTTCAGATCTCACTGGCTAGTCGGAATATGATCTGCTTAGTTCATAAACAAATTGCTCTATTGAAGGAAGGAATTGTTCGTAGAACGTTTTTGAAATTCTTCGGGTAGGGCGGGTAGTTATGATCCTCACAAGGGCGGATCCAAGGGGGGCCTGGATCCGCTGGGGGGGGCTCAGGGGTTATGATGAAATTTGGGGAGGGGTCATGACACCCCTGTATTATAATCACGTCACGAGCCCTCCCTAAATTTCGTGATAGTTATAAGTAATTAGATTTTCAAATAGAGCTCCAGACGGGTGAAGTATATCAGATTAGAGCTCACATAACTGTTTTATATAGTATGAGTTTATTTTGGGGGCTCAATTTTGTTTGTCTTTTGATTTATGGAAACATTTTAGGACTAACTTTTTTTTTGGTAAAAAAGGAAAGAAAATGGGAAAAAACCTAGGAAATTTAACCAAAAAAAAAAAAAAAAATCTCGGAATTCCAGTTCTGTCTCTGAAGGCCAAGGACGATTTTTTCAGACTGGAATGTAGCGGTGATGTTCAACTAGATCGTCATTTTGCCAGTTCCAAGGATTTATTGATTATAATATCTTTTCAATAGCAGTTTTCCTTGTTTTTATAACATCAGGTAGGTTTAGTCACTTTGAAATAGTCTGTTAAGTTAAGTCTTAAATGGGGAAAAAATTCTTTACATTAAGTACTCTTAATATTGTTTATTTTGAGTTATTAGTAGTCTTTCAGAATTACTATTTATAATAAGAAATATGAAAACACCTAATAATCAAATTTAGGACGGATAAACAGAAAAAATATTTCCATTTATTTATAGTTTCGGCATAGATTTTAAAACTTATTATAGTTTTTTGTTCTTATTACACAAATATAAAATATTTGATTTTAGAGGAACAGTAATCGTTGTCGTTTTCAAGAAAGGCATAAGAGACAAACTTTGCTACAAGTCATAAATAAACCTCCTTTCGATTCATCTTCGCGATATATTTACAAAAAGCAAATCACTTTAAAAAAAAACCAAGCAGTAAAAAAAACTAGACTGTTGATGAAATCAGGTCCCTTAAAAAAATAATTAAGCAGTAATGAATCGAAAAGTACTGAAAACTTTCAAGTTTTGCATCACAGATACATTATAACTTATGAAGATATACTAATATAAGCACATAAATGTGGTGGTTTATCAAAACACCTCTATTTTTAATCTAAGTAAGTTCGAAAGTGAATGTTGTGTGTTGCGCCCATCGCTCCAGATTTTTTAAAAAACAATTTATTACTTTCACTTACCTATATATGAAATAGGTATATAGTAAGTGGAAGTATTGCGATCGTGAAAAATTTCGACTTCCGGTTTTCAACGGAAATACATGTTTTGGGGTCCCCTGAGTCCAAATAACCAAGTCCCGCGAAATGGTCTGTGTGTGTGTGTCTGTGTGTGTGTGTGTGTGTGAACAGACTAGCTCAAAAACTATAAACCGTGCGAACCTGAAATTGGGTATTTAGTGTCTGTATATGCCCGCGATGTGACAGCAAAAATTTCATCAAAATTGATTAACCGAAGGGGGGACTTTACTAAATAACTTTTGAAGTTTTTTTCGATTTTCTCAAAAACGGCTCTAACGATTTTGATTAAACTGAGTATTTTATCTATTAATATGCCCGAGATATGACTGTAAAAATTTCATCAAAATTGATCAACCGGAGGGGGGACTTTACTGAATAAATTTTGTATCATTGTTACGTGTTTTTTTTTATTTCCTCAAAAACGGTTTCAACTATTTTGATCAAACTGGGTATTTAATGTATTTATATGCTAAAGATATGATACCCAACATTTCATCAAAATTGATCAACCGGAGGGGGCACTTTACTGAATAAATTTTGTATCATTTTCACGAGTTTTTTTTATTTACTCAAAAACGGTTTTAACGATTTTGATCAAACTGGGTATTTGATGTATGTATATGCCAAAGATGTGACACCCAACATTTCATCAAAATTGGTCAAACGGAGGGGGGACTTTACTGAATAAATTTTGTATCATTTTCACGAGTTTTTCTTTATTTACTCAAAAACGGTTTTAAGGATTTTGATCAAACTGGGTATTTGATGTACGTATATGCCAAAGATGTGACACCCAACATTTCATCAAAATTGGTCAAACGGAGGGGGCACTTTATTTCATATTTTTTTTTCCAATTTTTACCTTTTTTTCGATGATCTCAAAAACGGCTTTAATGATTTTTATCAAATTCGTCGAGTTTAATGAAAATTAGGTGTTCTTTAATATCAGGTAAGCTTTATCATTATTAAAATGTTCTGAGGGGGCTTAAATGGGGTAGGGGCCTTTTTTGTTTCCTACAATGTACCTTTGTTTTTGTTTATATGGAGAAATTAACTGTCTCTCGTTACGCTTAAAAATGAGAAATGGCTAAATATGAGCTATGATACAAATAAAGAAAACATATAGAGAAGAAAAAAAGAAAAATATTAATAATATAAAGTCAACTCATAAAACTTTTTGAGCCCAGGCATGCGGAGAACGCCTTTAATGACAGACCATTGTTCATGATTAAAGCCTTTCTGTTCATTTGAGAAATGGCAATTAACAAAATTCATTAATTTCTAATCTAAGTAAGTTGGTAAGTGAAAGTTGTGTGTTGCGAGCACGCACCAGATTTTTTGTTGTTTATTGTTGGGAGATGTTTAAGTTGGATTTGATTATTGATGAATATAGTTTTTGCTCCTGTACTTCAATACTTCAAATTATGTGTTAAACGAGCTCAGAAGATACTTATATAGCATTTCCAAGTCAAATTCAACCTTTTTCATTTCAATTTAAACCTTTTCCATGTCAAATTCCACCACTTTTACGTATCGACCCGGTCCGACTCCATACCTAAGCATATTATATTGTGACTATGTATTGGTTAGGAATAATATTTATTTTACCGTTCAAGTGAGGGGGAGGGGGCACTAATAATGAAAAAGCTTTTTGGAT
Source organism: Aelia acuminata (assembly GCA_911387785.2). NCBI lineage: Eukaryota > Metazoa > Arthropoda > Insecta > Hemiptera > Pentatomidae > Aelia > Aelia acuminata. The sequence goes on along the minus strand of OU426978.1, from coordinate 154,330,873 downwards.
TTCATTCACACGGGGGTTCAGTACTATGTTATAAGGACCCCCTGAGCCAAATAACCAAGTCCCGCGAAATGGTCTGTGTGTGTGTGTGTGTGTGTGTGTGAGTGTGAACAGACTAGCTCAAAAACTATAAACCGTGGGAATCTAAAATTGGGTAGTTAGTGTAGGTATATGCCCGCGATGTGACAGCAAAAATTTCATCAAAATTGCTCAAAGGGAGGGGGTACTTTATTTAATAACTTTTTACGTTTTTTTTCGATTTTCTCAAAAACGGCTCTAACGATTTTGATTAAACTGAGTATTTGATCTATTTATATGCCGGAGATATGACTGTAAAAATTTCATCAAAATTTATTAACCGGAGGGGGGACTTTACTTAATAAATTTTGTATCATTTTCACGTGTTTTATTTATTTACTCAAAAATGGCTTTAACGATTTTGATCAAACTGGGTATATGATGTATGTACACTTACTAACAGAAGTCTCTGCACACCCTCAGGCTTTTTTTTTATTTTACCGAAAGATACTTTATGAGCCAGATATGGGCAACGAAACTCATATTTTTTACATAATTTAATCTATTTTAATGACCAACAATTACATTTAATATAATTTATTTAACTTATAAATTATGAGGAAAATTACATAAAATGTCAAAATATTGATGCGCCAAAAGTCTCTGCACGCAGTGGAATTAGCCAAGATACTGATATGTATACAGTTTGCACATTATCCCATTCATCCTCCGGCTAATCCTAACTTTCCAGGCCTAAATTGCCTAACAGTGTTAATTTGGGCCCAAACAGTTAAGACTGTGATAAAAAATGGAGGTTCCAACACCGATTCCCGACCAAATTGTAAATTTGAGGAAACTCATACAACTCATACGGGTAAATAGGACAAATCGTCAACAGGGGCTATAATACGGCAAGGTATGTTCTAAAACGGTATGAAAAACTGGGTACAATGGAAAGTAGATACCGCTCTGGCCGCCCCCGTACTCCAAGCTCACCACAAGAGGGCTATCATAAGGACTTTGGCCGAAGAACCCCACACAAGTGCTCTAAATTTAGCAGGTATGGTGTAAGAAAATTACAAGATTGGGGTATCTGCACAAACGATTAGAAGGACCCTAAAGAAAGCTGGCTATAATGTGCGTAAGCCTATGTGTAAGCCATTCATTAGTAAACGAACCGGATATTGAAACTGCAGCTCGCAAAGGAACATGTAAACAAGCCCTTATAGTTCTGGGAACGTGTTTTATTTATTGACGAGAGTAAATTTAACATTCATGGATCAGATGGAAGGGGGAAAGTTTTGAGAAAACCTAACAAAGAGCCCCTGGAAAAAAACATAGTTGGTACTGTGAAACATGGTGGAGCGAGTGTTTTGGTTTGGGGGTGTATGTGTGCTGCTGGAGTTGGTAATTTGAAATTTATCGACGGAATAATGGACCAACACGTTTATATAAATATTTTGAGGAGTAATTTACCGGAAAGTTTAATGAAGTTTGATCTCCAGGAAAAATTCATTTTTCAACAAGATAACGATACCGCGGAAAGTTCAAGAATAGTTGCTCTACAATGCTCCACAGCAACTTAAAACACCTCCCCAATCTCCTAATCTTAATCCAATACAACATCTGTGGGATCAACTAGGCCGTCAGAAAGTAAAAATTAAAATAAACAACAAAGACCACTTAAAAAGAGTACTAAAGGAATTGTGGGGTAAAATTACTCCAGAAACTACAAAAAACTAGTCACACCATGCCAAATAGATTATAAGAAGTGATAAGAAATAAGGTAGGAAGGACTACCTATTAAAGTTGATTTGGCATCAATAATTAAGCTTCAAGTTGAAGAAAAATGATGTGTGCAGGGACTTTTGGCGCATCAATATTCTGACATTTTATGTAATTTTCCTCATAAATTATAAGTTAAATAAATTTTACTAAATTTGATTATTGTTAATTAAAATAGAGTAAATTATGTAAAAAAATTGTGAGTTTCATAGCCAATATCTGGCTCATAACCTATCTTTAGGTAAAATAAAAAAAAAAGCTGGAGGGTGTGCAGAGACTTTTGTTAGTAAGTGTATATGCCCGAGATACGACTGTAACAATTTCATCAAAATTGATCAACCGGAGGGGGAACTTTACTTAATAAATGTTGTACCTTATTCACGTATTTTTTTTTTTATTTACTCGAAAACAGTTTTAACGATTTTGATCAAACTGGGTATTTGATGTATGTAGGTATATACCAAATATGTAAAAGCCAACATTTCATCAAAATTAGTCCAACTGAGGGGGCACTTTATATTGAGCCCACGCATGCGGAGTACGCCTTTAATGACAGACCACTGTTTACAATTACAGCCGTTCTGTTCATTTGAGAAGTGGCAATTAAAACGCATTAATTTATAATCTAAGTAAGTTGGTAAGTGAAAGTTGTGTGTTGCGAGCACGTACCAGATTTGTATTACTTATATTCAATATATACATATATTCAACCGACTTCTTCCTAAATATTTATGAAGGATGAGGAGAATTATTCTATTTTTTATTAAAACCGCCCATATTCGAAGAGCTGAAATATTTTGGCTGAGGCTGGTGGTACGTGAGAGAATACGAGGATGTCGAAGGAGAAACAACGGAGGAGTGGACCTACCTAACTAAAAAACCCATAAAGGCTTTAACAAATATATTTTTTTTCAATTTGTGCCATGTTTTCAGCTTAACATTTTCACGCCGGCGCACAGTGCTTCGATCAATTGACAAAAATCAAGTTTTTATTTTTTTCTTGCATTTACATTTAAAATGTTCCTAAAGATGTAAATGATCATTAATTATAATATTTACTTCTATTTGTTTACTCAATTGCTATTAAAATTAAGAAATGTTTCGAAGAAAACAGTATTTGTGAAAATTTACTCGTATTAGTTTAGAATGGATTTTAGATCGAAGGTAAATACAAGATGTAAACATTGGCTTTGTCGTAATCATTTCATTTAGTCTTCTTTCTGTTTAGATAAGATATACTGTAGACTTTATTTTAAGTGAAGGTCGAAATTATTTTGGAAAATATGGCCAAGGGTAGAAAAAAATTTTGACTGACTCGATCTTTTACTAACTTTAAGGTCAAATATTACAAAATGCCCGCAAAACACCCCTTTCATTTTATTAATATTTGCAGTCTAACTAATTTAGAATAAAAATATATAAAGATCATCTGCGATAACCTGAGACTTTGACTTCGACAATTTTTTTTACTTTCACTTACCTATATATGAAACTAGTATTCCCCGTCCCGGCTTCGCCCGCGAGCCTTTAAAATCACCTCTGTGATAATTCTTGGTATTGATTCAATATAATATGTTAACTGATGTTAAGGAGATTTAGTAGAATAGGAGCTTCCGGGAGGTGGAATGTTGGAGGGGAAAGCTGCCGTCTCGGTAGAAGAGAAGGAAGCGCGCAATGGAGAGTTCACTAAAACAGCCGAAACAAAAAATTGCTTACTCCTCATGAAAGCTTCATTTTTCGGCTTTAAAACATGGTTTTCGACGCCCCGTAAGAGCTTTCGAGTTAAACTTGTCGTAATAAGATCTTTAAAATGAGTCTAAATTAGATATTTTTTCTCTAAGCGCAAAAATAGGTGTCCGTTAGAGTTAAACGACAATTTCGCCATTTAAATCCCTTAGGGGTCACATTTTTGAAATTCCTATCTTAGTGGTTACCTACATCGCGTTTAAAATCTAAATTCCGAACTTATTTTAGCTGATTTTAATTGGTCTTTCCGTGTTGCATTGCTGTACCTGACATGTCGGCTTTAAACTTGCTTCTTCTCCAAAAGAAGAAAGTTGCAGTAGTAGAGCTTCACACACGTCAAAATGGCCATTACATAGCGTACCAGTAAAACTTAGTCTTTTCGTGGGATTAGAATTATTGCCAAATACCGCATGAAGCTCATCATTGCGATATACTTCAAAAACGTAAGGAAACAATTTCCCCGGCTGCCGTTAGTTCCACAAATCCGGCATGGGTTGAATGCTGAGACATATAAGTGTAATAACTACTGAAATCAGAATAATTGTTACCGTAATCATTTTGAGTAAACGCAGAAAATTTGTCCAATTTGGATGACATGTTGTCCGAAAAGGACAACATTTTTCTTGAGAATTCTCGATAATATATGATAGAGATCGAAATAAACACGCACCATCCCCAATCATGGGAATCACAGTGGGCATAATTTTATTACCACTAATATTTAAATAATCAGTAGCCATATTTTATGTGTATGTCTATTTTAATACTATTGTAACGTTAAATCGAGATTCAAATAAAAAACATATGGTTTAATATTTCAACAATAGATTTCCGTTATAGTTAAACGACAATTTCGCCATTTAAGCCTCTTAGGGGTCACATTTTTTAAATTCCTTTCTTAGTGGTTACCTACATCGCGTTTAAAATCTAAATTCCGAACTTCAAGTTTCTACCATTAGTAGTTTTTGCTCTGCGTTGATTCTGTCAGTCAGGACAAAGCCTCTTATATATAGAGAGATTATAGTAAGTGGGAGTATTGCGATCGTGAAAAATTTCGACTTCCGGTTTTCAACGGAAATACACGATTTGGGGTCCCCTGAGTCCAATTAACCAAGTCCCGCGAAATGGTCTGTGTGTCTGTGTGTCCGTGTGTCTGTGTGTCTGTGTGTGTGTGTGTGTGTGTGTGAACAGACTAGCTCAAAAACTATAAACCTGAAATTGGGTATTTAGTGTATGTATATGCCCGCGATGTGACAGCAAAAATTTCATCAAAATTGCTCAAGGGGAGGGGGTACTTTATTTAATAACTTTTTAAGTTTTTTTCAATTTTCTAAAAAACGGCTCTTACGATTTTGATTAAACTGAGTATTTAATCTATTTATATGCCCGAGATATGACTGTAAAAATTTCATCAAAATTGATGAATCATCAATCACGATCGGATCATGATCGAATCTTTCTCTTCTGTGATCCCTCCCTCCAGGTCTCGCCACATTGTAGCGAAGCACCGGGGGGCTGAACAATTGTCCAGACAGACGTGATCTAGTTGACATACGTCAAATATATACATTGTATGTTGTTATGTAGTAATTAGTTATCGTTAGATAATTAATTTATAATTTTTAAACTATTTTATTAGAAGATAAAAGATTCGACCACGGCCGGGAATCGAATTGACGTAAATAATAAATTTGACGTAAATAAATTTGACGTATGTCAACTAGATCCCGTCTGTCTGGACAATTGTTCAGCCCCCCGGTGCTTCGCTACAATGTGGCGAGACCTGGAGGGAGGGATCACAGAAGAGAAAGATTCGATCACGATCGGAACGGACTCACGGTTAGCTCAGTGGTAAGAGCGCTGCGAAGTAGATGCAGAGGACCTGGGTTCGATTCCCGGCCGTGGTCGAATCTTTTATCTTCTAATAAAATAGTTTAAAAATTATAAATTAATTATCTAACGATAACTAATTACTACATAACAACATACAATGTATATATTTGACGTATGTCAACTAAATCCCGTCTGTCTGGACAATTGTTCAGCCCCCCGGTGCTTCGCTACAATGTGGCGAGACCTGGAGGGAGGGATCACAGAAGAGAAAGATTCGATCACGATCGGAACGGACTCACGGTTAGCTCAGTGGTAAGAGCGCTGCGAAGTAGATGCAGAGGACCTGGTTTCAATTCCCGGCCGTGGTCGAATCTTTTATCTTCTAATAAAATAGTTTAAAAATTATAAATTAATTATCTAACGATAACTAATTACTACATAATAAATTTTGTTTCATTTTTACGTGTTTTTTTTCATTTACTCAAAAACGGTTTTAAGGATTTTGATCAAACTCGGTATTTGATGTATGTATATGCCTAAGATGCGATAGCCAACATTACATCAAAATTGATCAACTGGAGGGGGGACTTTACTTAATAAATTGTGTATCATTTTCACGTGTTTTTTTTATTTACTCAAAAAAGGCTTTAACGATTTTGATCAAACTGGGTATTTGATGTATGTATATGCCAAAGATGTGATAGCCAACATTTCATCAAAATTTGTCAAACGGAGCGGGCACTTTATTTCATATTTTTTTTTTCAATTTTTACCTTTTTTTCGATTATCTCAAAAACGGCTTTAACGATTTTTATCAAATTCGTCATGTTTAATGAAAATTATGTGTTCTTTAATATCAGGTAAGCTATATCATTATTAAAATGTTCTGAGGGTTTTTTTTTTTTTTTTTTGAGGGGGCCTTTTTTGTTTGTTTTTTTCCTATAAAGTACCTTTGTTTTTGTTTATATGGAGTAATTAACTGTCTCTCGTTACGCCTAAAAATAAGAAATGGCTAAATATGAGATATGATAATAATAAAGAAAAAATAAAGAGGAGAAAAAAGAAAAATATTCAGTCAACTCATAAAACTCGTTGAGCCCATGCATGCGGAGTTCGCCTTTAATGACAGACCTTCTTCTTCTTTCTTTATCCTCTGCCTCATATTAGCGTGGAGGTGCATCCAGCCACTTTCTCCAGCCGTCTCTATCCTTTGCTAAGATTTTCATCTGAGCAAGTGTCTTGCCACGTTTCCTACCTATTCTCTCTATATAATCACTATAGGACATCCTGGGTCGACCTCTGGGACGATTTCCGGTACCTCTAGCTTCTAATGCTTTAGCTGCGTATCTTTCCTCTTTCATTCTGCAGACATGCCCAAACCACTTCAGCTGTATTCTCTCAATGGTTTCATGTAGTGGGAGAACTTTGAGGTCGTTCCGTACTGTTTCGTTCCTAATGCAGTCTCGCCTGGTTTTTCCTATAATTCTTCTGAGGAACTTCATTTCGATAGCTGTTAGTCGGCTTTGTTGTTTTTCTGTAAGTACCCAACTTTCAGCTCCATATAGCAATATAGGCAGGAAAACAGATTTGTAGATATGTAGTTTCACATCTCGCCCAATCTCTCGTTTCCCTACCACTGTGTTGGAAATCTTGTAATAGACAGCATTTGCCTTACTAATTCTATTTGAGATTTCCGCGTCTATTTTCCCATCTCTATCGATTATGGTGCCGAGATATTTATAGTCTCTCGCTTGCTCTAGCTTCACTCCATTACACTCCACGTGGACATACTCCTGTGTTCTTCGTATCTGAATTACTCTGCTTTTGTTGGTATTTATTTGTAGCCCCCTCATACCATTCTGTCAATGCTTCTTGGAGTCTTATAGGAGAATCTGCATACTATATCGTCAGCATACAGGAAGTGCTGAAATACCACCGGCAGGAGATTCCTCTGTCCAACATATGTTCTTCGGGTTCTTCGTTTGCATATTGAGGCAATCTCATCCATAAAGTTTATGAAAAGTAATGGGCTGATGCTATCCCCCTGTTTTACTCCTTGTGAGATGTCAAAAGGCTTGGATACTTGGCCGTTTAGTCTCACAATGCCCTTTGGGTTTTGATATGTTGATCTTATGGCATCGATCAAGGTCTTGGGTACTCCTTTTACTTTGAGGGCTTGCCATATTTCCTCCCGGGGCACTGAATCAAAGGCAGCCTTGATGTCGAGGAATGCCAAGTATAAATTTCTGTCTCTGTCCCACATCTTCTCCCCTATAATTCTCAATGTAAAGATGTGATCCTGTGTTTGTCGACCCGGACGGAAGGCTCCTTGTTCTTCACCTAGGAGTGGTTCTATGACCGGTCTTAATCGTCTTTCGAGTATCGATGTACTGATGAAAGACATATGGGTCTATAATTTGAACAATCTGTTTGGTCCCCTTTTTTGTGTATCGGTATGATAACATTAAGATCCCATTCTTTGGGTATTCTTTTAGAGTCCCAAACTTTTTGGTAGAGGCATTGAATGACTTTAATAAGTTCCATTCCACCAAATTTAACAAACTCCGGCGCAATGTTATCATACCCTGCGGCTTTGCCTGTTTTTAATTTTTGTATTGCCCACTCCACTTCCTCCTCCTCAATTGCATCATCCGTTAATTCTTCTTTCTCTGGCCAGTCTTCCGTCGGTGTTGGGTCTCTTTGGGTCGCTCCAAACTTTTTCTGGTAGTGCCTCCTCCAGGTTTCCATAATTTGATCTTGCTCTATAACTAACCGCCCCATATCATCTTTTATGTTTCTCACTTGCTTTCTTTTATCCCCTCTCAGTGACTTTATTTTTCTCCTGAAGGTCCTGATGTTCTCACTGTGGTCATTATTTAGGGATTTGCCAAATTCTCCCCATGATTTCTTCTTGGCTCTTAATATAAAAGCCTTTGCTCTGTTTCTCTTAATTACTTAGTTCAGCCGATTTCTTTCCGAATTGTTTGCACAGTATTGTTTCCATGCCAGTTTCTTCTCTTTGACTGCTCCTCTCACCTCTTCGCTCCACCAGCACGTTCTTTTCTTCTTGGAGGATATCCTCTTTGTTCCACAAACAGCCGTTGCCGATTCCAATATGCTATTTTTTATATTCGTCCATAGTTTCTCCAGGTCTTCTTCAAGGTTTACCTCCTGTAGCATACTTCTAAGAGTATCTTCGTACAATTTTCTCTTTGTAGGGTCCTGCAGCTGCTTAACATCTATTCTTTCATATCGCTCAACTTGCGGTTTCCTTTCCTTCAATATTTTGGTCTCGGCAACTAGGAGTAAATGATCGCTTCCAATCTCAGCTCCCCTAATAACCTTTATATCGGTGAAGAAATTCCTGATATTTCGGTCATACAGAAAGTAATCGATCACGCTGTTTGCATTCCTTTCGGGTGCTGAGAAGGTGAGCTTATGAACGGGTGTGTGGGGGTACCAGGAGTTTCCAATGATCAAGTTGTTTTCCACGCAGAAGTCAATTAGGCGCTTGCCATTATTGTTCTTGGATCTTTCGCCTCCGTGTGGTCCCATAACCCCATGGGATCTCCTGGCGTCCCATTCAGTGCGTGCGTTCAGGTCTCCCATAACAATGGTGCTCTTATTCTTATTTCTTGCTTTTTCAATAACTTTTTCCAGTTCGCTATAGAAATGTTCAGTCTCGACAATCTGGGCATCTTCTGTAGGAGCATACACCTGAACGATTGTAATAGCCCCAATGCTTAACTGGATATCCATTGTGATGATCCTTGGATTAATAGGTTCCCAGTTTTCCATCTTCCTCCGTATGTTCTCATTTATTATTATTCCGACCCCCTCTTTGGCTCGTTCGTTGGTTGCTACTCCTGAGTACACGAGTGTATATCCTCCATCCAGCATGAGCTCTCCGCTACCCTTCTTCTTTACTTCGCTGATTCCCAAGATGTCCAGTCGATAGGTCTGCATTTCCTCCACTATCTCCACCTCTTTTCCTGTAAGAGATCTCACATTCCAGGTTCCCATTCGAGTGTCCTTAATCCTGCCGGGTCGTTGCCTTGTAGACTGAATTCCGAGGCTGTTTGCTACTCTGCTTTGAATCATAATTACTCTCTTACGGGTGATTGGCCCAGCAAGAGAGGCCCCGTATCCTCGGGACAACTGGGGAGGTTTTATACCCTCCTCCGTTGGTTCTTCCCAGGGAAGGTGATCCTGGGGTGTGTACCGTGTGTGACCTTATGTTTGTGTGCGTGTATGGTGTACTGTTATGATGTGGTATGCAGTGTACTGAACTCAGGAGACCGGGGGAGCGTTAATCCCCACTAGTTGTGCACATCAACTAGCTCTTGCGGGGAATGACAGACCATTGTTCATAATTAAAGCCGTTCTGTTCGAGAAGTGGCAATTAACAAAACGCATTAATTTCTAATCTAAGTAAGTTGGTAAGTGAAAGTGTGTTGTTGTGAGCACGCACCAGATTTTTTTCAAATGAAATCAGGCACTTACATGAAAACTAATTCGCATCTACAACAGTTAGATTAGCCGTTCTAATTAGATACATTTTTACAATTAAATCCACAGAAAATATTAATTTTTACTACAGTAAATTAACCAATATCAATGATTTTAATCAGTGTCTGAAATTATGCCCTAATTTTAAGAAATCAATGTACCTCCTATTTATATTCACATATATTTAATTTGTGTTTGGAAATTGTGTTTACTGCATTACACTACAAAAGTAATATTTGACTTTTCAATTAAAAACAACTCTCATCCTTTTTGGAACTGAATTTTTATGAAATTGTTCCAATAGTCATAAGTATATTTTTAAGTCTTAAAAATCGAGAACTCTTTAAAAAGTGGATTTCTGCGCCTCCTAGCTGTAAAAAAATGCCGTTTTGTCTCGTTTATTAGAAAAAAAATTAGAATTGGAGTCTGATATTAAAGATTGTGACATAAAATATTCACTAAAAGAAATAAATTAGAGAGAAAATCAAAACACAATGATGTCGTTCAATTGAACAATATTTAATATGTGATCGAACTATCAATAAGCTGAGAAACAAGTATAGATTTGTTCACCGATATGAACTTAGAAGATAACCTAAGGAGCGAATATTCAAGAGAATCAGAATAATTCTTTTAGTTATAATTTTCTTATTAAAATTAAATTAATGTTCAATTTAATTTTAATTAATTTTGAATGAATTATAATATAGTTCAAAATTAACAAAACTTACTTATATAAATAAATTGAACATGGAAATTTTCGCAATTGAACCAGAAGATTCAGCTTTGTATTTTATTTTTTTATTTAGTTTTCTCTTCTTATGTGCATACTTTTAAAAAATATTTAATTATGTAAAATATTATTTTTATAGGTACATCATGAAAGTATCTTCAGTATTTGATATGTTGTGTTTGGTTAATTATCTTATTAAAGATAAATTTTGATCAACTAACAGATAACGATTCTCTAATTTCCCTTACATTTAAGATACTTAGCCAAAACCATGATTTGCCTTTTTTTTTTTTTTTTTTGGCTCTAACTTGGTCAAATATTATTTACGACCCCGCATATGAAGTAAATTCGTAATCAGCTCAGCATTTCCCATGATATTCCATGGTCAATAGATTTTTGTCCAAAAACTCCATATACTCGAAGCACTATGCGGCGTGTGCAATCACAAAATTAATAAAGAGGTATAAAGAGTATAAAGAGGTAGGATTGTATCGTTTATTTTATTAATGTTGGATTGTCAATACTGCATAATCCCCTTGAATAACTCTCATTCGATAAAGCGAAAATCATTAAGGTAAGCCGCCAATGGGCGAGGAACACGAATTACAGCCCCGGTGTGAACGTGTTGATTACTCCACCGTGCAAGGTTGTAAAGAAAAGGCGTCAGCAGCTCTCAGTTTCATTAGATATTAGATTAAAAGTGAAAAAAATGTTATGATTTATTTTTATGAAAAATATAAAATAAAATTTCATAAATTCATAAAAAAATTATATAAAAAGGCATAAATGAGGAAACTTAATAGAATCTTAAAACGATCCAATTATCTATATTAATGTACAATAAACTCCTAATTTCCTAACGTCAATTCAACACAGGCTTGAGCCTGATCATCTCAGATTTTGTTGAAAGTTGGCATTTGTGTACAAATTGTATCTACTAGAATAATTGTGAATTATTACTGAGATATGTCTACCTGTTTTTGAATTATTGGTCTCTAAAGCCCTCAAAAATAGATCCAGAAACAGGAAAAATCATGATTAAAAATAGCTGTAGATGTTTTCCAAAGTTGAATATTTGGAAATATATCCATTAATCATTATTCAGATTACAATTTGCCCAACTGTGCTACTCGGGCTTCTCTTTCCGGAGGTAAATCAGGCACTGAGCCTCTTCTTCTCAAATTGAAATGGACAGGGCAAATAGCAGTTTTCCACCCGTACAAGAAAGATTTATATATCAATATGTTTTATTTGAAAAATCCTGAACTATTCTAGAGGAGTGAGGAGACGCACCATTACTGCCAAAAACTGTGTTTGGGCGGAAGTTATTGGAGATGTACTCGTGCTGAAAAATTATGTTTCTCCTCAATTGTAAAAGAAGGTCCTCCAGCAAGGTAGGCCGCGTGTTTTCGATAATATTTAAGTAATGGTGCGTCTCCTCACTCCTCTAGAATAGTTTAGGCGTATTTGACAGAACATTCGAAACGTAGATCGGCCGTGATGGGAGAGTTCTATGGCCACCAAGATCTCTTGATCTCAACCCTATGGAATATTTCGTCTGTGGATATCTCAAGGAACTGATCTATCGCACTGAAGTGACAAACATAGACAATTTGAGAGCAAGGATCTTCGCCGCTGCTGAAAAACTTCGACGTTTTCTCACTTTTGGTGTGACAGTTGGGAGTATGAGAAAATGGGCACGTTTGTGTATTGCAGAGTACGGCTTCCAATTTGAACATAAAGAATATGATTAAAAATAAATTTATTTTAAAGATATTGGTGAGTTGTATTAGTTTTTCAAATTTAAAATGTAAATTCTCAAGCATTAACAATCCTTGAACCATAATTTTTTCTCTTTATGTCATCCATATCTTGGTCTTAGAAACACCAAATTAAAAAATCTGGATTATGTTAGACACTTTCCGATTTGTAAAATTGTTTACTTATTTTGTTGTTCTGGCTGAAATAAAACACGAAAAATTGGCCCAAAAATTTTGAAATGACCATTTTATTATTGAACACTTAATGTAGATTTCAACGGTGCTATCAGCTTTTCGGAGAAATTTTCAGATTTAAAGATATCACGGTTTTCCGATGCCAGGTCGTGATATCTTTCAAAATCGATAAAAAGCGAAATTATTCCGAAAGGGTTAAGAATCGGACCATGGTCAATATGAACTTTTTTATTTATTTTATAGTGGAGAATCTACTGGTGAAGTTTGTATATATATTCCGGGCTTGTAGGGAAAACTACAGAATTTGTTTGAGCTTATTTTGTTTTTAAGTAGGGATCGGTAATCACATTTACTTAAAGAAGGTATAATTATATAATAATTATAATTATATACCTAGTAAAATTATTACTGATTATAAAGTATAATCATACTCCAATATGGTTCAGAGAAAAATTTTTGTTTAAATTTACGATATTTTTTTTAACATACTGAGGAATTTTACGAGGACGAAAGTCTAGCGCTAAAGCAATATAATGTTTTTGTTCTTCGTTTTAATATATTTAAAAATAACTATGCTATACCCATATTAGATTAAAAAAGAATTAAAATTGTAACTGATAGTTGTACCGTAGTGCAGTGGAAGAGAAGCGAAGGAGAGCTGCATGCTGGTACTCTCGGTGCCCCCGGATGTGGAGAAACAGTCTTTACTGCAAGTCGCCGATGATCAGGGTCATCTCACTCAGATTGAAGGTATGCTATAGTATTGTAATACTTTGCTCATGAAAAACTATTGTGTTTCAGTAAATGCCATTTAATTATTCCAACACTTTACTGTATATTTTGTCCTTATCTGGTTACTTTAATCAGCAATTGTTATTGCTTATGTTTTCATGTAATTTCAGTAGAGTGTCCTACACTAATGAATAGCTAAAGTAATTGTAAACGTTGAAATAAAAATTGGTGTAGTACAACCCCCGGTCTAAGAGACGCAAAATGGGGTAAATATTCCTATAAAGGAGGTGTAACTAGTTATGTGGATTAATTAAAATCAACAGTAAAACTTATTGCATAGTTTTGAGAGGCTAATTGACAGTAAACTACCGTTTTTTGTAAAATTTATTTTTACTAAACTAAAATATCTGTAGCTAATTTTGGATTCAATTCGCAAATTGAAGTTAATGAATTTTCCAAAATTAGATATTAGCCAAGGTGTCCAAAGAGACCAAAAATTATTAGTAACTCCGTCGTAGTTCATATAGGCTTTCTTTCTTCTAAATAAGACTCTCAGATTAGAACACCCGCTAATGAATACAAATTATTAGAATGGATATTTTGAAATCTATGTTCTTACAAATTTTAATATTATTTTCACAATATGTTTGTGTGGTTAAAGTCGAACGACAGGCGCTTCAAGTTGCTACAGAGAGGCAAGAAGAGAAGCTAACTCTGTTCCAAGGTCAGTATAGCATGGTCAGTACCACTCTACAACTAACTGGTTTTAAGCGAAGAGGGTTGACAGCATGCATAGCTCTAACTTCTCAGTTCGTAGTATTGCACAATTTAACATATATCAATTGTTTAAATGCACTTCAGCACTCACATTGAATTTAATTTGTACACTCACATTGAATTGAATTTAATTCGAACAATCCAAACTTGGTGTTAATTGCTGTTTTCTCGACATATCTTGTTGTACGGTCGAAGCAGATAGATTTTAGAAAATATTTTCATTCCTCCTAGGGATTTTCTAAAATTATGTATATGTGGTAGGAGTACCTGTCGGGCTTGGTAATTGCGTAAGACGCCACCCGCCATCTTTCTACTTAGTTAGATGTAAGAAGATCGAATCGATCTGCTCGGACTATACCAATACGATTTATATGGACGACAGATCCCTAGGTTCAACATTACTTGAAATAATTCCTTGGCTACCTTTAGCTTCTTTAGGGGTAACCTGCGAAAATGGCAATGAACGGGAGGCCCTGTAGTTTCTATAACATTGTGTTTGATAGTGCTTTTGAGAAAGTGCGGTTTAGTTCTGGGTATTACATTTTTGAATCGATCAGGCAGTTTTGTTTTAAATGTCATCACATCTGATGTATCAACTGCGTTGAAGTTTAAAAGGTTTGTTTTCTATTCGACGCCTATTCTGCAAATCAACAATTAATTTATGAGGTTTAAGAAAACCTGCTCCTATAATAGGGTGTGCGACTGCGATCAAAATAAATGACCATTGAAAATTTCTGCGTACGTCCAAAGATAATGAACTCAACTTTTCAACGTATGTAGGTTGGTGTTCGATTAGCGGTAAAGAGGTCATATTTTGAGGGAACAATGTTTTTTTTTTCAGAAGGTTTTGCCGGTAAAACAGTCACATCAGCACCACTGTCAATGAGAAATTTTATTCGCAATGCTGGATCAACAATAAATAGGCGTCAAGTTTTATTTTTATTTATTTTTTTTTTTTTTTTTTTATGAAATATGATTTGACTGTGATTCTTACCTAAAGTGACTATAGTTTTTAACTAGTAAAAAGATTTTTAATTTTTGAAAAGGGTAGTCAGCCTATTTCATTTGAAAAATTGTGGTCACAGGTTTTCTTCTTATGGCTTAGTGCCGAAACGTTGAACCAAATATTGTAAAAATAGTGTGAGGTCAATAAAGGATCAAAATTTAAAAAAAAAAAAAAAAAAAAAAAAAAATAGACGACTATATGCTTAGCCTCAAGACTAATATAGATTTATTATAATAAATAGGCGGTTTTTTTCTGCCCCGAGGACATTCCGCCACAGAGGCACTACGGTTTCTGGGTCGAGACCTTTTTTTGATTAATAGATGTTTCTAACCTTTCAACTTTTTTCGTGAGATCTTTAATCAGAGACTCTATGTTGGAAACAGTTTTGGCCCGTAACTCTCATATGGTTGCTTTTAACTAACTTCCATGATATTATATGCTATTAATGATAACTTATCTAATGGTTCACCACTAACTGCTAATACAGTTTGACAAGGTGGGAGTTAAAACCGTAATGATTTTAAGACTTCCTCAGTGATTTTATTGCCCTTAAGATGTCTCATATTTCTAAGTAATCGAGATGCTTTGGAATCACCTACCTCAACTACATTTAAAATTTTACATTTGAGATCTTCGCTGTCTGCATAAATTCCTGCATAAATTATACCAGAAAGGTGGCATTTTAACTAATAAACTGTGAACTTCATGCCTTATAACAGATCCTTATTGATAACCATAATCAGCTCATCTAGAATGACTTAGTGACTTACAGTACAAGTTAACTAACTTTTCATCTATTGATGATATAGGAATTACATGTACAATAGCTGATAATAACATAAATAATTAAGACTTTTCGCATACTTTCTGGGTACAATATTTTGAACAAAGAACCTGTTTTTTGATAGCTGTGAGGTTAAATTCTACCTAAATAAAAAGAATAAGTCATGCTCGACCAGCTTAATAATTCTGTTTTTAATATAAAAAATAAAGAGAGCCATTCCCAACTGAGTAACGGCAAGGCCTTCGTTGAGAAACGTTATAAGCGTGGGTACAAATTTCACTAAAGCAGGAAAATAATCTTACCGAAGTCAATCAAAATTATTACTCATATAAAAAAGGAATTTGGTACTTATTAAGAAATACGTTACTGGTTATGTTGTTTTATTTGGCTAAACAAGTATGGAGAAGCAGTTTAAATACCTGCATATTTTAGTGAAGTACCTACTTTTATTGGTTCAGCACAGCTCCGTAATTTACCTCCACCTCTTGGTTTTAGAATTTCATTTTCCTCTCTGGTACATATGGTACAATATAATCTTTATAATTTTATACCTTTATATATCAATTATATTTTAGTATACAATCTTCAGTTCCATTATAGATTTATGAATGCAAAACAAGGTCGTTTTAGAACAGTAATCGTTGTCAGTTTCCGGAAAGACAGAAGACACAAACATTGGAAAATTAAGTTATAATTTACTAAGAGCCATAAATATCACTTCCATCAAAACTCCTTCATGATGTATTTACAAAAAGCAACTCTCAGTAAGAAGAATCTCGATTATTAAGTGGAGACTCGATGAAATTACGTTATTTAGACCCCTTAAAAACCAAAAAGTAAGCTATAACGATTCGAAAAGTACTGAGAACATTCAAGTTTTGCAATACGCTATAACTTTGACAAACAAAAATAAGTACATAATGTGGAAAATGTTTATGAAGTTCCTGAATGACGTTTTCATATTTATAAAAATATTCTACAACAGTCGATTTCTAATCTTAGTAGGTTGGTAAGTGAAAGTTGTGTGTTACGCACTTTAGATTTTTTCCCATGCCAGTGGCATAAGGCTTCATTTGGATTTAAATTACAATAAGAAAGTCGATTAAATAATATTGCTTGTTTTAACACTACATTATCTTTTAATATTGAAATTAAACAAAACCCTTGCCGTTGAGACAAAAATGCTTTTAAAATTTGCAAATAGAGCACCAAATTCTAAAAGGAACAGCCATTGCAATTCATTTAACAGAATAAAAGTTAAATTTTGTTGTCCAGTGTTATGGTCCTGATGAAATCCCAGTAAAACTAATAAAATACAGTCTCCCAGCACTTATTCCTGTTCTTTATCATCTTCTATAACTTTCCTTTACAAGGCTTCGTATTCCACTCTTCATGGAAAACCGTTTAGGTCCGACCTTTAAACAAAACGGCAAACCCTTCCTCAATGAACGATTTCCGTCCAATCTCTCTTCATTCCAACCTCTCAAAACCGTTCAAAATCAACTACCAAACTTCCTAGAAGAACGTCCCTTCCTCTCCAATTGGGCGTCCGATCTAGTTACTCAACTCTATCCGCTCTCCTATAAATAACCCATGACCTTCAAACGTCCATCGAACACCGAAATATAACTATCCTCATCCTTCTTGATTTCTCCAAAGCTTTGATACAGCCAAAACATCCTTCTTATCAAATTGCAAAAGCTCCATTTATCTAGCACTGCCTTAAATCCTTTCTTTCACACCGGTCACATTCCGTTAGTCGTTGAAGACCAGCCTCCATCCAGGACACTTCCCCTCTCCTATTTGTCCCGCAGGGTTCCTCTTTATAGGATAATAAAGATCCCTCACCCTATTCGCCATTTTCATTAACGACCTTCCTTTTCTGACCCATCACTCCCAATATTCCATCTATGCTCACGATTTCCTAATATACCTATCCTTCCAGCCTTCCGAGTTACTGTTAGGGACAAAAAAGTTACTGGATGATCTGGGGGGACTTTACTTAATAATTTTTTTCTTATTTTTACGTGTTTTTTCCCCTCAAAAACAGCTCTAACGATTTTAATGAAATTCGGTATTTGGTGTATGTATATTCTTGGTATGTGACAGCTAAAATTTCATCGAAATTGATCAATTGAAAGGGGGCACATTATTTAGTAAATATTGTCCCATTTTCACGTGTTTTTTACTTGCACTTACCTATACTTTCACTATATGAAATATAATTCCCGCCAAATAACCAAGTCCCGCGAAATTGTCTGTCTGTTTGTGTGTGTGTGTGTGTGTGTGTGTGTGTGTGTGTGTGTGTGTGTGTGTGTGTGTGTGTGTGTGTGTGTTTGTGTGTGTGTGTGTGTGTGTGTGTGTGTGTGTGTGTGGATGCGTGCGTGCGTGTGTGTGTGTGTGTGTGTGACGGACTAGCTCAAAAACTATAAACCGTGCGAACCTGAAAATTGGTATTTAGTGTATGTATGTGACCGCGATGTGACAGCAAATATTTTATCAAAATAGGTCAAACGGAAGGGGTACTTTTTAAAAAGAATTTTGTCCAATTTTTACGTTTTTTTTCGGTTTTCTCTAAAACGGCTCTAACGATTTTAATTAAACTCGGTATTTGGTGTATGTATATGCCCGGGATGTGACAATGAAATTTCATTAAAATTGATCGATTGGAGGGGGCACTTTACATAATAAATGTTCTTCCATTTCAAGTGTTTTTTTTATTTACTCAAAAACGGTTTTAACGATTTTTATCAAACTGGGTACTTGATGTATATATAAGCCGCGGATGCGACGGCCGAAATTTCATCAAAATTGGTCAAACGGAGGGGGCACATTATTTATTAAATTTTTTCTTATTTTTTTCCCCTCAAAAACAGCTCTAACGATTTTAATGAAACTCGGTATTTGGTGTATGTATATTCTTGGTATGTGACAGCTAAAATTTCTTCGACATTGATCAATTGGAAGGGGGCACATTATTTAGTAAATATTGTCCCATTTTCACGTGTTTTTTACTTGCACTTACCTATACTTTCACTATATGAAATATAATTCCCGCCAAATAACCAAGTCCCGCGAAATTGTCTGTCTGTTTGTGTGTGTGTGTGTGTGTGTGTGTGTGTGTGTGTGTGTGTGTGTGTGTGTGTGTGTGTGTGTGTGTGTGCGTGGGTGCGTGCGTGCCTGCGTGCGTGCGTGCGTGCGTGTGTGTGTGACGGACTAGCTCAAAAACTATAAACCGTGCGAACCTGAAATTGGGTATTTAGTGTATGTATGTGACCGCGATGTGACAGCAAAAATTTCATCAAAATTGGTCTAACGGAGGGGGTACTTTATTTAATAACTTTTTACGTTTTTCCGATTTTCTCAAAAACGGCTCTAACAATTTTGATTGAAATGAGTATTTGATATATTCATATGCCCGAGATATGACTGTAAAAATTTTATCAACATTGACCAACCGGAGGGGGGACTTTACTTAATAAATTTTTTCACGTGTTTTTTTATATACTCAGAAACGGCTTCAACGATTTTGATCAAACTGGGTATTTAATGTATGTATATGCCAAAGATATGATAGTCAACATTATGTATGTGCCCGCGATGTGATAGCAAAAATTTCATCAAAATAAGTCAAACGGAGGGGGCACTTTATTTCATATTTTTTTTCTCCAATTTTTACCTTTTTTCGATTATCTCAAAAACGGCTTTAACGATTTTCATCAAAATTCGTCATGCTTAATAAAATTAGGTGTTCTTATAAAATCAGGTAAGCTTTGTTGTTCTGATGTTCTGATGGGGCTTAAATGGGGAAGGGGTCTTTTTTGTTTTCCTATAAAGTACCTTTGTATTTGTTTATATGGAGAAATTAACTGTATCTAGTTACGCCTAAAAAAAAGAAATGGCTAAATATGAGGTATGATAAAAATCAAGTAAACATAAAGAGGAAAAAAAAAGAAAAATATTCAGTCAACTCATAAAACACGTTGAGCCCACACATGCGGAGTACGCCTTTAATGACAGGCCATTGTTTTAACATAATTAAAGCCGTTCTGTTCATTTAATGAAAATTATTTGTTTCATGGTAACTAAATGAAGTTTTCAACGACGAAGTAGAGAATTATAAAATCAGACGACTTGGAGTATCATGCTTGCATTGCCAAATTATCTTAATTATTATCCGAATCATTAAATAAAATCTTTTATTTAATAATAAAAAAAATTAGTGTAATTTAGAGAGCAAAAGAAAAATAAGAAATGACTGTGGAAAAATGTATAACTTTGAGAAGTGGCAATTAACATAACACATTGATTTCTAATCTAAGTAAGTTGGTAAGTGAAAGTTGTGTGTTGGGCGCACGCACCAGATTTTTAATTTACTCAAAAATGGCTGTTATTATTTTGATCAATAATATATCTGGGTATATACATACACTGGGTATTGGTGTATGTATATACCCGCGATGTGACAGCCAACATTTTATTAACTGTATTGTGAAGATAAAATCTTTTATTTATTAATAAAAACATTTATTTTACTTTAGAGAATAAATAGGTGATGTTTATAAATATTTTTTAAAGCATCGAAGGTGTGCAAAAATATGGTATAAGATAATAGTCTATAATTAATTTATATTTTAGTGTAGTTACTTTTTGTTCCATAATAAATTTCTGAAAGCAATATTAAGCTATTTTAGAGGAACAGTATAATAAACCTATATAATTATGGGTTATAAATACTTAAACCTATTTATATATTGTTTTCCGGAGTGCAGTGTGGTGCTTGAGCTGCCTCAGCGTTGGGATCATCAGCCTCTCCGGTGTAACAGGAGCTGTCCTGTGGCCGATCATCAACAGTCCGCTGTACAGCCATCTCATGTCTGCCCTCATCGGCCTGGCCACGGGATCTCTCACCTCCACAGCCCTCTTCCAGCTTTTACCTGAGGTAAGTCTCCTTTAATGAGAATATAGCTACGCATCTTATATTGTCCAACTCTCAATAATAATAATAATAATATATAATATAATAATAATATCTCAATAATAATAATAGTTCTCTCATAATCGGATTGTTCCTTAGAATTGTATGAGCATCGCATATACTAAACCAATTTATCACTTAGCGGTTATTGTTTACTAAATAGCTTTAATAAAAAGTCTAAATCCAACATTTAACATATAATTTAATAAGGATTCAGTCGTGGTTTTGCTTTCGTTTAGTGCACCTCTAATTCCAGGAGCTCACGAAGAAAACAGCGCCAGGATCACTCTTGCCAGTCCAGACCTATCTTGTTAATTATTTATTAACCTATATTTCTTTTTTTAACAAACTAATGGATAATGAAGACGTGAAGTAAGCAAAGGTAAAACCTCTGATGAAAAGGCACTTCAAAATAAGAGAGCATCACACTGAGAATCTAATGACATACTTAAAGTATATTTGTGCGTCTGGCGTGTAATGAGAATTTTTACACAGCCAGACGACTGTATTTCGTATTTAGGAACCTTTTTGAATCGATTAGCAAAAGAATGAATGACTTATCACTACGGTAGTTTCAGTTTGTTTGTATTTAAATCAAGAGTTAGATATCGATTATCTCTGAATAATTTTATTGAAATAGTGATAACATACCAAATTGAATCACTGTTGCATGATGCTTTTGAATCGATAGTTTTACTTAAGCTCTAAAATTTATAACTCTACTAGCAGACCCGGCCACGCGTTGCTGTGGCTCAGTAGTTATATCCTAATATTTTTAAACAAATACAGTACTTCCAATATTGATTGATAAAGATGAAAACCTTTCAGTTAATCAAAATCCAACGTGATTGAGAATAGAGCATTACACCATTTAAAAGTATTTGGTAAAGAATATAGGAAAGTTTTTATTTTTTACATCTCATATTTCAATGTACTTTGATTAAAAAGGAGCTGATTGTGTTTACGACTCACAGAGCTGCCAACACTATCGCCCTTTTTTTATGGATCGGTATAAACTAACTCGAAATGGCTATATTTTTCCACTAATTTTAAAAAGGATGACTGAAGTAAGTTTTGATAACCTCAGCCATTGATCTATTGATTATTGGCCTAACACTACTTCAACTTGGTATTGTTAGTTTAACAACGGGTTTAATTTTGCTCAGGGTCATGCCAATCTTGGTTAACGCGTCATATATGTCCTTTTGATAGGCGTTTTTCTCAATTTCTTTGAGACCTCGATTTCCCAAAACTTCGGCTAATGAGTGTTCGGTAGGAGGGTGCTGTGTTGAAGCTTTTAATTTAGCAATATATTTGAGTGATAATAAATCTCTTCTTAAAGAGGTTTTTACATAATACAATCAAGAATTTTTATTTATTCAAGAATTTCATTACACTAATTTGTTCAAAATGTTTTGGGTTAACACAAACCAAAGATTTGATGGTTTCCACACACGTGAGCAGGCGATACCCATTTCCCACGTGAGTTATGCCATTGCCCAAGGGAAAAACACGGATTTTCAAAGTCCAAGTGGACATTGTTTGCCTTTGGGATTTGTTTATGGTCATGGCAAAAGCCAAACGAATAGGATATTGAAGCCTTTTAAATTTTATTGAAAATTCTGTCGGTTCCAGGGGAATAGGTGGCAACAGGGCGATATCTCCTGTAAACCTTCCAGGCAACATTTTTCCTTCAATAACATTTCCTGTGATCCTTTTAATGACCAAACGTGTACCGTTGCACAATTGAGGTGGATTTAAGTTACGAAGAAGAATGATCGGTGAGCCAATCTTCAACTGGAGATTGTTTGGGTGTATATCCAGGGAATTAAAAAATTCAGATGGGAAATTTACGGCTTCGTTTACATCTAGAACATTGCCAATTGATTTTGGAAGTTTATTTCATCGAAATCAACATTTTTTGCTGCCAAAATAGCACGACTACCCAGCCAATTATAGTCCAAATAATTGTTCAAAATATCAGGAAAGACACTTTATATTTCGTAGACAGTTCATTTTTCGTCTCTACAACTGTTCAGAAATTTTCTGGTAATTTGATAAATTTTGAATTTCGATGCAGCTCTATTTCACCGTTTCCAATATAGAGCAATTGTTTAAAAAATATATCTGCCGATGGATTATTTTGCAGTAGTATTCTCATATTTATGGCGGATAAATCTGAAACTTGAGGTTACCCAAATAACAATTATTCCTGTTCAGTAGAGGTGTAATAATCATTAAATGTAAAATTTAAAAAATACCGCGATTTGTAATCCTTTCTTAATCAACAATCATTTAAAGATAAGTAAAAAATTGTATTCTGGTGAAATTAACAACGAAATATCATTCCCAATAATAGCCTACTTTAAATTAAAGAAAGGATTAAAATCTTCACTAACATTTCTGAAATTTTACATTTAAAGATAATTACAACTCTGCTGAACAGGAAGTAACAGCCTCTATTCAATTGGGATTAAATTTTCTCAACTTTAAATTATTGTTGATAAAGGAGGAATTACAAATCCTCACTGACATTTTTTAAATTTTACATTTTAGATCTCGGGATAAAAATGATAAAAAGGTTTGGTAAAATAAAAAAACACTGTATTTAAATAGTAATAACAAAACGAATAATGAAAATAAAGAAACTTCTGTTAAATAAATCAATTGAAAATATAATATTAAAGTCTTAATTATGCAGTTCTTTAGCAAATCCCCATAATATCCCACAGCACCTAATCAAAACACACTCTTTATGTGAGGGAGTTTTTACGACTGGTTACCCGCAGTGTAGACAGCTTACTAATTTTCACTAATTTTTGGCAACACTGACTCCCCAAGTCAGATTTCTATTAGGTTACACCTATGACAGTAGGTGCTGTTACAACATTTATAGAGTATTATTTCAAATAACAGCCTAATTTAAATTATTAAAATGTATTTACTTTACTAAAAGTTGATATCAGGGTAGGCCACAGCAAAGCGTTTCTGCGCTTAGCTAGTAATTTAATTTAAATACAAATAAAAAAAGAAAAGGAAGAAAAAGTACCTACACATTTGAGAATTTTTCGTAACCTTTTCTTGATTTATTTATTCTTTAATGAAAATTAACAATAAATACAAATTTGTATTACTATTTGTCTGTGGAAAATAATAATATAGGAACAAATAACTGCACTCACATAATGCAATAAAAAAATTATAATAATGATAACCTGTATTACAATAGCATGCTTATAAAGAAAAACATTATGAAATCGACATATGACGCCATGTTAATAAATCGAAACACGACCTACTGTATTTGCAATAATTCGCTATATAAGAATTATTTTGATCACTAACTTTAAAAACTATCCGGTCCGTTAAGTTGGCCAAAACTATATACATTGAGCCAAATTTCATTAAAATCGGTTGAGTAGTTTCTGAGAAATAGAAAGACAAACATCGGGACACGAGATTTTTATATATATAAGGATTTAATTAATAATAATAACTTAAGGCCAAATGGTGCCCGTTTATATTTGTAAGTACCAAATGTGCAAAGGTTACCAATTAAGAGTAATTGGTGAAATCCCAGCTTAAGATCTAACACACAAAAACAACCCATCTTCTTGCATATTTATTGATAATGTGATTGGACGATATTTATGCACTAAATATTGCGATTCATTTTATTTTTTTTTATTATTTTTTTTTATTTTTTTTTTGGGGGGGGGGCTATACAAATTATTTAATCTAAGACTTTCCGGATTTATTCGATAGCAATTTTCATCTTTTCGGATTTCCACAATATGAGTGAATATTTTAAAGTCACGAATCTGCTGATTATTGATATTGTGTTCATAATAATAAGACGAATATTTAACTTTTTCTTTGTGCCCCCCCCTCCCCCCCGCCACTAAAATGCTAATTGAATATATTTGTTTTTCAAAAACACTGTTCTGCATAATATAATGTGGTCTAATACCATGTATGATAGAAATCCGAAAATATGACTTTTAGTGCGCTCAAATAGTTTCCCTTAAATAATCTGAAATATTCCCTACCAGTGACCCAACAATTTATGAAATAAATCTTATTTTTTCTTAAATTCCAAAACGAAATATATATGATAATATTATGTACAATAATTGGAAAGCTTGGATCATTGGAATTGGATTTTTTAATTTCCGGTTATAAGATTAGTAAGACAGATTATATACATTACATACTACAATTATTATTGTCGGAACTTTACATTTTTGTAAATACTTATGTGAAACCGTATATCAGAATTCTCTTCTATTTGGTTATGAAATCATTTTATATTTAATCAAAATTATGAGTCTTTTTTATGAAATCTTAAGGAGGAGAAAAATCGTATGGATAAAGTCCCCTCTACTTTAAATAAACATTTTCGAAAGCTTTGCTGTCACATCTTGGACATATGTCTACCTTAAATACCTAATTTTTACGACAAATCTTTTCTGAGCTGCACTTACATTGACAATATTCCGTGCACTTAAATAGACAATATATTAAAAAACTTAGTTATTTTGACCCCAAAACGTGTATTTCCGTTAAAAATCGGAAGTAGAAGTTTTTAATGATCGCAATACTTTACCTTACTATATATGTAATTTTAAGGTAAGTGAAATAAAAAAGATATTAACTAAAATTGACTCTGAATGATGCTCAACGTTTATAAAACGAGTAGTATTCCAAACTTAAAACCTTCAAATTATACAAATCTTGAATGATTGCATTCCGGAAAACCGGTAATGAAATACTTGTTTACCCCTTTATGAGAGATGACGATGAAGGAAAACTGATTGATTTCAGTAGAAGTTCAATAGTAAAATAAGAAGTAAAATAACACATAAAGACCATTGATCTTATATTTTATCAATCTCCAGAATAAATAACGACGGGCGTTACCTGGCAGAAGGCTCTCCCAGCCTACAACGCCCAGTTTTCTTTACTTCGTCTATCCATTGGTATTCCATTATTTAGTTTTCATCCTCCTTAATAATAAGGGCTTTGGACTTTTTTTTTTCTTCTCTCGCAAGTTTAATAATTCTTCTTTGTGTTATAAGACTTTGAAGCAGTGAATCAAACACAAAGGTATGTATATATATTTTGCAAAATTAGCGGGTTTCCTTCCACTAGATGTAAAATATCCCTGAAAATCCTTTAAAAGAGCCTCTAAAATATTAATAGCGATTCGGAGCGATGGAGATGCCGTTGTTCAAGGAAAAAGACTAAAGGTATCGAGGTGTCGCAGCTGAATTACGTCTCTCCCTCCCATGTATATATATATGGGGGGGTTAGCACTTAAAGGGTTAAATAGAGCTCGTTTAACAAATCATACTCGTATTACTTTTACTTGTATATAAAATATACAAGAGAAAATATTGTATACTTTAAATATTTCTAATTCGTGTTTCCAACTTAAATCGACGTTGGAACGTGGATAGTATCTAAACAGTCCAGTCCAAACAAAAAGCTGTACGTAACATCAATTTCGTATTCTTATAATCCAATGCTACAAATTTTTCGACAAAATTTATCGACCGGAACTTTACATAATTACAATTTTAAAAAATTTACACGCTTTTACGATTTCCTTAAAAATCAATAAACAGATTCGATCGTTCTAAGCTGTCTTTTTATTAAGTATGTGTTTTACTTTCGTATACTCTTTGTATTGTTGTATTTTTTCCACGATTTGAAATTGTAACGTCACAAAAATACGTTACATCACAAAAATGAGTTCCCCCCACACAAAAAACAATTCTGATACACACGTGCGCTAGGCCCCAACCTCTTATAATACAAATATAGTTGATATTAATGCAAATAATAAAGAAGAACAAATTAGAAACTGATACAGGTTCGGTAAAAGGGATGGACCATGACCAATTATATCTTTCTCATCAAATCTAAAGAAACACGAAATTATGAGCAAGAGATAACAATTCAAGAACTGAATACCCATGTAAAACATGACGGATGTTTCAGGAAATGTTGGAGGAAGTGAACAAAAAAAATCTGAGATAAATGTGTGGATTTTGAGAATAAGGTATAAAGTGCAAGTGCTAAAAATTTAGTTCCTACCCTTAGTGTCACTCTTCTTGCCGAACTGACCGAATTATACATGGAAAATTTAATATAAATATAACTAAATACATACAGATAAGCAATTATAAATAACGAAGAACAGATTAAGTTTCGGTAAAAGGGGTGGAATAAATCCACAATAAAAGATAAAAATCTCTAAATATATATATATTTTTTTATAGTTCCTCCTCGGGTATCATAATATCTAATATCAAAATATCTATCATAATCATACGTAGACGCACCGCAAGATATATGTAGGTTTCTTTCATTCTACTTCTTCAACAAAAATTAAAAAAGATATGAAATCGATACTTTCAGCATTCTAGTGCTTTGTAGAAAAATATCTAACATTAAAAAGAAGAATTATTACTTGCTATTTTTCAATTATATACAAGGCCAATCATTAACTTCTTTGAAATAATTTTTTTGTGATAAGTGGTTTGCTGGCCTTTGCCTAGATTTTATCGTCAGCTATCGAAGAATTAAATTGTTTATTTTCACTCTGAGGAACACTTTTCCTTATAAATTTAATTTCCGCATCACGGACTAGTGATCATACATTCCAGGAATAAAAACAAAAACAATTTATGAAAACATCTTTATTTATAATTAAAACTCTCTGTAGATCCATTTTTTTGCTCAAATTTTGACAAATGATTTGTCAAAAGAAAAGGGATTCCACCGCGAAGCGAAGGATCGTAATTTCGATTCCCAAATTCTTTTTGAATAAATACAGAGGATGGAGTTTAATTTATAAATAGCAATGCTGCCCTACTTTATAGGGCTGCTAACCCCACAGCCTATTACATCAATCCATTTTAAAGGCGTAAGATATTTGGGTGGCGGGATGGCCGAGTGGACAAACCCGTGAAAGTTCGCTGTCCAGAACTAACCCACTCAGAAGCCCTGATGAAGATCCACATGTAGGGATCGGAACGTTCGCTTTCCAAAATAAAAAAGATAAAACTGTAAATCCTGACTTTAATCATCCTATCGTTTTGAAAAGGTTAAGTGAGTCTCCAATTCTTTTAACAACATTTGTTTTTCATGGACATCAAATATAAAACAATAGTTGTTTTATATTTATCCATGTATGTACTATTTTATATTTATCCACTACGAACTCGGAAGAAGCGATCTGATAGGAATTAGGAAGAATTTGGAATAAGGAATTAGGAAGGATGCTCTTTAGCTTAAAGTAGTCTAGCGGGCCATACCCAGTCAAAAGCTAGCGGTATGTCCGAAAAATAATGCTTGTTTTCAAGAGCTGAGGAATGGTAGCCCACGACTCTGAGGCCTTGTTGGTTTGTAGAATGTCTAGGACAGAATCCAAACTGGTGGTTAGGAAAATTGTGCAATTCGATGACGGACAGGATACGTTTTAATAGGATTTTTTCGAAGATTACTGAGAGGATGGGAAGTAGACTTATCGGTCTGTAAGAAGCGGGGTTGTCGGGTGGTTTGCCGGGTTTAAGGAAGAGGATTATTATAGAGTGTTTACACAGTATAGAGATACAAGTACAGAAAAGTGGGTCGTTCGGAGGATGCAATTGTAGATATATGTTAGGAATATGATGGCTTTTGTTGGAAGTTGTCGAAGGACAAGGAAGGGGAAAAGTAATGGGATCACATCCTGGGGAATTTCGAGAAGGAAGCTTCTGTATACGGAATTTGACCTCTGAGGGTGGGGGGGGGGGGCTGCTCCAGGTGGCAAGGAAATTGGGATTGGTGAGGTTAAGAATTCTTCCACTTTTGCGGTGTGATTGGAATTAACTCCAGGATGTGGGGTGAAAGTGAGGAATAGGTGATTGGTTAGTTCTTCAGCTTTATTTTATACTACAGCACTAAGGGGCTATGGTCAGAAGACAGGTTATCGAAGCAGGAAATGGAGATGTTTAGAGGCCTGAGGCCGTTGTGGATGAAGAAGTCAAGGATGTAAGGATTGCGGTTTGGATCGGTTGGCCCGTAGTTAGGAGTATTGGGTAATGCAATTTTGCTTCGGTGGGAATTAAGTGCTCGGGAATTCGTGGATCTAGCTCCCCAATGCTGGTGTTTTGTATTTAGGTCTGCACATGGGCGTACCCTGCGGGGGGAAGCCTGGAAGGCTGGATGCAATATTTTTTTAAGCTTTTAAGGTGGGAAGCAGTAATAGAATAATTTTTTTCAAGCAAATAATTGTAATAACTTAGTTGACAAAGCACTGCTATAATTATACATAATTTTGGTTCCATTCACCTTTTCCGCGGTAAGATGTTACAACCTGAACGACCATAGCTTGCCTCCCCCTAGTTTTGATCCTGGGTACGCCCTTGGGTCTGCACCTAAAACGAAATGGTGGCCTAAGGATTCAAGGAAAGAATTGAACTGGGTTTCGGAAACGGATAGTTTCGGAAGGGAGTATGCCGCAACAAGTGTTATTGGGAAAGGAGGCGTTTGAATTATTACAGCCGTGAATTGAAGGAAGTTATGGGGGGATATGTGGTGAGAGAGAGACCGATGGATAATAACAGCAGTGCCACCATGGGCTGTTCCATCCTGGTGGTCTGTCCAGTAAATTGTGTGTGAGTGTATGTTAATCTGTCGTTTGTTGGTCAGTCGTGTTTCGCTTGTCAATATTTTTGTCATATAGAAAAAAATGTTAGTTCGTTAATGTAATTTCGAATACCATTGGCGTTCCAAAAGAGAATGAAATTTTGAGGTTGACATTTAAGGATTTCTCTGAGGGGGAACGAAGTTTCAAACAAGATTTGTGAGTAACGAGATAAGAGGTGTGTTGAAGGATCTAAACTCGGTGAGGAATGAAGTGAGGATGTTTGTTATGTCATGGAAATTGGTTGGAAGGTGGGATATTTGAGATTCGGTGATGATAATTGGATGAAAGTTGAGAAGCGGGTTGGTGAGGATGATTGAGTTGGTTTTCAGAATTGTGAGATACTGGCTAAGTTTGCGGCAGGGCCTGAGAATGCACTGCCGGTTCTTCTGTCCCTAGCATTTGAGCGATAGTCGCTCCCGGCTCGACAATTCTTGAGGGTTCTCTGGTGGGTCTTGCTGGTCTTGGCTCTTCCTGTCTGTAGGCTGCACGGCTTTTTCTTATAATAATTGACGTTTCAGGGGTTTTTGGCATCAGTCTGGTGTCGAACGCTAGACTACGGCATACATATTATGCTGGATTTACAATTTTATTTAACTGTTTGCTAAAAAGTTAAATAAAATATAGTTTATAAAGTTAAATAAACAATTTTTTTATATTGTAACACTTATGTGGGTATAAAATCGAAAATAAAAATAAATTATAAAATAGAAAATCGATAGATGTTTCATAATCTTTAGTGTTAAAAATTTGCGCCGCCTCCGAAAAGATTGTGATATATTAAATATGGTATTTAATATTTCAACTTAATACTTTTTATTAAGAGTTAGTATGTAATCGTACAAATCAAAATAATTTTTTTCGTTTTATTGCATTTTACCCCTTTTTATACCATTTTCGATTTTGCCGTGTAGTCATAAAAATCAGAAGGTAATTATTTCATTCTTTTTAGTGCATTTATTTTTACTGTTTCCTAGTTTTCGAAGTCGGTTTAATTTTTTTTTTTTTTTATAAAATGTTTTTTATTTCATACTTTTTAGTGGCGGGAGATAATTTATAGAAAGCAAGAAGTTAATTTCTAAAAAAAAATAGAAATGTTTTTTTTATACGGATTTTAAGTGTATTTTGTACTGGTTTCTGGTTTTCGTAGTCGTTTTCTTATTTTTTTAATGGATAGCCCTCTTCGGACACTAAAGGAGAGCTTGGTTCATTGGTTGGTTGTTCTATCTATGGTGGGAAGAACGAGATTAATTCCGTGGGTCCGTCGCGAAATAAAAGTCAACCCAGGTAGCGCTCTACCACATTCGTCTATATTATAATTATATTAAGTCACCTTTTCAATTTTATGAATACGCGCGGAAAATCAAGTGCTGGGCGTGCATTACACTCCTTTCAACAACCTGCCTACTTTGATTAGAAATGGACTTTTTTGTAAAAGACCAATGTTTCATTGGGACGACGCATAAAACTTAAAACTTTTTTTTCACAATTACAATAATTTCCTTTGCTGAATTTTTTATCAGTAATTGTCATTTACATACAAACATCTTCCGAGAGGGGGTATCGAGTTTTCTCCGCTGTCACAAAACTCCAAGATGATGTAGGTACGTTACTGAACAGATTTACGAGATTTTGGCCGTATTTCGAATATACATGATGATATAATGAAGATGTTTATATGTCCTATAATAAATTTGACCCTAATTTTTGAATTATGATCGCTTGAGTATTCTTTTGAAAACTAATGCGCTGATATATACTGCTCTGTTAGGGACCTTTTACATTTCTTTATTTAAATTCATCGTTGGAAAGTATTAATTAAACTAAATTGCATTTCTAAAAACAACATCATTGGAGAGAAGTACTCGCATGAAATAAGGGGCAGCCATAAAATTGATCGTTATCAAAACGGGGGCAGCCGCTAGGATAGAAGCGACAGCGTTTTGGGAGTCATTTTTTGGTTAATTTATTATTACGAAGGATATTATTGTTCTCGATATTATACTACTTGTTTAATTCAATAATATATATGGTATTTATATATATATATATATATATATATATATATATATATATATATATATGGTAAAGAATATACAGGTTTAGATTACTTTTAATTAAAGCTACTTAGTTAGGTTTATTATCATGCCAAAAATCAGCTTTGGCGTATATGCCCTTATACCCAAAAGTTACCCTCAAAAAAGGTGTTTTGAGAATTTAAAGCAGTTTTTTTAATAGCACTTTTCAAGTATTGGACTTCAAAATATTCAAATAATAAAGAGAACACGAAATATAGAACTGACTTTAAGGAAAACTGTTGTGTTTGAATTATTAGTCTATGACTTACCATTCTTGAGAAAATGAGTTTTTCTTCATTGTTAAACAAGCACGAAAATGACTATTTTCAAAAATTCGTAGCTACCAATGTACTCAAATATACAGGTTGAAATTTCTTGCAGTAGGTTTATGTTGCATGTAAGCATAACATGTAAAAAAAATCTGGTGCGTGCGCGCAACACACAACTTTCACTTACTAACATACTTAATTAGATTAGAAATTAATGCGTTTTGTTAATTGCCACTTCTCAAATGAACAGAACGGCTTTAATTATGAACAATGGTCTGTCATTAAAGGCGTTCGGCGCATGCGTGAGCTCAAGGTGTTTTATGAGTTGACGAAATATTCATCTTTTTTTCTCCTGTATATGTTTACTTGATTTTCTTCATATATCATATTTAGCCATTTCTTATTTTTAGGCGTGATGAGAGACAGTTAATTTCTCAATATAAACTAAAACAAAGGTACTTTATAGGAAAACAATAAAGGCCCCTTCCCCATTTAAGCCCCTTCAGAACATTTTAATAATGATAAAGCTTACCTGATATTAAATAAAAACTAATTTTCATTAAACATGACGAATTTGATAAAAATATTTAAAGCCGTTTTTGAGATAATCGATCAAAAAGGTAAAAATTGGAAAAAAAATATGAAATAAAGTGCCCCCTCCGTTTGTCCAATTTTGATGAAAGGTTGGCTATCACATCTATGGCATATACATACATCAAATACCAAGTTTGATCAAAATCGTTAAAGCCTTTTTTGAGTAAATAAAAAAAACACGTGAAAATGATACACAATTTATTAAGTAAAGTCCCCCCTCCAGTTGATCAATTTTGATGTAATGTTGGCTATCGCATCTTAGGCATATACATACATCAAATACCGAGTTTGATCAAAATCGATAAAACCGTTTTGAGTAAATAAAAAAAAAACACGTGAAAATTATACAAAATTTATTAAGTAAAGTCCCCCCTCCGGTTGATCAATTTTGATGAAATTTTTACAGTCATATCTCGGGCATATATATACATCAAATACCAAGTTTGATCAAAATCGATAAAACCGTTTTTGAGTAAATAAAAAAAAACGCGTGAAAATGATACAAAATTTATTAAGTAAAGTCCCCCCTCCGGTTGATCAATTTTGATAAAATTTTTACGGTCATACCTCGGGCATATAAATAGATCAAATACTCAGTTTAATCAAAATCGTTAGAGCCGTTTTTGAGAAAATCGAAAAAAACTTAAAAAGTTATTAAATAAAGTACCCCCTCCCTTTGAGCAAATTTGATGAAATTTTTGCTGTCACATCGCGGGCATATACATACATCAAATACCCAGTTTGGTCACAATCGTGAAAGCCGTTTTTAAGTAAATAAAAAAAGCACGTAAAAATGGTACAAAATTTATTAAGTAAAGTGTCCCCTGCGGTTGATCAATTTTGATGAAATCTTTACAGACATATCTCGGGCATATAAATAGATCAAATACTAAGTTTAATCAAAATCGTTAGAGCCGTTTTTGAGAAAATCAAAAAAACACGTGAAAATGTTACAAAATTTATTAAGTAAAGTCCCCCCTCCGGTTAATCAATTTTGATGAAATTTTTACTGTCATGTCTCGGGCATATAAGTAGATGAAATACTCAGTTTAATCAAAATCGTTAGAGCCGTTTTTGAGAAAATCGAAAAAAACCTAAAAAGTTATTAAGTAAAGTACCCCCTCCCTTTAAGTAATTTTGATGAAATTTATGCTGTCACATCGAGGGCATATACCTACAATAAATACCTAATTTCAGGATCGCACGGTTTATAGTTTTTGAGCTAGTCCGTTCACATACACACACACACACACACACACACACACACACACACACACACACACACACACACACACACACACACACACACACACAGACCATTTCGCGGGACTTGGTCATTTCGACTCAGGGGACCCCAAAACGTGTATTTCCGTTGAAAACCGGAAGTCGAATTTTTTCACGATCGCAATACTTCCACTTACTATATATTTCATATATAGGTAAGTGAAAGTAAAAATAGATTTTTATTAACTGGCCCACCAGAGATATTAGAGCCTAAAGTTAACATAAAATGAAAAAATCTGGTGCGTGCGCGCAACACACAACTTTCACTTACCAAGTAACTTAGATTAGAAATTGACGTGTTTTGCTAATTATTATTTCCTAAAGTCACACATTTTTCTACATTCATATCTTATTTTTGTTAATCGTTAAAGCCGTTTTTGAGTAAATAAAAAAAACCCGTGAAAATGATACAAAATTTATTAAGTAAAGTCCCCCCTCCCGTAGATCAATTTTGATGAAATTTTTACAGTCACATCTCGGGCATATAAATACATCAAATACCAAGTTTGATCAAAATCGTTAAAACCGCTTTTGAGTAAATAAAAAAACTCGTGAAAATGATACAAAATTTATTAAGTAAAGTCCCCCCTCCCGTAGATCAAAATTGATGAAATTTTTACAGTCATATCTCGGGCATATAAATACATCAAATACCAAGTTTGATCAAAATCGTTAAAACCATTTTTGAGTAAATAAAAAAAACACATGAAAATGATACAAAATTTATTAAGTAAAGTCCCCCCTCCGGTTGATCAATTGTGATGAAATGTTGGTTATCACATCTTTGGCATATAAATACAACAAATACCAAGTTTGATAAAAATCTTTAAAACCGTTTTTGAGTAAATAAAAAAAACATGTGAAAATGATACAAAATTTATTAAGTAAAGTCCTCCCTCCGGTTGATCAATTTTAATGAAATTTTTACAGTCATATTTCAGGCATATAAATAGATGAAATACTCAGTTTAATCAAAATCGTTAGAGCCGTTTTTGAGAAAATCGAAAAAAACTTAAAAAGTTATTAAATAAAGTACCCCCTCCCTTTGAGCAAATTTGATGAAATTTTTGCTGTCACATGGCGGGCTTATACATACTGTAAATACCTAATCTCAGGTTCGCACGGTTTATAGTTTTTGAGCTAGTCTGTTCACACACACACACACACACACACACACACACACACACACACACACACAGACACACACACACACACAGACCATTTCGCGGGACTTGGTCATTTCGACTCAGGGGACCCCAAAACGTGTATTTCCGTTGAAAACCGGAAGTCGAAATTTTTCACGATCGCAATACTTCCACTTACTATATATTTCATATATAGGTAAGTGAAAGTAAAAATCTGAACTTTAAAAATTCATAAAAAAATTAGGTAAAGAATATACGGGTTAAGAGTACTTTTAAAGAAAGCTACTTAGTTAGGTTTATTATCATGCCAAAAATCAGCTTTGGCGTACATGCCCTTATACCCAAAACTTACCCTCAAAAACGGTGTTTTGAGAATTTAAAGCACTTGTTTTCAATAGCACTTTTCAAGTATTGGACTGCAATATATTCAAATAATAAAGAGAACACGAAATATAGAACAGACTTTAAGGAAAACAATTGTGTTTGAATTATTAGTCTATGACTTATCAGTCTTGAGAAAATGAGTTTTCTGTGAGAGCTTAAAAACTCAAAAATCGGCCTGAAAGGTGAAACAAAAATGGCTGCCATTTTGAAACGGTTGATCCTAAAATTTTTTAAAAAATTGATTTGAACTACTGATTTCATACGTAATTGGTGGTAAAATTATAATTTTTTTCTAAAATGATCGAGCAACCACTTTGGACCACTTGATATGGAATGACCCTAGTAGATATGATTATTTTGTGAGAATGACTGCTGAAATATAAAGAAAATAGGCAGAAAGACAATCTTAGCTACGTAACATTGACGTAATGATAACCGTCTATGTATCAAAATCATCATAGTAAAAAACATTCAATGTATTCCCGATTTAGTCTCTTAATTAAAAAAAATAATAGCAAATTTCGAGTAAAAAAAAAAAATAAAATAAAAATATTAATATAGCTGGCAATTATTAAAACAAAAAAAACCCTGAATGTTTTTTACTTTCACTTACCTATATATGAAATATATAGTAAGGGAAAATATTGCCATCGTGAAAAATTTCGACTCCGGTTTTCAACGGAAATATACGTTTTGGGGTCCCCTCAGTCGAAATAACCAAGTCCGCGAAATGGTGTTTGTGTGTGTGTGACAGACTAGCTCAAAAACTATAAACCGTGCGAACCTGAAATTGGGTCTGTCTGTCTGCGTGCGTGCGTGCGTTTGTCTGTGTGTGTGAACAGACTAAGTCAAAAACTATAAGCCGTACAAAACTGAAATTGGGTATTTGTTGTATGTATATGCCCCTGATGTGACAGCTAAAATTTCATCAAAATTGGTCAAACGGAGGGAGTACTTTATTTAAAGAATTATGTCTAATTACGTTTTTCTAGATTTTCTCAAAAACGTTAGATTTTCATTAAACTCGGTATTTGATGTATGTATATGCCCGCGATGCGATAGCCGAAATTTCATCAAAATTGGTAAAACGGAGGGGGCACTTTACTTTATAAATATTTTCTCATTATCATGTGTTCTTTTTTTTTATTTACTCAAAAACGGTTTTACAGATTTTGATCAATCTTGGTATTTGAAGTTTGTATATGCCCGCGATGCGACAGCCGAAATTTCATCAAAATTGGTAAAACGGAGGCGGCACTTTACTTAATAAATATTTTCTCATTTTATGTGTTGTTTTTTTCTCAAAAACGGCTTAACTCTTTTGATCAAACTGGGTATTTGATGTATGTAAATGCCCGTGATGTGGCAGCCAAAACTTTATTAACCGTATTATGAAAAAAAAGACTTTTATTTATTAATAAAAAAATTATTTTACTTTAAATACGTGATGCTCAATTTTTTTTATACAATCGAAGGTGTGTAAAAATATGGTACATGCCAATAGTCTATTATTAATTATATTTTAGCCTAGAAACTTTTGTTCCATAAAAAATTCTGAAAGCGATATAAAGCGATTTTAGAGGAACAGTAATCGTTCTCGATTTACAGAAATGCTTGAGAGACTAACTTTACAATGAGACGTAAATGCACCTATCGAATCACATTTATGATATATTTATAAAAAGCAACTGGTATTAAAAAAAAAGCAAGCAGTGAAAAACTCGACGAAAAACTCGACTGTTGATGAAATTAGGTCCCTTAAAAAAAAAAGTAAGCAATAATGAATCGAAAAGTACTGGGAACTTTCAAATGTTGCTATGCAGTTACTCTATAACTTATGGAGTTATACAGATATAAGCATATAGCTCTAGAAAAATGTGTGAAGTTGAGGAATGGCGTTTACATATTATCGAAACACGTCGATTTCTAATCTAAGTATGTTCGTAAGTGAAAGTAGTGTGTTGCGAGCATAGCACCAGATTTTTTTTTTTTTTATTTTATTATTTCGGATTTTTACAATTAATTATTGTATTCCGATCCCCAGAACCTTCTCTAAATTTTTAATATTTAAATTAATTTCCTCTTTTTTTCAATATTTAAATTAATTTCTTCATTTTTCAATATTTAAATTTTTTTTTTAATGTAATGAAACAATGTTAAATCGTTGAATTTCTGATGATTAATACTCAAAAGACTCAAAATTAAAATGGCTAAGGCAAAAATAAATACAGTAGAAAGAGTGATTAATGACCCCATGTAATATGATTGCAAGGGGTGCTCGTCATTGAAATGTTCTTGAGGGGATCCAGGAGGGGGCCCGGGGTCATGACCTCCCTCAAATATTTCGGCTTTTCAATTATTTTGTATTTTAAACGAATAATGGAATTAAGTACTTACTATTCCCTAAACATAACACTTTTGGTCTTTTATATCGCAGTCCTTCTCGATACAAAGTAATTATAATAACTCAATAATCTCAAACAAAAGTGGTGCTGTCAGCCATGTTAATATTATATTAAGGGGTCATGACCCCACCCCCCAAATTTCGTGCTAAATCCGCCCCTAGCGTGTCGAATGGAGGTCAAGCCTCAGTCCCCATTATCCCTAAACAGTGATAAATGTCTTTTAATAAAAAATAATTAAAATACTCTCTCGCACAAACAGGAAAACACGACCGAATAAATGAGGATAAGGAAAAGAGAATTCCAGTTTCTGCGAGGCCTTTAATGGGATACAAATGAGCTTCTTCGATTTATCCCGAAACACACGTTTAAAGATTTTGTGGGATAAATGAATTACACAACTAATTCATTACTCAAAACAGGTATTAGCTCATAAACATTGAAATCCATGGCGCCAAACTCATATTGTAATTTTTTTGTTTCAATTCAATCGAATATTTAGCAAAATTGCAACATAACTTTTATTATCCAATTTATTGATTTTTTTCCTTTACAGTTAGCCTAACAATTTCTTAAACCCCAATTTGTGTATACTTTATTTTTCTAATTTATTTTTTCTTCTTGTTGAATCAATCTGCGCCGCCACATATAATTGAGATAATAATACATAGTTGGTGAATTACCATTTCTACAAACTTAATAAATGAAACGTTCTTTAAAAAGTTATTTACTTCCGTTGAGTTATTGATACTTCTTGGAAACTCAAATTCGTACACAATTTGAAAATATATAGCCTTAAGAAAAACATTTCCTGTGTCACTCATTTAAATCAAGACAATTTCATATCATTTTACAGGCGTTCGCACTCAAGGAGCTAACCCAATCTGATGACTACTTGCACACAGCCTTGTTTGCATGGTTCAGCATTTGGTCCATCTTCGTCATTGAAGGATTCTCAAAAATTGTCTTCAAGAAAACTGGAGTGAGTTAAAGAATTATTACTTACCCATTTTTTTTTTTTTTTTTAACAATGAAGTATTTCAGACAGAATATATAGAAAGAAAACATGGTAAACTATTTGAAGTGGCCTATTGATTCTGCGTTGTTTAAGCTGTAAATCGTTGTTCTACCAATGAACTACATTCACTTATGAGCTTTAGTACTGTTCTTACGCTTAGAGTGGCAAAACCTATATGGGACATTCTATTTTTTTTTAATTTTGAAGGTGAAAAGACAAGTTTTAAGAAAACAATACTTTCAAAACAAATTGTCGAAAAATTCAAATTATTATTAACAATTTCAATGTTTAAATCGGTTTTTAACAGTGGCGCCACCCATGAATCAACTTTTTACTATTTTTATCGTATTCTGCGTCAAATTTTCTACCGGAAACGCTTTTAAAAACGATGGAGAAGTTATTTTTAGTTAGTTATCCTTATAATTATTAGTTATAAGGAACTTCAAAATATCATTGTATTAATCCGATTTCTTTACAGCAATTGGAAGCAAAACGGTTTTCATCTTGTGAAAAAAAGGAAAAAATAGATAAATAAAAAACATTGTTGAAAATGAATTTTTTTTATTAAGACTTCGATAATGCATTAGTTAATAAGAACAATATTTGGAATATAATAATAAATACAATATTTAAAAATAAGACAATGTTTACATTTTATGTTTAAAATTTTTTACAAAATCCTTTTTTTCACAAGATGAAAACCGTTTTGCTTTCAATTGCTGTAAAGAAATCGGATTAATACAATGATATTTTGAAGTTCCTTTTATTGTTAAAGCTTTTTGGAAACTTTCGGACAATTGTTTTTCTTCAATTTGTATTCATATGCTAAATTAATTAATTTTTTTCTTACAGTAAAAATAACTTCTCCATCGTTTTTAAAAGCGTTTTCGATGGAAAATTTGACACAGAATACGATAAAAATAGTAAAAAGTTGATTCATGGGTGGCGCCACTGTTAAAAACCGATTTAAACATTGAAATTGTTAATAATAATTTGAATTTTTCGACAATTTGTTTTGAAAGTATTGTTTTCTTAAAACTTGTCTTTTCACCTTCAAAATTAAAAAAAAATAGATTTTTTAGCTTAAATAGAACCGGAGTTATGAATTTTTGAAAAATAGGCTATTATCGATAAATCATCAAATTCACGAATTTTCGATCTTGTTTATTTTCAAAATATCGAAAATAAAAAAAAATCCTCTTACACGTATCTCTTTTTTTTCGATATAGAACCCGTAAAAAAAGTTTCAGTTAAATCTAAAATGTGTCGGTCAGAAAGGTGTTCGGTTTGTAAAAGAACGTCCCATATTAATGATCTGGATTAAAAATATAGTTGTAAACATTGGCGGGTCCAAGGGGGGGCTGTGGGGGCTGCAGCCCTCCCTTTGGAAAATGTTTCGTCATTTAAAGATAGAATTTGACTTTCCTTAATGTAAGAAAGCAAGTTAAAGAACAAATAATGTGCAGAACAAGTAGAATTTTAGTTGTGGGAAAGGAACATAAAGGTAAAAAAGCTGATTAGCAGATCCAAATGAGGGGTTGTGGGGCTGCAGCCCCCCCTTTACGATCGGTTGGATCCGCCCATGGTTGTCAATGGGTAAAAAGTTTTCTTTAAATCGACTGCAGCAAAATGCCTAAACATTAACAATCAGTGGAAATGTTACAGTTTCATTTATTTTGATGTAAACGCCCTAGGATTTTATAAATAAAACGTTTTTCAAACATTTCCAAATAGAATTTTTCAAGTCGGATAGGTTGTTCCCTAAAGTACCATGTTCAATAAAATGAAAGAAAAAAAAGTGAGTATATGTGTGTGTGCAATAAAAATTAAATTAAATGAAAAGATCTTGTAGGTAAAGATTGTAGATGAGATAAAGGATTGGAAGAATAAAAAGAAGTGAGGCTTTTGTCAATTTAACTGGGATGTTATCTAGTCCAAAAAT
Source organism: Aelia acuminata (assembly GCA_911387785.2). NCBI lineage: Eukaryota > Metazoa > Arthropoda > Insecta > Hemiptera > Pentatomidae > Aelia > Aelia acuminata. The sequence continues at coordinate 154,290,209 of OU426978.1, read as the reverse complement.
CCTGTTGAGTCCAAGAAACCTGAGAAAAGCCGGAGTTAGTACTTGGAAAGGATGAGAGGTGTTGAAGACAAAATGAGAGTTGAGTGCATAAGGAAAATTTGCGGAGAGTGGCCAAGGGGTGCAGGATAGGGATGGTTGGAGATATTCAGACTATGGTATGGCAGGTTAGTTAATAAGCTGTTGAAAGCTGTTTCAAAGGAGATTAAGGTAGTACAATCCTCAGGAAGTTGGGTACACTTGATTCTCCGTCTAACTCATTTGCAATACCTCAGTCTTGGTGTTAGCTTAACCTAGAAGCTGGCCGATACTTTTATGTCCTGACCATAAGAGGGGGGTGACGGACCAGGATAGTGTGAACGGAGTTTGAAGCGTATATGAGTTTCCATTGGATGTTATCAAGATCCAGGTGCTAGTATAGCAGGTGACAGGGAAGCGAGGTTTCGAAAGAAAATGATTCCAGAGGAAAACACCGGAACGGGAAGATTAATGGAAACTTGTATGAATTCATGAGAAGGCAGAAAGAAACCGGATGCTGTCATGAGGCGAGGAGTTTTTCAGGATAATTAAGACTATAAGATCGAGCCATGTGTCGGAATATGGGTGTGATGAGTCGAGTTGTGAGGGACTATAAATAAATAAAGGTAGTAGTGGAGCTTTTGTTTGTAGCTTTGGTTTGGATACATTTTTTTAGATTAGTTATTAAGGTCTCCAGAAAGCAGATTGTTGGAAAAGGAAGAGATCAGATTGTAAAGGATGTTCTCGAATGTTTCATCAAAGGGTGCTATCTGAGAACGATAGATGACATCGAATAGTAACAACGGATTTGTTGAGGTGCATATTTCTGGAGCAGATATTCCATGTCCAGGAAAACGGTTTATTATGGGGAAACCCAACTCTTTTGAAGTAAAAGGCTACATGACAACTAAGTTAAAATAAAAATAAAATTTGTATACAGTACCATCTATTTTGTTAGTTTTTGAATATCCCTTTTTTTTAATTTTAACTTAGTTGTCATGTAGCCTTTTACTTCAAAAGCGTTAAGTTTCCCCGTAATAAACCTTTGAAGTCGGCAAACTAACCCCCTACCACCACCTCTCACCTTATTTTACCCACAGTCTTTGTATTATTCTGGACTCAGAAGGTATATATCAGATTTTGTTTTATCTTGCTAACCAGCTACTTATTTAAATATTCATGTATAATGAATACCATATTTAATATAATTATCAGTTTTATAAAGTATTCATTTAATTGTCATCTTCTAGCATAGATACTCATTTATTTGTCTTCTTTTAGCCCTGATGAAGATCCACATTTGGGATCGAAATGTTGGCTTTTTAAAATAAAAAAGTTTTAACTGAAAATCCTGACAATCAATCAAACTATCGTAAACAATTAAGGTTGACTATCTCTCACCTCTAGATTTAATATTTAATTAATGTTTTGCTCAATTAAAAAGTATACTACATAATTAATGTCTGAATGCGGTTTAACATGAGATAAACGAAGATGTATAAATATAATTTTAAAATAACAGATTATTAATAATTCTTATTTCATTTATTCCTTATTTTTATTCATAGACAAAACTTAATTGACTCGAAAAACAAAAAATATACAATTATTAATTTTAACAGTTTTATATAATATAAAAAACTTCTAGATCACCTTCATACAGCTAATATACTACTACCTCAGTTCTAGGTTGACTCCGAAATGCTCTTTTAAAAATTCAAAATAATAAATAAACAATAAATTCTCTCCCTCTAACAGCAGTATACTATGGAATGGATCTAGATGGATCTAAAAGAAATAATATATCAGGCAGTGCAATGTATATACCAAAATTCAAACATATCTTAAAGTTTAAATTACTATTAGGGTTGTAATACATATAAGAATTATACGCTATTCTGGAAGCCATCATTAAATTACAATGCAATATATAAAAAATGATACCACATTGTATCCCTTTGGGTCAAAGCTGTGAGACAGGGATTTCAGAAAATGAAATACCTATTTGAAAAATCTATATTTTACAAAAAGAGGCTGCATATGTATACAGGTGAGCCAGTCCACGTTTCGGTCCCATATTCTCATTTTCATTAAGTTATTAAAGAAGATTAAACAATAATTAGACCAGTGGTCCTGAGGAAGATTTTAGGAGCCGTCATTGACGAGCACTGGTGGGGAATCAGAAGTATAGCTGAACTAATGGAATCGTATGAGGAGCCTGATATCATATATGCTGTCAAGAAGGGCAGACTGAGATCGCTGGGACATCTAAAAGAATGGAGCTCTGTAGACTGCCTAAAATGATGCTAAATGGTGCACCAGGAAGGAAAAGGAAAAGGGGCAGTCCCAGGCGTAAGTGTATTGACGACCTAGAAGAAGACTTGAGAAAACGGGGGATCAGAAATAGGAGGAGCCTCGCTGGAGACCGCGAAGAATTGTGGCAAAGGCTCATGCCCTACTAGGACTATTGCGCCCAACAGTGAGTGAGTGATTAAAGAAGATTGCAGGAATTCTTGGCAACAACAATCCAAAACAGGCCAGAAATATAAATCAGTATTTCTATATATTTCACAACAAACAACAAATCTGTACAGAGAGGAAGTCAAAATGTATTCTAGACCTTGATAGGTCTGATCATGGATTATGGCAGTTATTTACATCGCTATGGATTTCGAACTCGGCCCAATGTGGTTATTGTACTAATACCGAAACACTTTACAGGTAATACAATGTTTACGAACCCCATAAATTGCAACCTGTTATATTTGAGTACTTTGGTAGCTAGGAATTTTTGAAAATGGTCCATTTCATGCTTATTTATATATCCATTATTATATATCCATGAACTTTATCATAATTCATTAAAATTTTATTAATTGTGAATGATTTGCTTTTTATAACCCTTGTTAATTGTTTTTTATTAATTTTATCTATGTTCAATATAGTATAATATAAATATAATTAAAATCTACTCAATTAAATTTTTATTGAAAAAATAATTATAAATATAGTAACAACTCATGAATCTAAATAATGTTTACTAAATGAAAATAGTATTTTACAATACCACACAAACAATAATCACTCCTTATATACATTCCGAAGAACATTCCTGAATGTTCCTGAGAAGCTTAATAGGTACCAGAATAGTCACGAATATATATTAGGACAGTCTCAAACAGTTTTTTCCAACAACACAGACAGCTGTTCCAACAACAAGTCTAGAACTCATTTAAAACAGTTAGAAGGGCAATATATTAAAGTTAGAATTTTTTAATTAATTGGATGTTGAATAATTATGTTTCTTATTTATAGACTTTGCATGATATAAGTATTTAGTTTTAATATTATAAAGGCTCGGTATAAAGTATACACTTTAAATTGTTAACATATATAGTTATATAATATTCAAAATTAAAACAAGCGTTGTTTATTCCAGGCATTTCATTAGATATTTTTACCTACTTTTCAAAAATTCGTTGCTACCAAAGTACTCAAATATAACAGGTTGAAATTTTTACAGGAGTTTTATGTTGCATGTAACCATAACATGTAAAAAAGTGAGATTTTTATTAAGTCCCCCACCAGAGATATTAGAGCCTAGAGAAGTTAACCAGAATATAAAAAAATTTAAAGTTTAAAAATTTATAAAAAAATAAGGTAACGAATATCAGGTTTAAGAGCACTTTTAATAAAAGCTACTTAGTTAGGTTTATTATTATGTCAAAAATCAGCTTTGATGTAGATCCCCTTATACCCAAAGCTTACTCTCAAAAACGGTCTTTCGAGATATTATAGCAGTTATTTTCAATAGCAGTTAAAGCAGACTGTAAGGATAACAATCGTGTCTGAATTATTAGTCTACGATTTACCAGTCTTGAGAAATTGAGTTTGATTTACCAGTCTTGAGAAATTGAGTTTTCCGTAAGAGCTTACAAACTCAAAAATCGGAAACAAAGATGGCTACCATATTTAGACATTGAGACTAAAAAAAATTTAACTTAAAAAACTTGTTTTGAACTACTGATTCCATACGTAATTGGTGGCAAAAATATAAATTTTTTTTTAATGGTTGAGCAACCAAATTATTTTTTTTGGACCATTTCAAATGGTTTGACCCTTTCGGTATAAAATGTGCTTGCATAAAAGTAGCTAATCCAATCAAAAAATCTTGATTTTTGAGCTAGTCTTGATGTTTTGAAAAATAAAATGCAGAAGGTATTCATCACATATGAACACCAAAATATAAAATTCAGGATGTGCAACAATAATAAATTACAAAAGCATATAACATATATAAATCTGTGATTTATATCATGTGTTTTAATTCATATAAACTTCAATACCATTGGAAGGTTGGTTCATTCTGTTGTGATTTAAGCACCAATTATATAAGGAGTTTAAAAACAAAATCGTTTTGTAATTCTATTTATTCTTCTTAAGTAGTAGTAGGAATAAATCGTGTTCCACTGTAAGCAATGAAATTTATTAAAATATTGTATAACAAAGAAATAAGTATTTAACTTTACCGATTAGCTTACCTGTAAGCAATGAAAAGGATTTTAAAGTCCTTATATAATTGGTGCTTAAATCACAACAGAATGAACCAACCTTCCAATGGTATTGACGTTTATATGAATTAAAACACATGATATAAATCACAGATTTATACATACATGAAAGATAGATGGAGAAATCAGACAAACAGAATATTATTTACATATGTAGTTTAATGCAAAAACTGTCACAAAAGATCATCACATCAGTGAGACCTCAAAAAATTAAAAACTCGAATAACAGTTATTAAAATTATCTAGTAAACTTTGACATTGAAATGAGTAAAGTGTGAAATCATTCAGGTTTGCAAGATCACATAGTTCTTTCTGTTTGGTGATTAGTCAAGAATTTTTAAGTCTTTGGAACTCAGTTTGTTAATTTTTTATTCTAGTGGGTTGCTTTCTTCCATGATAAATATTTTTACTTTTACTTACATATATATGAAATATATATGCCACCCCACGGAACCGCTCTCAGGCATTACTTCACGGGGGGGCCGAGTGGCTAAGTGCCTACTTCTTTATAATGCCATTGCTTGGCCTCTCCTTTTCGGAAGTATTGCGATCGTGAAAAATTTCGACTTCCGGTTTTCAACGGAAATACACGTTTTGGGACCCTCTGAGTCGAAATAACCAAGTCCCGCGAAATGGTCTGTGTGTGTGTGTGTGCGTGTGCGTGTGTGTGTGTGCGTGTGTGTGTGTGTGCGCGTGTGTGTGTGTGTGTGTGTGAACAGACTAGCTCAAAAACTATAAACCGTGGGAACCTGAAATTGGGTATTTAGTGTAGGTATATGCCCGCGATGTGACAGCAAAAATGTCATCAAAATTGCTCAAAGGGAGGGGGTACTTTATTTAATAACTTTTTAGGTTTTTTTCGATTTTCTTAAAAACGGCTCTAACGATTTTGATTAAACTGAGTATTTGACCTATTTATATGCCCGAGATATGACAGTAAAAATTTCATCAAAATTGATTAACCGGAGGGGGGACTTTACTTAATAAATTTTGTAACATTTTCACGTGTTTTTTTGATTTTCTCAAAAACGGCTCTAACGATTTTGATTAAACTTAGTATTTGATCTATTTATATGCCCGAGATATGTCTGTAAAGATTTCATCAAAATTGATCAACCTGAGATGGGACTTTACTTAATAAATTTTGTACCAATTTCACGTGTACATATTTTTTATTTACTCAAAAACGGCTTTAACGATTTTGAAAAAAACTGGGTATTTGATTTATGTATATACCAAATATGTAAAAGCAAACATTTCATCAAAATTGGTCCAACTGAGGGGGCACTTTATTTCATGACTTTTTTCCAATTTTTACCTTTTTTTTCGATTATCTCAAAAACGGCTTTAACGATTTTTATCAAATTCGTCATGTTTAATGAAAATTAGGTTTTCTTTAATATCAGGTAAGCTTTGTCATTATTAAAATGTTCTGAGGGGGCTTAAATGGGGAAGGGGTCTTTTTGTTTTCCCGTGAAGTACCTTTGTTTTTGTTTACATGGAGAAATTAACTGTCTCTCGTTACGCCTAAAAATAAGAAATGGCTAAATATGAGATATGATAAAAATAAAGAAAACATAAAGAGGAGAAAAATATGCAGTCAATTCATAAAACTCGTTGAGCCCACGCATGCGGAGTACGCCTTTAATGACAGACCATTGTTCATAATTAAAGCCGTTCTGTTCATTTGAGAAGTGGCAATTAACAAAACGCATTAATTTCTAACCTAAGTAAGTTGGTAAGTGAAAGTTGTGTGTTGCTAGCACGCACCAGATTTTTTTTACTTCTAGATATTATTCCACATGTACTTATGTGGTTTGCATCAAGGATAGCCTGCCCTTCAATTAATAGTCTTTTAAAATTACCAATTATCTCTATCACATCAACTATGTCTATCCCCGTTCTTTCCGACATTTTGCAAAACTACTAGCGCACCCTATAGTCGATTGCGCCCGCCTATATGAAATAAATAGTAAGGGAAAGTATTGCAACCGTGAAAATTTTCGACTTCCGGTTTTCAACAGAAATACACGTTTCGGGATTCCCTGAGTCCAAATTGTAAATAATAGGTCGGTTAACTTTTTAAAGCAATCCACTCTTAATAAGAAACGCAGTTTATTGGGGAAACATGAACACAATGAGCTTCATCGAGGGGTGGCAAGCGAGAGAGAGAGAGAGAGAGGTTACACTATTGCCCGCCAACCATCCTATCTGTATCAGTGTTGCCAGCGGAATAGGACAATATTAACTAAAAATGTTCAAATAATTAATCCTAACACACCCCCTCGATTGAAGCTTTACACTTTTCAAAAATTTACATAAGTAAACATTCAATCGCAAACATTAATTTTATTTTTTTTTGCATTTAACGCTATATCTCTGAATTTAACAAATTTTTCTAAGCATAATGATTTTGTTAGTAAATCTGCAACATTATAGTTGGTGCAAACATATTCAATATTTATAACCTTTTCACTAACCAATTCTTTAACAGAATGAAAACGGACATCTATATGCCTAGCGCGTTTAGAATTTTCATATGAATTTATCATGGCAATCGCACTTTTATTATCAATATATAAATTAACACCCCCGACACTATTATCAAAATTATAGGCACTAAACTCACACATTATACCACGAAGACTGATGAGTTCTGCAGCAGCAGCACTAGCAGCCATATATTCGGCATCCATTGTAGAGATTGCCACGCAAGATTGTTTTCTTGAATTCCAAGCGATTGGATTGCCAGCATAAAATGCCATGAATCCAATAACGCTTCTTCTGTTGTATGGGTCGTTTGCATGATCGGCATCTGAGTAGCCTTCTAATTTAGCTTCACCATTGGTGTAAATTAGCCCTAATTCTTTTGTCTGTTGTAGGTATCGAAGAATGCGTTTCGCAGCTTTCCATAATTGTGTATTAGGCTTATATACATATCTCTCTAAATAATTAACAGAGAATGATAAATCTGGTCTCACTGTTACAGCTAAATACATTAGCGAACACACTAATCTCCTGTATGAAACGTTTTCTAGTATAGGTTGGTCTTTGGCTCTTTTGAAATTAATATGCATAGGTGTTGCAACTGGTCGAAATTCATCCATATTGAATTCTCATAGCAATCTATTAATTACTTTAGGTTGTGTTACCTTTAACTTTTTTCCATTTCTTTCTATTTCAATTCCAATAAATGTCGATACATCCTTGATAACCATTAGATTGAATTCGTTCATCAGTGCTTGCAAAATTATCTCAACTTCCTCTCCTTTGCCTGTTATTAGAGCGTCATCAACATACAGAACAAGAAAAACATTTCTGGAAAAATAAAAACAGAAATCATGAGATGAACGTTTAAAATTCAATTTCAACATAAAATCATTAATTCGCTTGTTCCAGCATATGGATATATATATAAACCATACAAAGCTCGATTCAATTTTAAAGTTTTATTTCCAATCCCTCTGGTGTTTTTATGTAAACCTCATGATCTAGAAAACCGTTTAAAAAGGCTGTTGGAACGTCAACCTGCTTTAGTGGCCAATTATTGAGTACAGCCATTGCCAACAATAAGCATATTGTTGTCATCCTGCAAACAGGTGAATAGGAAAATTGATTAGAATGATTAGTAGGTCCCTGGAAACCTCTTGCTACGAGTCGTGCTTTTCTCGTGCCATCCTGTTTTGTAATAAAAATAAATTTCGTGTGGACTGCAATTTCTCCATCAGGTAAATCTTGTGGTGTCCAAGTTTTGAGTTCTTCGGGAGCTTTAACTCTTTTTCTATAGCTTCTGTCCAATCTGGAAATTGTTTAGCTTCCCTAAATGTTGTCGGAGTACCTTCAGCTGAGAGCATACCGTAGGCTTCATATAACTCGTAGTCTTCAAAGTGTTGCAGTTTTGGTTTTCTTTTCTCTTTTTCTTGAACTTGTTCTTCTTGTTCGTTCTGATTTTCTAAAATTTCTGCTTCCAAATTTTGTCTTGGTTCTTCACCTTGCCCACTTTCTCAAGGGAGATTTTCAGAGTTGTCTTCATTAGAATCATCATAACTGTATTTTCTTGGTGTGCCATTATTTTCTTCCTTATTATTCATACTTTTAAATTCCATTATACCCTCGTCAAATACAACATCGCGTGATCTTATGACTTTTCTTTCTCCAATATCATACAGTCTATAACCACCACCACAGTATCCAACCATAATTGCTCTACGCGCCCTTGGATCAAGTTTACTTTTCCTTATTAATATAGAATACCATGCACGGCTTCCAACAATTCTTAATTTCGATAAATCATTTCGCCCGTTTCAAATTAATTTAGGTGTTTTCTTATTATCAAGTGTACTTGAAGGTGATCTATTTGATTCATATGCTGAACATTTTACGGCTTCTCCCCATAGATATTTTGGTATTCCGGAATCGACAATTTTTGTTCGTACCATGTTAAATAATGTCCTATTCATTCTTTCAGCTATACCATTACTTTGACTACTGTATGGCATTGTATATTCCAATTTGATTCCACTTTTTCTACAAAAATTTTTAAATGGTTTGAAGAACATTCACCACCATTATCTAGTCTTAAACTTTAAACTTACATATTATGCTGCCTTTCAGTTTCTATAATATATTCTTTTAAGTTATTTTCTGCTTCATTCTTACTTTTTAATAGTTTTACTGCCACAAAATAAGAAAAATCATCCAAAAATTTTATCTGCAGTATTTTGTTTTATAGAATTTGATCCTATAGTATTGGACTGAAACGCTTTTTCATTAATTTTGGTAGCGTCAAATTTTAAGATATTCAAACCGTGTGTAAAATCACAATATCCTTATATATATAAAAACCTCGTGTCCCGATGTTTGTCTTTCTATAACTCAGAAACTAATTAACCGATTTTAATGAAATTTGGCTCAATGTATAAAGTTTTGGCCAACTTAAGAGATAGGATAGTTTTTAACTTGATTAGTGACCAAAATAATTCTTATGTAGGGAATTATTACAAATACAATAGGTCGTGTTTCGATTTATTAACATGGCGTCATATGTCGATTTCATAACGTTTTTCTTTATAAGCATGCTATTGTAATACAGGTTATCATTATTATAATTTTGTATTGTGTTATGTGAGTGCAGTTATTTGTTCCTATATTATTATTTTCCACAGACAAACAGTAGCACAAATCTTTGTATTTATTGTTAATTTTCATTAAAGAATAAATAAATCAAGAAAAGGTTACAATAAATTCTCAAAAGTGTAGGTAATTTTTCTTCCTTTTCCTTTTTTTATTTGTATTTAAATTAAATTACTAGCTAAGCGCTGAAACGCTTTGCTGTGGCCCACCCTGATATCAACTTTTAGTAAAGTAAATTTAATAATTTAAATTAGGCTATTATTTTAAGATTTTAACCCTTTCTTTAATTTTAAGTAGGCTATTATTGGGAATAATATTTCGGTGTTAATTTCACCAGAATACATTTTTTTACTTATCTTTAAATTTATGTTGATTAAGAAAGGATTACAAATCGCGGCAGTTTTTAAATTTTACTTATAATGATTATTACACCTCTACTGAACAGGAATAATTGTTATTTGGACAAACCGCAAGTTTCAGATTTATATTCAGAGTACTACTGCAAAATGATCCATCGGCAGATATATGTTCTAAACAATTGCTCTATATTGGAAACGGTGAAATAGAGCTGCATCAAAATTTATCAAATTACCAGAAAATTTCTGTACTATTGTAGATACGAAAAATGAAATAATATAAAGTGTCTTTCCTGATATTTTGAACAATTATTTGGACTATAATTGGCTGGGTAGTCGTGCTATTTTGGCAGCAAAAAATGTTGATTTCGATGAAATAAACTTCCAAAATCCATTGACAATGTTCTAGATGTAAACGAAGCCGTAAATTTCCCATCTGAATTTTTGAATTCCCTGGATATTCACCCAAACAATCTCCAATTGAAGATTGGCTCACCGATCATTCTTCTTCCTAACATAAATCCACCTCAATTGTGCAACGGTACACGTTTGGTCATTAAAAGGATCACAGGAAATGTTATTGATGCAAAAATGTGGCCTGGAAGGAGATATCGTCCTGTTGCCACCTATTCCCCTGGAACCCTCAGAATTTTCAATAAAATTTAAAAGGCTTCTTCGTTTGGCTTTTGCCATGACCATAAACAAATCCCAAGGGCAAATTATGTCCACTTGGACTTTGAAAATCCGTGTTTTTCTCATGGGCAATGGCATACCTCACGTGGGAAATGGGCATCGCCTACTCACGTGTGTAGAAACCATCAAATCTTTGGTTTGTGTTAAACCCCCCCCCCCCCATGTGTTAACCCAAAACATTTTGAACAAATTAGTACTTGAATAAATAGAAATTCTTTATTGTATAATGTAAAAACCTCTTTAAGAAGAGATTTCTTACCATTCAAATATATTGCTAAATTAAAAGCTTCAACACGCCACCTTCCTACCGAACACTTATTTGCCGAAGGGTCGGGAAATCGAGGTCTCAAAGAAATTGAGAAAAACGCCTATGAAAAGGACATATATGACGCGTTAACCAAGATTGGCATGACCCTGAGCAATATTAAACCCGTTGCTAAACTAACAATACCAAGTTGAAGTAGTGTTAGGCCAATAATCAATAGATCAATGGCTGAGGTTACCAAAACTTACCCGGTAGAAGTTCAGTCATCCTTTTTAAAATTAGTGGAAAAATATAACCATTTCGAGTTAGTTCATACCGATGCATCAAAAAAGCGCGATAGTGTTGGCAGCGCTGTGAGTCGTAAACACAATCAGCTCCTTTTTAATCAAACAACATTGAAATATGAGATTTAAAAAATAAAACTTTAACTTTCCTATATCCTTTACCAAATACTTTTAAATGGTGTAATGCTCTATTCTCAATCACGTTGGATTTTGATTAGCTGAAAGGTTTTCATCTTTATCAATGAATATTGGTATCACTATATTTGTTTAAAAATATTAGGATATAACTACTGAGCCACAGCAACGCGTGGCCGGGTCTGCTAGTAATTTAATATTTTTCAAACATAAAATCATTTTATATGAATTAATAATGACTTTGACACCTTTACCTGCCATTTTACCGATTGAGAGCAAATTATGCTTCAAACCAGGTACAATTAAACCTTCAATGTTTAAATTGTAACCTTGACATGCTACCCGTAAGCAATCCTTTTGTTTACATACCATTTTGTCACCGTTAGCAATGTGAATCGTCACTTTTTTGTCAAGTTACTTAATTCCATGCATAAATGGGATAAGGTCCTCCTTTATTAATGGTTGCTATCTCCCGAATCTATTAAGAAATGTTTGGTAGCACAAAATATTTCTTTTCGGCAATTGAGTGCAATTAATGAAAAATCATTTTTAGCTGAATAGGCTTTACCATGGAAATTATAATTGGATTTACCTCTGAAATTGCTTCTATTAGACTGACCTCTGTAAGATCTTCCTCCTCTGTTTCTTATACCTGCGAGTTTAGGACAGTTAGATTTGAAATGAGACTTGTCGCCACACTGATTGGCTTTGAAAGAAGTTTCATCTTGCAATGATTGATTGTTGATTCCCTTTAATTTTTAACTCCTCATCCAAAAGTCTTGCCTTGACGAAATCCATTTTCACATCTTTAATTGACTCCAAAGCTGTCACTGTTGTACCAAATTCTTGTCTGGTAATGTTAAAAATAATAGACAAACTTTGTCAGTTTCATCAAACTGTACCCGTATCTATTAACTCTCTTTTAATGGTCTCAAACTTCAAAAAATGATCTTTCATGCTGTTAATTAGTGAATATTTAAGGTTAAGTAATTTACGCCTTAAAGTTAATTTAGAAAAAGATGTTGTTCTCACAAAAACGTCTTTCAGGGCTTTAATCATCGTCTTCGCTGTAGTGCAATCCTTAACCAAATCGAGATGTTTATTTGAAAGTCCTTCTATTATGATATCCTTTGCCTTAGCATCTTGCAACAAAAAAATTTTCTTTTTACTTTCGTCGTCTGGTATTTCGTTCTTCAGCACCTCTTTTATTTGTTCTTTTTCCAATATTGTATGTATTCGGGAATCCCAATTGTTGAAGTTAGATCCGACGAGCATAGGGATGCAGAGGTTACTTTGGCCATTGCTTCGGTCATGTACACACACACGAGTACGCGACGTTAACACAGCTGTAATTATACTGGGCCTATAACCTGTAAATAATAGGTCGGTTAACTTATTAAAGCATAATAAGAAACACATAATAAGAAACTCAGTTTATTGGGGAAACATGAACGCAATTAGCTTCATCGAGGGGTGGCAAGCGAGAGAGAGAGGCTCCACTGTTACCCGCCAACCATCCTATAGCGGATCTTACACCTTACAGTATTGACAATACCATACTATATTGTCAATATTATTGATCGTGAAAGGTACGCTTATCTGTATCAGTGTTGCCAGCGGCATAGTACAATATTAACTAACAATGTTCAAATAATTAATCCTAACACAAATAACCAAACCCCATGAAATGGTCTGTGTGTGAACCGACAACCTCAAAATCTAAAAACCTTACGAACGTGAAATGGGGTATTTACTGTATGTATATACCCAAGATGTGACAGCAAAAATTTCATCAAATTGGTCAAAAGGAGGGGGCACTTTATTTAGTAACTTTCGATTTTCCCAAAATCGGCTCTTAACGACTTCGATCAAACTAGGTGTTTGATGTATGTATATACCCGCGATCTTACAGCCAAAATTGATAAAACGGATGGGGTTCTTTATTTAATAACTTTTGTCTCATTTTTACGTTTTAGGTTTTTCGATTTTCTCAAAAACGGCTATAACGATTTTGATCAAACTAGGTATTTGTTATATGGATATGCCCGCGATAAGACAGTCAAAATTACTAAAACGGAGGGGGCACGTTTGAAAGCACGTTTAAAGTTAAGTTAAGGAATATATAAAAAGGGTTCATGGAAATGGCCGAATACAAACTGAATCTTGAGCCCTTGAATTTTTTTCAGAAAATGAAGGCGATATTTTATTCTTCTCAGGTAGATTAGTGCCTTATTTCTATAAGTATTTAAGGCAAGTTCCCGCTAGCACTTAAAACACGATGGCAACTCTTTCGCATGCACCGTACACAATTTCTAACTAATCATTGTTAACAAGGGAAAGCGTACTGCGCATGCAACAAGAGTTGTCAACGTGTTCTAAGAGCTTGCTAAAACTTGCCTTAACTATTGATATAATTTATAAATAATGATATAATATAAATAGTATATGTACCGCCGAAGCGAGTACTATTGATGTAAATAGACACTAATAAATATACCTGCCTGAGAAGAGTAAAATATCGCCGTCATTTTCTGAAAAATATTCAAGCGCTGAAAATTTAGTTTATATTCGGCCATTGTTATTAACCCTTTGACAACTTTTTATGTATTTCTATTTAAAATATATTGTCGAAAAATCCTATGGTTCAATCTAAAATCTAAAAAAAAACTATTTATATTTTTATAATCTCCTAAAAAAATTCCCTCGAGCGAATCCATCGAAAATACGTAGTCCCATGAGTAAATGGGTCCTACAGCATTCTTGTATGTCAATGTAGTACCACTTGTATGTCAATGTATTGACCACACGACCCATTTATTGACCACACTTTCCAATAAAAATGACCAATTTCATTGAGGAAGAAAGTTTAGTGTTCCCTCTCCGGTTGCAGTTAAGCACGTTTCTATTTTTTTTTTAGAACGGAATGATAATTTGAATCGTTACAATAATATTATTCCAAGTATTTTTATCTATAATTATGACTACATTAGAATATAGTGTTATACATTAATGAATTAAACTGATTACGAGTAATGGAAAGGGATCTCAGGCCCGACGCTAAAAGGCAAAACATGTTGATAAGTTAGAACAAAGAAAAAATAAAATGTACATTTTTAGTTTAAAGGGGAGGGGGTTGCAAATTATTTATTTTACAACAAACCTGACTTTTAGCGGTTCAAGTAGGGTTGGATTCCATATATGACGGATCAAGTGGACTATAGAATGTTCATACATTTGAAGAATTAATTTCATGTTGATGTTAAAGGTTGCACATATGCACTTATTTTTGAACTATAATCAATAGCAAATGAGTAATAAAATCATTTAATTTAATGTCATCATCTAATATAATTCAGTTCATAACATGGAAATAGCCCGCAGTATAGTAAATCAATATCTTTCATCCCGGGTAATAAGTGGTTAAGTCGATTTGTCTTACTTTTCAGGGCACAACTTTTGAAGTTCGGACAGTATTCATATAAAATCACGTATTCATTATGAAGCGTTGAAAAATACCAAATTGGTGGCTACTGATTACAGCCATAAACCCAACCGAATAGATATTAATAAGTAATCTGATAGCTTGGGTTGAATATTTTTTCACCGATTATTTCAATGCAAATAATAGTAGCTACATTTCAAATGAATGCCTGACATATAAACTAACTGCAAAAAACCGCATCCTCCATATTCCTTTTTAGCCACCTACCATAGAGTATAACCACTTATTCATTGGGAGAGCAGATTTGACCATATATATATATTTTTTTTTTTTTTTTTTTTTTTTTGTGTGTTTTTGCTACTTTATTTAAAGTAGCTATATTTATAATTATAATAATTATTCTTGTATGATAATATAATATAGTATAATAATTTTGGTTCCGATTAAAGAAGGAAGTGACGCTGAAGTCAAAAGGAGAAGTGGAAGAGAGAATACAGTTGAAAGAACCAGAAGACGACAGCAGCCACGATCACGTGAGTTAAATGTATCATTATTATATATATATATATATGTTTGTATTAATATTTAAGCCTAGTAGTAAAGCATAAGATAATAAAAAAAAATAAATATCTTGCCCAAAAGTGGTCCCAGTTTATATCGCTAAATGATTCGATAATCATTCACTCAATAAATTTACTACTGAATGGGAGATTCTTAAAATGGTTCTCCAATCCTAAATAATTCCACACCCACTTAACCAAGGTTACAGCAATTAATGAATTAACAGTTAAGTAGAGTCTAGAACTTGAAGACAGTTATTGACATTTGCTGAAAACAGTAACTCTTTTCATAGACCACAAATATGAACACCTGCCTTCTCGGATCGGTTGAAATAAAAGGCGAAATTGTTTTCTTCATATGCTTAATATATTGTAACGTTAAATCGATAAGCAAATAAAAAAAAAAAAAAAAAAACATATTGCGTAACCTCCCGGACCGCTTGTTGGAACAAAATAAGCGGTTGGAACGAACTGTTTTTGTCTAGATCATTCCGTGATGGCGGAGAACTGCCGACATAGTTCTAGAATATTCCAGGCCTCACTATTTACGATTATATATAAGGGGCAGAGACTGAACGAGTTAGGGTCTGGCCACACATGTCCGCACCGGATCCGCACCGTAGCATTAATATAGGTTATGTTCAGAATATTTTTCATTTAACTTACATATTACTTTTAGTTATGCCTAAAGTGGCCTTTGTCTGACATGAGTGGCCTGAACTTTAGGCATAACTAAAGGTAATTTGTAAGTTAAATTAAAAATATTCTGAACATAACCTATATTAATGCTACGGTGCGGATCCGGTGCGGACATGTGTGGCCAGACCTTTAGTGGAAGTCTGTGTCTTGACTGTGTTGCTCGTCATACAATTGTGTGTGATAAAGTTATCAATTTTGTAACCTGCTCATATATTTAAGTTTTATTAATTCGTTGGCATTGTGATAACTGTATATTTCTGTTAAATAAATATTCTTTAACCCACATAAGTGTTACAATATGAATATTTTATTTATTTTCCAGCCATGAATAACATCGTGATAAAACTAAAGATAATACTGCTGTTCAAAGCATCATATCATATCATGGTTCACAAGGAAATAAAGTTAATGGATCAAATAATGGCAATGGTTCTTCTGTAACACATAAGTGTTTGGTTGTTTATTAACATAAATACAAATTCTCACATTAAATTACTTGTGAAGAAACAAAATTTCTCAATTTTAGAACATTTTCAAACTTATTTTCCTCAATTTGTGAAGTTAGGTTTGATGTCAGAAATAATTTTTAGCAAACACTTCAAATGTTTATTTTATTTTAAAATTGCATTGAATACATACAAAATATAAAATAGCTGCTCACATTTATAACTAATAATTAAAACTATTTTAATTCATCATGAAAATGTTTGTTTTTCATTTTAACATAATTAAGATGTTTTAATATGCAAAAGAGCTCTCATAAGAACTGAAAGGGTGAGATTATTCTGTCAAAGGCAGAAACAAAGGAAAAATGCTTCTATTTTGTTAGAAAACAGTGAACTCGTTGATTTAAACGGCAATTTAAGGGCTCCTGCAGATACTATAATGTTGAGTAAGTATTGTTGTAAGCCTCTTACAAACAGTATTCAAAATTCATTGTTGATTTTTTGTTTCAAGGTGCAAGTACTTCATCTACTATTGTAAATACTGTTACAACAATAAGCTGCCTTTAGAATTTGCAATCTTTAGAAGTTGCAGATACAAGAGTTGAAACTAGTGACATATTCCGACTACCTTATAAACAATTCAGTTTACACAAATATGCACGAAAAATGTATGAGAAGCAATTTAAAAATGATAGGTTTGGCTATGCTATGTGTGTGATCGTCTTTGGTTTCAAAGTAATTTAAAAATCTTAAATTCTACTCTAAAACAGGTCAATCATGACGGTTTTCCGAACCTTGATTATAATGATCAAATGGCTGGTAGTAGTTGTCGGAATTCCTTTAATTTAGGAATTCTTCCCACTATCTGTAACTTTAATGGATTTATTTTTCCTTCCATTCCTGACAATCTGCCTGAATTAGATATTGTGTCCGAACGATGCTGGACCAGCTGGCTGTGGAAAGACTTATTTCACAAAATTGCTGATGGATATTGATAATAGGTTTTCTATTACCGAAAATTATTGTAAAGCATATATAACTTGTGCCTCAACTGGTAAAGCAGCTGTGGCTATTGACGGCATAGATAACCATACAGCATTAAAAATTCCGCTTACAGCATTTATCCCACTACAGTCTAAGGTTCTTCAACAATATAACTCTATTTAAATTTGTTAAAGTTGTGATAATAGATGAAATAAGCATGATTAGTCATGAATTACTATCAAAGATTGATACAAACATCCTCATTTTTGTTATTTTCTGAAACTTGGATGAAAAATGAAGAACAAATTGATATTGAAAATTTCAACTGTGTTACTCAATACATGCGACCAAACTCAAGAGCTGGTGGTGTAGCAGTGTATCACTCATCTACAGATACATTTCACAATGTAATTAAAATGCAAAGTATTTCATCAATTATTTCAAAACAAGTCTCCGATCAGAATTCACAAACAGGTGACATTACTGCTGTTCGGTGTATAAATATTCGTAAAGAACCTTTAATTATTGTTGTATGTATTAGTCCGAATAAAACAATATCTAATATTATTAAATTTATTCTCGAGCAGTTACTGCAATTTACTTTTGAAGGTTCAGATCTTTTAAATTGAAATAACCTAAAGCCACCAACGATTCTTGCTGGAGATTTTATTGTCAAATATAGTATAGAAGAATCTAAGTAATTACTCGATTAAAAAAAAAAAAAAAATTAAATTTAACTTTGAACAATTCTTTATTTCAATCTACTACAAGTTATGGCTCAACAATTGTGCTGTTTTTTCAAGATATTTAGATAATTTTCATTCTAGGGTTTATGTTTCCCATTTTAGCTATCAAAAAATCTTTAATATGATATTTTAATTATAATAAATGAATTAATTTATTTGATTGAACTTAATTGAATTTTTGTATTAACTATATAATATCTTTTGTATATAATATTAACTATGCTAACTGATATAACTTAATTGAATTTTTGAACTTTTTTTGTAATTTTTGAATATTGAATAATTTAACTTAATTGAAATTTTGTAAGAATTATGTAAATAAATACTGTAAATATTTCTGTATTATTAAATTCTTTTAGTTTTATCCTAATAGCCACAATGTGAGTGGTTTCACGTTATCTTCTTCTTCTTTCTCTTCCTCCTTTGTGCCTTTCAGCGTGGAGGTGCCTCTGTCCATGTAAACCAAGCCTCCCGGTCCCGAGCCAGCGCCTTCATGGCATTCCAGTTTTTACCTCTTTTCTCTCCCACACTGGAGATGTAGTCTGTCCACTGAGTCCTGGGTCTCCCTCTGGGGCGTTTTCCTGTTGGTCTGACCTCGAAGTATTTTCTTGCATCCCGGTCCTCATTCATCCGACAGAGATGTCCGAACCATCTAAGTTGCCTCTTTTCAAGAATATCCTTTAGAGAAGTAATCCCTAGATCCTCTCTAGTCCTATCATTCCCGATACGATCCCTTCTGGTTCGGCCCTCTACTTTTCGGAGGTACCTCCTTTACGATGCAATAACTCTACCTAGGTGCTTATCTAATGGTACCCAGCTTTCACTTCCATATAGGAGGGTAGGTAGGTAAACAGCTTTGAAGATATGCAGCTTAACATTTTTCCCCACCTCCCTGTTCCCTATAAGTGTGTTGCAGAGATGGTAGTAGATTGCGTTTGCCTTTTTTATCCTATTGGATATCTCCTGGTCTATCTTTCCATTTCTGCTGATCACTGTTCCGAGGTAAGTGTACTCGTCCACCATTTCCATTATTTCACCTTTGCAAAGTATTTCGACGTGTTCTTGTTTCCGGCCAATGTGCATCACTTTACTTTTCCTGACATTAATTGTCATTCCTTTTCTTTCTAGCTCGGCTTCCCATTCGATTACATCTTGCTGCAGGCTCTCTTTAGAATCCGCGATGAGGACAATGTCATCCGCGAATACCATTACTTGGGCGAGGATTGTCCTCATATTCCAGTTTCCAATAGTAGTGCGGGCTGTCCTACGTTTGCTTATTTTCAGGATTTCATCCATGTATGCAATGAACAGGAGGGGGCTCAAACTATCTCCTTGTTTTACACCCTTCTTAATAGCAAACACATCGGACTCTCTTCTATTAATCCTTACTATTCCTTTGGAATCGTGGTATGTCGACTTAATGGCTTCTATCAATCCTTGGGGAATGTTTTTTTCGTGAGAGAGCATTCCACAGTTCTTTTCTAGGGACCGAATCAAATGCAGCTTTCAGGTCTATAAATGCCAAGAAGATACTCTTACCCCGTTCCCATGATTTATCTATTGTTTTTCTGAGGGAGAAGATATGGTCCTGAGTCTTCACGTTATCAGTGGATAAAACCTCACTTTTTTCTTAGAAACTCAACTTAATTCTTAGAAGAAACAATGTTTTGGTTGAACTACGTGAAAGTAAATGTATCTTGGATTGGAAAACTATTTTGAGAAAAATGCTTCCATTATTGTGGGAATAAGAATATTCTGAGTGGAATTTCCTCTTGATTACAAATCGGTTAAAATATCAAGATAATAAGCTTCAGTGAATGAGTTCCAAGGTCATCTTAACCTCCATGAAAATATAGTTCTAAGTAACATTATTTTTATTATTGAGTTGTTTACTAAAGACTCAACATCAAAATATAATTATAAAACAAATGTCAACTAATTTATGTTATTATTTACATTGTAAGCTATTACATTTTTTCAGTTGAAGGCCAATTCTAGCGGTGATTCTTACTATTAAAAAGTAATATATGTTGCAGGGGATCAAATTGGGAAAGAAGATAGGAGCGGTGGCCTGGATGATCATTTTGGGAGACGGCCTACACAATTTTATCGACGGAATGTCCATTGGGGCCGGGTACTCTCAGTCCCTTGGAACGGGAGTTGGCCTCAGCGTCGCCATCGCTTGCGAGGAGTTCCCTCACGAGCTGGGTTAGTTACTTTTATAGATGGAATTTAACTGCCATTAACCTCAGAGGGCAGGCCACGGTTTAGACAGGTCGGCTAATCGGCACTTCAAGGAAGTCCAAAAATAGGTGTTAAACGACGCACAGTGGGACGAAGGCATAATTTCGAGGATAAAATCCCGTAAATCACTTACCATATGAGATAGTTTACCATTGATAATTTATCTTACTACCTTAGTTCATGCTTAATCATATTAAAGCTGGGCCATATTCGTGTGTTGAATCATTCATAATAATTTTAGGGCTTAAATTAAACAAAGAATAAAATTTATTGGTCTCTAAATATCATTTGTCTAAACTTTTGGTGTGCTATTATTATATTTTATACGGATTATAAACTGGTAGTTTGTAAACTAATATTTTATTATTCGTTAGAAAAAAAACTGCTTTATGTAAAAGTGATTAAGTATTTAGTTATTTCAAAGATCGTGCTATCAATGAATCCATGCGTCCGATATGCATTAACTTTTTTCGATTACTTTTGGATTTTTTTCGGATGAATCTATATCCAAGAAATGTTTTAATAATGAGATGAACAAGGCCGGTATTCTTCTGACTCACTTATTTCAATCTTGGATGGTTCATTATGTGATGATTCATTTTCGAGTATTTTTAGCCTCGTATTGTAGTGTAAAGCGTGCTTTATTCCATTTAAAAAAAAACATAGTCCTGAATCTGTAAAAACTTTTTCTCTGTAAATTTTTATTTTTATACATAATCCACGATAGCGTACAAACTTCAAGTTGCAATATCATGAGAATGGTCTCATTCGATTCAACAACGCAAATACTGCCGAAAACTTTATATCAACTGTGTATTTTTTAGTGAAACAGGCATATCTGAAACATTTATCAAATGTAAACCTGCCCCTTATTATATTAATATTTGTTGAATTTTTGGTAAGTTATTTATTATTTTATTACACATAGATACCTATTTTTGAATTAAACATACTTAAATATTATAACCCCATTTAACATGATAATTTGGACACCACTTATTTGTATACCTACATTAAAAAATAATTTTATTAGCTTTCCTATAAACCAGATCTTCGCCCTAATGTGCGCGATGCTCAGAAAGTGGTCTGAATCAACACCTCTAAATGTTCTCACATCCCGTTTATGGTATTGCTTCTATGAATGATTGTGTTGTCCTTTCCGACTCTCCTCAGGGAATTCAGAAAATACTAACATACCTAGAAAATTATTGTT
The DNA here is from genome assembly GCA_911387785.2 of Aelia acuminata. Classification (NCBI taxonomy): domain Eukaryota; kingdom Metazoa; phylum Arthropoda; class Insecta; order Hemiptera; family Pentatomidae; genus Aelia; species Aelia acuminata. The sequence goes on along the minus strand of OU426978.1, from coordinate 154,268,423 downwards.
TAGAAAACCATCTAATTCTTAATACAAGCAAATCAAAAATTGTTGAATTTAAGAAGGGTGGGAAAAAGACAAAGATAACTTTTTCATATAAAGGGAACTGTTCAGGACCAATCGGTGACTAAAATACGTCAATACTCAGGACGAGCTCCTAGTCAACAAACAGCTGAGCGCCTTATGTGCGGCCTAATCTTCTGGCTACCTCTGTTGATAGTAGGCCACAGGTAATAAATATTTATTGCGTGATGCCATAATTCAGCAACAGATTGCGACATTTCAAGCCCATGCCACCCAGGGGGCAGGACCATCCGGACATCGAACTACTTTTTTGGCCCCCCCCCCCCCCCCTGTGATATCACGCGGAAGCAGACAGGTTAGACAAGTAGCAGTGGTAGTAGGCCTAAGCCAAAATCAAGAAGTTAAGTGAGGAGTTTAACTTTTTTATTTCAAGTACGCCTTGCCAGAGATTTTTATTATTTGGGTGCACCCAATTACCACATTAAGATAATTATATAGAGTACGACGTCTCGCCGTCCAGCTCGTCCTGCCATGAGTAAACAAGTCAAAATTCAACAGTCACTGATTTTTTTTGTATTTGGACTATTTTTATTTCTTTTCACTCTCAAATTCAATCCAAGGATTTTTTTTTTCAGCTTCTAAGAAGTTTTCATTTTATTTTTGCCCATCAGAGGGAATTTTATTTTGTTTAGTTACAAATATATCTTTGTTTCACAACATTTATTTTTTTTTTATGGATAATTCAACTTTTATAATTTTCAAATCAAACAGGGACGAAATTGAGTGTGTACGGTTTTATGTGTACTTTGGGGTTCCAATATATAATTCGGGCATATGTTTTAAGAGAGCAAGAGATATGTGTGCAAAAGGAAATGCGGCGTCATTACGTAAGGAGGTTATTGGTGAATTCAAAAGCACAATCATGGGATGCCATAATGAAAAAAGTCGATGTTATTATTGTATGGAAACCAAATGTGGGCACTCCGTTACCTAGACCTCATTACAACTTTTAAGATGACTTTCTTGAGGAATCTCCTTCATTTACCTTTTAACACCCAGGTGGTCGGGTTTCGATTAAGGTAAATGTTGCAAACTCACAATACAATGGCTTCTGAAGCTTATCGAGATGCCTAGCAAAAGAATACCCAAGCACTGTTTTAATAGGATGCTTTAGTTGGATTGCTCTGAACTTAATAGACCAGAATTCAACTGGGTAACCCAGGAAGAGCATCTTTAATGAAATTAGGAAAGAAGTCATATGGAACAGCCAGTATTGGGGAACCATAAAAAAAAAAAAAAAAACTCATCTAAAATAATAGCAAAAGACCGCCTGAGCTACAGACATATGCAAGGATGCAACTCTCTTCACAATCCCCAGGCTACCAGAAAATAACAGAATTCTTTGCTTCAGAAAAACACTTCACCTTCGGGGTGAGTTTAAACATGGTCAGGATAATTTCTCAAGTAAGATTATCGGGAGGAGGCAAAATAAAATTATGCTGGAAGGCAAACAGTTATAATATTATGACAGAAGACAACTGTACAATCTGCAACCACTAGAAGCCAGAATATATAAGACATTTTGTGCTGGAATGCCCACTTTATAATGAAGCAAGGTATGTTTTCATCAGCAAATATCTCAAAAACTACAGCATTGGAGAAGTGTTAATGTTAATGTGTGTTAATGTTAGAAGAAAAGCTTCAGAAAGAATGGCTTCTAAAAATTGATTATAAGCACCAATTAAAAGACTTGTACCTTTATGTCGAGAATGCACTAAAAGTGAGGGCCTTAATTATATATGAATGAAGTAAATTAATTCTTATAATATAACATTTTGTTAATAATCTTCTTTTGTTGTTAATGTATATGCATGTTATATTTCCACTATTGTTATTAAAAAAAAAAAAAAAGAATATAATCTTATTTCTTCATATAAAAATATATTAAAAACTATCTAAAGGCCTGAAATTATTTTCGTATCATATCTAGGGCATGCATCCAGTCCTAGTGTTGTGCATCTAATATTTCATAAAAGGCATACTTGTCTTCTGACACTTCTCTATGCCCCCATAGAACTTTTACTCACCAACCAACTTAAATTAGAAATTTACGAGTTTCGATAAATGTGTAAACACCATTTAGCAGCTTTACAGAAAATAGATTTTTCCACATCTCTTTGTTATTGTTATTAGGTATTGCAAAACTTGAAAGTCCTCAATACTTGTCGATTCATTTTTCCTTCTTTTTAGAGACCTAAAAAAAAACAAAAACCAATTTCATCAATACACAACCACACATACAAACCATTTCGCGGGACTTGGTTATTTGGACTCAGTGGACCCCAAAACGTGTATTTCCGTTGAAAACGGGAAGTCGAAATTTTTACTATCGCAATACTTTCCTTAATAATATATTTCTTATATAGTTAAGTGAAAGTAAAAAAAATGTATAAATTAAGGTAGGATTATTCATTTTGTCAAAACAAGAAAACTAATTGATGTATATATGATTTTCGATATTGATTTACGAAATATTATTTTCCATAATTGGGGCCGGGATGGCCGAGTGGACAAAGACAGTTGCAATAGGTAATCGAAGTTAAGCAACGTCGAGCGTGTTTAGCACTTGGATGGGTGACCGCCCCAGTAGGGTGACCACCCGCCGATGAAAGCCACGAAGTCCAAACTCCCCCCTCCCCCCGGGCGTAATGAGGCCCGTCAGTCTACTGGAGACGTCTCATTACAGGTCCTCCAAGGTCAACGGGGGTTATGTGTTGGGTCAATCACCCGACTGTGTAAAAATCCAACCGATTACGAAACCAAAAACTAGCCTCGGTACTGATAGTCTAAAACTGGTAACGACCCCGGCTTTGTATAAAGGACTCCGTCTTGCCTCGTGGAATGTTCGGAGCTTATACAGACCTGGAGCCGCCCAAACAGTAGTGGAGGAAGCTAAAAGGTATGCTACTGACATAATAGCCGTACAAGAAGTTAGGTGGCCCGAGGATGGTGAACTCACTATCGATGGGTACTCGATATTCTACAGTGGAAGGAACAAACAAAACTTTACCGGAGGAACTGCCTTTATAGTAAGCCCCAAGGCTCGGAAATCAATCCTAAGCTTCGTCCCTATTAGCGATCGGATAAGCTTGCTTAGATTCAAAGGAAGATGGTTTAACATCTCCATCATAAACGTTTACGCACCGACCGAAGACAAGGGCGATGATATGAAAGACGATTTCTATGAGCAACTTGAGCAAGTGTACGACGGTATTCAACGGTATGACGTAAAATTAGTCATTGGGGATTTCAATGCCAAGATCGGAAGGGAGCGTCAGTTTCGGCCAACAATTGGATCGCACAGTCTTCATGAAACGAGCAGCGAAAATGGAGTAAGATGTGTAAGTTTCGCAGCTGCTAAGAATCTGGTAGTCAGCAGCACCAAGTTCCCGCATAAGGAGATTCATAAGTATACATGGACAAGTCCTGGGGACAGGTGGAGGAACCAGATCGACCACGTGCTGATCGACAAGCGACACCAAAGCTCCATTCAAGATGTGAGGAGCTTTAGGGGAGCCGACTGTGGTTCGGACCATGCCTTGGTGGTAGTCAAGATTAACCAAAGGCTTAGACGAATCCAGAAGACAGATAGCGACCTGAAACGAATAAGATATGAAATCCAAAGACTAAAGGATCCGGAGACCCAATCACGATTCCAAATAGAGCTGTCCAATAAATTCGAACTTCTCGACCTAGGGAGTACGCCAATTGAAAAGGTATTGAAGGAGACAGCGAACAAGGTGATAGGAGTCCAGGCTAAACGTCAACCAAAGAAATGGTACACGGAGGAATGCCGTAAGGCTGTGGAGGATAAAAGGGCACTGAAGATCCTCAGCCTAGGCAAAAGAGACAAAGAATCCCGAGATAGATATGAAGCTGCGCAGAAAGCAGTAAACAAGACACTAAGAAAGGCAAAGAGAGAATTCTTGTCTCAAAAGCTCAAGGAGATAGAAGATAACTGGCAGGGCGGTAAAATATGTGAGTTCTATGCTGACATCAGGAAAGAAAGAACCGGATACATGGGTAGGAGCACTCAAATGAAAAACAAACAAGGCAAACTGACAGCAGTCAAAGACGAAGTGCTCGGAATCTGGAAGGATTACTTTGAGCAGCTGCTGAACAATGAAGATCCCTCAGAGGACGAGGACATGGACCACGCTGATGACAATCCCAGCGATGTAGTAGAGGAGCCGGATCTGGATGTACAGATGGCGATTGAGAAGGTAAAGCGGCGAAAAGCCCCTGGAATAGATAGCTTACCTGGTGAGCTATTCAAGGAAGGGGGTGAGTCACTGACGAGCCATCTACACCAGCTCATCCTGAAAATATGGAGAGAGGAAAAGATCCCGGACGTTTGGAACACAGGTCTCATATGCCCAATTCTGAAAAAGGGATCCATGTATGAGTGCGAAAACTATAGAGGAATAGCACTACTCCCTGTCGCATACAAAATCCTGACCTACATAATTCTAAACAGAATGAACCCGTACTATGAAAAGTCCCTTGGCGACTACCAAGCAGGGTTCAGAAGAGGAAGAAGCACGTCCGATCAGATCTTCATCCTGAAACAGATACTCGAGAAACGTTGGGAAATAAATCAAGATGTGCACGCCTTATTCGTCGACTTCAAAGCAGCCTACGACTCGGTCGACAGGAGCTGTCTTTGGAAAATACTGACGGAACTGGGTTTCCCAGGGAAATTGGTACGATTGACTCGGGCGTGTATTAATGGATCCCGATGCCGAGTCCTGGTACAAGGAGAAATGACTGAAAGCTTCGACGTGAAGTCAGGATTAAGACAAGGCGACTGCCTATCCCCGATGCTGTTCAACCTGGCCTTGGAAAAAGTTATCCGAGAATGTACCAAGGCAAGCGGGGGAGTGCACGTGGGGAGAATGCATAAGTTCCTCGCATATGCGGATGATGTGACTGTGCTAGGAAGTAAGAAAGAAGACATTCAGTCACTCGCCGGTTCCCTGATCACTTCAGCGAGAGACATCGGCTTACAAGTTAATCAAAATAAGACGAAATACATGATAGTAAGCCGAAACCTACACGTAATCGACGAGATAAGTGTAGGAAGCTATACCTTCCCTAAAGTAGATAACTTCAAATACCTCGGATCTACAGTAACCTCAATAAACGACCAACTAACAGAGGTCGACCAACGAATAGCCAGTGCCAATCGTGCGTTCTTCTCGGTCTCTCGAGTCCTAAGATCTAAGAAAATCTGCCACCCACTGAAAATCAGGGTCTACAACACAATAATCAAACCCGTGCTAATGTATGGGTGCGAAACTTGGACACTGACCAGCACGTTACAAGCAAGAATCGAAAGATTCGAAAGGAAGGTGCTAAGGTCAATTGTAGGCCCAAAGTGGGATAATGAACTAGGACTCTGGAGAAGAAAGACTAAAGAAGAGATTATAGGGGAAACCCAACAATCGATAGCGCACGATATGAAAGCTAAGAGGTTAAAATGGGCGGGACACGTGGCAAGAAGCAACCCATCAGGCTCCCTCAACATGACGATGAACGCGACAGTGGTCGGTACCCGACCGCGAGGGAGACCCAGAACGAGATGGGCTGACATAATCAAGAAGGAAGCCACCGAACATCGAGTGGTGAACTGGAAAGCCATCGCCCAAGATAGACAGAGGTGGAATAGGCTAGTTGATCTTCAAGGTCTGTGAGGCAACAGAAAAAAAAAAAAAAAAAAACTTTTTCCATAATTATCTTCACAAGGTATTTCATAAACTATATTAGATGGTAATTCTAATTTATCTGTACCTTTGGTTTTAATGTATATTTTCTTATGGTGGACCTATTACTGCATATGACAGTGTAATCAGTTTTATTAGTGTTTTTTATGAGCGTTTTAGCAAGCCTCTCTGATAGTTTTTGTATGTAAGGGATAGTGTAGTATCTTTTATTGTTTGTTCCATGCTGTTCCTGTTGTGTTTGTGTTTCTGCTTGTTTTAGTAAATTGCAAATGAGTCTGTGCGGATATCCATTGGTTATAAGAATATCTATTACTTTATTTTCCGCTGTTTTTTTTTATGATTTTTAGTGAATAATTTCCTTGCGCAATTAATTAATTGTTTTGCGGTTTTAATTTTATACCGTTGGGACATTGGCTAGTATAATGGAAGTATCTTAGGGTATACTAGCCATTATACACATACATATTAGGGAATTTTTGGGTTTTAGCCACCATTTTGTTTTTATTGTTCGATTAGGGTTTCGGATATAAAGTACTTCAAGAAAGGGTATTTTATTTTCAATTTCCAATACTATAGTAAATTTTAATCGGTGTGAATATTGATTAAATTCCGCTGAAATTATTTCTTTTTTATTTCCGTCCACAGTTATCGCGTTGACAATGTTATCAACGCAATTACCTAATAGGAATGGGATGTTAAACGGGATTTTGGGTAAAACTGAGTCTAAGACATCTTTTTAATATATGTCGTCTATTGGATAATTGGATAAGATCCCTTTGGGCACCCTTACTTTTGAATATAAAATGTTTCATTAAATTGAAAATAACCCCTATCAGTGCATAAGGCGAGTAATTGGATTAATTGATTTTTGGGAAGTGACGTGTTTGTATGTTTCAAGCTTTCCCCCCTCCCTTGACTACCACTGCCCGACTTTGTACCCGCGAGCTCTAGTTAGCTCTCACACTCGTAAATTTTCAAACAGTAATTATTATGGTGTTTTTTTCCTAGCTAGTTACCTCTCGCATAGGTAAATATACAAAAAGCCTTTATTTGGTAAGTGTAGTGGTAGGGGTTATTCAATTATTGTTTTTATTTTAGTGATGCAAATATTTTTGAATAAAGAAGTAGCATCTAATGAAATTATATTATAACCTTTTGGAATATGTATATTTATTATTTTATTTTGGACTCGAATGAATCATTAACATTGTATTTATTGTTGGACAGGTGGTTTATTAGCTTTAATATATTAATATAATATAATATTAATATATTAGCTAAGTATTTAGATAGTTAGTAAGTTGAAGAATACAGTGAAAGAACTGTAGGTCTAACTGGGTTACCATTTTTGTGGTTTTTAACTAATGAATATAATTTAAGTGTTGCTATGAGTTTAAGGTATGTTTTAGTGTCTAAAATTTTTTTTTGTTTGTGTTTTTCCTAATAATATGTTTATATCTGTCATTAATTTTTATGTTGGATTGCTACCGACTTTTTTGTATATTTGTTTATCATTTAATAAAATTTTCGTTTTAATTTATTCGTTATTTAATCATCTTTACTAATAGCTGCGGTTCGATTTGTTTTATCTTGTATACCACAACAAGAACAGCATGAAACAAACAGTGAAAGCTACTACACTATCCCTTACATACAAACACTATCAGAAAGAATTGCTAAATCACTCACAAACAACACTGATAAAAATTATTACAATGTCACATTCAGTAATACGTACCATACACCAAAAGAAAATTATGCAGTTAAAGCAAAGATATAGATAAATTAGAATTACAGTCTATTATAGTTTATGATTGTATATATATATATATTTTTTTTTTTTTTTTTTTTTTTTTTTTTTTTGGGACTTCAAGGCTTCCACTGAAGCCCTATACTGCCCATACTAACACCCATGGCACTGGGTGATACTTCTCCTACGAAAGAAAAGCACCACCCAGGGCGGGACTCGAACCCGCAGCTCCGGCATGGGAGTACGGCGCTTTACCGCACAGCCACACCGGGCCCCTATATATATATATATTTATATATATAGGACTAATCGCTTCATTTAATGTTGTCATACGGTTTTAAATCTTGTTTGCTGTTTTTTGAAGTCAGTGTTATTTACAAATCCACCTCTTTCCTCCCTTTTTTGGTTTTTTGTTTCCCCTTCTTCTTCCCCCTCCCTCCTCCTCAGTCCCTAATCCCTCATTCTAGACCCTGACACCTCCAACGTCACATGGTAAGCTGATCTATATTTTCTATATCTATACCTCCTTCACTAATCCTTTTTGCCTCCATATTAACTCATCAATCACTATCCAATTATCATTTCTTACTTCATCACTATAATCTTAAAGTTCTATAATTTAATGTTCTTTTTATTTTAATATATTTAATTTTGATATAATGTTACACATATAATTGATATTTCTTTATACAATATCTCTAATTGGTTGTTGTCTGTTTTTTTTCACGTAGCACTGAAATTTGGGCCGCAACTTCGGCACATTAAATATGTGATACTTTCATATTAATATTATTTATTTCGACCGCACACTTCCTCTTCATAAATCATATCTTTTATTTTGAAAATTTACAAAAATTAAATTGTTTGTTTATATTTAAAAAAATGAGATTTTTTCATGTTGTATTTATATAGTTATTTGCAAACAAAAAAGTATAATCAAGGAAATTATAAAGAGTGGGGTGACCCACTATAATTTTCTTATATTCAAAGCCCTACTGTCTATAATTTTCTTGATTTTACTTCTTTTGTTTTTTTTTATTAACTAATAAATATATAAATCTAATTACAAGATGAAAATATCTCATTTTCAAATAAAAATAAAAAAAATTCGATTTTTATAAATTTAAAAAATATATGACCCCTCCGGAGAATCCTCTTTGAATTTGTAAAAGGGATCCAGACTAAATATTTTAAAAAATTAACAATGAAACTTCAGAAAACATGTAACTTCACAGTTTGGTAAAATGTAATGCAGTGGTTTTATTTCATTTTTATAATGCATAGAGAAATATTCATTCTTTTTTTTCGTATATATTTTTTCATCTTCATATATTTATTATGAAATCGTTTCTTATTTTATATTTAGCCTTTGCTAGTTACTAAGGATAATAAGGGACTATTTTCTGGAAGGGAACAAAATTAAATGTATTTCAGAGGACGAATTTCTTTTGCATTTAAGTCCCATCATATCGTTTCTACGATGTTAAACCTACCTCATATTAAAGAATACTTCATTCTGATTGAGTATGACAAGTTTAATCAAAATTGTTAAAGCCTTTTTGGAGAAATCGTTGGTATACTGTTTCCCTTAATTAACGCAATTTTGATCAGTCACATCATTGGCAAATACTCACCTAAAATACCTGATGCCAGTTTTGTACGACAAATCATTTCTGACCTCTTCTGTCGCACACCCAGACTTTTGGCAGCAAGAGGTCTGAAGAGTCGGAAGATGGTAAGAACTACTGTGTGGAAGAAACAGAAACCCCCGGCGCTACATACTCAACTAAACCTCCCTACAGTCCCCGAATTCCTGAAAACATGGCACTTTCTTTGACTCTCTGCCCCCCCCCCCCCATGAACAACCCACTTTTTCAGACCCTGACCAGCCAGCACCCCCACCAGTGCGGTTGCAGTACCTTACACCGAAATAAACCTCTGACAATACCTTAATAATTGTTAATAAATATCTGTTAATACCGTATATTTGTAAATAGTCTTAGATTAAGGAATTCACCACACAGAAAACCGGTGTGCCCCGAAACCATTCAATCAATTTCCATTATTAAAAACAAGATTCAAATAACTAAGAAATTCAAAACTGCTTTAAAATGAACAGTTTAGGCAAAAGGCGTTAACAATAAATAATAAATAGAATAAATAATGAGAAAAGAATCACTTATCTTTTCTAATGGCTCCGAGGTAAATTGAATGATGATTTACTAGACGGGACCCTGACAAATAAAATAAAGTTTTTTTTTTTACATCTCATATTTCAATGTAGGTTGTATTAATGGTTCGTTTGGTAAGTTCTGCTAATCGAAAAGCGTTTAGTTAGTAATTGGATTGGAATAAAAATAAAAAAGGAAAAGAAAGGAAAATTACCTACACTTTTGAGAATTTCTTTTAAACTTTTCTTGTTGATTTATTTATTCTTTAATGAAAATTAACAATAAATACAAAGATTTGTAATACTATTTGTCTGAGAAAAATAATAACATATGAACAAATAACTGCTCTCACATAACACTGTACAAAATTATAATAGTGATAACCTGTAATACAATAGCATGCTTATAAACAAAAAGGTTATAAAATCGACATATGACACCATATTAATAAATCGAAACACGACCTACTGTATTTGCAATAATTCGTATTAAAAAAAATATTTTGGTCAATAATCAAGATAAAAGAAATATCTTTTAAGTCGGACAAAACTATACACATGGAGCCAAAATTCATTAAAATCGGTTGAGTAGTTTCTGAGGTTACCTCCGACAAACATCGGATCACGAGATTTTTATATATAAAGATGAGGATATGGCAATCAATAAAGGAGAAGACAAAAATGTTTTCCCAGGTTGTAAAGATCATTTCCGGTAATTAAAGGAGACTTAATATATACCTATCTGTTCGCTAATTTCTCCTACGATTACTACTTACTACAGTTTCGATATTTCTTAAAATCGTTGTAGGAGATTTTGCCATCCTCCTTCAATCCGGACTCCCACTGAAGAAGGCGCTGTTATACAACTTCCTGTCAGCCTGCACAGCCTTCCTCGGTCTCTTCTTGGGCATCCTCCTGGGCCAGCTAGAGGGGGCACACCTTGTCTTTGCCTTTGCTGGTGGTCTCTTCCTCTACATATCCCTCACTCATCTGGTAAGCAACCTTTTATCACTGTTTTACAGGTTTTTGCTTAATCGACGAAAAAAAAAAGTTTATAATATAATTCTCTGATGCATAACATGGTTTTTTTTTTCTCCATTTTATGAACCTTATATCAGTTTAATTTGAATAATTCAAATTTAACACTAATGTAAAGTTGAATTTTGTAAGTAACCTATTAAAAGTCATCATACTCCTTAAATGTCTTATCCCGTCTCAAATTGACTTCCTTTTCGTTTTCTGTTGTTTGTTCTATAGATTAATATTATCTTACTTTAATTGTAACAATATTACATCTTTTTTCACGGTTCTTGGTGTCTGCATTATCAAATAAAAAAAATTAAAAATCAGAGCGCATCCCGATTTTCGGCAAATGATTCGAATGTCACTGCGAGACAATTTTTCGCACAACTGCACCAAACTTTGCTATTCAAGTCACTTTCATTGCATCAAATTTCTTTTGCGTAATCTTAGAATCGAGATATTTCCCAGTCAGTGTCTTATGCCGAACTCCATCCTACCCCTTAATACTGAATTTTGAAGAGATCGACTTTGAAAAGAAGAACCACAACGATATCGGAAGTTTTAATTTAAACCCTTTGAGGGCATATTATTGATGAAAAGAGATCAGATGAACAGATCTCGGAGACATAAAAAGTATCAGAGTCAAACGATCGTATAGAGGAGCAATTTATAGGAAGGGAGAAGGTAAATCAGGTAAATATAGGATTCCGATGAATACCTGGATGAAACTGGCAAAAAGAATAAGGATGATTCACCAAAATGATGAATTGTAAAAAAAAAAAAACTTTGCCAAGGAGCGGTCATTTGATTGACTTGGATCAGACGAAAGGGCATGGAGAAGTAGTTTTATTTCTTTTGCCTGATAGTTGATTCTGCCAAATCGCGAAGTGTATTAAATGCTGCCTTACGGATTTTCTGCAAATCTCTAATTTCTTAATGTATCCAAGGAGCAGTAGAGTGTAGGAAGGTAAAGGTTTTGAGTAGAGCATGCTTATAAAGGATACTAACCAGATTAACGTCATTTGAGGGTTTTGAGGTCATGTGATATTGTGTCGGTCTCTGCAGCGTGGCGGAAAGTAACGGTTTTAGGGAGGCAGTTAGGGATTTGCTTATTGTATGATGACTGGATAAGCTCATGACATGATAAGAATGGAACAGGCCGTTGATAAGAGGAAAGAAAATTGTGCTTTGAACCGATATCATTTCAGTTCAACCGTGACCATATTTTACGATATAATAAAGCTAATTAATTGTTCTTGAAAGGAACATATTTATATAGGGTTACTTCAAGGGTGGAGTCGAAGCTTGAAATCTGGATAGAACAGCAGGAATTTTGGACGAGAATGAATAATCAAGGATTCGGGATTCGAGGTGCTTATGGACATAAATGTCCACCTTAAGCAGTCCAGTCAAACAAGTCATGGGTGATAATGTAATAACCAGGCAAGAAAATGGAGGGACTGTGGGGCGTTAACCGTACATTGCGATATTAGGCAAGAAGTTATGGTTGAAGTGCTGAAGGTTTGTCGGTACCTTTCCATTTATTAATCTCACATCAGCTTTTTTCACAATTTCCTCTTAGATTGGCCAGTATGATGTATCGGAGTATAGATGTTTTTTCAGGAAGATTTAAGGAAGTTCAGAGAGTAATGTTTAAGCCGTAATACCCTATGAAATGCCCTAGGGAATTAATTAATTATGCGTATGATATGGGAATTTCAGAAAATCCCCTATCATTTTATCTATTTTTATTCGGAAAAAAGGATGAATTGTCACGGCAGTGGATTGGTACATATTATTTAAATCTGGTTAGTGGAATAAATATGGCCTGAAAGACATTCATTAGAACCAAACTGCCTATTCTCTGGGATGTGAATTCACTGGGAGATTATGAGAAGAAATTAAGCCAAAGGAGTGTTCAGAGCGGCTAAGACAAAGACCTGGGAACATTTTGGTCAAGAGCTGGAAAGAAATTATAGAGAAAACGAAAAGAGGTTCTGGCATATTGCTAAAGCGTTAAAAGGTTAAAGAGCCAGTCAGGAACATAAAAGACGCGAATGGAAAGTTAGTGACCGAAGAAAAGGAAGTCATGGAGGTATGGAGGAAGTTCTTTCAAGAATAATTAATATGTTAGAACGTCAACGATATAACCACAGGGATTGCAGAAGGAGAGGAAGAGCAGTTGAGGCTTATCCTGAAGACATGTATGATGCAATCGGAGAGGATGAACTGGCATTGGCGGTCGACAGAATCCAGTTGGGAAAGGCTCCGGGACCAGACGACAAAGCTCCGGAATACATTAAATATGGTGGGCATGAAATGATTAAATGCCTGCCAATGCTCTTCCAAAAGATCTGGGATCTCAAGATGCTGCCACGAGAATGGGAAAACAACATCATAATCCCCCTACAAAAGCAATCCTTATCGACTCAAAACCCTTCCTGAATTCCCTTCCTTACTTTCGACTATTATATATCAATTGCACTCCTATTCAGTTCCAAGACTCCATAAAAAACCTTTGTCTCACCTTTGATAATCATCTCTCCTGGAACCATCAAGTATCCCAAATTACCCGAAAATCCATTGCATTCCTAAAACTGCTCCTTAGATTCCCCAGATATTTCCCCAGAAGCATCCGCTATCTCCTAGTTTCCTCTCTTATCCTTTATAGATTCCTCACTTTGATTATGGATGCCTGGTATACGGAGGGTTGTCTGGTGAATTAGAGATGAGATTAAAAAGATTTATGAACCGCCTTATCAGATTCATTCTCGATCTTCCCAGACACTCTCACGTTTCCCAATTGTATACTGAGCAAGGTTTTCTTCTTCCTGAATCCAGACGACAATATCTCCTTGATTCCTTTCTATTCCAATCCTTCAGAACAAAAAAACCCACCTATATCCTCGACCTCCTTACCCCTCGTTCGTCCATCCACCTATTAAACACTAGATCTCATCCCACCGACCTGTATGTTCCTACCCGTAGAACAGCCTCCTTTGAGCGATCCTTTATAGTACGTGCAACCCATCTTTGGAATTCCCTGCCTAACTCCATACGCAGCGCATCCTTCTTGGCATCATTTAAATACCATTTATTCACCTATCTCCTAGATTATCAATCTTCCGTACAAATGTAAAAATGGTCAATATTTAGAACTATGAGTAAACACTATTTGTATTTTTATTATCCTATATATAATGTATAATTTCATCCCTCTGATCTAATTTTCTTCTTCTTCTACGTGGCGCTACAACCCTTGGTGGATCTTGGCCTCCTCAATGAGCCTCCGCCATTCGGCCCGATTTTGTTTCTCCCGCTCTCCAGTTTCTGATCCTAAAAAGGCTTCGTGCGACAGCTGCTACTCCGTCAACCCATCTAAGCCTTGGCCTACCAGTTCGACGAGTGCTGTGAAGGGCGGTGTCCACTACTTTCCTGGGGATATCGTCTTCTTCCATTCGTGCAACGTGGCCGGCCCAACTTAGTCTCCCTAGCTTAATGAACCTGACCACATCTATGTCCCCGTAATGGTCATAAAGCTCTCTGTTCCTCCTAATTCTCCATCCATCTCCATCTCTCACTGGACCAACTCCGTCGTTAAATTTTCCTTTCGAAAATGTGTTGGTCATTTTCATTGGTTTTCGACATGGTCCAGGTTTAGGATGCATATGTAAGAACAGGACGTATTAGAGTTTTGTATAAGAGCAATTTAGTTTCCCTAGTAATGGATCTGCTGCCTAAAATTTTAAGCAAAGCGAAATATGCCGTATTTGCCGCCACTAGTCTCTTTCATATCTCAGCAGAGACATCATTTGCTTGGGTTACTTGGGATCCTAGATAAGTAAATTCATTGACTCTCTCAAATCTGTAAGGACCAAAAACCAGTTCTTCTTCACTGCCATTTCCGGTAAACATATATATCTCTTGGTTTATGGTCAGCCCCAAGGCTGAGGCAGCGTCCATGAGTTTCCCAAAAGCTTCCAACAATGCCGATCGGGATCTCGCCATATATAATATCTAGATCATCAGCAAATCCTAATAACTGCACAGAGCGCGTGAAGATAGTGTGGCTTATCTGGATCCCGGAATTCCGAACAACCTTCTCCAGTGCAAGGTTGAAGAGGAGACAAGCCAGTCCGTCCCCCTGTCTTAGACCTTTGTCAGAGGGAAATTCATCGGAGAAGTCATATTGGATCCGCACCTGACACCTAACGTTCTTCATCGTCAGCTTCACAAGACGTATCAGTTTGCTTGGAATGCCCATTTCTCTCAAAGCCTCATACAACATAGGACGATTGATATTTTTAAAGTCGACGAAAAGGTGATGCGTCGGGATCACTCGTGGCCCCGCTCCAGAATTGTCCTGAAGGAGAAAACTTGGTCTATAGTGGATCTGCCTCTCCGAAAATCAGCTTGATATTTCCCAATTTCCCGTTCCGCGAATGGTGTGAGCCTGTCAAAAAGGATGTTAGACAGGATCTTATAGGCACAAGACGATAGGGATATGCCACGGTAATTCGTGCAATCTAGTTTATCTCCTTTCTTATGGAGAGGGCATATTGCATAGCATCAGCCCTTTGTCGTGGCAGTCTTTCCTGATCCCAGATTGATAACACTAAATCTTGCTGTGCCCTATGCAACTCATCTCCACCATACTTAAAGAGTTTAGCTGGCAATCCATCTGGTCCTGGCGCCTTGTTGTTCTTCAGGCGAAGGATTGCATCCATTACTTCCTCTAAGTCCGGGGGTTCAATATCTCCAATATCGGTCGCCATAGCCTCTCCGGTATCCTCTTCCTCTACATCTTCAGAAGGCGGTTCCTCATTTAAGAGCGATTGGAAGTGTCGGGCCCATCGATCTAAAATGTCCGGCTTATTGGAAAGCAGCGTCCTATGTTCTTTCTTACATGCTTGCGTCTTAGGCCTGAATGCTGTACGTCCACTATTTACTTTATGAAAGAATCATCGACATTCGTTTGAATTCCTAAGAGCTTCTATATCTTCCAGGTCTTTCCTCTACAATGCTCTTTTCTTCATTCTAAGGAGCTTCTTCTCCTGCCTTCTTTTATCTCTATATCCCTTCGTGGCCCTCCTAGTGAAGCGTTTACTGACCATTTTCCTATAGGCTTCATTCTTGGCAAGCTTACGCTCTTCATCAAACCATTTACCTCGTCTTTCAGGAGCCTGCTTCCCAAGGATTTGATCTGCTGAGACTTCCAAAGCCCCCTCCAATCGGTCCCAGACATCCTGAATGCTTTCAAGGTCAGCTGCTCTGAGGCCTTTTCTTACCAATTGGCCCGTTTTCTGTTGAAATTCCTGGCAATTTCCTTGGTCTTTCAGTTTTTCAATGTTCCATCTTTTGGACCTTTCTGCCCTATGGCTCCTGACTGGCTCTTATCCTTGATATCACAAGGTAATGATCGGAGTCAACACTGATCTAATTTTAGTCAGACAAATGTACTTTCATATGTTTCCTTTTTGTTATTCCTAGGGGACTAAAAGTTCATTCATTCTAAAATTCATTCATTCATTCATTCATAATCCCCATACACAAGAAAGGCAGCCAAATTGAATGTGGGAACTCTAGACCAATATGCCCCTAAGTCGTTTACAAGATATAAACTAGGATTTTAGAGCAACGTTTGCGGGCTATAGTAGAACAGGATATTGAACAGGAGCAAGCAGCTTTTAGAGCGGGAAGACAGACCCGGGACCACATTTTCTCCCTAAGGATGATCATAGAAAAAGCATGGGATCGTGGAGAGGCATTCTACCTGGGATTTCTTGACTTGAGAGCAGCTTTTGGCTGAGTACCAAGGCAGGATATTTGGGATGCACTGATTACAAGAAAAGTTCCAGCTAACGTTGTGAGTGCAATCAAATCCGCATACCAAGGGGATAGTAAGACTTAATGGTCAAATGTCACACCCTTTCCATTTTTATAAAGGAGTAAAGCAGGGTCTTAGCCCTCTGCTTTTCGTCCTACTCATGAATGAAATATGGAAGGTGTACAAAAGAACAACACCGAGAGCAGTCGTGGGATACTGGAATCTAACCCCAGTACGAGCTCAGATCATGATTTACGCGGATGATGTAGTGATGATAGTTGACTCGCAGGAAGCGCTCCACTCATCTATAGAGGAATGGAATGACGAATTAAAGGTGAGAGGGTTATAGATAAACCCAACTAAGAGCAAAATCATGTGCGTTGGAAGAGAAAATAAGTAGATAAGGCTTTTTTGTTATGGCGAACCTCTAGAACTAGCGAATACTTACATTACCTCGGGATCACTATAAGTAAAGATGGTAAAATAGACCAGGTACTAAACTGTGTGATGAAGGCCAATGGACTATATTACCAAATATCTAAATACCATCATAGGCAAGCGGGAATTAAGTAGAGAAGTCAAATAGAGGATATTTAAATCGGTGTTCCTTCCAGTGCTCATGTATGGATCTGAAAGCTGGAAAAGCACATATGCAGGATAACATAAGCATTAGAAATGAATGAATTCGATAAGAGTTGGGAGTACAAGCAGCGCGGGACATCATGGAAGAGAGGCAACTGAAGTGGTATGGTCATGTATGCAGAATTGACGACACCAGAAAGGCCAGGCTGGAAGCCAGACCGGAAGGAAGACGATTTCGTGGCAGACCCAGGACATATATTGACTACATTGGGAAACTGAGGACTGCACGAGGAAGCACCATACCGAAGATGCGAAGACTAGCCAGGGGACTGAGACCAGTGGACTATATGGACTGGAACTGCAATTCCACGCTTGACGGCACAAAGGACTTAGATGAAGAAGAAGAATAGTCGCTTACTGCTTTGTCAGGTTTGTTTCATCAGATCATCTTCAATGCAATATTTAAGAGTTATTTTTGAGGTAGGGTAAGGTTGTTTAAATTTTTATCTAGGATTATATTATAAGCCTTTTTTTTTTTTTTACTTTAGACAGATATCCAATGAACTGGGCCAGTGTGGTTAGCTGCTACCACCGGTTCCAAGCCCGGAAAAACAGGAGGGTTAGGGAAGGGGCTGACAACCCTTCCTCTGTAAAAAGTTTCAATGTTACACCAACTCAAGAACCAAACTTCGGATATCGGACTGTCACACCGACGCGAAACGGCGCAACGGAAAAGATTTTTAGATTCGGAACATGGAATATGAGGACCTTGTATCGAGAAGGAGCTCTCCAGGAGAACACCAAGCAGGATGAGAGTATACATAGCAGCCATACAGAAAATCAAGTGGAAGGGAAGACGGAACATGCAAAAATAGAACTATGCGAAATTTTACGGAGGAAGTACAAAAAAGTGTCTTTGGAACAGGGTAGTACATTCAAGACTTAAATCAGCTGTCATGGATTTTCAGCCCAACGAGAGACGGTGCAAATGAGGGGTAAGAAGGGAAAAATGCCATGTAACCTCATCAATGTCCGTGTACCTACGGAGGAGAAAAGTGAGGAAGAATATAACAATAGAATATATAATAATATACTAGAACATATTCTATGACGATCTGGACAGAGCATTGGCAGCACACCCTACTTCTGATATAACAGTAGTTCTGGGAGACTTTAAAACTAAGAGGGGAAAGAATGAATTTTCAGGCCGAACTATTTCAGGGGAAAATAGTTTGACCTGCTAAATCAATGAAAATATAACACGAATGATAAAGTTTGCATCTAGAGACCTAGTAGTGATAGTACGATATTCCCTCACAAAGACCAGTCGAAACGTATGCAATTGAGACATGGATACTGCTACGTTTCTAGCTGCCCGCTTTTCCAAGTCGGTTTACGGGGGAGTTTACGGGGATATATGAAATTAATGTATTGAATAGGTATCCATGAATATTGGATTCTTTTCCAGAGGTGTCGTTTTTACCTTTTTTTATTGATGTTGTTAGAAAGCTGTGACATGGGTTGAATGGAAATAAAGAAACAAATCTGAATTGAAGTACATATTAATTTTATTTACTTAGAGTGTAATTTATTAATACCCCATCTAATAAATCCTATAAAGTTAATTTACTAACACAACTTAGTTACTGGATGCTGACTGTCATGTTAACCTAATTTATTGAATGCATACCACGCAATACTACAATCAGTACTGTATATTAAACTACAACTTTTCTGGTGGGCCTTCTGTGGATCATTCTGATAAATCTTAAGTCTCTGCCATCACTGCCTCTTTTTGAACTAAGCACCACATCTTCTCTCAGTTCTCTCTGGACACCTGGAAGACTGCCGCTTCCTGCACCTCCACCCAAACTCTCTTCTCAACTCCTGGAACTTCCTCCAACCTCTCTCCTCTTCTTTTTCAATGCCGCCATATAAATCTTCTTTCCCTCACTCTCTTCAGACGTCTTCAGATTGGTTGGCCTATCCTAAAATTTCCATTCCATGCTATCCTACTTAATACTTCTGGTGTTCTTCGGTGGTACATTTGCCGGGGCAAAATCGGGACCTATAGTATAGCCTATAAAATAATATAGCCCTTGGTGAGTGTCGGAGGCATTGTCAGTCTTCGGCTTAACTTATTTTTAATGTCTAACAACACGTTTATATCCCCAATAACGTCCCAGGCGGTATTCCCAGGACCTTGCCGCCTTCAGGTAAATCTAACCACCGGGTTTGAGCATATACAATACTTTACATAATATCATTTTAAATTATTAATACATAATATTTACTTGCCCTATCCTGGCAGCATCCACAATAGATTCCCATACTATAAAGTTAATAGCCAGTAGGATCGGCACCTTTAAACGCAAACAATTGAAGCGCATCCTCGGACCTGTAAAAGTAAATGGGGTACACAGGATCAGAAAGAATAGAGAAGTATATTTCTTATATTGCGATATGAAGCTGTCTGACTGGGTCAGAATATTACGTCTAAAGTGGTCAAGTTATGCAGAATATTAGGTCTAAAATGGGTCACCTACATAGAATGGATGATATAGAATCGTCAAAGAGCTGTATCAGGGTTGTCCAAAAGGAATGAGAACTTGAGGGAGACAACTAAGCAGATGAAAATACACTGACTCAGATGACCTCTGAAATTTCAGTGTCTCTAAGACTTGGTGCAGACCGACAACAGAGGGCAAGGATTATTGAGCAGGTCAGGGAAAGCCTACCGCGTCCGTCGTTCCTTTGAGAATAAGAAGGAAAATTATCCAATGTGTCCTTAATGCTCAAAACATAATAAGTAAGTGGTAGTTTGCGTTTACGAGGATTTTTTTTTAATTATCTGTTTGATTACTAAGCTATTTTCAATTTGGTTTTCTTGCTTAATGTTTATTGTTGAACGTTGTTTTATGAGATAATCGCATTTTTATCTTTGCAGATTCCAGAACTGAAAGGTACAATTAAAGAGAGGTTAAGAAAGAGCAAGGGTGAAGCGACTGTCTTCTTCCTACTACAGAACATCGGCATTATTACAGGAACCTCCATCGTCTATGTCATCACCAAGTACAACGACTCCATCACCAACGCTCTCTGATATCACTTCCCTAAAGCGCAAGCGTGTAACATTGTCTGTGATCTGTGCTAGCTGATATTTATTAAGTCCGTTCTCTCCGTACTTTAAATCTCTACCATGTAGCCCTATATTCCTCTCAACAGTTTTCCCGTCTCACATTTTTAACTTTTATGGTGTCTTGCTAATTTAAGAAAAAAATTGAGAAACTTATTGGTTAGAATTGATCATGTAACATTTTAGAACTGAATTACATCATCATCCAAATTGTAGTATTTGAGAATGAAGGTACAAACGAAGCCTAAAGTAATTAGAGTGTAAGAATCGTTATTAGTTACCTATGTTTTAAAATTTTCTGTGATTAATTGTAGAAGTGTGCTGTGCCCGCTAAATTTGTTACCAAGGGAGCAATATCCTTAAAGAGAAAGTTAAATTAATGACATTAATTTCTGATGAAAGTATTTTCTAGATTGTAAATGTAATAAATATTAGACATTTTATATTTCTTGGATGTATATTTTATAATATTTTATATTTAGTCAATTATGTAGCTATTTGACATACTTAAATTGTTTAGTTAATATCTCAGGTGATATGTCTTGTTGAATGATATGTATTTTTACAAAGGGAAAGTATTTTCTTTCAAACACGATAAAGTAATAAAGTCTCAATTTTTTAATTTTTTTTTGTTTTTGTTTTGTTCCTCCTCTTCCTCGGCATTGTTAGGTTAGGGAATTAATAAGTATTCTGAAACGTCCTCTGGATCCGGGTTTTGAACTTGCTATCTTCGGATTTGTAATCATACCCAAAACGTGTATTTCCGTTGAAAACCGGAAGTCAAAATTTTTCACGATCGCAATACTTTCCCTTTCTATATATTTCGTATATAGGTAAGTGAAAGTAAAAAATTTGGATATGTCCAGTTATGAAATAATTTACGTTCTGCTAAATAATTTTAATATTAGTTAGTTCCATTTCCTTAACCTGAGTCGAAATAACCAAGTCCCGCGAAATGGTCTGTCTCTGTGTGTGTGTGTGTGTGGGTGGGTTAGTTGGCTATCTTCAACTGGGGTTTGTTGCCGCAGTAGCAATTCACAAAGCAAGGTAAATGTAAACAAAGGTGAAACTACCAATTGTCTTTAGTTCGAGCAAAGAGGATGAAAGCAATTTTTCATATGCAGAAAGTGACAACAGTCTAAACTTCTATCTTCTTCTATTGTCATTCTATTTTCCCTTAAAAGCTGTTAAAAACCGATTCAAAAATATTATACCATTATAGTGCAGCTTTTAATAAGAATAATACGAGTATGTTTCAGGCAGTACTTGAACCCCATAGGGGGTTAATTGGCATACTCTGGATTGACGAATTCTTCAGTTATCTATGATCTTAGTATTAATGTGTATGTGTGTGTGTGTGTGCGCGCGCGCGCGTGTGTGTGTGTGTGTGTGTGTGTGTGTGTGTGTGTGTGTGTGTGTGTGTGTGTGTGTGTGTGTGTGTGTGTGTGTGTGTGTGTGCGCGTGCGTGTAGGTTTGTGTGAATAGACTAGCTCAAAAACTATAAACCGTGCGAACCTGAAATTGAGTATTTAGTGTATTTATATGCCCGCGATGTGACAGCAAAAATTTCATCAAAATTGGTCCTTATTTAATAACTTTTTAAGTTTTTTTCGATTTTCTCAAAAACAGCTCTATCGATTTTGATTAAACTGAGTATTTGATATGTTCATATGCCCGAGATATGACTGTGAAAATTTCATTAAACTTGATCAACCGGAGGGGGGACTTTACTTAATAAATTTTTTATCATTTTCCGGTGTTTTTTTTATTTACTCCAAAAACGGCTATAACGATTTTGATTAAACTGAGTATTTGATATATTCATATGCCCGAGATATGACTGTGAAAATTTCATTAAACTTGATCAACCGGAGGGGGGACTTTACTTTATAAATTTTTTATCATTTTCCGGTGTTTTTTTTATTTAATCCAAAAACGGCTATAACGATTTTGATCAAACTGGGTATTTGATGTATGTATATCCCCGAGATATGACTGTAAAAATGTCATCAAAATTGATCAACCAGAGGGGGGACGTTACTTAATAAATTTTGTATCATTTTCACGTGTTTTTTTTATTTACTAAAAAACGGCTTCAACGATTTTGATCAAACTGGGTATTTGATGTATATATATGCCAAAGATATGATAGCCATCAGTTCATCAAAATAGG
Organism: Aelia acuminata; assembly: GCA_911387785.2. Taxonomy (NCBI): domain Eukaryota; kingdom Metazoa; phylum Arthropoda; class Insecta; order Hemiptera; family Pentatomidae; genus Aelia; species Aelia acuminata. The sequence continues at coordinate 154,245,964 of OU426978.1, read as the reverse complement.
TCAAACGGAGGGGGCACTTTATTTCATACCTTTTTTTCCAATTTTTACCTTTTTTCGATTATCTCAAAAACGGCTTTAACGATTTTCATCAAATTCACCAATATTAGTCATGTTTAATGAAAATTAGGTGTTCTTATAAAATCAGGTAAGCTTTATCATTATTAAATGTTCGGATGGGGCTTAAATGGGGAAGGGGCCTTTTTTGTTAGTTTTTTTTGCTTCCTATAAAGTACCTTTGTTTTTGTTTATATGGAGAAATTAACTGTCTCTCGTTACGCCTAAAAATAAGAAATGTCTAAACATGAGATATGATAAAAATTAAGCAAACATATAGAGGAGAAAAAAAGAAAAATATTCAGTCAACTCATAAAACACGTTGAGCCCACACATGCGGAGTACGCCTTTAATAACGCCATTTTTTTAACAGAATTAAAGGCGTTCAGTTCATTTAATGGAAATTATTTGTTTCATGGTAAATAAATGAAGTTTTCAACAACTATGTTCAACAACTAACTAAAATCAGACGACTTGGAGTATCATGCTTGTGCATTGCCGAATTATCGCAGGTAAAAACTTTTATTTAATAATAAAAAAAATTAGTGTAATTTAGAGAGTAAAACAAAAATAAGAAATGAATGTAGAAAAAATGTGTAACTTTGAGAAGTGGCAACTAACAGAACACATTAATTTCTTATTTAAGTAAGTTGGTAAGTGAAAGTTGTGTGTTGCGCCCACGCACCAGATTTTTTATTTACTCAAATACGGCTTTAACGATTTTGATCAAACTGGGTATTTGATGTAATTGTATGCCCGCGATGCGTTAGCCGAGATTTCATTAAAACTGGTCAAACGGAAGGGGCACTTTATTTGATAAATATGTCTCAGGCTTCTTTTTTTATTTACTCAAAAACGGCTGTAACGATGTTGTTTAATTAATTATAAGTATTTTAGTTTAGAAACTTTAGTTCCATAATAAATTTCTGAAGGCAATATAAAGTGATTTTGGTGGAACAGTAATCGTTCGTAATTTCCAGAAAGGCATAAGAGACAAACTTTAATATGAATCGTAAGTACGCCTCCTCTCGGTCCACCTTCACGAAATATTTACAAAAAGCAAAACGCTGTAAAAAACAGCCAAGAAGTAAAAAAAACTCGACTTTTGATGAAATTTGGTCCCTTAAAAGAAACAAGCAATAATAAATCTAAAAGTACTGAGAACTTTCAAATTTTGCATTACTGATACATTATAACTTAAAAAGATATAAGTATAAGCAAATAAATATTGTAAAGTGTGGCGTTTACATATCTATTTCTAATCGAAGTAAGTTCGTAAGTGAAAGTTGCTTGTTTCGTGCATGGCACCAGATTTGTTTTTAACCGACTTCGAAAGAGGAGGTTACTCAATTCTATACGTATGTGCCTTTTTTTTTTGTGCTTTTTTTTCTTCTATATATTTTCACCGATTACTCCGAGATGGATAGACCATTTGGAACGAAACCTTTTGCATCTTGTATAGTTATAACTTGAAAAATAATGCCTATTTTTTAAAAAAAAAATATAAATTTTTTAAACACTGCCGTTTATGAGAAAATTGAAATTAAAATTTTAAATTTGGTTTTAAGAAAATTTATTTTGTACAAACCTATAGATTGTTGTATACCATATAAGATAGCATGGAATTCTCAGTTAAACGATACCAATTTTATAGTCCTAGTCAAATTTGTAAAAACATCTACAGATATTTTTAATTATAAAATGCTACGAGTAGATTTACGAAATTTTATCAGTAGTTTTCAATTTTTTTAGTAATGATTAAAAATAGCTGTAGACATGGGCGTATCCAGCGGGGGAGTAGGGGGGGGGGGCAGCCGCCTGCGGCCAGCCCCTGGAAGGCTGGATGCAATAATTTTTTAAGCTTTTAAGGCGGGAAACAGTAATAGAATAATTTTTTCAAGCAAATAATTGTAATAACTTAGTTGATAAAGCACTGCTATAATTATACATAATTTTGGTTTCATTCACCTTTTCCGCTGTAAGATGTTACAACCTGAACGACCATAGCTTGCCCTCCCCCCCCCCTTAGTTTTGATCCTGAGTACACCTTTGGCTGTAGATATTTTTCATATTTCACTAGGACTATAAGATTGGTATTGTTTAACTGTGCATTCCACGCCATTTTATATGGTATACAACAATCTATTGTTTGTACAAAAGAAATATTCTTAAAATCAAATATACAATTTTAATTTCAATTTTCTCATAAATGGCACTTTCTAAAAATTTTATATGTTTTTTAAAAAATAGGCAGTATTATATCTAATCATATAACAAAATATAGAAGTGGGATGAAAATTGCTTCATTACTAAAAAAATTGAAAACTAGTGATAAAAATTCATAAATCCAGCATCTTATAATTAAAAATAGTTGCAGGTGTTTTCCAGATTGGACTAGTACTATGAGATTGGTGTTTTTTAAGAGCGCATTCCATGCCATTTCATATGATATATATACATATACATTAAAATAAAATGTAGCATTTAATTCAAAACAATGACTAAAACTATAGTAATGTTTATATTTTCATTAGGGAAAACATAAAACAAATGATAATAAGCGTTCAACTAATAATCAGAGAGATAACTAACTACATTTGGTTGTTATATAGCCAAAGTGAAGTAAGTGCCAATAAAAATTTTAAAAAATGCCCTTTTTAATAAAATTAAAATTAAAATTTTAAATTTGGATTTAAGGAAATTTCTGTAGTACTAACCTATACATTGGATGAAAGCAATTTTTCTTATGCAGAAAGTGACAACAGTCTAAACTTCTATCTTCTTCCATTGTCATTCTATTTTCCCTTAAAAGCTGTTAAAAACCGTTTCAAAATTATTATACCATTATAGTGCAGCTTTTAATAAGAATAATATGTTTCAGGCAGTACTTGAATGAGATGGCTAAAAAAACCCACCTTCTAGGCCAACCTGCCCCCCATAGGGGGTTAATTGGCATACTCTGGATTGACGAATTCTTCAGTTATCTATGATCTTAGTATTAAATATTATGAGGTAAAAAAAATACTTGAAGTACTCTAATACTTGGAGTTTACAGTGGTATCAGCCCCATTGGGATTATAGTAACAGGAACGACTCAACAATCAAAAAAGTGAAAACTGTTGCCAACCAACCCCGCTCTTCCCTACACGTTTTGGGGTCCCCTGAGTCCAATTAACCAAATCCCGCGAAATGGTCTGTGTGTGTGTGTGTGTGTGTGTGTGTGTGTGCGTGCGTTCGTGCGTGCGTGTGTGTATGAACAGACTAGCTCAAAAACTATAAACCGTGCAAACCTGAAACTGGGTATTTAGTGTATATATATGCCCGCGATGTGACAGCAAAAATTTCATCTAAATTGCTCAAAGGGAGGGGGTACTTTATTTAATAACTTTTTACGTTTTTTTCGATTTTCTCAAAAACGGCTCCAACGATTTTGATTAAACTGAGTATTTAATATAATAATATGCCCGAGATACGACTGTAAAAATTTCATCAAAATTGATCAACCGGAGGGGGGACTTTACTTAATAAATTTTGTATCATTTTCACGTGTTTTTTTATTTATTCAAAAACGGTTTTAACTAATTTGATCAAAGTGGGTATTTGATGTATGTATATGGCCGAGATATGACTGTAAAAATTTCATCAAAATTGATCAATCGGAGGGGGGACTTTACTTAATAAATTTTGTATCATTTTCACGTGTTTTTTTTATTTACTTAAAAACGGTTTTAAGGATTGGGTATTTGATGTATGTATATGCCAAAGATGTGATAGTCAACATTTCATCAAAATTGGTCAAACGGAGGGGGCACTTTATTTTTCTAATTTTTTTCGAATCTTTACCTTTTTTTCGATGATCTCAAAAACGGCTTTAACGATTTTTAACAAATTCGTAAATTGTTACTTATCGTAACAAAAAAGGTAAGCTTTATCATTATTTAAATGTTCTGAGGGGGCTTAAATGGGCTAGGGGTCTTTTTTATTTGTTTGTTTTTTTGTTTCCTATAAAGTACCTTTGTTTTTGTTTATATGGAGAAATTAACTGTCTGTTGTTACTCCTAAAAATAAGAAATAAGAGGATAATATATATAATAACATATAGAGGAGAAAAAAGAATGCGGAGTACGCCATTAATGACAGACCATTGTTCATAATTAAAGCCGTTCTGTTAATTGGAGAAGTAGCAATTAACAAAACGCATTAATGTAAGTAAGTTGGTAAGTGAAAGTTGTGTGTTGCGAGCACGCACCAGATTTTTTTTTTATTTGTCCATGTACGTATTATAATTTGATACAGTTGTAAATATCAATTCAATTAATTTTTAAATAAATTCAAAAATTAATTAAATAAACAAACCGAAATTTTTATAAAAAATAAATACAGGATTAGTTGCTAGTAACTGATTAGTGTTCGAAATAAGTTTTTACAATTACGTTTAGATATTAATATTTGGCGAGAAACAACATTATAATTATTAAAATCAATAATGGAATAGTAGATTAGATTAGTAGATCGTTGCCTCAATAAAGTACTAAATAAGTAAATTAAAAAGTAAATACTGTTAGGAAAACTTGAATTACTATGAATTACATTATTATTAAACACTTGTTACATTTTTAAATGCTTGCACTAAAAAAAAATCTGGTGCGTGCTCGCAACACACAACTTTCACTTACCAACTTAGATTAGAAATTAATGCGTTGTGTTAATGCCCTTTCTCACCCAGTTACTCATTTTTCCACATTCATTTCTTATTTTTGTTTTCATTTGCCCTATAACAAACACTAATTTCATTTATTATTAAATAAAAGTTTTTACTTGAGATAATTAGGCAATGCAAGCATAATACTCCAAGTCGACTGATTTTATAGTTCTCTATGTACTTGTTGAAAATTTCATTTAGTTACCATGAAACCAATAATTTCCATTAAATGAACAGAAAGGCTTTAATTGGGAACAATGATCTGTCATTAAAGGCGGACTACGCATGCGTGGGCTCAACGTGTTTAATGAGTTGAATGAATATTTTTCTTTTTTTCTCCTCTATATGTTTACTTGGTTTTTATAATATCTCATATTTAGCCATTTCTTATTTTTAGGCGCGATGAGAGACAGTTAATTTCTCCATATACACAAAAACAAAGATACTTCAAAGGAAACAAAAACAAACAAACAAAAAAGGCCATTACCTCATTTAAGCCCCCCCCCCCCGACCATTTTAATAATGATAAAGCTTACCTGATATTAAAGAACACCTAATTTTCATAAAACATGACGAATTTGATGAAAATCGTTAAAGCCGTTTTTGATAAAATCGAATAAACGGTAAATATTGCAAAAAAAGTTAAGAAATAAAGTGCCCCCTCCGTTTGATCAATTTTGATGAAATGTTGGCTATCACATCTTTGGCATATACATACATCATATACCCAGTTTGATCAAAAACGTTAAAACCGTTTTTGAGTAAATAAAAAAAACACGTGAAAATGATACGAAATTTATTAAGTAAAGTCCCCCCTCCGGTTAATCATTTTTGATGAAATTTTTACAGTCATATCTCGGGCATACACATACATCAAATACGCAGTTTGATCAAAATCGTTAAAGCCTTTTTTGAGTAAATAAAAAAAAACACGTGAAAATGATACAAAATTTATTAAGTAAAGTCCCCCCTCCGGTTAATCAATTTTGATGAAATTTTTACAGTCATATCTCGGGCATATAAATAGATCAAATACTCAGTTTAATCAAAATCGTTAGAGCCGTTTTTGAGAAAATCGAAAAAAACGTAAAAAGTTATTAAATAAAGTACCCCCTCCCTTTGAGCAATTTTTATGAAATTTTTGCTGTCACATCACGGGCATATACCTACACCAAATACCCAATTTCAGGTTCCCACGGTTTATAGTTTTTGAGCTAGTCTGTTCACACACACACACACACACAGACACACAGACACACACACACACACACAGACCATTTCGCGGGACTTGGTCATTTCGACTCAGGGGGTCCCAAAACGTGTATTTCCGTTGAAAACCGGAAGTCGAAATTTTTCACGATCGCAATACTTCCACTTACTATATATTTCATATATAGGTAAGTGAAAGTAAAAAAAAAGTAAAGAAGTCCTGTAAACTTGTAAGTTGAAGACATGTAAATTATATACCAAAAAGTTCAAGGAGACAATAAAAACTATAGGATTGATGAAAAAAATATAAAATATTCGATTTCTTTAAGGTTGAATAAAAAATATTTTTTATAATTAGGTGTTATTTTTACCTGTTTTAATAAAACAATTGGGTGCCTAATACTTTAAAAACAAAAAGTATAATGCCTAATACTAAAAACGAATTTAAGACTTTTTTTCCTTTAGGCATTACTTATACCATTCATCCGATTTCTAGGAAACTTGAGGATGTTGCTGAGTACATGTATACTCTGTGTTTCTGGCCTTACATAGTGTAATTGAAAAATCACTCGGTAACAGCGAAGGAAACATCCTTATTCGTTTAGTCAATTATGTGCTTATTCGAATGATTTCTGCCACATTTCGAAGCTTATTCAATCACTTGCGCAGCCTTTAGATCATTATTTAGCATATAATGTGGTAGAAGGTAACGGGTATCTGATGTATGCGACAGAATTATATTTAAGGGAAACTAATGGTTTCCGTGGTTTTTATTACAATTGTTATAAAATTAAACCAATAATTATAAAATTATAAACCACCAAATTTCGTTTTAAATGGAAAATGCTCTATAAAATTTTTTGATGAGATTTACGCCAAATATAATAATGAAGTGCCAATTTTTATAAAAAAAAAAGGGTGGTAGGTGAGAATTATATGATGACAGCACCGCGCTAGATTATTTGATTAGCCTTTAGCTTATGATTCAGAATATTGATGGGATACTGCTCGATTTACAAATTTTTAAATCAAGTATTGGTTTTTACAATTCCAAGGAGGTTAAGTAATTACATTCCTTGATGTCCGGTACACATTCTAAAGATCACATAATAGTCCTTTAGTTATGACAGTTGGAGATGCCAACGCCGAGTGGGGGAAAGATGTCGCTCTATAAAAGCATTGGGGAGAGATATGAGAGTAAGTTCGCTCCCAGTATCCTCTTCAGCCAGCTGTATACCAAGCTATTCACAATATGTATAAGGTAATCCTATCGTTTTTTAAGTCCCTTCAATACTCTACACCTTCATGTACACACACACACAAACACACACATATATATATATATATATATATATATATATATATATATATATTATTTGCATTTGAGGCCAAATAGAATTTATGCATAAAATACTAGCAGTCAATAGAGATATATATATATGTATAACATAATAATATATGATATTTTAGACATTTGTCTCAAACGAAGAGTGAGCAATATCACTCCTTCCAACGTCATATCTCAAAATATTTCAGGAGAGTTAATTTTAAGTAGAATAAAATAAGTTAACTTTAAGATGCTAATTTAACTGTTATCTATAAAAATCGTTATAATGATAAACGACTATTTATCACAGTTTGAATAAGAACAAAGTAGGTTAATTAACAAAGTAATTAAATTCCTTGATGAACTGTACACATTTTAGAGATCACATAAAGGTTCTTAAATTTTAAAAATCCCTGTTCCTATAACGGTCCTGTTAAAAAATTCATAGATTTTGGTTTTTCATCTTGAATTTCATTTGAAATTCATCAGATGAATTTCATCTTGAAAGATAAACGTTTCCTATGAAAATCAGTTTGAACAGTAAATTGTCGATTTTTTGATAAATGGTGTTTTATAAAGGGAAAAACGATATAAGACTGTAAATATCACACAAAAAAATAACATTGTTGAGTTACAACAATAGGTACAGACAATAAATTGTATACCCGCATTAAATTCATATATGAGTCACGCATAAAGAAGCACTAAAAAGTGGTAAGGAAAAAAAAGACAATCCCAAAACTTCGAAAAATGATAAATTTCAATTTTCAGACATAAAATTTTACAGTTTAAGGCTTCTTACAATTTACCTACTGCTAGATTGCATCAATGGTAGATCTATCGGTGGTATTGAGAAATTGGAAAAGTTGGATCTCCAAGTATAAAAAATCTGGTGCATGCTCGCAACACACAACTTTCACTTACCAACTTACTTAGATTAGAAATTAATGCTTTTTGTTAATTGCCACTTCTCAAATGAAAAGTACGGCTTTAATTATGAACAATGGTCTGTCATTAAAGGCGTACTCCGCATGCGTAGGCTCAACGAGTTTTATGAGTTGACTGAATATTTTTCTTTTTTTCTCCTCTTTATGTTTTCTTTATTTTTATCATATCTCATATTTAGCCATTTCTTATTTTTAGGCGTAACGAGAGACAGTTAATTTCTCCATGTAAACAAAAACAAAGGTACTTTATAAGAAAAAAACAAACAAACAAAAAAGGCCCCACCCCAAAAAAAAAGCCCCCTCAGAACATTTTAATAATGATAAAGCTTACCTGATATTAAAGAAAACATAATTTTCATTAAACATGACAAATTTGATAAAAATCGTTAAAGCCGTTTTTGAGATAATCGAAAAAAAGGTAAAAATTGGAAAAAAATACATGAAATAAAGTGCCCCCTCAGTTGGACCAATTTTGATGAAATGTTGGCTTTTACATATTTGGTATATACATACATCAAATACCCAGTTTCTTCAAAATCGTTAAAGCCGTTTTTGAGTAAATAAAAAGTATGTACATGTAAATTGGTACAAAATTTATTAAGTAAAGTCCCCCCTCCGGTTGATCAATTTTGATGAAATTTTTACAGTCGTATCTCGGGCATATACATACATCATATACCCAGTTTGATCAAAATCGTTAAAGCCGTTTTTGAGTAAATAAAAAAAACACGTGAAAATGATACAAAATTTATTAAGTAAAGTCCCTCCTCCGGTTGATCAATTTTGATGAAATGTTGGCTATCACATCTTTGGCTTATACATACATCAAATACCTAGTTTGATCAAAATCTTTAAAGCCGTTTTTGAGTAAATAAAAAAACACGTGAAAATGATACAAAATTTATTAAGTAAAGTCCCCCCTCCGGTTAATCAATTTTGATGAAATTTTTACAGTCATATCTCGGGCATATAAATAGATCAAATACTCAGTTTAATTAAAATCGTTAGAGCCGTTTTTGTGAAAATCAAAAAAAACGTAAAAAGTTATTAAATAAAGTACCCCCTCCCTTTAAGCAATTTTGATGAAATTTTTGCTGTCACATCGCGGGCATATACGTACACTAAATACCCAATTTCAGGTTCCCACGGTTTATAGTTTTTGAGCTAGTCTGTTCACACACACACACACACACAGACACACACACACACAGACCATTTCGCGGGACTTGGTTATTTCGACTCAGGGGGTCCCAAAACGTGTATTTCCGTTGAAAACCGGAAGTCGAAATTTTTCACGATCGCAATACTTCCACTTACTATATATTTCATATATAGGTAAGTGAAAGTAAAAATGGCTGAAAGTTTGATATTCAGTACTATTCCAAGTCGGGCTACTAAATAAAAGATAAACGAACGACTGTGATCCATAATCCAATGTTTTTTCCGGCCGTAAATGGGACGATTGGAGATGGAAAATGTCAGGATTTCACGCGAAAGGGCCACATTCCAGAGAGCAAGGGATTGCATGTACTTTTTCAAGATATTCCCCAGATGGGGTTTTCCCTGATGAGACGTTTTGAATTGACTAAAATTACACTTATAGGATATTTTTCCCCATAATGTACCTTTGATTTTGTTTATCTGGAGAAATTAACTGTCTCCCATTATGTCTAAAAATAAGAAATGGGTACATACGGAATATGAAAAAATTGAATAAACATATACAGGAGAAAAAAGGAAAAATATTATGACAACTCATATAACACGTTGAACCCATGAATGTGCAGTCACAGAGTATAGAATTATATGCATGTAATTCTATACTATATTGTAAAATGGATGTATGTAACTCTATACTGTGTGCGCAGTACCCCTTCAATGACAGATCATTGCTTTGAAGGCGTTCTGCTCATGGAAAAGAGTTGTCAATGTTTTTTGGAACATAATAGAAATTATTTGTCTCCATTGTAACTAAATGAAGTTTTCAACAACTAAATAGAGAATTATAAAATCAGACACGATTGAGTATTATGCTTGAAATTTTAGACTATTTCTCAACAACGGTTATAAAGATTTCGATTAAACTAATCATGTGTAATCCTAAAGGAGCATTCTTTAATATAAAGTAACTCGTCATTAGTAAGTACTCGTCATAACTCCTCGTAAGTAATATAAAGTCTTATCGTCATAGAATAGGTTGGATAGGACTTAAATTACTAAGGAAAAATATTCCTAAAAAGAACATTTAAATTTGTTAATTTCGAGTTAATAACTGTCCCTTTTTATCCCTAGTAACAAGAAATTTCTAAATTTAAATTAATGAAAGCATTTCATAATCAAATAAATGAAAAAATATATATGATTTTTCAAAACAAAAATTTCAATGTCCGATCATATGAGCTAGTATATGTACAATATATCGTTGGCAAGCTTGGAATTCAAGTAATACTTCTAGTTTATAATGTGGTAGAAGCTCACTGAAACGAAATGTTGGAGTATCAAGAAAATATTGATTCCTATTTTCAGATTATTTAACAGTAACTATTTGTTTCCTTGATTACTAATCGCAACTTTCTTAAAACTAGATTAAAGCATAAAGAACTACAAACAACCTTTTTTAATTTCGTTTCGCAATGAAAAGAGAACTGTTTAGAGAGAAGCCGAGAAGGAAAGAATTGTGAGAGAAGAGGAAGTGCGTGCTACTCAAAACAATAATAATATATCGATAGGGAAAAACCTATGGCAATTCGTAACGATTCAAAGGTATGTTCCAACAAGCACTTAAAACACGATGTCAACTCTCGCATGCGCAGTTTATCTTTACTAACTGCTCATTGTTAACAAGGAAAAGCGAAAAGAATCCACAAAGTCTTTTAAGAGCTTGTTGGAACATACTTAAACTATTTATTTAAATAAAGCCGGAATAAAAGTCCCAGCAGAAGAATAAAATATCGCCCTCGTTTTCTGAAAGATACTAAGGTGCTAAAAATTGAAAACTTAGTTCCTATTTTTTATTGGCGGTTATGATAATCCTTTCTCTCTATCGATTCTTATCTACGATATATCTTCGAAAAATATGATCGTTATTTTATTTGAGTAAATGGGGCTAACTTCATTCTTGGTACACCACTGCATGGATTACTGACCCCTCTTGCCAATAAAAAGAAAAATTAAGAAAGAAAGTTCAGTGTTCCCTCTCCGGTAGGAATTCAGTATGCCAATGTCAAGAAATTGTCTATTTTTAGTCGAAAAGAGTAGAATGGTAATTGAAAGTTGTGTAAAGCGCCACCACATCAGATTTTTAGTTTCGGGCCAGTTATCATTAGTCCAGTATGAGGCTCTGTTGCTACAGCACTATAGCATGTACATTGTCGGTACACTGAAGTACATTCAGTGCAGATGCAGTGGACTCCACGTTTAGGCCATCAAATAATTTGATATGACATTGTTTTTAGATGGATCCAAGGGTTTCAACCAGTGGGATGCAAACCCAGGATCGATTTGGGAACAGAGCGGATAACCGCCTTCCGAAATCCGACTCCGATTTCGGAGTCCGAGCCAGACGCCTGTTTTTATTTACTTTTAAGAACGTAATGTTTTCTGCTCATTGAAAATATATTTTTTGGGTTGTGTAAATTATGTGGTTGATGATATGACCTAGGGATTGTTAATAAGTGAATACAATAATTTTATTTACTCAATATACTTAAAAGTTCTACTTATTCCTTCCTAAGTAGAACTTTAGTTTTACTTACTAACCTACTATGTTCCTTTCCTGAGATGAGATATATTGTAATATAAACTATATAAATACTAATAAAATTTAATAAAAATATTGTTATTTAAGAATGTTTCCCTACATTTTCTTTTTACATTTTAACCTAATATATTATATCTGGAACATTTGAACATGTAATTGAAGATGTAAGAGTGAATTTCGCTGTCTCATATCGATAAATTACAAGTTTAAACATTTATTACAAAGTAAGACATTAATTTTCTTCGGGTTCCAGGTTAGCGTATTGTTGATCTTGGTGACAATAGCTTCGTGTGAGGACATCAAACATGTTAAGAGAGGAATCTTCGATTTGGGCCACAGTTATGGACAAGGCCTGGATTTAATATACGGCAGCGGTGGCCTAGGGTATGGTAGCGGAAGTTACGGCTTCAGCGGCGGTGTGGGAGGCGGTCCAGGACTTGTACCGACGACAGTGAACCAGAGGCAGGAGTCAGTTCCGATACCAGTACCTCAACCAGTTCCCGTTCCAGTCTCTAGACCTTACCCAGTTCCAGTTCCTAGACCAGTACCAGTGGAGATTCCCAGACCGGTGCAAGTGGACTACCCTCAGCCAGTCCAAGTCGACGTCCCGAGGCCAGTCCCTGTGACCATCCCTAGGCCACACCCGGTTCCATACCCCCAGCCTGTTCCAGTTTCTGTTCCCCAACCTGTCCCAGTATCCTTTCCACAACCAGTTCCAGTCACTGTCAACAGACCGCAACCAGTTCCAGTACCAGTGCCACAACCTGTTCAAGTAGGAGGAGGATTCGGAAGCGGCCTCGGGGGAGGATTTAGTGATGGCTTTAGCGGAGGATTTGGTCAAAGCTACGGATCCGGAAACCTGTTAGAATACAAATCCCTCCTTCATTCTAAATTTCATTAATGCAAGTAGTTATCTTTATAAAATCCTAAATATGATTAAATAGATTATATAATTTATAGTGCATAAAACTAAAAATAACATATATTTTGCAGGAAGAACGTTCTTCTCGGGAGGATTATTCTGGAGCCAACTAATTCCATTTGTAAATAACTCTATTGTTGTAATTGTATTTTATATTTTGAATAAATTTTTATATTGACTTTACTTTTTTTTAAGAATCTACATATTCTATGTTATTTTTACATTCACTTACCACTAGAAGAAATGTGGGTTTACCTCAATCCTTTTATCTTCTTTAAACCCCTTTCGTCTTTGACATCACCTCAGCAGCATAAGGCCTCGGCAAAAAAAATGAACACAGCGTTTGCAATGGGGCTGGCCATGTCGGCGCACCGCACCTAGCCTCACACCCTCGCCCATCGCACCGCACCTAGCCTCACACCCTCACCTATCGCACCGCACCAAACCCAACAATTGTTGCTCCTATTCTTTTAGCCTCGCAACATCGCACCACCGGGCTTCACGGCTCTGTCATTTATCGAAATATTTTTATATATGCGTGGTTTTAGAACAACTTATCCTAATTTCATTTATTTTATTGTTTACATAATTATATACGTAACTGATATTTAAGATCGCACAGCTTTTTCTAATAACTAAATATGAAATTAATGATTTTACGTAAATAACAATTTGTATTGAATAAATAATTTGCAATTTTGATTATACTAAATTTAATTGTTTAATTGATTGTAAAATATGCACAGATTATTAATAAATAAGGCTATATGACTTTAATATAAATTAAAATCCAGTATTATTTTGCATCAGCGGGGTTTACGGCACCGATATTTAGCGAAAATTTGTATGAATGTACGTCTTGTTTTAGAACGACCTATCATAATTTCTTTAATTGTTTATATAATTATATACTTAAGTGATATTTAAAATCGTGCAGTTTTTTCTAATACGAGTAGCATAGAATATGAAATTAAGGATCTTACCTGAATAAATTGCATTGGTCCCAATTACTTATTTTGATTCAACTAAATTTAACTGTTTAATTAATTGTAAAAGGTACAAGGATTATTACTAAATTGGGTTTTATGGCTATAATATGAATTCCAATGGTTTAAATGTAAAATAAAATTATAAAATCCTATAATATAAAATTCAGAATTATTTTGCACCAGCGGGGCACTGACATTTATCAACATATTTATGTTTATATTTTAGTATTTTTAAGACAACCCATTCCGATTTAATTTCTTCAATTCTTTACATAATTATGTACTAACAGATATTTAAAATGGTAGAACTTAAATATTAATTAGCATTAATGTTAATATTTTTTCTACCCCATTTACTTTTGACTTTTGTTCAAATTATGAACGGCAATCCTTCTTCCTGTTAAGATTGAGATAAAGAAAAATAATTAGTTATAGTCGAATCCAGTGCAATGTCTTCGTCAGATGAAGATCCGTTCCTCATGATGATTAAAACTCAACTAAAGAGAGATGTCATTCTTTTTTCTTTCTTCTTCGAAAACAAATTATAGAGACCCGGGTAAATGAGATAAGTAGTTTCTGAAAAGTGGGTTCCGGTAGTGTGGGTAGCTCTCGACATTTTTATATCGGTGTATTTTTAAAACCTATCTTAAGTAAATTTCTTTAATTATTTATATAAATGTTTATTTGTTTATAAAAGATACACTGATTACTAGAAAATTGGGCGATATAAATATAATGATATAAATTGAAATCAAAGAGCGGCTGGCGACTCTACGCTATCGACGGCATAAGGTTAAAAGTAAATCAATATAAACCATTAAGAGGTAGCACTTAAATACAATTACCATCTAAAAATGACAACAAAAAAGCTTATATCAACGTCCAAATTTATGATAACTATTGTTTTAAATATGCTATTATATGTAAGTTTGTAAATAACCGTTCGGAACGTGTTTTAAATTACGTAGGTATGCAGCATAGGTACGACTTTTCCTGTATTAGTTTTCCTACCCAACTCCATGAAATAAAAATGTTTGAAAAATTAAATAATATATCGATAAATGTTTTCGGCCTGGATGAAAAAAATAATTTATATCCATTAAAAATTGTTAAAAAAGAATTAGACGATCATAGAGAACTTTTATTAATAGAAAAAGAAGGTGTAGAGCATTACGTTTATATAAAAAATTTCGATAAATTAGTAACATCCCAATTAACGCGTAATGAACATAGAATAAATATATGTAAAAGATGTTTCATCCATTTTTATTCCATGGAGAAATACGCCGAGCATTTAGCTCAATGCTCTGAAAATAAACCTGCGAGGATCGAATTGCCGGGGGAAAATAATTTTATTTATTTTAAAAATGTAGAGAAAACTCTCAAAGTCTTTGTATAGTGTATCTATGTGTAGTCTATGTACTATGTTTCATACACAGATTTCGAGTGCTACCTCGAACCAGTTTCATCATCATGCCAGCCGAACCCGAGCAATAAATATACGCTTACCAAATCAATACACAAGCCGATTTCCTACTGTATCTACATAAAAAAGAAGAAAGTTTAAAAGAGATCGATGATTCGCTTAGCTCGAATCCAATAATTTATAGAGGTCTCGACGCCGCATCGCATTTTGTGCAAAATCTAAAAGACATTGCCGTCAAAGTGGAAAAAGTTTATAAAAGAAATATAGCAAGGAATCCCCAAACTGATTCGGAGATGGAAGCGTTTAACCAGACCTCCGTCTGTTATATGTGTAACTGTCCGATGAATGGTGATAAAGTAAGGGACCATTGTCACTTAACGGGGAAGTATAGGGGGGCTGCACATTCAAGTTGTAATTTAAGATTCCAAAACCCCAACTTCCTCCCTGTATTTTTACATAATATGTCTGGCTATGATAGTCACTTGTTTGTTAGGGAATTGGGATATGACGAGGAAAGAAACGATGTGATCCCGAATTCTGAAGAAAAGTACATCTCATTTTCTAAATATGTTAGCAATAATTTTAAAATAAGATTCCTGGATTCATATCGATTCTTATCCGACAGCCTCGATTCCCTAGCAAAAATTGTGCCGGATACCCCTACTATAAAATCCTTGTTTAGAAGGGAGGAGGTTGAGGTTTTGAAGAGAAAGGGGGTGTTCCCTTATGATTACATGACAGTCCCCGAAAAATATTCAGAAAATTCAGTACCACCCAAAGAACCTTTTTTTCAATAGTTTAACGCACGTTATATCGAATTAAGTAAATTCGATAAACCAATATATGTTGGCATGACCATTTTAGATATTTCTAAAACAATTATGTATAATCATCATTATGATATTATGTTACCTAAATATGGTCATGCCAATATAAAATTACTTTATATGGATACAGACTCTTTTATTTATTCTTTAAAAACCGACAATTTATGTAATGATGTTTTAAATATGAGACAATATATGATTACATCCAATTATACAACCGATCACTCCTGCTACTCAATCGAAAATAAAAAAGTGATGGGAAAATTTAAGGACAAGGCGAAAGAGGACCCCATCTTAACTTTTATTGGTCTCCGACCAAAAATGTATTATGTAAATATGAAAAACAAAGTTATAAAAAAGTAAAAGGGGTAAGTAGAAAGGTCGTGAAAAAAGAAATTAGTTTTATTGATTTTATTAATTGTCTGAAAGAGCATACAGCATTGCTTCATAAAATGTTACAAATAATATCAAAAGGTCACAAAATTAAAACAGTTGAGATAAGTAAAATTTCTATTTCATCGAACAACAATAAACGTGTGATAATAGAAGATGGAGAGAGCACCCTTGCGTTTGGACACTATAAGCTCGATGAATAGTTCGTCACTAAGGCCTCTGCCGCGGGCTAGAGACCCGGAAGCCGTATGAATGTGTATGAGCCGGGGCCGGGATAGTCGAAACCGTTAGAGTGCGAACGCTTAACATTCTCGAGCCGAACGGTTACGGTTCAAAAAGAAGGACTTGTGTTTGATTCGGGGCCGGGATAGCCGAGAACGTTAGAGTGCGACCCGCTTAACATTCTCAAGCAGAACGGTGACGGTTCAAAAAGACGGACTTGTGTTTGATTCGGGGCCGGGATAGCCGAGAACGTTAGAGTGCGACACGCTTAACATTCTCGATCAGAACGGTGACGGTTCAAAAAGACAGACTGGTGTTTGATTCGGGGCCGGGATAGCCGAGAAAGTTAGAGTGCGACCCGCTTAACATTCTCGAGCAGAACGGTGACGGTTCAAAAAGACAGACTGGTGATTGATTCGGGGCCGGGATAGCCGAGAACGTTAGAGTGCGACCCGCTTAACATTCTCAAACCGAACGGTTACGGTTCTAAAAGGCGCACTTGTGTTAGATACGGGGCCGGGATAGCCGAGAACGTTAGAGTGCGACCCGCTTAACATTCTCGAGCCGAACGGTTACGGTTCAAAAAGACGGACTTGTGTTAGAGTCGGGGCCGGGATAGCCAAGAACGTTAGAGTGCGACCGCATAACAATCTCGAGCCGAACGGTTACGGTTCAATAAGACGGACTTGTGTTTAATTTGGGGCCGGGATAGCCAAGAACGTTACAGTGCGACCGCATAACATTCTCAAGCCGAACGGTTACGGTTCAAAAAGACGGACTTGTGTTAGAGTCGGGGCCGGGATAGCCAAGAACGTTAGAGTGCGACCGCATAACAATCTCGAGCCGAACGGTTACGGTTCAATAAGACGGACTTGTGTTTGATTTGGGGCCGGGATAGCCAAGAACGTTACAGTGCGACCGCATAACATTCTCAAGCCGAACGGTTACGGTTCAAAAAGACGGACTTGTGTTAGAGTCGGGGCCGGGATAGCCAAGAACGTTAGAGTGCGACCGCATAACAATCTCGAGCCGAACGGTTACGGTTCAATAAGACGGACTTGTGTTTGATTTGGGGCCGGGATAGCCAAGAACGTTACAGTGCGACCGCATAACATTCTCGAGCCGAACGGTTACGGTTCAAAAAGACGGACTTGTGTTTGATTTGGGGCCGGGATAGCCAAGAACGTTACAGTGCGACCGCATAACATTCTCAAGCCAAACGGTTACGGTTCAAAGAGAAGGACTTGTGTTAGAGTCGGGGCCGGGATAGCCAAGAACGTTAGAGTGCGACCGCATAACAATCTCGAGCCGAACGGTTACGGTTCAATAAGACGGACTTGTGTTTGATTTGGGGCCGGGATAGCCAAGAACGTTACAGTGCGACCGCATAACATTCTCAAGCCGAACGGTTACGGTTCAAAAAGACGGACTTGTGTTAGAGTCGGGGCCGGGATAGCCAAGAACGTTAGAGTGCGACCGCATAACAATCTCGAGCCGAACGGTTACGGTTCAATAAGACGGACTTGTGTTTGATTTGGGGCCGGGATAGCCAAGAACGTTAGAGTGCGACCGCATAACATTCTCAAGCCGAACGGTTACGGTTCAAAAAGACGGACTTGTGTTAGAGTCGGGGCCGGGATAGCCAAGAACGTTAGAGTGCGACCGCATAACATTCTCAAGCCGAACGGTTACGGTTCAAAAAGACGGACTTGTGTTAGAGTCGGGGCCGGGATAGCCAAGAACGTTACAGTGCGACCGCATAACATTCTCAAGCCGAACGGTTACGGTTCAAAAAGACGGACTTGTGTTAGAGTCGGGGCCGGGATAGCCAAGAACGTGAGAGTGCGACCGCATAACAATCTCGAGCCGAACGGTTACGGTTCAATAAGACGGACTTGTGTTTGATTTGGGGCCGGGATAGCCAAGAACGTTAGAGTGCGACCGCATAACATTCTCAAGCCGAACGGTTACGGTTCAAAAAGACGGACTTGTGTTAGAGTCGGGGCCGGGATAGCCAAGAACGTTAGAGTGCGACCGCATAACATTCTCAAGCCGAACGGTTACGGTTCAAAAAGACGGACTTGTGTTAGAGTCGGGGCCGGGATAGCCAAGAACGTTAGAGTGCGACCGCATAACAATCTCGAGCCGAACGGTTACGGTTCAATAAGACAGACTTGTGTTTGATTTGGGGCCGGGATAGCCAAGAACGTTACAGTGCGACCGCATAACATTCTCAAGCCGAACGGTTACGGTTCAAAAAGACGGACTTGTGTTAGAGTCGGGGCCGGGATAGCCAAGAACGTTAGAGTGGGACCGCATAACAATCTCGAGCCGAACGGTTACGGTTCAATAAGACGGACTTGTGTTTGATTTGGGGCCGGGATAGCCAAGAACGTTACAGTGCGACCGCATAACATTCTCAAGCCGAACGGTTACGGTTCAAAAAGACGGACTTGTGTTAGAGTCGGGGCCGGGATAGCCAAGAACGTTAGAGTGCGACCGCATAACAATCTCGAGCCGAACAGTTACGGTTCAATAAGACGGACTTGTGTTTGATTTGGGGCCGGGATAGCCAAGAACGTTACAGTGCGACCGCATAACATTCTCGAGCCGAACGGTTACGGTTCTAAAAGACGCACTTGTGTTAGATTCGGGGCCGGGATAGCCAAGAACGTTACAGTGCGACCGCATAACATTCTCAAGCCGAACGGTTACGGTTCAAAAAGACGGACTTGTGTTAGAGTCGGGGCCGGGATAGCCAAGAACGTTAGAGTGCGACCGCATAACAATCTCGAGCCGAACGGTTACGGTTCAATAAGACGGACTTGTGTTTGATTTGGGGCCGGGATAGCCAAGAACGTTACAGTGCGACCGCATAACATTCTCAAGCCAAACGGTTACGGTTCAAAAAGAAGGACTTGTGTTAGAGTCGGGGCCGGGATAGCCAAGAACGTTAGAGTGCGACCGCATAACAATCTCGAGCCGAACGGTTACGGTTCAATAAGACGGACTTGTGTTTGATTTGGGGCCGGGATAGCCAAGAACGTTAGAGTGCGACCGCATAACATTCTCAAGCCGAACGGTTACGGTTCAAAAAGACGGACTTGTGTTAGAGTCGGGGCCGGGATAGCCAAGAACGTTAGAGTGCGACCGCATAACAATCTCGAGCCGAACGGTTACGGTTCAATAAGACGGACTTGTGTTTATTTGGGGCCGGGATAGCCAAGAACGTTACAGTGCGACCGCATAACATTCTCAAGCCGAACGGTTACGGTTCAAAAAGACGGACTTGTGTTAGAGTCGGGGCCGGGATAGCCAAGAACGTTAGAGTGCGACCGCATAACAATCTCGAGCCGAACGGTTACGGTTCAATAAGACGGGCTTGTGTTTGATTTGGGGCCGGGATAGCCAAGAACGTTAGAGTGCGACCGCATAACATTCTCAAGCCGAACGGTTACGGTTCAAAAAGACGGACTTGTGTTAGAGTCGGGGCCGGGATAGCCAAGAACGTTAGAGTGCGACCGCATAACAATCTCGAGCCGAACGGTTACGGTTCAATAAGACGGACTTGTGTTTGATTTGGGGCCGGGATAGCCAAGAACGTTACAGTGCGACCGCATAACATTCTCGAGCCGAACGGTTACGGTTCAAAAAGACGGACTTGTGTTAGATTCGGGGCCGGGATAGCCGAGAACGTTAGAGTGCGACCGCATAACAATCTCGAGCCGAACGGTTACGGTTCAATAAGACGGACTTGTGTTTGATTTGGGGCCGGGATAGCCAAGAACGTTAGAGTGCGACCGCATAACATTCTCAAGCCGAACGAGTACGGTTCAAAAAGACGGACTTGTGTTAGAGTCGGGGCCGGGATAGCCAGGAACGTTAGAGTGCGACCGCATAACATTCTCAAGCCGAACGGTTACGGTTCAAAAAGACGGACTTGTGTTAGAGTCGGGGCCGGGATAGCCAAGAACGTTACAGTGCGACCGCATAACATTCTCGAGCCGAACGGTTACGGTTCAAAAAGACGCGCTTGTTTTTGATTCGGGGCCAGGATAGCCGAGAACGTTCGAGTGCGACCGGCTTAACATTCTCGGGCCGAACGGTGACGGTTCAATAAGACGGACTTGTGTTTGATTCGGGGCCGGGATAGCCGAGAACGTTAGAGTGCGACCCGCTTAACATTCTCGAGCCGAACGGTGACGGTTCTAAAAGACGCACTTGTGTTTGATTCGGGGCCGGGATAGCCGAGAACGTTAGAGTGCGACCCGCTTAACATTCTCGAGCCGAACGGTTACGGTTCAAAAAGACGCACTTGTGTTAGATTCGGGGCCGGGATATCGAGAACGTTAGAGTGCGACCGCTTAACATTCTCGAGCCGAACGGTTACGGTTCAAAAAGGCGGACCTGTATTTGATTCGTGGCCAGGATAGCCGAGAACGTTCGAGTGCGACCCGCTTAACATTCTCGGGCCGAACGGTGACGGTTCAATAAGACGGACTTGTGTTTGATTCGGGGCCGGGATAGCCGAGAACGTTAGAGTGCGACCCGCTTAACATTCTCGAGCCGAACGGTTACGGTTCAAAAAGACGAACTTGTGTTAGATTCGGGGCCGGGATAGCCGAGAACGTTAGAGTGCGACCGCATAACATTCTCTAGCCGAACGGTTACGGTTCAAAAAGACGGACTTGTGTTTGATTCAGGGCCGGGATAGCCGAGAACGTTAGAGTGCGACCCGCTTAACATTCTCGAGCCGAACGGTTACGGTTCTAAAAGACGCACTTGTGTTAGATTCGGGGCCGGGATAGCCGAGAACTATAGAGTGCGACCTCATAACATTCTCGAGCCGAACGGTTACGGTTCAAAAAGACGGGCTTGTTTTTGATTCGGGGCCAGGATAGCCGAGAACGTTCGAGTGCGACCCGCTTAACATTCTCGGGCCGAACGGTGACGGTTTAATAAGACTGACTTGTGTTTGATTCGGGGCCGGGATAGCCGAGAACGTTAGAGTGCGACCCGCTTAACATTCTCGAGCCGAACGGTTACGGTTCAAAAAGACGGACTTGTGTTAGATTCGGGGCCGGGATAGCCAAGAATGTTAGAGTGCGACCCGCTTAACATTCTCGAGCCGAACGGTTACGGTTCTAAAAGGCGCACTTGTGTTAGATTCGGTGCCGGGATAGCCGAGAACGTTAGAGTGCGACCCGCTTAACATTCTCGAGCCGAACGGTTACGGTTTAAAAAGACGGACTTGTGTTAGATTCGGGGCCGGGATAGCAGAGAACGTTAGAGTGCAACCCGCTTAATATTTTCGAGCCGAAAAGTTACGGTTCAAAAATACGGACTGGTGTTTGATTTGGGGCCGGGATAGCCAAGAAGGTTAGAGTGCGACCCGCTTAACATTCTCGAGCCGAACGGTTACGGTTCAAAAAGACGCACTTGTGTTAGATTCGGGGCCGGGATAGCCGAGAACGTTAGAGTGCGACCGCATAACAATCTCGAGCTGAACGGTTACAGTTCAATAAGACGGACTTGTGTTTGATTCGGGGCCGGGATAGCCGAGAACGTTAGAGTGCGACCCGCATAACATTCTCGAGCCGAACGGTTACGGTTCTAAAAGACGCACTTGTGTTAGATTCGGGGCCGGGATAGCCGAGAACGTTAGAGGGCGACCGCTTAACATTCTCGAGCCGAACGGTTACGGTTCAAAAAGGCGGACTTGTGTTTGATTCGTGGCCGGGATAGCCGAGAACGTTAGAGTGCGACCCGCTTAACATTCTGGAGCCGAACGGTTACGGTTTAAAAAGACGAACTTATGTCTAATTCGGGGCCGGGATAGCCGAGAACGTTAGAGTGCGACCCGCTTAACATTCTCGAGCCGAACGGTAATGGTTCAAAAAGACGGACTTGTTTGATTCGGGGCCGGAATAGCAGAGAATGTTAGAGTGCGACCCGCTTAACATTTTCGAGCCGAAAGGTTACGGTTTAAAAAGACGGACTTGTGTTTGATTCGGGGCCGGGATAGCCGAGAACGTTAGAGTGCGACCCGCTTAACATTCTCGAGCCGAATGGTTACGGTTCAAAAAGAAGGACTTGTGTTTGATTTGGGGCCAGGATAGCCGAGAACGTTAGAGTGCGACCCGCTTAACATTCTCGAGCAGAACGGTTACGGTTCAAAAAGACGGACTTGTGTTTGATTCGGGGCCGGGATAGCCGAGAACGTTAGAGTGCAACCGCATAACATTCTCGAGCCGAACGGTTACGGTTCAAAAAGACGGACTTGTGTTTGATTCGGGTCTGGTATTGCCGAGAACGTTAGAGTGCGACCGCATAACATTCTCGAGCCGAAGGTTAGGGTTCAAAAAGACGGACTTGTGTTTGATTCGTGGCCGGGATAGCCGAGAACGTTAGAGTGCGACCCGCTTAACATTCTGGATCCGAACGGTTACGGTTTAAAAAGACGGACTTATGTCTAATTCGGGGCCGGGATAGCCGAGAACGTAAGAGTGCGACCGCTTAACATTCTCGAGCCGAACGGTTAGGGTTCAGAAAGACGGACTAGTGTTTGATTCGGGGCAGGGATGGCCGAGAACGTTAGAGTGCGACCCGCTTAACATTCTCGAGCCGAACGGTTACGGTTCAAAAAGACGCACTTGTGTTTGATTCGTGGCCGGGATAGCCGAGAACGTTAGAGTGCGACCCGCTTAACATTCTGGATCCGAACGGTTACGGTTTAAAAAGACGGACTTATGTTTAATTCGGGGCCGGGATAGCCGAGAACGTAAGAGTGCGACCGCTTAACATTCTCGAGCCGAACGGTTAGGGTTCAGAAAGACGGACTAGCGTTTGATTCGGGGCAGGGATGGCCGAGAACGTTAGAGTGCGACCCGCTTAACATTCTCGAGCCGAACGGTTACGGTTCAAAAAGACGCACTTGTGTTAGATTCGGGGCCGGGATAGCCGATAACGTTAGAGTGCGACCGCATAACAATCTCGAGCCGAACGGTTACAGTTCAAAAATACGGACTGGTGTTTGATTTGGGGCCGGGATAGCCAAGAATGTTAGAGTGCGACCCGCTTAACATTCTCGAGCCGAACGGTTACGGTTCTAAAAGGCGCACTTGTGTTAGATTCGGTGCCGGGATTGCCGAGAACGTTAGAGTGCGACCCGCTTAACATTCTCGAGCCGAACGGTTACGGTTTAAAAAGACGGACTTGTGTTAGATTCGGGGCCGGGATAGCAGAGAACGTTAGAGTGCAACCGCATAACAATCTCGAGCCGAACGGTTACGGTTCAATAAGACGGACTTGTGTTTGATTTGGGGCCGGGATAGCCAAGAACGTTACAGTGCGACCGCATAACATTCTCGAGCCGAACGGTTACGGTTCAAAAAGACGGACTTGTGTTAGATTCGGGGCCGGGATAGCCAAAAACGTTACAGTGCGACCGCATAACATTCTCAAGCCGCACGGTTACGGTTCAAAAAGACGGACTTGTGTTAGAGTCGGGGCCGGGATAGCCAAGAACGTTAGAGTGCGACCGCATAACAATCTCGAGCCGAACGGTTACGGTTCAATAAGACGGACTTGTGTTTGATTTGGGGCCGGGATAGCCAAGAACGTTAGAGTGCGACCGCATAACATTCTCAAGCCGAACGGTTACGGTTCAAAAAGACGGACTTGTGTTAGAGTCGGGGCCGGGATGGCCAAGAACGTTAGAGTGCGACCGCATAACATTCTCGAGCCGAACGGTTACGGTTCAAAAAGACGGACTTGTGTTAGAGTCGGGGCCGGGATAGCCAAGAACGTTAGAGTGCGACCGCATAACAATCTCGAGCCAAACGGTTACGGTTCAATAAGACGGACTTGTGTTTGATTTGGGGCCGGGATAGCCAAGAACGTTACAGTGCGACCGCATAACATTCTCAAGCCGAACGGTTACGGTTCAAAAAGACGGACTTGTGTTAGAGTCGGGGCCGGGATAGCCAAGAACGTTAGAGTGCGACCGCATAACAATCTCGAGCCGAACGGTTACGGTTCAATAAGACGGACTTGTGTTTGATTTGGGGCCGGGATAGCCAAGAACGTTACAGTGCGACCGCATAACATTCTCAAGCCGAACGGTTACGGTTCAAAAAGACGGACTTGTGTTAGAGTCGGGGCCGGGATAGCCAAGAACGTTAGAGTGCGACCGCATAACAATCTCGAGCTGAACGGTTACGGTTCAATAAGACGGACTTGTGTTTGATTTGGGGCCGGGATAGCCAAGAACGTTACAGTGCGACCGCATAACATTCTCAAGCCGAACGGTTACGGTTCAAAAAGACGGACTTGTGTTAGAGTCGGGGCCGGGATAGCCAAGAACGTTAGAGTGCGACCGCATAACAATCTCGAGCCGAACGGTTACGGTTCAAAAAGACGGACTTGTGTTTGATTTGGGGCCGGGATATCCAAGAACGTTAGAGTGCGACCGCATAACAATCTCGAGCCAAACGGTTACGGTTCAAAAAGAAGGACTTGTGTTAGAGTCGGGGCCGGGATAGCCAAGAACGTTAGAGTGCGACCGCATAACAATCTCGAGCCGAACGGTTACGGTTCAATAAGACGGACTTGTGTTAGAGTCGGGGCCGGGATAGCCAAGAACGTTAGAGTGCGACCGCATAACAATCTCGAGCCGAACGGTTACGGTTCAATAAGACGGACTTGTGTTTGATTTGGGGCCGGGATAGCCAAGAACGTTACAGTGCGACCGCATAACATTCTCGAGCCGAACGGTTACGGTTCAAAAAGACGGACTTGTGTTAGATTCGGGGCCGGGATAGCCGAGAACGTTAGAGTGCGACCGCATAACAATCTCGAGCCGAACGGTTACGGTTCAATAAGACGGACTTGTGTTTGATTTGGGGCCGGGATAGCCAAGAACGTTAGAGTGTGACCGCATAACATTCTCAAGCCTAACGAGTACGGTTCAAAAAGACGGACTTGTGTTAGAGTCGGGGCCGGGATAGCCAAGAACGTTAGAGTGCGACCGCATAACATTCTCAAGCCGAACGGTTACGGTTCAAAAAGACGGACTTGTGTTAGAGTCGGGGCCGGGATAGCCAAGAACGTTACAGTGCGACCGCATAACATTCTCGAGCCGAACGGTTACGGTTCAAAAAGACGCGCTTGTTTTTGATTCGGGGCCAGGATAGCCGAGAACGTTCGAGTGCGACCGGCTTAACATTCTCGGGCCGAACGGTGACGGTTCAATAAGACGGACTTGTGTTTGATTCGGGGCCGGGATAGCCGAGAACGTTAGAGTGCGACCCGCTTAACATTCTCGAGCCGAACGGTGACGGTTCTAAAAGACGCACTTGTGTTTGATTCGGGGCCGGGATAGCCGAGAACGTTAGAGTGCGACCCGCTTAACATTCTCGAGCCGAACGGTTACGGTTCAAAAAGACGCACTTGTGTTAGATTCGGGGCCGGGATATCGAGAACGTTAGAGTGCGACCGCTTAACATTCTCGAGCCGAACGGTTACGGTTCAAAAAGGCGGACCTGTATTTGATTCGTGGCCAGGATAGCCGAGAACGTTCGAGTGCGACCCGCTTAACATTCTCGGGCCGAACGGTGACGGTTCAATAAGACGGACTTGTGTTTGATTCGGGGCCGGGATAGCCGAGAACGTTAGAGTGCGACCCGCTTAACATTCTCGAGCCGAACGGTTACGGTTCAAAAAGACGAACTTGTGTTAGATTCGGGGCCGGGATAGCCGAGAACGTTAGAGTGCGACCGCATAACATTCTCTAGCCGAACGGTTACGGTTCAAAAAGACGGACTTGTGTTTGATTCAGGGCCGGGATAGCCGAGAACGTTAGAGTGCGACCCGCTTAACATTCTCGAGCCGAACGGTTACGGTTCTAAAAGACGCACTTGTGTTAGATTCGGGGCCGGGATAGCCGAGAACTATAGAGTGCGACCGCATAACATTCTCGAGCCGAACGGTTACGGTTCAAAAAGACGGGCTTGTTTTTGATTCGGGGCCAGGATAGCCGAGAACGTTCGAGTGCGACCCGCTTAACATTCTCGGGCCGAACGGTGACGGTTTAATAAGACTGACTTGTGTTAGAGTCGGGGCCGGGATAGCCAAGAACGTTACAGTGCGACCGCATAACATTCTCGAGCCGAACGGTTACGGTTCAAAAAGACGCGCTTGTTTTTGATTCGGGGCCAGGATAGCCGAGAACGTTCGAGTGCGACCGGCTTAACATTCTCGGGCCGAACGGTGACGGTTCAATAAGACGGACTTGTGTTTGATTCGGGGCCGGGATAGCCGAGAACGTTAGAGTGCGACCCGCTTAACATTCTCGAGCCGAACGGTTAGGGTTCAGAAAGACGGACTAGTGTTTGATTCGGGGCAGGGATGGCCGAGAACGTTAGAGTGCGACCCGCTTAACATTCTCGAGCCGAACGGTTACGGTTCAAAAAGACGCACTTGTGTTAGATTCGGGGCCGGGATAGCCGATAACGTTAGAGTGCGACCGCATAACAATCTCGAGCCGAACGGTTACAGTTCAAAAATACGGACTGGTGTTTGATTTGGGGCCGGGATAGCCAAGAATGTTAGAGTGCGACCCGCTTAACATTCTCGAGCCGAACGGTTACGGTTCTAAAAGGCGCACTTGTGTTAGATTCGGTGCCGGGATTGCCGAGAACGTTAGAGTGCGACCCGCTTAACATTCTCGAGCCGAACGGTTACGGTTTAAAAAGACGGACTTGTGTTAGATTCGGGGCCGGGATAGCAGAGAACGTTAGAGTGCAACCGCATAACAATCTCGAGCCGAACGGTTACGGTTCAATAAGACGGACTTGTGTTTGATTTGGGGCCGGGATAGCCAAGAACGTTACAGTGCGACCGCATAACATTCTCGAGCCGAACGGTTACGGTTCAAAAAGACGGACTTGTGTTAGATTCGGGGCCGGGATAGCCAAAAACGTTACAGTGCGACCGCATAACATTCTCAAGCCGAACGGTTACGGTTCAAAAAGACGGACTTGTGTTAGAGTCGGGGCCGGGATAGCCAAGAACGTTAGAGTGCGACCGCATAACAATCTCGAGCCGAACGGTTACGGTTCAATAAGACGGACTTGTGTTAGAGTCGGGGCCGGGATGGCCAAGAACGTTAGAGTGCGACCGCATAACATTCTCAAGCCGAACGGTTACGGTTCAAAAAGACGGACTTGTGTTAGAGTCGGGGCCGGGATAGCCAAGAACGTTAGAGTGCGACCGCATAACAATCTCGAGCCGAACGGTTACGGTTCAATAAGACGGACTTGTGTTTGATTTGGGGCCGGGATAGCCAAGAACGTTACAGTGCGACCGCATAACATTCTCAAGCCGAACGGTTACGGTTCAAAAAGACGGACTTGTGTTAGAGTCGGGGCCGGGATAGCCAAGAACGTTAGAGTGCGACCGCATAACAATCTCGAGCCGAACGGTTACGGTTCAATAAGACGGACTTGTGTTTGATTTGGGGCCGGGATAGCCAAGAACGTTACAGTGCGACCGCATAACATTCTCAAGC
Source organism: Aelia acuminata (assembly GCA_911387785.2). Lineage (NCBI taxonomy): Eukaryota > Metazoa > Arthropoda > Insecta > Hemiptera > Pentatomidae > Aelia > Aelia acuminata. Next base: position 154,217,617 of record OU426978.1, on the reverse strand, counting down.
CGAACGGTTACGGTTCAAAAAGACGGACTTGTGTTAGAGTCGGGGCCGGGATAGCCAAGAACGTTAGAGTGCGACCGCATAACAATCTCGAGCTGAACGGTTACGGTTCAATAAGACGGACTTGTGTTTGATTTGGGGCCGGGATAGCCAAGAACGTTACAGTGCGACCGCATAACATTCTCAAGCCGAACGTTTACGGTTCAAAAAGACGGACTTGTGTTAGAGTCGGGGCCGGGATAGCCAAGAACGTTAGAGTGCGACCGCATAACAATCTCGAGCCGAACGGTTACGGTTCAATAAGACGGACTTGTGTTAGAGTCGGGGCCGGGATAGCCAAGAACGTTAGAGTGCGACCGCATAACAATCTCGAGCCGAACGGTTACGGTTCAAAAAGGCGGACCTGTATTTGATTCGTGGCCAGGATAGCCGAGAACGTTCGAGTGCGACCCGCTTAACATTCTCGGGCCGAACGGTGACGGTTCAAAAAGACGGACTTGTGTTTGATTCGGGGCCGGGATAGCCGAGAACGTTAGAGTGCGACCCGCTTAACATTCTCGAGCCGAACGGTTACGGTTCAAAAAGACGAACTTGTGTTAGATTCGTGGCCGGGATAGCCGAGAACGTTAGAGTGCGACCCGCTTAACATTCTGGAGCCGAACGGTTACGGTTTAAAAAGACGAACTTATGTCTAATTCGGGGCCGGGTTAGCCGAGAACGTTAGAGTGCGACCCGCTTAACATTCTCGAGCCGAACGGTAATGGTTCAAAAAGACGGACTTGTGTTTGATTCGGGGCCGGAATAGCAGAGAACGTTAGAGTGCGACCCGCTTAACATTTTCGAGCCGAAAGATTACGGTTTAAAAAGACGGATTTGTGTTTGATTCGGGGCCGGGATAGCCGAGAACGTTAGAGTGCGACCCGCTTAACATTCTCGAGCCGAATGGTTACGGTTCAAAAAGAAGGACTTGTGTTTGATTTGGGGCCAGGATAGCCGAGAACGTTAGAGTGCGACCCGCTTAACATTCTCGAGCCGAACGGTTACGGTTCAAAAAGACGGACTTGTGTTTGATTCGGGGCCGGGATAGCCGAGAACGTTAGAGTGCGACCGCATAACATTCTCGAGCCGAACGGTTACGGTTCAAAAAGACGGACTTGTGTTTGATTCGGGTCTGGTATTGCCGAGAACGTTAGAGTGCGACCGCATAACATTCTCGAGCCGAAGGTTAGGGTTCAAAAAGACGGACTAGTATTTGATTCGAGGCCGGGATAGCCGAGAACATTAGAGTGCGACCCGCTTACAATTCTCGAGCCGAACGGTTATGGTTCAAAAAGACGTCTTGTGTTAGAATTGGGGCCGGGATAGCCGAGAACGTTAGAGTGCGACCGCTTAACATTCTCGAGCCGAACGGTTACGGTTCAAAAAGGCGGACTTGTGTTTGATTCGGGGCCGGGATAGCCGAGAACGTTAGAGTGCGACCCGCTTAACATTCTGGAGCCGAACGGTTAGGGTTCAAAAAGACGGACTAGTGTTTGATTCGGGGCCGAGATGGCCGAGAACGTTAGAGTGCGACCCGCTTAACATTCTCGAGCCGAACGGTTACGGTTCAAAAAGACGCACTTGTGTTAGATTCGGGGCCGGGATAGCCGAGAACGTTAGAGTGCGACCGCATAACAATCTCGAGCCGAACGGTTACGGTTCAAAAATACGGACTGGTGTTTGATTTGGGGCCGGGGTAGCCAAGAACGTTCGAGTGCGACCCGCTTAACATTCTCGGGCCGAACGGTGACGGTTCAATAAGACGGACTTGTGTTTGATTCGGGGCCGGGATAGCCGAGAACGATAGAGTGCGACCCGCTTAACATTCTCGAGCCGAACGGTTACGGTTCTAAAAGACGCACTTGTGTTAGATTCGGGGCCGGGATATCGAGAACGTTAGAGTGCGATCGCTTAACACTTTCGAGCCGAACGGTTACGGTTCAAAAAGGCGGACCTGTATTTGATTCGTTGCCGGGATAGCCGAGAACGTTAGAGTGCGACCCGCTTAACATTCTCAAGCCGAACGGTTACGGTTCAAAAAGACGCACTTGTGTTAGATTCGGGGCCGGGATAGCCGAGAACGTTAGAGTGCGACCGCATAACAATCTCGAGCCGAACGGTTACGGTTCAATAAGACGGACTTGTGTTTGATTCGGGGCCGGGATAGCCGAGAACGTTAGAGTGCGACCCGCTTAACATTCTGGAGCCGAACGGTTACGGTTTAAAAAGACGGACTTATATCTAATTCGGGGCCGGGATAGCCGAGAACGTTAGAGTGCGACCCGCTTAACATTCTCGAGCCGAACGGTAATGGTTCAAAAAGACGGACTTGTGTTTGATTCGGGGCCGGGATAGCCGAGAACGTTCGAGTGCGACCCGCTTAACATTCTGGAGCCGAACGGTTACGGTTTAAAAAGACGGACTTATGTCTAATTCAGGGCCAGGATAGCCGAGAACGTTAGAGTGCGACCCGCTTAACATTCTCGAGCCGAACGGTTACGGTTCAAAAAGACGGACTTGTGTTAGATTCGGGGCCGGGATAGCCGAGAACGTTAGAGTGCGACCGCATAACAATCTCGAGCCGAACGGTTACGGTTCAATAAGACGGACTTGTGTTTGATTCGGGGCCGGGATAGCCGAGAACGTTAGAGTGCGACCCGCATAACATTCTCGAGCCGAACGGTTACGGTTCAAAAAGACGGACTTGTGTTTGATTCGGGTCTGGTATTGCCGAGAACGTTAGAGTGCGACCGCATAACATTCTCGAGCCGAAGGTTAGGGTTCAAAAAGACGGACTAGTATTTGATTCGAGGCCGGGATAGCCGAGAACGTTAGAGTGCGACCCGCTTAACATTCTCGAGCCGAACGGTTACGGTTCAAAAAGACGCACTTGTGTTAGATTCGGGGCCGGGATAGCCGAGAACGTTAGAGTGCGACCGCATAACAATCTCGAGCCGAACGGTTACGGTTCAATAAGACGGACTTGTGTTTGATTCGGGGCCGGGATAGCCGAGAACGTTAGAGTGCGACCCGCTTAACATTCTGGAGCCGAACGGTTACGGTTTAAAAAGACGGACTTATATCTAATTCGGGGCCGGGATAGCCGAGAACGTTAGAGTGCGACCCGCTTAACATTCTCGAGCCGAACGGTAATGGTTCAAAAAGACGGACTTGTGTTTGATTCGGGGCCGGGATAGCCGAGAACGTTCGAGTGCGACCCGCTTAACATTCTGGAGCCGAACGGTTACGGTTTAAAAAGACGGACTTATGTCTAATTCAGGGCCAGGATAGCCAAGAACGTTAGAGTGCGACCCGCTTAACATTCTCGAGCCGAACGGTTACGGTTCAAAAAGACGCACTTGTGTTAGATTCGGGGCCGGGATAGCCGAGAACGTTAGAGTGCGACCGCATAACAATCTCGAGCCGAACGGTTACGGTTCAATAAGACGGACTTGTGTTTGATTCGGGGCCGGGATAGCCGAGAACGTTAGAGTGCGACCCGCATAACATTCTCGAGCCGAACGGTTACGGTTCAAAAAGACGGACTTGTGTTTGATTCGGGTCTGGTATTGCCGAGAACGTTAGAGTGCGACCGCATAACATTCTCGAGCCGAAGGTTAGGGTTCAAAAAGACGGACTAGTATTTGATTCGAGGCCGGGATAGCCGAGAACATTAGAGTGCGACCCGCTTACAATTCTCGAGCCGAACGGTTATGGTTCAAAAAGACGTCTTGTGTTAGAATTGGGGCCGGGATAGCCGAGAACGTTAGAGTGCGACCGCTTAACATTCTCGAGCCGAACGGTTACGGTTCAAAAAGGCGGACTTGTGTTTGATTCGTGGCCGGGATAGCCGAGAACGTTAGAGTGCGACCCGCTTAACATTCTGGAGCCGAACGGTTACGGTTTAAAAAGACGGACTTATGTCTAATTCGGGGCCGGGTTAGCCGAGAACGTTAGAGTGCGACCGCTTAACATTCTCGAGCCGAACGGTTAGGGTTCAAAAAGACGGACTAGTGTTTGATTCGGGGCCGGGATGGCCGAGAACGTTAGAGTGCGACCCGCTTAACATTCTCGAGCCGAACGGTTACGGTTCAAAAAGACGCACTTGTGTTAGATTCGGGGCCGGGATAGCCGAGAACGTTAGAGTGCGACCGCATAACAATCTCGAGCCGAAAGGTTACGGTTCAAAAATACGGACTGGTGTTTGATTTGGGGCCGGGGTAGCCAAGAACGTTCGAGTGCGACCCGCTTAACATTCTCGGGCCGAACGGTGACGGTTCAATAAGACGGACTTGTGTTTGATTCGGGGCCGGGATAGCCGAGAACGATAGAGTGCGACCCGCTTAACATTCTCGAGCCGAACGGTTACGGTTCTAAAAGACGCACTTGTGTTAGATTCGGGGCCGGGATATCGAGAACGTTAGAGTGCGATCGCTTAACATTCTCGAGCCGAACGGTTACGGTTCAAAAAGGCGGACCTGTATTTGATTCGTTGCCGGGATAGCCGAGAACGTTAGAGTGCGACCCGCTTAACATTCTCGAGCAGAACGGTTACGGTTCAAAAAGACGGACTTGTGTTAGATTCGGGGCCGGGATAGCCGAGAACGTTAGAGTGCGACCGCATAACAATCTCGAGCCGAACGGTTACGGTTCAATAAGACGGACTTGTGTTTGATTCGGGGCCGGGATAGCCGAGAACGTTAGAGTGCGACCCGCTTAACATTCTGGAGCCGAACGGTTACGGTTTAAAAAGACGGACTTATATCTAATTCGGGGCCGGGATAGCCGAGAACGTTAGAGTGCGACCCGCTTAACATTCTCGAGCCGAACGGTAATGGTTCAAAAAGACGGACTTGTGTTTGATTCGGGGCCGGGATAGCCGAGAACGTTAGAGTGCGACCCGCTTAACATTCTCGAGCCGAACGGTTACGGTTTAAAAAGACGGACTTATGTCTAATTCAGGGCCAGGATAGCCGAGAACGTTAGAGTGCGACCCGCTTAACATTCTCGAGCCGAACGGTTACGGTTCAAAAAGACGCACTTGTGTTAGATTCGGGGCCGGGATAGCCGAGAACGTTAGAGTGCGACCGCATAACAATCTCGAGCCGAACGGTTACGGTTCAATAAGACGGACTTGTGTTTGATTCGGGGCCGGGATAGCCGAGAACGTTAGAGTGCGACCCGCATAACATTCTCGAGCCGAACGGTTACGGTTCTAAAAGACGCACTTGTGTTAGATTCGGGGCCGGGATAGCCGAGAACGTTAGAGTGCGACCGCTTAACATTCTCGAGCCGAACGGTTACGGTTCAAAAAGGCGGACTTGTGTTTGATTCGTGGCCGGGATAGCCGAGAACGTTAGAGTGCGACCCGCTTAACATTCTGGAGCCGAACGGTTACGGTTTAAAAAGACGGACTTATATCTAATTCGGGGCCGGGATAGCCGAGAACGTTAGAGTGCGACCCGCTTAACATTCTCGAGCCGAACGGTAATGGTTCCAAAAGACGGACTTGTGTTTGATTCGGGGCCGGAATAGCAGAGAACGTTAAAGTGCGACCCGCTTAACATTTTCGAGCCGAAAGGTTACGGTTTAAAAAGACGGACTTGTGTTTGATTCGGGGCCGGGATAGCCGAGAACGTTCGAGTGCGACCCGCTTAACATTCTCGGGCCGAACGGTGACGTTTCAATAAGACGGACTTGTGTTTGATTCGGGGCCGGGATAGCCGAGAACGATAGAGTGCGACCCGCTTAACATTCTCGAGCCGAACGGTAATGGTTCAAAAAGACGGACTTGTGTTTGATTCGGGGCCGGAATAGCAGAGAACGTTAGAGTGCGACCCGCTTAACATTTTCGAGCCGAAAGGTTACGGTTCAAAAAGGCGGACTTGTGTTTGATTCGTGGCCGGGATAGCCGAGAACGTTAGAGTGCGACCCGCTTAACATTCTGGAGACGAACGGTTATGGTTCAAAAAGACGTCTTGTGTTAGAATTGGGGCCGGGATAGCCGAGAACGTTAGAGTGCGACCGCTTAACATTCTCGAGCCGAACGGTTACGGTTCAAAAAGGCGGACTTGTGTTTGATTCGTGGCCGGGATAGCCGAGAACGTTAGAGTGCGACCCGCTTAACATTCTGGATCCGAACGGTTACGGTTCAAAAAGACGGACTAGTGTTTGATTCGGGGCCGGGATGGCCGAGAACGTTAGAGTGCGACCCGCTTAACATTCTCGAGCCGAACGGTTACGGTTCAAAAAGACGCACTTGTGTTAGATTCGGGGCCGGGATAGCCGAGAACGTTAGAGTGCGACCGCATAACAATCTCGAGCCGAACGGTTACAGTTCAAAAATACGGACTGGTGTTTGATTTGGGGCCGGGATAGCCAAGAACGTTCGAGTGCGACCCGCTTAACATTCTCGGGCCGAACGGTGACGGTTCAATAAGACGGACTTGTGTTTGATTCGGGGCCGGGATAGCCGAGAACGATAGAGTGCGACCCGCTTAACATTCTGGAGCCGAACGGTTACGGTTTAAAAAGACGGACTTATGTCTAATTCAGGGCCAGGATAGCCGAGAACGTTAGAGTGCGACCCGCTTAACATTCTCGAGCCGAACGGTTACGGTTCAAAAAGACGCACTTGTGTTAGATTCGGGGCCGGGATAGCCGAGAACGTTAGAGTGCGACCGCATAACAATCTCGAGCCGAACGGTTACGGTTCAATAAGACGGACTTGTGTTTGATTCGGGGCCGGGATAGCCGAGAACGTTAGAGTGCGACCCGCATAACATTCTCGAGCCGAACGGTTACGGTTCTAAAAGACGCACTTGTGTTAGATTCGGGGCCGGGATAGCCGAGAACGTTAGAGTGCGACCGCTTAACATTCTCGAGCCGAACGGTTACGGTTCAAAAAGGCGGACTTGTGTTTGATTCGGGGCCGGGATAGCCGAGAACGTTAGAGTGCGACCCGCTTAACATTCTGGAGCCGAACGGTTACGGTTTAAAAAGACGGACTTATGTCTAATTCGGGGCCGGGATAGCCGAGAACGTTAGAGTGCGACCCGCTTAACATTCTCGAGCCGAACGGTAATGGTTCCAAAAGACGGACTTGTGTTTGATTCGGGGCCGGAATAGCAGAGAACGTTAAAGTGCGACCCGCTTAACATTTTCGAGCCGAAAGGTTACGGTTTAAAAAGACGGACTTGTGTTTGATTCGGGGCCGGGATAGCCGAGAACGTTCGAGTGCGACCCGCTTAACATTCTCGGGCCGAACGGTGACGATTCAATAAGACGGACTTGTGTTTGATTCGGGGCCGGGATAGCCGAGAACGATAGAGTGCGACCCGCTTAACATTCTCGAGCCGAACGGTAATGGTTCAAAAAGACGGACTTGTGTTTGATTCGGGGCCGGAATAGCAGAGAACGTTAGAGTGCGACCCGCTTAACATTTTCGAGCCGAAAGGTTACGGTTCAAAAAGGCGGACTTGTGTTTGATTCGTGGCCGGGATAGCCGAGAACGTTAGAGTGCGACCCGCTTAACATTCTGGAGACGAACGGTTATGGTTCAAAAAGACGTCTTGTGTTAGAATTGGGGCCGGGATAGCCGAGAACGTTAGAGTGCGACCGCTTAACATTCTCGAGCCGAACGGTTACGGTTCAAAAAGGCGGACTTGTGTTTGATTCGTGGCCGGGATAGCCGAGAACGTTAGAGTGCGACCCGCTTAACATTCTGGATCCGAACGGTTACGGTTCAAAAAGACGGACTAGTGTTTGATTCGGGGCCGGGATGGCCGAGAACGTTAGAGTGCGACCCGCTTAACATTCTCGAGCCGAACGGTTACGGTTCAAAAAGACGCACTTGTGTTAGATTCGGGGCCGGGATAGCCGAGAACGTTAGAGTGCGACCGCATAACAATCTCGAGCCGAACGGTTACAGTTCAAAAATACGGACTGGTGTTTGATTTGGGGCCGGGATAGCCAAGAACGTTCGAGTGCGACCCGCTTAACATTCTCGGGCCGAACGGTGACGGTTCAATAAGACGGACTTGTGTTTGATTCGGGGCCGGGATAGCCGAGAACGATAGAGTGCGACCCGCTTAACATTCTCGAGCCGAACGGTTACGGTTCTAAAAGACGCACTTGTGTTAGATTCGGGGCCGGGATAGCCGAGAACGTTAGAGTGCGACCCGCTTAACTTCCTCGAGCCGAACGGTTACGGTTCAAAAAGACGGACTTGTGTTAGATTCGGGGCCGGGATAGCCAAGAATGTTAGAGTGCGACCCGCTTAACATTCTCGAGCCGAACGGTTACGGTTCTAAAAAGACGGACTTGTGTTAGATTCGTGGCCGGGATAGCCGAGAACGTTAGAGTGCGACCCGCTTAACATTCTGGAGCCGAACGGTTACGGTTTAAAAAGACGAACTTATGTCTAATTCGGGGCCGGGTTAGCCGAGAACGTTAGAGTGCGACCCGCTTAACATTCTCGAGCCGAACGGTAATGGTTCAAAAAGACGGACTTGTGTTTGATTCGGGGCCGGAATAGCAGAGAACGTTAGAGTGCGACCCGCTTAACATTTTCGAGCCGAAAGATTACGGTTTAAAAAGACGGATTTGTGTTTGATTCGGGGCCGGGATAGCCGAGAACGTTAGAGTGCGACCCGCTTAACATTCTCGAGCCGAATGGTTACGGTTCAAAAAGAAGGACTTGTGTTTGATTTGGGGCCAGGATAGCCGAGAACGTTAGCGTGCGACCCGCTTAACATTCTCGAGCAGAACGGTTACGGTTCAAAAAGACGGACTTGTGTTTGATTCGGGGCCGGGATAGCCGAGAACGTTAGAGTGCGACCGCATAACATTCTCGAGCCGAACGGTTACGGTTCAAAAAGACGGACTTGTGTTTGATTCGGGTCTGGTATTGCCGAGAACGTTAGAGTGCGACCGCATAACATTCTCGAGCCGAAGGTTAGGGTTCAAAAAGACGGACTAGTATTTGATTCGAGGCCGGGATAGCCGAGAACATTAGAGTGCGACCCGCTTACAATTCTCGAGCCGAACGGTTATGGTTCAAAAAGACGTCTTGTGTTAGAATTGGGGCCGGGATAGCCGAGAACGTTAGAGTGCGACCGCTTAACATTCTCGAGCCGAACGGTTACGGTTCAAAAAGGCGGACTTGTGTTTGATTCGTGGCCGGGATAGCCGAGAACGTTAGAGTGCGACCCGCTTAACATTCTGGAGCCGAACGGTTACGGTTTAAAAAGACGGACTTATGTCTAATTCGGGGCCGGGATAGCCGAGAACGTTAGAGTGCGACCGCTTAACATTCTCGAGCAGAACGGTTAGGGTTCAAAAAGACGGACTAGTGTTTGATTCGGGGCCGGGATGGCCGAGAACGTTAGAGTGCGACCCGCTTAACATTCTCGAGCCGAACGGTTACGGTTCAAAAAGACGCACTTGTGTTAGATTCGGGGCCGGGATAGCCGAGAACGTTAGAGTGCGACCGCATAACAATCTCGAGCCGAACGGTTACGGTTCAAAAATACGGACTGGTGTTTGATTTGGGGCCGGGGTAGCCAAGAACGTTCGAGTGCGACCCGCTTAACATTCTCGGGCCGAACGGTGACGGTTCAATAAGACGGACTTGTGTTTGATTCGGGGCCGGGATAGCCGAGAACGATAGAGTGCGACCCGCTTAACATTCTCGAGCCGAACGGTTACGGTTCTAAAAGACGCACTTGTGTTAGATTCGGGGCCGGGATATCGAGAACGTTAGAGTGCGATCGCTTAACATTCTCGAGCCGAACGGTTACGGTTCAAAAAGGCGGACCTGTATTTGATTCGTTGCCGGGATAGCCGAGAACGTTAGAGTGCGACCCGCTTAACATTCTCGAGCCGAACGGTTACGGTTCAAAAAGACGCACTTGTGTTAGATTCGGGGCCGGGATGGCCGAGAACGTTAGAGTGCGACCGCATAACAATCTCGAGCCGAACGGTTACGGTTCAATAAGACGGACTTGTGTTTGATTCGGGGCCGGGATAGCCGAGAACGTTAGAGTGCGACCCGCTTAACATTCTGGAGCCGAACGGTTACGGTTTAAAAAGACGGACTTATATCTAATTCGGGGCCGGGATAGCCGAGAACGTTAGAGTGCGACCCGCTTAACATTCTCGAGCCGAACGGTAATGGTTCAAAAAGACGGACTTGTGTTTGATTCGGGGCCGGGATAGCCGAGAACGTTCGAGTGCGACCCGCTTAACATTCTGGAGCCGAACGGTTACGGTTTAAAAAGACGGACTTATGTCTAATTCAGGGCCAGGATAGCCGAGAACGTTAGAGTGCGACCCGCTTAACATTCTCGAGCCGAACGGTTACGGTTCAATAAGACGGACTTGTGTTTGATTCGGGGCCGGGATAGCCGAGAACGTTAGAGTGCGACCCGCTTAACATTCTCGAGCCGAACGGTAATGGTTCCAAAAGACGGACTTGTGTTTGATTCGGGGCCGGAATAGCAGAGAACGTTAAAGTGCGACCCGCTTAACATTTTCGAGCCGAAAGGTTACGGTTTAAAAAGACGGACTTGTGTTTGATTCGGGGCCGGGATAGCCGAGAACGTTCGAGTGCGACCCGCTTAACATTCTCGGGCCGAACGGTGACGATTCAATAAGACGGACTTGTGTTTGATTCGGGGCCGGGATAGCCGAGAACGTTAGAGTGCGACCCGCTTAACATTCTCGAGCCGAACGGTAATGGTTCAAAAAGACGGACTTGTGTTTGATTCGGGGCCGGAATAGCAGAGAACGTTAGAGTGCGACCCGCTTAACATTTTCGAGCCGAAAGGTTACGGTTCAAAAAGGCGGACTTGTGTTTGATTCGTGGCCGGGATAGCCGAGAACGTTAGAGTGCGACCCGCTTAACATTCTGGAGACGAACGGTTACGGTTTAAAAAGACGGACTTATGTCTAATTCGGGGCCGGGATAGCCGAGAACGTTTGAGTGCGACCGCTTAACATTCTTGAGCCGAACGGTTAGGGTTCAAAAAGACGGACTAGTGTTTGATTCGGGGCCGGGATGGCCGAGAACGTTAGAGTGCGACCCGCTTAACATTCTCGAGCCGAACGGTTACGGTTCAAAAAGACGCACTTGTGTTAGATTCGGGGCCGGGATAGCCGAGAACGTTAGAGTGCGACCGCATAACAATCTCGAGCCGAACGGTTACGGTTCAAAAATACGGACTGGTGTTTGATTTGGGGCCGGGATAGCCAAGAACGTTCGAGTGCGACCCGCTTAACATTCTCGGGCCGAACGGTGACGGTTCAATATGACGGACTTGTGTTTGATTCGGGGCCGGGATAGCCGAGAACGATAGAGTGCGACCCGCTTAACATTCTCGAGCCGAACGGTAACGGTTCTAAAAGACGCACTTGTGTTAGATTCGGGGCCGGGATATCGAGAATGTTAGAGTGCGACCGCTTAACATTCTCGAGCCGAACGGTTACGGTTCAAAAAGGCGGACCTGTATTTGATTCGTTGCCGGGATAGCCGAGAACATTAGAGTGCGACCCGCTTACAATTCTCGAGCCGAACGGTTATGGTTCAAAAAGACGTCTTGTGTTAGAATTGGGGCCGGGATAGCCGAGAACGTTAGAGTGCGACCGCTTAACATTCTCGAGCCGAACGGTTAGGGTTCAGAAAGACGGACTAGTGTTTGATTCGGGGCCGGGATGGCCGAGAACGTTAGAGTGCGACCCGCTTAACATTCTCGAGCCGAACGGTTACGGTTCAAAAAGACAATCTTGTGTTAGATTCGGGGCCGGGATAGCCGAGAACGTTAGAGTGCGACCGCATAACAATCTCGAGCCGAACGGTTACGGTTCAATAAGACGGACTTGTGTTTGATTCGGGGCCGGGATAGCCGAGAACGTTAGAGTGCGACCCGCATAACATTCTCGAGCCGAACGGTTACGGTTCTAAAAGACGCACTTGTGTTAGATTCGGGGCCGGGATAGCCGAGAACGTTAGAGTGCGACCGCTTAACATTCTCGAGCCGAACGGTTACGGTTCAAAAAGGCGGACTTGTGTTTGATTCGTGGCCGGGATAGCCGAGAACGTTAGAGTGCGACCCGCTTAACATTCTGGAGCCGAACGGTTACGGTTTAAAAAGACGGACTTATATCTAATTCGGGGCCGGGATAGCCGAGAACGTTAGAGTGCGACCCGCTTAACATTCTCGAGCCGAACGGTAATGGTTCAAAAAGACGGACTTGTGTTTGATTCGGGGCCGGAATAGCAGAGAACGTTAAAGTGCGACCCGCTTAACATTTTCGAGCCGAAAGGTTACGGTTTAAAAAGACGGACTTGTGTTTGATTCGGGGCCGGGATAGCCGAGAACGTTCGAGTGCGACCCGCTTAACATTTTCGGGCCGAACGGTGACGGTTCAATAAGACGGACTTGTGTTTGATTCGGGGCCGGGATAGCCGAGAACGATAGAGTGCGACCCGCTTAACATTCTCGAGCCGAACGGTTACGGTTCTAAAAGACGCACTTGTGTTAGATTCGGGGCCGGGATATCGAGAACGTTAGAGTGCGACCGCTTAACATTCTCGAGCCGAACGGTTACGGTTCAAAAAGGCGGACCTGTATTTGATTCGTTGCCGGGATAGCCGAGAACATTAGAGTGCGACCCGCTTACAATTCTCGAGCCGAACGGTTATGGTTCAAAAAGACGTCTTGTGTTAGAATTGGGGCCGGGATAGCCGAGAACGTTAGAGTGCGACCGCTTAACATTCTCGAGCCGAACGGTTAGTGTTCAAAAAGACGGACTAGTGTTTGATTCGGGGCCGGGATGGGCGAGAACGTTAGAGTGCGACCCGCTTAACATTCTCTAGCCGAACGGTTACGGTTCAAAAAGACGCACTTGTGTTAGATTCGGGGCCGGGATAGCCGAGAACGTTAGAGTGCGACCGCATAACAATCTCGAGCCGAACGGTTACGGTTCAATAAGACGGACTTGTGTTTGATTCGGGGCCGGGATAGCCGAGAACGTTAGAGTGCGACCCGCATAACATTCTCGAGCCGAACGGTTACGGTTCTAAAAGACGCACTTGTGTTAGATTCGGGGCCGGGATAGCCGAGAACGTTAGAGTGCGACCGCTTAACATTCTCGAGCCGAACGGTTACGGTTCAAAAAGGCGGACTTGTGTTTGATTCGTGGCCGGGATAGCCGAGAACGTTAGAGTGCGACCCGCTTAACATTCTGGAGCCGAACGGTTACGGTTTAAAAAGACGGACTTATGTCTAATTCAGGGCCAGGATAGCCGAGAACGTTAGAGTGCGACCCGCTAAACATTCTCGAGCAGAACGGTTACGGTTCAAAAAGACGGACTTGTGTTTGATTCGGGGCCGGGATAGCCGAGAACGTTAGAGTGCGACCCGCTTAACATTCTCGAGCCGAACGGTTACGGTTCAAAAAGGCGGACTTGTGTTTGATTCGTGGCCGGGATAGCCGAGAACGTTAGAGTGCGACCCGCTTAACATTCTGGAGCCGAACGGTTACGGTTTAAAAAGACGGACTTATATCTAATTCGGGGCCGGGATAGCCGAGAACGTTAGAGTGCGACCCGCTTAACATTCTCGAGCCGAACGGTAATGGTTCAAAAAGACGGACTTGTGTTTGATTCGGGGCCGATATAGCAGAGAACGTTAAAGTGCGACCCGCTTAACATTCTCTAGCCGAACGGTTACGGTTCAAAAAGACGCACTTGTGTTAGATTCGGGGCCGGGATAGCCGAGAACGTTAGAGTGCGACCTCATAACAATCTCGAGCCGAACGGTTACGGTTCAATAAGACGGACTTGTGTTTGATTCGGGGCCGGGATAGCCGAGAACGTTAGAGTGCGACCCGCATAACATTCTCGAGCCGAACGGTTACGGTTCTAAAAGACGCACTTGTGTTAGATTCGGGGCCGGGATAGCCGAGAACGTTAGAGTGCGACCCGCTTAACATTCTGGAGCCGAACGGTTACGGTTTAAAAAGACGGACTTATATCTAATTCGGGGCCGGGATAGCCGAGAACGTTAGAGTGCGACCCGCTTAACATTCTCTAGCCGAACGGTAATGGTTCAAAAAGACGGACTTGTGTTTGATTCGGGGCCGGAATAGCAGAGAACGTTAAAGTGCGACCCGCTTAACATTCTCTAGCCGAACGGTTACGGTTCAAAAAGACGCACTTGTGTTAGATTCGGGGCCGGGATAGCCGAGAACGTTAGAGTGCGACCTCATAACAATCTCGAGCCGAACGGTTACGGTTCAATAAGACGGACTTGTGTTTGATTCGGGGCCGGGATAGCCGAGAACGTTAGAGTGCGACCCGCATAACATTCTCGAGCCGAACGGTTACGGTTCTAAAAGACGCACTTGTGTTAGATTCGGGGCCGGGATAGCCGAGAACGTTAGAGTGCGACCCGCTTAACATTCTCGAGCCGAACGGTAATGGTTCAAAAAGACGGACTTGTGTTTGATTCGGGGCCGGAATAGCAGAGAACGTTAAAGTGCGACCCGCTTAACATTCTCTAGCCGAACGGTTACGGTTCAAAAAGACGCACTTGTGTTAGATTCGGGGCCGGGATAACCGAGAACGTTAGAGTGCGACCTCATAACAATCTCGAGCCGAACGGTTACGGTTCAATAAGACGGACTTGTGTTTGATTCGGGGCCGGGATAGCCGAGAACGTTAGAGTGCGACCCGCATAACATTCTCGAGCCGAACGGTTACGGTTCTAAAAGACGCACTTGTGTTAGATTCGGGGCCGGGATAGCCGAGAACGTTAGAGTGCGACCGCTTAACATTCTCGAGCCGAACGGTTACGGTTCAAAAAGGCGGACTTGTGTTTGATTCGTGGCCGGGATAGCCGAGAACGTTAGAGTGCGACCCGCTTAACATTCTGGAGCCGAACGGTTACGGTTTAAAAAGACGGACTTATGTCTAATTCAGGGCCAGGATAGCCGAGAACGTTAGAGTGCGACCCGCTTAACATTCTCGAGCCGAACGGTAATGGTTCAAAAAGACGGACTTGTGTTTGATTCGGGGCCGGGATAGCCGAGAACGTTAGAGTGCGACCCGCTTAACATTTTCGAGCCGAAAGGTTACGGTTTAAAAAGACGGACTTGTGTTTGATTCGGGGCCGGGATAGCCGAGAACGTTAGAGTGCGACCCGCTTAACATTCTCGAGCCGAAAGGTTACGGTTCAAAAAGAAGGACTTGTGTTTGATTTGGGGCCAGGATAGCCGAGAACGTTAGAGTGCGACCGCTTAACATTCTCGAGCCGAACGGTTACGGTTCAAAAAGGCGGACCTGTATTTGATTCGTTGCCGGGATAGCCGAGAACATTAGAGTGCGACCCGCTTACAATTCTCGAGCCGAACGGTTATGGTTCAAAAAGACGTCTTGTGTTAGAATTGGGGCCGGGATAGCCGAGAACGTTAGAGTGCGACCGCTTAAAATTCTCGAGCCGAACGGTTAGGGTTCAAAAAGACGGACTAGTGTTTGATTCGGGGCCGGGATGGCCGAGAACGTAAGAGTGCGACCCGATTAACATTCTCGAGCCGAACGGTTACGGTTCAAAAAGACGCACTTGTGTTAGATTCGGGGCCGGGATAGCCGAGAACGTTAGAGTGCGACCGCATAACAATCTCGAGCCGAACGGTTACGGTTCAATAAGACGGACTTGTGTTTGATTCGGGGCCGGGATAGCCGAGAACGTTAGAGTGCGACCGCTTAACATTCTCGAGCCGAACGGTTACGGTTCAAAAAGGCGGACTTGTGTTTGATTCGGGGCCGGAATAGCAGAGAACGTTAGAGTGCGACCCGCTTAACATTTTCGAGCCGAAAGGTTACGGTTTAAAAAGACGGACTTGTGTTTGATTCGGGGCCGGGATAGCAAAGAACGTTAGTTTGCGACCCGCTTAACATTCTCGAGCCGAAAGGTTACGGTTCAAAAAGACGCACTTGGGTTAGATTCGGGGCCGGGATAGCCGAGAACGTTAGAGTGCGACCGCTTAACATTCTCGAGCCGAACGGTTACGGTTCAAAAAGGCGGACTTGTGTTTGATTCTGGTCTGGTATTGTCGACAACGTTAGAGTGCGACCGCATAACATTCTCGAGCCGAAGGTTAGGGTTCAAAAAGACGGACTAGTGTTTGATTCGAGGCCGGGATAGCCGAGAACATTAGAGTGCGACCCGCTTACAATTCTCGAGCCGAACGGTTATGGTTCAAAAAGACGTCTTGTGTTAGAATTGGGGCAGGGATAGCCGAGAACGTTAGAGTGCGACCGCTTAACATTCTCGAGCCGAACGGTTAGGGTTCAAAAAGACGGACTGGTGTTTGATTCGGGGCCGGGATGGCCGAGAACGTTAGAGTGCGACCCGCTTAACATTCTCGAGCCGAACGGTTACGGTTCAAACAGACAGGCTTGTTTTTGATTCGGGGCCAGGATAGCCGAGAACGTTAGAGTGCGACCCGCTTAACATTCTCGGGCCGAACGGTGACGGTTCAATAAGACGGACTTGAGTTTGATTTGGGGCCGGGATAGCAAAGAACGTTAGTTTGCGACCCGCTTAACATTCTCGAGCCGAAAGGTTACGGTTCAAAATGACGCACTTGTGTTAGATTCGGGGCCGGGATAGCCGAGAACGTTAGAGTGCGACCGCTTAACATTCTCGAGCCGAACGGTTACGGTTCAAAAAGGCGGACTTGTGTTTGATTCGGGTCTGGTATTGTAGAGAACGTTAGAGTGCGACCGCATAACATTCTCGAGCCGAAGGTTAGGGTTCAAAAAGACGGACTAGTGTTTGATTCGAGGCCGGGATAGCCGAGAACATTAGAGTGCGACCCGCTTCCAATTCTCGAGCCGAACGTCTATGGTTCAAAAAGACGTCTTGTGTTAGAATTGGGGCAGGGATAGCCGAGAACGTTAGAGTGCGACCGCTTAACATTCTCGAGCCGAACGGTTAGGGTTCAAAATGACGGACTAGTGTTTGATTCGGGGCCGGGATGGCCGAGAACGTTAAAGTGCGACCCGCTTAACATTCTCGAGCCGAACGGTTACGGTTCAAAAAGACGGACTAGTGTTTGATTCGGGGCCGGGATGGCCGAGAACGTTAGAGTGCGACCCGCTTAACATTCTCGAGCCGAACGGTTACGGTTCAAAAAGACGCACTTGTGTTAGATTCGGGGCCGGGATAGCCGAGAACGTTAGAGTGCGACCGCATAACAATCTCGAGCCGAACGGTTACGGTTCAAAAATACGGACTGGTGTTTGATTTGGGGCCGGGATAGCCAAGAACATTCGAGTGCGACCCGCTTAACATTCTCGGGCCGAACGGTGACGGTTCAATAAGACGGACTTGTGTTTGATTCGGGGCCGGGATAGCCGAGAACGATAGAGTGCGACCCGCTTAACATTCTCGAGCCGAACGGTTACGGTTCTAAAAGACGCACTTGTGTTTGATTCGGGGCCGGGATATCGAGAACGTTAGAGTGCGACCGCTTAACATTCTCGAGCCGAACGGTTACGGTTCAAAAAGGCGGACCTGTATTTGATTCGTTGCCGGGATAGCCGAGAACATTAGAGTGCGACCCGCTTACAATTCTCGAGCCGAACGGTTATGGTTCAAAAAGACGTCTTGTGTTAGAATTGGGGCCGGGATAGCCGGGAACGTTAGAGTGCGACCGCTTAACATTCTCGAGCCGAACGGTTAGGGTTCAAAAAGACGGACTAGTGTTTGATTCGGGGCCGGGATGGCCGAGAACGTTAGAGTGCGACCCGCTTAATATTCTCGAGCCGAACGGTTACGGTTCAAAAAGACGCACTTGTGTTAGATTCGAGGCCGGGATAGCCGAGAACGTTAGAGTGCGACCGCATAACAATCTCGAGCCGAACGGTTACGGTTCAATAAGACGGACTTGTGTTTAATTCGGGGCCGGGATAGCCGAGAACGTTAGAGTGCGACCCGCTTAACATTCTCGAGCCGAACGGTTACGGTTCTAAAAGACGCACTTGTGTTAGATTCGGGGCCGGGATAGCCGAGAACGTTAGAGTGCGACCGCTTAACATTCTCGAGCCGAACGGTTACGGTTCAAAAAGGCGGACTTGTGTTTGATTCGTGGCCGGGATAGCCGAGAACGTTAGAGTGCGACCCGCTTAACATTCTGGAGCCGAACGGTTACGGTTTAAAAAGACGGACTTATATCTAATTCGGGGCCGGGATAGCCGAGAACGTTCGAGTGCGACCCGCTTAACATTCTCGGGCCGAACGGTGACGGTTCAATAAGACGGACTTGTGTTTGATTCGGGGCCGGGATAGCCGAGAACGATAGAGTGCGACCCGCTTAACATTCTCGAGCCGAACGGTAATGGTTCAAAAAGACGGACTTGTGTTTGATTCGGGGCCGGAATAGCAGAGAACGTTAGAGTGCGACCCGCTTAACATTCTCGAGCAGAACGGTTACGGTTCAAAAAGACGGACTAATGTTTGATTCGGGGCCGGGATAGCCGAGAACGTTAGAGTGCGACCGCATAACATTCTCGAGCCGAACGGTTACGGTTCAAAAAGACGGACTTGTGTTTGATTCGGGTCTGGTATTGTCGAGAACGTTAGAGTGCGACCGCATAACATTCTCGAGCCGAAGGTTAGGGTTCAAAAAGACGGACTAGTGTTTGATTCGAGGCCGGGATAGCCGAGAACATTAGAGTGCGACCCGCTTACAATTCTCGAGCCGAACGGTTATGGTTCAAAAAGACGTCTTGTGTTAGAATTGGGGCCGGGATATCGAGAACGTTAGAGTGCGACCGCTTAACATTCTCGAGCCGAACGGTTACGGTTCAAAAAGGCGGACCTGTATTTGATTCGTTGCCGGGATAGCCGAGAACATTAGAGTGCGACCCGTTTACAATTCTCGAGCCGAACGGTTATGGTTCAAAAAGACGTCTTGTGTTAGAATTGGGGCCGGGATAGCCGAGAACGATAGAGTGCGACCCGCTTAACATTCTCGAGCCGATCGGTTACGGTTCTAAAAGACGCACTTGTGTTAGATTCGGGGCCGGGATATCGAGAACGTTAGAGTGCGACCGCTTAACATTCTCGAGCCGAACGGTTACGGTTCAAAAAGGCGGACCTGTATTTGATTCGTTGCCGGGATAGCCGAGAACATTAGAGTGCGACCCGCTTACAATTCTCGAGCCGAACGGTTATGGTTCAAAAAGACGTATTGTGTTAGAATTGGGGCCGGGATAGCCGAGAACGTTAGAGTGCGACCGCTTAACATTCTCGAGCCGAACGGTTAGTGTTCAAAAAGACGGACTAGTGTTTGATTCGGGGCCGGGATGGCCGAGAACGTTAGAGTGCGACCCGCTTAACATTCTCTAGCCGAACGGTTACAGTTCAAAAAGACGCACTTGTGTTAGATTCGGGGCCGGGATAGCCGAGAACGTTAGAGTGCGACCGCATAACAATCTCGAGCCGAACGGTTACGGTTCAATAAGACGGACTTGTGTTTGATTCGGGGCCGGGATAGCCGAGAACGTTAGAGTGCGACCCGCATAACATTCTCGAGCCGAACGGTTACGGTTCTAAAAGACGCACTTGTGTTAGATTCGGGGCCGGGATAGCCGAGAACGTTAGAGTGCGACCGCTTAACATTCTCGAGCCGAACGGTTACGGTTCAAAAAGGCGGACTTGTGTTTGATTCGTGGCCGGGATAGCCGAGAACGTTAGAGTGCGACCCGCTTAACATTCTGGAGCCGAACGGTTACGGTTTAAAAAGACGGACTTATGTCTAATTCAGGGCCGGGATAGCCGAGAACGTTAGAGTGCGACCCGCTTAACATTCTCGAGCCGAACGGTAATGGTTCAAAAAGACGGACTTGTGTTTGATTCGGGGCCGGAATAGCAGAGAACGTTAGAGTGCGACCCGCTTAACATTTTCGAGCCGAAAGGTTACGATTTAAAAAGACGGACTTGTGTTTGATTCGGGGCCGGGATAGCCGAGAACGTTAGAGTGCGACCCGCTTAACATTCTCGAGCCGAAAGGTTACGGTTCAAAAAGAAGGACTTGTGTTTGATTTGGGGCCAGGATAGCCGAGAACGTTAGAGTGCGACCCGCTTAACATTCTCGAGCAGAATGGTTACGGTTCAAAAAGACGGACTTGTTTTTGATTCGGGGCCGGGATAGCCGAGAACGTTAGAGTGCGACCCGCTTAACATTCTCGAGCAGAACGGTTACGGTTCAAAAAGACGGACTAATGTTTGATTCGGGGCCGGGATAGCCGAGAACGTTAGAGTGCGACCGCATAACATTCTCGAGCCGAACGGTTACGGTTCAAAAAGACGGACTTGTGTTTGATTCGGGTCTGGTATTGTCGAGAACGTTAGAGTGCGACCGCATAACATTCTCGAGCCGAAGGTTAGGGTTCAAAAAGACGGACTAGTGTTTGATTCGAGGCCGGGATAGCCGAGAACATTAGAGTGCGACCCGCTTACAATTCTCGAGCCGAACGGTTATGGTTCAAAAAGACGTCTTGTGTTAGAATTGGGGCCGGGATATCGAGAACGTTAGAGTGCGACCGCTTAACATTCTCGAGCCGAACGGTTACGGTTCAAAAAGGCGGACCTGTATTTGATTCGTTGCCGGGATAGCCGAGAACATTAGAGTGCGACCCGTTTACAATTCTCGAGCCGAACGGTTATGGTTCAAAAAGACGTCTTGTGTTAGAATTGGGGCCGGGATAGCCGAGAACGTTAGAGTGCGACCGCTTAACATTCTCGAGCCGAACGGTTAGGGTTCCAAAAGACGGACTAGTGTTTGATTCGGGGCCGGGATGGCCGAGAACGTTAGAGTGCGACCCGCTTAACATTCTCGAGCCGAACGGTTACGGTTCAAAAAGACGCACTTGTGTTAGATTCGGGGCCGGGATAGCCGAGAACGTTAGAGTGCGACCGCATAACAATCTCGAGCCGAACGGTTACGGTTCAATAAGACGGACTTGTGTTTGATTCGGGGCCGGGATAGCCGAGAACGTTAGAGTGCGACCCGCATAACATTCTCGAGCCGAACGGTTACGGTTCAAAAAGACGCACTTGTGTTAGATTCGGGGCCGGGATAGCCGAGAACGTTAGAGTGCGACCGCTTAACATTCTCGAGCCGAACGGTTACGGTTCAAAAAGGCGGACTTGTGTTTGATTCGTGGCCGGGATAGCCGAGAACGTTAGAGTGCGACCCGCTTAACATTCTGGAGCCGAACGGTTACGGTTTAAAAAGACGGACTTATATCTAATTCGGGGCCGGGATAGCCGAGAACGTTAGAGTGCGACCCGCTTAACATTCTCGAGCCGAATGGTAATGGTTCAAAAAGACGGACTTGTGTTTGATTTGGGGCCGGAAAAGCAGAGAACGTTAAAGTGCGACCCGCTTCACATTTTCGAGCCGAAAGGTTACGGTTTAAAAAGACGGACTTGTGTTTGATTCGGGGCCGGGATAGCCGAGAACGTTCGAGTGCGACCCGCTTAACATTCTCGGGCCGAACGGTGACGGTTCAATAAGACGGACTTGTGTTTGATTCGGGGCCGGGATAGCCGAGAACGATAGAGTGCGACCCGCTTAACATTCTCGAGCCGATCGGTTACGGTTCTAAAAGACGCACTTGTGTTAGATTCGGGGCCGGGATATCGAGAACGTTAGAGTGCGACCGCTTAACATTCTCGAGCCGAACGGTTACGGTTCAATAAGGCGGACCTGTATTTGATTCGTTGCCGGGATAGCCGAGAACATTAGAGTGCGACCCACTTACAATTCTCGAGCCGAACGGTTATGGTTCAAAAAGACGTCTTGTGTTAGAATTGGGGCAGGGATAGCCGAGAACGTTAGAGTGCGACCGCTTAACATTCTCGAGCCGAACGGTTAGGGTTCAAAAAGACGGACTAGTGTTTGATTCGGGGCCGGGATGGCCGAGAACGTTAGAGTGCGACCCGCCTAACATTCTCGAGCCGAACGGTTACGGTTCAAAAAGACGGGCTTGTTTTTGATTCGGGGCCAGGATAGCCGAGAACGTTAGAGTGCGACCCGCTTAACATTCTCGGGCCGAACGGTGACGGTTCAATAAGACGGACTTGAGTTTGATTCGGGGCCGGGATAGCAAAGAACGTTAGTTTGCGACCCGCTTAACATTCTCGAGCCGAAAGGTTACGGTTCAAAAAGACGAACTTGTGTTATATTCGGGGCCGGGATAGCCGAGAACGTTAGAGTGCGACCGCATAACATTCTCGAGCCGAACGGTTACGGTTCAAAAAGACGGACTTGTGTTTGATTCGGGGCCGGGATAGCCGAGAACGTTAGAGTGCGACCCGCTTAACATTCTCGAGCCGAACGGTTACAGTTCTAAAAGACGCACTTGTGTTAGATTCGGGGCCGGGATAGCCGAGAACTATAGAGTGCGACCGCATAACATTCTCGAGCCGAACGGTTACGGTTCAAAAAGACGGGCTTGTTTTTGATTCGGGGCCAGGATAGCCGAGAACGTTAGAGTGCGACCCGCTTAACATTCTCGGGCCGAACGGTGACGGTTCAATAAGACGGACTTGTGTTTGATTCGGGGCCGGGATAGCCGAGAACGTTAGAGTGCGACCCGCTTAACATTCTCAAGCCAAACGGTTACGGTTTAAAAAGACGGGCTTATGTCTAATTCGGGGCCGGGATAGCCGAGAACGTTAGAGTGCGACCCGCTTAATATTTTAGAGCCGAAAGGTTACGGTTCAAAAATACGGACTGGTGTTTGATTCGGGGCCGGGATAGCCAAGAACGTTAGAGTGCGACCCGCTTAACATTCTCGTTCGGCTCGAGAATGTTATGCGGTCGCACTCTAACGTTCTCGGCTATCCCGGCCCCGAATCAAAAACAAGTCCGTCTTTTTGAACCGTAACCGTTCGGCTCGAGATTGTTATGCGGTCGCACTCTAACGTTCTCGGCTATCCCGGCCCCGAATCTAACACAAGTGCGTCTTTTTGAACCGTAACCGTTCGGCTCGAGAATGTTAAGCGGGTCGCACTCTAACGTTCTCGGCCATCCCGGCCCCGAATCAATTAGAGTGCGACCCGCTTACAATTCTCGAGCCGAACGGTTATGGTTCAAAAAGACGTCTTGTGTTAGAATTGGGGCAGGGATAGCCGAGAACGTTAGAGTGCGACCGCTTAACATTCTCGAGCCGAACGGTTAGGGTTCAAAAAGACGGACTAGTGTTTGATTCGGGGCCGGGATGGCCGAGAACGTTAGAGTGCGACCCGCCTAACATTCTCGAGCCGAACGGTTACGGTTCAAAAAGACGGGCTTGTTTTTGATTCGGGGCCAGGATAGCCGAGAACGTTAGAGTGCGACCCGCTTAACATTCTCGGGCCGAACGGTTACGGTTCAAAAAGACGGGCTTGTTTTTGATTCGGGGCCAGGATAGCCGAGAACGTTAGAGTGCGACCCGCTTAACATTTTCGAGCCGAAAGGTTACGATTTAAAAAGACGGACTTGTGTTTGATTCGGGGCCGGGATAGCCGAGAACGTTAGAGTGCGACCCGCTTAACATTCTCGAGCCGAAAGGTTACGGTTCAAAAAGAAGGACTTGTGTTTGATTTGGGGCCAGGATAGCCGAGAACGTTAGAGTGCGACCCGCTTAACATTCTCGAGCAGAACGGTTACGGTTCAAAAAGACGGACTTGTTTTTGATTCGGGGCCGGGATGGCCGAGAACGTTAGAGTGCGACCGCATAACATTCTCGTTCGGCTCGAGAATGTTATGCGGTCGCACTCTAACGTTCTCGGCTATCCCGGCCCCGAATCAAACACAAGTCCGTCTTTTTGAACCGTAACCGTTCGGCTCGAGATTGTTATGCGGTCGCACTCTAACGTTCTCGGCTATCCCGGCCCCGAATCTAACACAAGTGCGTCTTTTTGAACCGTAACCGTTCGGCTCGAGAATGTTAAGCGGGTCGCACTCTAACGTTCTCGGCCATCCCGGCCCCGAATCAATTAGAGTGCGACCCGCTTACAATTCTCGAGCCGAACGGTTATGGTTCAAAAAGACGTCTTGTGTTAGAATTGGGGCAGGGATAGCCGAGAACGTTAGAGTGCGACCGCTTAACATTCTCGAGCCGAACGGTTATGGTTCAAAAAGACGTCTTGTGTTAGAATTGGGGCAGGGATAGCCGAGAACGTTAGAGTGCGACCGCTTAACATTCTCGAGCCGAAAGGTTACGGTTCAAAAAGAAGGACTTGTGTTTGATTTGGGGCCAGGATAGCCGAGAACGTTAGAGTGCGACCCGCTTAACATTCTCGAGCAGAACGGTTACGGTTCAAAAAGACGGACTTGTTTTTGATTCGGGGCCGGGATAGCCGAGAACGTTAGAGTGCGACCGCATAACATTCTCGAGCCGAACGGTTACGGTTCAAAAAGACGGACTTGTGTTTGATTCGGGTCTGGTATTGTCGAGAACGTTAGAGTGCGACCGCATAACATTCTCGAGCCGAAGGTTAGGGTTCAGAAAGACGGACTAGTGTTTGATTCGAGGCCGGGATAGCCGAGAACATTAGAGTGCGACCCACTTACAATTCTCGAGCCGAACGGTTATGGTTCAAAAAGACGTCTTGTGTTAGAATTGGGGCAGGGATAGCCGAGAACGTTAGAGTGCGACCGCTTAACATTCTCGAGCCGAACGGTTAGGGTTCAAAAAGACGGACTAGTGTTTGATTCGGGGCCGGGATGGCCGAGAACGTTAGAGTGCGACCCGCCTAACATTCTCGAGCCGAACGGTTACGGTTCAAAAAGACGGGCTTGTTTTTGATTCGGGGCCAGGATAGCCGAGAACGTTAGAGTGCGACCCGCTTAACATTCTCGGGCCGAACGGTGACGGTTCAATAAGACGGACTTGAGTTTGATTTGGGGCCGGGATAGCAAAGAACGTTAGTTTGCGACCCGCTTAACATTCTCGAGCCGAAAGGTTACGGTTCAAAAAGACGAACTTGTGTTATATTCGGGGCCGGGATAGCCGAGAACGTTAGAGTGCGACCGCATAACATTCTCGAGCCGAACGGTTACGGTTCAAAAAGACGGACTTGTGTTTGATTCGGGGCCGGGATAGCCGAGAACGTTAGAGTGCGACCCGCTTAACATTCTCGAGCCGAACGGTTACAGTTCTAAAAGACGCACTTGTGTTAGATTCGGGGCCGGGATAGCCGAGAACTATAGAGTGCGACCGCATAACATTCTCGAGCCGAACGGTTACGGTTCAAAAAGACGGGCTTGTTTTTGATTCGGGGCCAGGATAGCCGAGAACGTTAGAGTGCGACCCGCTTAACATTCTCGGGCCGAACGGTGACGGTTCAATAAGACGGACTTGTGTTTGATTCGGGGCCGGGATAGCCGAGAACGTTAGAGTGCGACCCGCTTAACATTCTCAAGCCAAACGGTTACGGTTTAAAAAGACGGGCTTATGTCTAATTCGGGGCCGGGATAGCCGAGAACGTTAGAGTGCGACCCGCTTAATATTTTAGAGCCGAAAGGTTACGGTTCAAAAATACGGACTGGTGTTTGATTTGGGGCCGGGATAGCCAAGAACGTTAGAGTGCGACCCGCTTAACATTCTCGAGCCGAACGGTTACGGTTCTAAGTGACGCACTTGTGTTAGATTCGGGGCCGGGATAGCCGAGAACGTTAGAGTGCGACCGCATAACATTCTCGAGCCGAACGGTTACGGTTCAAAAAGACGGACTTGTGTTTGATTCGGGTCTGGTATAGCCGAGAACGTTAGTGTGCGACCGCATAACATTCTCGAGCCGAACGGTTACGGTTCAAAAAGACGGACTTGTGTTTGAGTCGGGGCCGGAATAGCAGAGAACGTTAGAGTGCGACCCGCTTAACATTTTCGAGCCGAAAGGTTACGGTTCAAAAAAACGGACTTGTGTTAGATTTGGGGCCGGGATAGCAGAGAACGTTAGAGTTCGACCCGCTTAACATTTTCGAGCCGAAAGGTTACGGTTTAAAAAGACGGACTTGTGTTTGATTCGGGGCCGGGATAGCCGAGAACGTTAGAGTGCGACCCGCTTAACATTCTCGAGCAGAACGGTTACGGTTCAAAAAGACGGACTTGATTTGATTCGTGGCCGGGATAGCCGAGAACGTTAGAGTGCAACCCGCTTAACATTCTCGAGCCGAACGGTTACGGTTCAAAAAGACGGACTTGTGTTTGATTCGGGCCCGGGGTAGCCGAGAACGTTAGACTGCGACTCGCATAGCATTCTCGAGCCGAACGGTTACGGTTCAAAAAGACGGACTTCTGTTTGATTCGGGGCCGGGATAGCCGAGAACGTTAGAGTGCGACCCGCTTAACATTCTCGAGCCGAACGGTTACGGTTCAAAAAGACGGACTTGTGTTTGATTCAGGGCCGGGATAGCCGAGAACGTTAGAGTGCGACCCGCTTAACATTCTCGAGCCGAAAGGTTACGGTTCAAAAAGAAGGACTTGTGTTTGATTTGGGGCCAGGATAGCCGAGAACGTTAGAGTGCGACCCGCTTAACATTCTCGAGCAGAACGGTTACGGTTCAAAAAGACGGACTTGTTTTTGATTCGGGGCCGGGATAGCCGAGAACGTTAGAGTGCGACCGCATAACATTCTCGAGCCGAAGGTTAGGGTTCAGAAAGACGGACTAGTGTTTGATTCGAGGCCGGGATAGCCGAGAACATTAGAGTGCGACCCGCTTACAATTCTCGAGCCGAACGGTTATGGTTCAAAAAGACGTCTTGTGTTAGAATTGGGGCAGGGATAGCCGAGAACGTTAGAATGCGACCGCTTAACATTCTCGAGCCGAACGGTTAGGGTTCAAAAAGACGGACTAGTGTTTGATTCGGGGCCGGGATGGCCGAGAACGTTAGAGTGCGACCCGCCTAACATTCTCGAGCAGAACGGTTACGGTTCAAAAAGACGGACTTGATTTGATTCGTGGCCGGGATAGCCGAGAACGTTAGAGTGCAACCCGCTTAACATTCTCGAGCCGAACGGTTACGGTTCAAAAAGACGGACTTGTGTTTGATTCGGGGCCGGGATAGCCGAGAACGTTAGAGTTCGACCCGCTTAACATTTTCGAGCCGAAAGGTTACGGTTTAAAAAGACGGACTTGTGTTTGATTCGGGGCCGGGATAGCCGAGAACGTTAGAGTGCGACCCGCTTAACATTCTCGAGCCGAAAGGTTACGGTTCAAAAAGAAGGACTTGTGTTTGATTTGGGGCCGGGATAGCCGAGAACGTTAGAGTGCGACCCGCTTAACATTCTCGAGCAGAACGGTTACGGTTCAAAAAGACGGACTTGATTTGATTCGTGGCCGGGATAGCCGAGAACGTTAGAGTGCAACCCGCTTAACATTCTCGAGCCGAACGGTTACGGTTCAAAAAGACGGACTTGTGTTTGATTCGGGCCCGGGATAGCCGAGAACGTTAGACTGCGACTCGCATAGCATTCTCGAGCCGAACGGTTACGGTTCAAAAAGACGGACTTCTGTTTGATTCGGGGCCAGGATAGCCGAGAACGTTAGAGTGCGACCCGCTTAACATTCTCGAGCCGAACGGTTACGGTTCAAAAAGACGGACTTCTGTTTGATTCGGGGCCGGGAAAGCCGAGAACGTTAGAGTGCGACCCGCTTAACATTCTCGAGCCGAACGGTTACGGTTCAAAAAGACGGACTTGTGTTTGATTCGGGGCCGGGATAGCCGAGAACGTTAGAGTGCGACCAGCTTAACATTTTCAAGCCGAACGGTTACGGTTCAAAAAGACGCACTTGTGTTAGATTCGGGGCCGGGATAGCCGAGAACGTTAGAGTGCGACCGCATAACAATCTCGAGCCGAACGGTTACGGTTCAATAAGACGGACTTGTGTTTGATTCGGGGCCGGGATAGCCGAGAACGTTAGAGTGCGACCCGCATAACATTCTCGAGCCGAACGGTTACGGTTCTAAAAGACGCACTTGTGTTAGATTCGGGGCCGGGATAGCCGAGAACGTTAGAGTGCGACCGCTTAACATTCTCGAGCCGAACGGTTACGGTTCAAAAAGGCGGACTTGTGTTTGATTCGCTGCCAGGATAGCCGAGAACGTTAGAGTGCGACCCGCTTAACATTCTGGAGCCGAACGGTTACGGTTTAAAAAGACGGACTTATGTCTAATTCAGGGCCGGGATAGCCGAGAACGTTAGAGTGCGACCCGCTTAACATTCTCGAGCCGAACGGTAATGGTTCAAAAAGACGGACTTGTGTTTGATTCGGGGCCGGAATAGCAGAGAACGTTAGAGTGCGACCCGCTTAACATTTTCGAGCCGAAAGGTTACGGTTTAAAAAGACGGACTTGTGTTTGATTCGGGGCCGGGATAGCCGAGAACGTTAGAGTGCGACCCGCTTAACATTCTCGAGCCGAAAGGTTACGGTTCAAAAAGAAGG
This sequence comes from Aelia acuminata, assembly GCA_911387785.2. Taxonomy (NCBI): domain Eukaryota; kingdom Metazoa; phylum Arthropoda; class Insecta; order Hemiptera; family Pentatomidae; genus Aelia; species Aelia acuminata. The sequence continues at coordinate 154,189,069 of OU426978.1, read as the reverse complement.
ACTTGTGTTTGATTTGGGGCCAGGATAGCCGAGAACGTTAGAGTGCGACCCGCTTAACATTCTCGAGCAGAACGGTTACGGTTCAAAAAGACGGACTTGTGTTTGATTCGGGGCCGGGATAGCCGAGAACGTTAGAGTGCGACCGCATAACATTCTCGAGCCGAACGGTTACGGTTCAAAAAGACGGACTTGTGTTTGATTCGGGTCTGGTATTGTCGAGAACGTTAGAGTGCGACCGCATAACATTCTCGAGCCGAAGGTTAGGGTTCAAAAAGACGGACTAGTGTTTGATTCGAGGCCGGGATAGCCGAGAACATTAGAGTGCGACCCGCTTACAATTCTCGAGCCGAACGGTTATGGTTCAAAAAGACGTCTTGTGTTAGAATTGGGGCAGGGATAGCCGAGAACGTTAGAGTGCGACCGCTTAACATTCTCGAGCCGAACGGTTAGGGTTCAAAAAGACGGACTAGTGTTTGATTCGGGGCCGGGATGGCCGAGAACGTTAGAGTGCGACCAGCTTAACATTCTCGAGCCGAACGGTTACGGTTCAAAAAGACGGGCTTGTTTTTGATTCGGGGCCAGGATAGCCGAGAACGTTAGAGTGCGACCCGCTTAACATTCTCGGGCCGAACGGTGACGGTTCAAAAATACGGACTGGTGTTTGATTTGGGGCCGGGATAGCCAAGAACGTTAGAGTGCGACCCGCTTAACAGTCTCGAGCCGAACGGTTACGGTTCTAAGTGACGCACTTGTGTTAGATTCGGAGCCGGGATAGCCGAGAACGTTAGAGGCCGACCGCATAACATTCTCGAGCCGAACGGTTACGGTTCAAAAAGACGGACTTGTGTTTGATTCGGGTCTGGTATAGCCGAGAACGTTAGTGTGCGACCGCATAACATTCTCGAGCCGAACGGTTACGGTTCAAAAAGACGGACTTGTGTTAGAGTCGGGGCCGGGATAGCCAAGAACGTTAGAGTGCGACCGCATAACAATCTCGAGCCGAACGGTTACGGTTCAAAAAGACGGACTTGTGTTTGATTTGGGGCCGGGATATCCAAGAACGTTAGAGTGCGACCGCATAACAATCTCGAGCCAAACGGTTACGGTTCAAAAAGAAGGACTTGTGTTAGAGTCGGGGCCGGGATAGCCAAGAACGTTAGAGTGCGACCGCATAACAATCTCGAGCCGAACGGTTACGGTTCAATAAGACGGACTTGTGTTAGAGTCGGGGCCGGGATAGCCAAGAACGTTAGAGTGCGACCGCATAACAATCTCGAGCCGAACGGTTACGGTTAAATAAGACGGACTTGTGTTTGATTTGGGGCCGGGATAGCCAAGAACGTTACAGTGCGACCGCATAACATTCTCGAGCCGAACGGTTACGGTTCAAAAAGACGGACTTGTGTTAGATTCGGGGCCGGGATAGCCGAGAACGTTAGAGTGCGACCGCATAACAATCTCGAGCCGAACGGTTACGGTTCAATAAGACGGACTTGTGTTTGATTTGGGGCCGGGATAGCCAAGAACGTTAGAGTGTGACCGCATAACATTCTCAAGCCTAACGAGTACGGTTCAAAAAGACGGACTTGTGTTAGAGTCGGGGCCGGGATAGCCAAGAACGTTAGAGTGCGACCGCATAACATTCTCAAGCCGAACGGTTACGGTTCAAAAAGACGGACTTGTGTTAGAGTCGGGGCCGGGATAGCCAAGAACGTTACAGTGCGACCGCATAACATTCTCGAGCCGAACGGTTACGGTTCAAAAAGACGCGCTTGTTTTTGATTCGGGGCCAGGATAGCCGAGAACGTTCGAGTGCGACCGGCTTAACATTCTCGGGCCGAACGGTGACGGTTCAATAAGACGGACTTGTGTTTGATTCGGGGCCGGGATAGCCGAGAACGTTAGAGTGCGACCCGCTTAACATTCTCGAGCCGAACGGTGACGGTTCTAAAAGACGCACTTGTGTTTGATTCGGGGCCGGGATAGCCGAGAACGTTAGAGTGCGACCCGCTTAACATTCTCGAGCCGAACGGTTACGGTTCAAAAAGACGCACTTGTGTTAGATTCGGGGCCGGGATATCGAGAACGTTAGAGTGCGACCGCTTAACATTCTCGAGCCGAACGGTTACGGTTCAAAAAGGCGGACCTGTATTTGATTCGTGGCCAGGATAGCCGAGAACGTTCGAGTGCGACCCGCTTAACATTCTCGGGCCGAACGGTGACGGTTCAATAAGACGGACTTGTGTTTGATTCGGGGCCGGGATAGCCGAGAACGTTAGAGTGCGACCCGCTTAACATTCTCGAGCCGAACGGTTACGGTTCAAAAAGACGAACTTGTGTTAGATTCGGGGCCGGGATAGCCGAGAACGTTAGAGTGCGACCGCATAACATTCTCTAGCCGAACGGTTACGGTTCAAAAAGACGGACTTGTGTTTGATTCAGGGCCGGGATAGCCGAGAACGTTAGAGTGCGACCCGCTTAACATTCTCGAGCCGAACGGTTACGGTTCTAAAAGACGCACTTGTGTTAGATTCGGGGCCGGGATAGCCGAGAACTATAGAGTGCGACCGCATAACATTCTCGAGCCGAACGGTTACGGTTCAAAAAGACGGGCTTGTTTTTGATTCGGGGCCAGGATAGCCGAGAACGTTCGAGTGCGACCCGCTTAACATTCTCGGGCCGAACGGTGACGGTTTAATAAGACTGACTTGTGTTAGAGTCGGGGCCGGGATAGCCAAGAACGTTACAGTGCGACCGCATAACATTCTCGAGCCGAACGGTTACGGTTCAAAAAGACGCGCTTGTTTTTGATTCGGGGCCAGGATAGCCGAGAACGTTCGAGTGCGACCGGCTTAACATTCTCGGGCCGAACGGTGACGGTTCAATAAGACGGACTTGTGTTTGATTCGGGGCCGGGATAGCCGAGAACGTTAGAGTGCGACCCGCTTAACATTCTCGAGCCGAACGGTTAGGGTTCAGAAAGACGGACTAGTGTTTGATTCGGGGCAGGGATGGCCGAGAACGTTAGAGTGCGACCCGCTTAACATTCTCGAGCCGAACGGTTACGGTTCAAAAAGACGCACTTGTGTTAGATTCGGGGCCGGGATAGCCGATAACGTTAGAGTGCGACCGCATAACAATCTCGAGCCGAACGGTTACAGTTCAAAAATACGGACTGGTGTTTGATTTGGGGCCGGGATAGCCAAGAATGTTAGAGTGCGACCCGCTTAACATTCTCGAGCCGAACGGTTACGGTTCTAAAAGGCGCACTTGTGTTAGATTCGGTGCCGGGATTGCCGAGAACGTTAGAGTGCGACCCGCTTAACATTCTCGAGCCGAACGGTTACGGTTTAAAAAGACGGACTTGTGTTAGATTCGGGGCCGGGATAGCAGAGAACGTTAGAGTGCGACCGCATAACATTCTCGAGCCGAACGGTTACGGTTCAAAAAGACGGACTTGTGTTTGATTTGGGGCCGGGATAGCCAAGAACGTTACAGTGCGACCGCATAACAATCTCGAGCCGAACGGTTACGGTTCAAAAAGACGGACTTGTGTTAGATTCGGGGCCGGGATAGCCAAAAACGTTACAGTGCGACCGCATAACATTCTCAAGCCGAACGGTTACGGTTCAAAAAGACGGACTTGTGTTAGAGTCGGGGCCGGGATAGCCAAGAACGTTAGAGTGCGACCGCATAACAATCTCGAGCCGAACGGTTACGGTTCAATAAGACGGACTTGTGTTTGATTTGGGGCCGGGATAGCCAAGAACGTTAGAGTGCGACCGCATAACATTCTCAAGCCGAACGGTTACGGTTCAAAAAGACGGACTTGTGTTAGAGTCGGGGCCGGGATGGCCAAGAACGTTAGAGTGCGACCGCATAACATTCTCAAGCCGAACGGTTACGGTTCAAAAAGACGGACTTGTGTTAGAGTCGGGGCCGGGATAGCCAAGAACGTTAGAGTGCGACCGCATAACAATCTCGAGCCGAACGGTTACGGTTCAATAAGACGGACTTGTGTTTGATTTGGGGCCGGGATAGCCAAGAACGTTACAGTGCGACCGCATAACATTCTCAAGCCGAACGGTTACGGTTCAAAAAGACGGACTTGTGTTAGAGTCGGGGCCGGGATAGCCAAGAACGTTAGAGTGCGACCGCATAACAATCTCGAGCCGAACGGTTACGGTTCAATAAGACGGACTTGTGTTTGATTTGGGGCCGGGATAGCCAAGAACGTTACAGTGCGACCGCATAACATTCTCAAGCCGAACGGTTACGGTTCAAAAAGACGGACTTGTGTTAGAGTCGGGGCCGGGATAGCCAAGAACGTTAGAGTGCGACCGCATAACAATCTCGAGCTGAACGGTTACGGTTCAATAAGACGGACTTGTGTTTGATTTGGGGCCGGGATAGCCAAGAACGTTACAGTGCGACCGCATAACATTCTCAAGCCGAACGGTTACGGTTCAAAAAGACGGACTTGTGTTAGAGTCGGGGCCGGGATAGCCAAGAACGTTAGAGTGCGACCGCATAACAATCTCGAGCCGAACGGTTACGGTTCAATAAGACGGACTTGTGTTAGAGTCGGGGCCGGGATAGCCAAGAACGTTAGAGTGCGACCGCATAACAATCTCGAGCCGAACGGTTACGGTTCAAAAAGGCGGACCTGTATTTGATTCGTGGCCAGGATAGCCGAGAACGTTCGAGTGCGACCCGCTTAACATTCTCGGGCCGAACGGTGACGGTTCAATAAGACGGACTTGTGTTTGATTCGGGGCCGGGATAGCCGAGAACGTTAGAGTGCGACCCGCTTAACATTCTCGAGCCGAACGGTTACGGTTCAAAAAGACGAACTTGTGTTAGATTCGTGGCCGGGATAGCCGAGAACGTTAGAGTGCGACCCGCTTAACATTCTGGAGCCGAACGGTTACGGTTTAAAAAGACGAACTTATGTCTAATTCGGGGCCGGGTTAGCCGAGAACGTTAGAGTGCGACCCGCTTAACATTCTCGAGCCGAACGGTAATGGTTCAAAAAGACGGACTTGTGTTTGATTCGGGGCCGGAATAGCAGAGAACGTTAGAGTGCGACCCGCTTAACATTTTCGAGCCGAAAGATTACGGTTTAAAAAGACGGATTTGTGTTTGATTCGGGGCCGGGATAGCCGAGAACGTTAGAGTGCGACCCGCTTAACATTCTCGAGCCGAATGGTTACGGTTCAAAAAGAAGGACTTGTGTTTGATTTGGGGCCAGGATAGCCGAGAACGTTAGAGTGCGACCCGCTTAACATTCTCGAGCAGAACGGTTACGGTTCAAAAAGACGGACTTGTGTTTGATTCGGGGCCGGGATAGCCGAGAACGTTAGAGTGCGACCGCATAACATTCTCGAGCCGAACGGTTACGGTTCAAAAAGACGGACTTGTGTTTGATTCGGGTCTGGTATTGCCGAGAACGTTAGAGTGCGACCGCATAACATTCTCGAGCCGAAGGTTAGGGTTCAAAAAGACGGACTAGTATTTGATTCGAGGCCGGGATAGCCGAGAACATTAGAGTGCGACCCGCTTACAATTCTCGAGCCGAACGGTTATGGTTCAAAAAGACGTCTTGTGTTAGAATTGGGGCCGGGATAGCCGAGAACGTTAGAGTGCGACCGCTTAACATTCTCGAGCCGAACGGTTACGGTTCAAAAAGGCGGACTTGTGTTTGATTCGTGGCCGGGATAGCCGAGAACGTTAGAGTGCGACCCGCTTAACATTCTGGAGCCGAACGGTTAGGGTTCAAAAAGACGGACTAGTGTTTGATTCGGGGCCGGGATGGCCGAGAACGTTAGAGTGCGACCCGCTTAACATTCTCGAGCCGAACGGTTACGGTTCAAAAAGACGCACTTGTGTTAGATTCGGGGCCGGGATAGCCGAGAACGTTAGAGTGCGACCGCATAACAATCTCGAGCCGAACGGTTACGGTTCAAAAATACGGACTGGTGTTTGATTTGGGGCCGGGGTAGCCAAGAACGTTCGAGTGCGACCCGCTTAACATTCTCGGGCCGAACGGTGACGGTTCAAAAAGACGGACTTGTGTTTGATTCGGGGCCGGGATAGCCGAGAACGATAGAGTGCGACCCGCTTAACATTCTCGAGCCGAACGGTTACGGTTCTAAAAGACGCACTTGTGTTAGATTCGGGGCCGGGATATCGAGAACGTTAGAGTGCGATCGCTTAACACTTTCGAGCCGAACGGTTACGGTTCAAAAAGGCGGACCTGTATTTGATTCGTTGCCGGGATAGCCGAGAACGTTAGAGTGCGACCCGCTTAACATTCTCGAGCCGAACGGTTACGGTTCAAAAAGACGCACTTGTGTTAGATTCGGGGCCGGGATAGCCGAGAACGTTAGAGTGCGACCGCATAACAATCTCGAGCCGAACGGTTACGGTTCAATAAGACGGACTTGTGTTTGATTCGGGGCCGGGATAGCCGAGAACGTTAGAGTGCGACCCGCTTAACATTCTGGAGCCGAACGGTTACGGTTTAAAAAGACGGACTTATATCTAATTCGGGGCCGGGATAGCCGAGAACGTTAGAGTGCGACCCGCTTAACATTCTCGAGCCGAACGGTAATGGTTCAAAAAGACGGACTTGTGTTTGATTCGGGGCCGGGATAGCCGAGAACGTTCGAGTGCGACCCGCTTAACATTCTGGAGCCGTACGGTTACGGTTTAAAAAGACGGACTTATGTCTAATTCAGGGCCAGGATAGCCGAGAACGTTAGAGTGCGACCCGCTTAACATTCTCGAGCCGAACGGTTACGGTTCAAAAAGACGCACTTGTGTTAGATTCGGGGCCGGGATAGCCGAGAACATTAGAGTGCGACCGCATAACAATCTCGAGCCGAACGGTTACGGTTCAATAAGACGGACTTGTGTTTGATTCGGGGCCGGGATAGCCGAGAACGTTAGAGTGCGACCCGCATAACATTCTCGAGCCGAACGGTTACGGTTCAAAAAGACGGACTTGTGTTTGATTCGGGTCTGGTATTGCCGAGAACGTTAGAGTGCGACCGCATAACATTCTCGAGCCGAAGGTTAGGGTTCAAAAAGACGGACTAGTATTTGATTCGAGGCCGGGATAGCCGAGAACGTTAGAGTGCGACCCGCTTAACATTCTCGAGCCGAACGGTTACGGTTCAAAAAGACGCACTTGTGTTAGATTCGGGGCCGGGATAGCCGAGAACGTTAGAGTGCGACCGCATAACAATCTCGAGCCGAACGGTTACGGTTCAATAAGACGGACTTGTGTTTGATTCGGGGCCGGGATAGCCGAGAACGTTAGAGTGCGACCCGCTTAACATTCTGGAGCCGAACGGTTACGGTTTAAAAAGACGGACTTATATCTAATTCGGGGCCGGGATAGCCGAGAACGTTAGAGTGCGACCCGCTTAACATTCTCGAGCCGAACGGTAATGGTTCAAAAAGACGGACTTGTGTTTGATTCGGGGCCGGGATAGCCGAGAACGTTCGAGTGCGACCCGCTTAACATTCTGGAGCCGAACGGTTACGGTTTAAAAAGACGGACTTATGTCTAATTCAGGGCCAGGATAGCCGAGAACGTTAGAGTGCGACCCGCTTAACATTCTCGAGCCGAACGGTTACGGTTCAAAAAGACGCACTTGTGTTAGATTCGGGGCCGGGATAGCCGAGAACGTTAGAGTGCGACCGCATAACAATCTCGAGCCGAACGGTTACGGTTCAATAAGACGGACTTGTGTTTGATTCGGGGCCGGGATAGCCGAGAACGTTAGAGTGCGACCCGCATAACATTCTCGAGCCGAACGGTTACGGTTCAAAAAGACGGACTTGTGTTTGATTCGGGTCTGGTATTGCCGAGAACGTTAGAGTGCGACCGCATAACATTCTCGAGCCTAAGGTTAGGGTTCAAAAAGACGGACTAGTATTTGATTCGAGGCCGGGATAGCCGAGAACATTAGAGTGCGACCCGCTTACAATTCTCGAGCCGAACGGTTATGGTTCAAAAAGACGTCTTGTGTTAGAATTGGGGCCGGGATAGCCGAGAACGTTAGAGTGCGACCGCTTAACATTCTCGAGCCGAACGGTTACGGTTCAAAAAGGCGGACTTGTGTTTGATTCGTGGCCGGGATAGCCGAGAACGTTAGAGTGCGACCCGCTTAACATTCTGGAGCCGAACGGTTACGGTTTAAAAAGACGGACTTATGTCTAATTCGGGGCCGGGTTAGCCGAGAACGTTAGAGTGCGACCGCTTAACATTCTCGAGCCGAACGGTTAGGGTTCAAAAAGACGGACTAGTGTTTGATTCGGGGCCGGGATGGCCGAGAACGTTAGAGTGCGACCCGCTTAACATTCTCGAGCCGAACGGTTACGGTTCAAAAAGACGCACTTGTGTTAGATTCGGGGCCGGGATAGCCGAGAACGTTAGAGTGCGACCGCATAACAATCTCGAGCCGAAAGGTTACGGTTCAAAAATACGGACTGGTGTTTGATTTGGGGCCGGGGTAGCCAAGAACGTTCGAGTGCGACCCGCTTAACATTCTCGGGCCGAACGGTGACGGTTCAATAAGACGGACTTGTGTTTGATTCGGGGCCGGGATAGCCGAGAACGATAGAGTGCGACCCGCTTAACATTCTCGGGCCGAACGGTTACGGTTCAAAAAGACGCACTTGTGTTAGATTCGGGGCCGGGATATCGAGAACGTTAGAGTGCGATCGCTTAACATTCTCGAGCCGAACGGTTACGGTTCAAAAAGGCGGACCTGTATTTGATTCGTTGCCGGGATAGCCGAGAACGTTAGAGTGCGACCCGCTTAACATTCTCGAGCCGAACGGTTACGGTTCAAAAAGACGGACTTGTGTTTGATTCGGGGCCGGGATAGCCGAGAACGTTAGAGTGCGACCGCATAACAATCTCGAGCCGAACGGTTACGGTTCAAAAAGACGGGCTTGTGTTTGATTCGGGGCCGGGATAGCCGAGAACGTTAGAGTGCGACCCGCTTAACATTCTGGAGCCGAACGGTTACGGTTTAAAAAGACGGACTTATATCTAATTCGGGGCCGGGATAGCCGAGAACGTTAGAGTGCGACCCGCTTAACATTCTCGAGCCGAACGGTAATGGTTCAAAAAGACGGACTTGTGTTTGATTCGGGGCCGGGATAGCCGAGAACGTTCGAGTGCGACCCGCTTAACATTCTGGAGCCGAACGGTTACGGTTTAAAAAGACGGACTTATGTCTAATTCAGGGCCGGGATAGCCGAGAACGTTAGAGTGCGACCCGCTTAACATTCTCGAGCCGAACGGTTACGGTTCAAAAAGACGCACTTGTGTTAGATTCGGGGCCGGGATAGCCGAGAACGTTAGAGTGCGACCGCATAACAATCTCGAGCCGAACGGTTACGGTTCAATAAGACGGACTTGTGTTTGATTCGGGGCCGGGATAGCCGAGAACGTTAGAGTGCGACCCGCATAACATTCTCGAGCCGAACGGTTACGGTTCTAAAAGACGCACTTGTGTTAGATTCGGGGCCGGGATAGCCGAGAACGTTAGAGTGCGACCGCTTAACATTCTCGAGCCGAACGGTTACGGTTCAAAAAGGCGGACTTGTGTTTGATTCGTGGCCGGGATAGCCGAGAACGTTAGAGTGCGACCCGCTTAACATTCTGGAGCCGAACGGTTACGGTTTAAAAAGACGGACTTATATCTAATTCGGGGCCGGGATAGCCGAGAACGTTAGAGTGCGACCCGCTTAACATTCTCGAGCCGAACGGTAATGGTTCCAAAAGACGGACTTGTGTTTGATTCGGGGCCGGAATAGCAGAGAACGTTAAAGTGCGACCCGCTTAACATTTTCGAGCCGAAAGGTTACGGTTTAAAAAGACGGACTTGTGTTTGATTCGGGGCCGGGATAGCCGAGAACGTTCGAGTGCGACCCGCTTAACATTCTCGGGCCGAACGGTGACGATTCAATAAGACGGACTTGTGTTTGATTCGGGGCCGGGATAGCCGAGAACGATAGAGTGCGACCCGCTTAACATTCTCGAGCCGAACGGTAATGGTTCAAAAAGACGGACTTGTGTTTGATTCGGGGCCGGAATAGCAGAGAACGTTAGAGTGCGACCCGCTTAACATTTTCGAGCCGAAAGGTTACGGTTCAAAAAGGCGGACTTGTGTTTGATTCGTGGCCGGGATAGCCGAGAACGTTAGAGTGCGACCCGCTTAACATTCTGGAGACGAACGGTTATGGTTCAAAAAGACGTCTTGTGTTAGAATTGGGGCCGGGATAGCCGAGAACGTTAGAGTGCGACCGCTTAACATTCTCGAGCCGAACGGTTACGGTTCAAAAAGGCGGACTTGTGTTTGATTCGTGGCCGGGATAGCCGAGAACGTTAGAGTGCGACCCGCTTAACATTCTGGATCCGAACGGTTACGGTTCAAAAAGACGGACTAGTGTTTGATTCGGGGCCGGGATGGCCGAGAACGTTAGAGTGCGACCCGCTTAACATTCTCGAGCCGAACGGTTACGGTTCAAAAAGACGCACTTGTGTTAGATTCGGGGCCGGGATAGCCGAGAACGTTAGAGTGCGACCGCATAACAATCTCGAGCCGAACGGTTACAGTTCAAAAATACGGACTGGTGTTTGATTTGGGGCCGGGATAGCCAAGAACGTTCGAGTGCGACCCGCTTAACATTCTCGGGCCGAACGGTGACGGTTCAATAAGACGGACTTGTGTTTGATTCGGGGCCGGGATAGCCGAGAACGATAGAGTGCGACCCGCTTAACATTCTCGAGCCGAACGGTTACGGTTCTAAAAGACGCACTTGTGTTAGATTCGGGGCCGGGATAGCCGAGAACGTTAGAGTGCGACCCGCTTAACTTCCTCGAGCCGAACGGTTACGGTTCAAAAAGACGGACTTGTGTTAGATTCGGGGCCGGGATAGCCAAGAATGTTAGAGTGCGACCCGCTTAACATTCTCGAGCCGAACGGTTACGGTTCTAAAAAGACGGACTTGTGTTAGATTCGTGGCCGGGATAGCCGAGAACGTTAGAGTGCGACCCGCTTAACATTCTGGAGCCGAACGGTTACGGTTTAAAAAGACGAACTTATGTCTAATTCGGGGCCGGGTTAGCCGAGAACGTTAGAGTGCGACCCGCTTAACATTCTCGAGCCGAACGGTAATGGTTCAAAAAGACGGACTTGTGTTTGATTCGGGGCCGGAATAGCAGAGAACGTTAGAGTGCGACCCGCTTAACATTTTCGAGCCGAAAGATTACGGTTTAAAAAGACGGATTTGTGTTTGATTCGGGGCCGGGATAGCCGAGAACGTTAGAGTGCGACCCGCTTAACATTCTCGAGCCGAATGGTTACGGTTCAAAAAGAAGGACTTGTGTTTGATTTGGGGCCAGGATAGCCGAGAACGTTAGAGTGCGACCCGCTTAACATTCTCGAGCAGAACGGTTACGGTTCAAAAAGACGGACTTGTGTTTGATTCGGGGCCGGGATAGCCGAGAACGTTAGAGTGCGACCGCATAACATTCTCGAGCCGAACGGTTACGGTTCAAAAAGACGGACTTGTGTTTGATTCGGGTCTGGTATTGCCGAGAACGTTAGAGTGCGACCGCATAACATTCTCGAGCCGAAGGTTAGGGTTCAAAAAGACGGACTAGTATTTGATTCGGGGCCGGGATAGCCGAGAACATTAGAGTGCGACCCGCTTAACATTCTCGAGCCGAACGGTTATGGTTCAAAAAGACGTCTTGTGTTAGAATTGGGGCCGGGATAGCCGAGAACGTTAGAGTGCGACCGCTTAACATTCTCGAGCCGAACGGTTACGGTTCAAAAAGGCGGACTTGTGTTTGATTCGGGGCCGGGATAGCCGAGAACGTTAGAGTGCGACCCGCTTAACATTCTGGAGCCGAACGGTTACGGTTTAAAAAGACGGACTTATGTCTAATTCGGGGCCGGGATAGCCGAGAACGTTAGAGTGCGACCGCTTAACATTCTCGAGCAGAACGGTTAGGGTTCAAAAAGACGGACTAGTGTTTGATTCGGGGCCGGGATGGCCGAGAACGTTAGAGTGCGACCCGCTTAACATTCTCGAGCCGAACGGTTACGGTTCAAAAAGACGCACTTGTGTTAGATTCGGGGCCGGGATAGCCGAGAACGTTAGAGTGCGACCGCATAACAATCTCGAGCCGAACGGTTACGGTTCAAAAATACGGACTGGTGTTTGATTTGGGGCCGGGGTAGCCAAGAACGTTCGAGTGCGACCCGCTTAACATTCTCGGGCCGAACGGTGACGGTTCAATAAGACGGACTTGTGTTTGATTCGGGGCCGGGATAGCCGAGAACGATAGAGTGCGACCCGCTTAACATTCTCGAGCCGAACGGTTACGGTTCTAAAAGACGCACTTGTGTTAGATTCGGGGCCGGGATATCGAGAACGTTAGAGTGCGATCGCTTAACATTCTCGAGCCGAACGGTTACGGTTCAAAAAGGCGGACCTGTATTTGATTCGTTGCCGGGATAGCCGAGAACGTTAGAGTGCGACCCGCTTAACATTCTCGAGCCGAACGGTTACGGTTCAAAAAGACGCACTTGTGTTTGATTCGGGGCCGGGATAGCCGAGAACGTTAGAGTGCGACCGCATAACAATCTCGAGCCGAACGGTTACGGTTCAATAAGACGGACTTGTGTTTGATTCGGGGCCGGGATAGCCGAGAACGTTAGAGTGCGACCCGCTTAACATTCTGGAGCCGAACGGTTACGGTTTAAAAAGACGGACTTATATCTAATTCGGGGCCGGGATAGCCGAGAACGTTAGAGTGCGACCCGCTTAACATTCTCGAGCCGAACGGTAATGGTTCAAAAAGACGGACTTGTGTTTGATTCGGGGCCGGGATAGCCGAGAACGTTCGAGTGCGACCCGCTTAACATTCTGGAGCCGAACGGTTACGGTTTAAAAAGACGGACTTATGTCTAATTCAGGGCCAGGATAGCCGAGAACGTTAGAGTGCGACCCGCTTAACATTCTCGAGCCGAACGGTTACGGTTCAAAAAGACGCACTTGTGTTAGATTCGGGGCCGGGATAGCCGAGAACGTTAGAGTGCGACCGCATAACAATCTCGAGCCGAACGGTTACGGTTCAATAAGACGGACTTGTGTTTGATTCGGGGCCGGGATAGCCGAGAACGTTAGAGTGCGACCCGCATAACATTCTCGAGCCGAACGGTTACGGTTCTAAAAGACGCACTTGTGTTAGATTCGGGGCCGGGATAGCCGAGAACGTTAGAGTGCGACCGCTTAACATTCTCGAGCCGAACGGTTACGGTTCAAAAAGGCGGACTTGTGTTTGATTCGTGGCCGGGATAGCCGAGAACGGTAGAGGGCGCCCCGCTTAACATTCTGGAGCCGAACGGTTACGGTTTAAAAAGACGGACTTATGTCTAATTCGGGGCCGGGATAGCCGAGAACGTTAGAGTGCGACCCGCTTAACATTCTCGAGCCGAACGGTAATGGTTCCAAAAGACGGACTTGTGTTTGATTCGGGGCCGGAATAGCAGAGAACGTTAAAGTGCGACCCGCTTAACATTTTCGAGCCGAAAGGTTACGGTTTAAAAAGACGGACTTGTGTTTGATTCGGGGCCGGGATAGCCGAGAACGTTCGAGTGCGACCCGCTTAACATTCTCGGGCCGAACGGTGACGGTTCAATAAGACGGACTTGTGTTTGATTCGGGGCCGGGATAGCCGAGAACGATAGAGTGCGACCCGCTTAACATTCTCGAGCCGAACGGTAATGGTTCAAAAAGACGGACTTGTGTTTGATTCGGGGCCGGAATAGCAGAGAACGTTAGAGTGCGACCCGCTTAACATTTTCGAGCCGAAAGGTTACGGTTCAAAAAGACGGACTTGTGTTTGATTCGTGGCCGGGATAGCCGAGAACGTTAGAGTGCGACCCGCTTAACATTCTGGAGACGAACGGTTACGGTTTAAAAAGACGGACTTATGTCTAATTCGGGGCCGGGATAGCCGAGAACGTTTGAGTGCGACCGCTTAACATTCTTGAGCCGAACGGTTAGGGTTCAAAAAGACGGACTAGTGTTTGATTCGGGGCCGGGATGGCCGAGAACGTTAGAGTGCGACCCGCTTAACATTCTCGAGCCGAACGGTTACGGTTCAAAAAGACGCACTTGTGTTAGATTCGGGGCCGGGATAGCCGAGAACGTTAGAGTGCGACCGCATAACAATCTCGAGCCGAACGGTTACGGTTCAAAAATACGGACTGGTGTTTGATTTGGGGCCGGGATAGCCAAGAACGTTCGAGTGCGACCCGCTTAACATTCTCGGGCCGAACGGTGACGGTTCAATATGACGGACTTGTGTTTGATTCGGGGCCGGGATAGCCGAGAACGATAGAGTGCGACCCGCTTAACATTCTCGAGCCGAACGGTAACGGTTCTAAAAGACGCACTTGTGTTAGATTCGGGGCCGGGATATCGAGAATGTTAGAGTGCGACCGCTTAACATTCTCGAGCCGAACGGTTACGGTTCAAAAAGGCGGACCTGTATTTGATTCGTTGCCGGGATAGCCGAGAACATTAGAGTGCGACCCGCTTACAATTCTCGAGCCGAACGGTTATGGTTCAAAAAGACGTCTTGTGTTAGAATTGGGGCCGGGATAGCCGAGAACGTTAGAGTGCGACCGCTTAACATTCTCGAGCCGAACGGTTAGGGTTCAGAAAGACGGACTAGTGTTTGATTCGGGGCCGGGATGGCCGAGAACGTTAGAGTGCGACCCGCTTAACATTCTCGAGCCGAACGGTTACGGTTCAAAAAGACAATCTTGTGTTAGATTCGGGGCCGGGATAGCCGAGAACGTTAGAGTGCGACCGCATAACAATCTCGAGCCGAACGGTTACGGTTCAATAAGACGGACTTGTGTTTGATTCGGGGCCGGGATAGCCGAGAACGTTAGAGTGCGACCCGCATAACATTCTCGAGCCGAACGGTTACGGTTCTAAAAGACGCACTTGTGTTAGATTCGGGGCCGGGATAGCCGAGAACGTTAGAGTGCGACCGCTTAACATTCTCGAGCCGAACGGTTACGGTTCAAAAAGGCGGACTTGTGTTTGATTCGTGGCCGGGATAGCCGAGAACGTTAGAGTGCGACCCGCTTAACATTCTGGAGCCGAACGGTTACGGTTTAAAAAGACGGACTTATATCTAATTCGGGGCCGGGATAGCCGAGAACGTTAGAGTGCGACCCGCTTAACATTCTCGAGCCGAACGGTAATGGTTCAAAAAGACGGACTTGTGTTTGATTCGGGGCCGGAATAGCAGAGAACGTTAAAGTGCGACCCGCTTAACATTTTCGAGCCGAAAGGTTACGGTTTAAAAAGACGGACTTGTGTTTGATTCGGGGCCGGGATAGCCGAGAACGTTCGAGTGCGACCCGCTTAACATTTTCGGGCCGAACGGTGACGGTTCAATAAGACGGACTTGTGTTTGATTCGGGGCCGGGATAGCCGAGAACGTTAGAGTGCGACCCGCTTAACATTCTCGAGCCGAACGGTTACGGTTCTAAAAGACGCACTTGTGTTAGATTCGGGGCCGGGATATCGAGAACGTTAGAGTGCGACCGCTTAACATTCTCGAGCCGAACGGTTACGGTTCAAAAAGGCGGACCTGTATTTGATTCGTTGCCGGGATAGCCGAGAACATTAGAGTGCGACCCGCTTACAATTCTCGAGCCGAACGGTTATGGTTCAAAAAGACGTCTTGTGTTAGAATTGGGGCCGGGATAGCCGAGAACGTTAGAGTGCGACCGCTTAACATTCTCGAGCCGAACGGTTAGTGTTCAAAAAGACGGACTAGTGTTTGATTCGGGGCCGGGATGGGCGAGAACGTTAGAGTGCGACCCGCTTAACATTCTCTAGCCGAACGGTTACGGTTCAAAAAGACGCACTTGTGTTAGATTCGGGGCCGGGATAGCCGAGAACGTTAGAGTGCGACCGCATAACATTCTCGAGCCGAACGGTTACGGTTCAATAAGACGGACTTGTGTTTGATTCGGGGCCGGGATAGCCGAGAACGTTAGAGTGCGACCCGCATAACATTCTCGAGCCGAACGGTTACGGTTCTAAAAGACGCACTTGTGTTAGATTCGGGGCCGGGATAGCCGAGAACGTTAGAGTGCGACCGCTTAACATTCTCGAGCCGAACGGTTACGGTTCAAAAAGGCGGACTTGTGTTTGATTCGTGGCCGGGATAGCCGAGAACGTTAGAGTGCGACCCGCTTAACATTCTGGAGCCGAACGGTTACGGTTTAAAAAGACGGACTTATGTCTAATTCAGGGCCAGGATAGCCGAGAACGTTAGAGTGCGACCCGCTAAACATTCTCGAGCAGAACGGTTACGGTTCAAAAAGACGGACTTGTGTTTGATTCGGGGCCGGGATAGCCGAGAACGTTAGAGTGCGACCCGCTTAACATTCTCGAGCCGAACGGTTACGGTTCAAAAAGGCGGACTTGTGTTTGATTCGTGGCCGGGATAGCCGAGAACGTTAGAGTGCGACCCGCTTAACATTCTGGAGCCGAACGGTTACGGTTTAAAAAGACGGACTTATATCTAATTCGGGGCCGGGATAGCCGAGAACGTTAGAGTGCGACCCGCTTAACATTCTCGAGCCGAACGGTAATGGTTCAAAAAGACGGACTTGTGTTTGATTCGGGGCCGATATAGCAGAGAACGTTAAAGTGCGACCCGCTTAACATTCTCTAGCCGAACGGTTACGGTTCAAAAAGACGCACTTGTGTTAGATTCGGGGCCGGGATAGCCGAGAACGTTAGAGTGCGACCTCATAACAATCTCGAGCCGAACGGTTACGGTTCAATAAGACGGACTTGTGTTTGATTCGGGGCCGGGATAGCCGAGAACGTTAGAGTGCGACCCGCATAACATTCTCGAGCCGAACGGTTACGGTTCTAAAAGACGCACTTGTGTTAGATTCGGGGCCGGGATAGCCGAGAACGTTAGAGTGCGACCCGCTTAACATTCTGGAGCCGAACGGTTACGGTTTAAAAAGACGGACTTATATCTAATTCGGGGCCGGGATAGCCGAGAACGTTAGAGTGCGACCCGCTTAACATTCTCTAGCCGAACGGTAATGGTTCAAAAAGACGGACTTGTGTTTGATTCGGGGCCGGAATAGCAGAGAACGTTAAAGTGCGACCCGCTTAACATTCTCTAGCCGAACGGTTACGGTTCAAAAAGACGCACTTGTGTTAGATTCGGGGCCGGGATAGCCGAGAACGTTAGAGTGCGACCTCATAACAATCTCGAGCCGAACGGTTACGGTTCAATAAGACGGACTTGTGTTTGATTCGGGGCCGGGATAGCCGAGAACGTTAGAGTGCGACCCGCATAACATTCTCGAGCCGAACGGTTACGGTTCTAAAAGACGCACTTGTGTTAGATTCGGGGCCGGGATAGCCGAGAACGTTAGAGTGCGACCCGCTTAACATTCTCGAGCCGAACGGTAATGGTTCAAAAAGACGGACTTGTGTTTGATTCGGGGCCGGAATAGCAGAGAACGTTAAAGTGCGACCCGCTTAACATTCTCTAGCCGAACGGTTACGGTTCAAAAAGACGCACTTGTGTTAGATTCGGGGCCGGGATAACCGAGAACGTTAGAGTGCGACCTCATAACAATCTCGAGCCGAACGGTTACGGTTCAATAAGACGGACTTGTGTTTGATTCGGGGCCGGGATAGCCGAGAACGTTAGAGTGCGACCCGCATAACATTCTCGAGCCGAACGGTTACGGTTCTAAAAGACGCACTTGTGTTAGATTCGGGGCCGGGATAGCCGAGAACGTTAGAGTGCGACCGCTTAACATTCTCGAGCCGAACGGTTACGGTTCAAAAAGGCGGACTTGTGTTTGATTCGTGGCCGGGATAGCCGAGAACGTTAGAGTGCGACCCGCTTAACATTCTGGAGCCGAACGGTTACGGTTTAAAAAGACGGACTTATGTCTAATTCAGGGCCAGGATAGCCGAGAACGTTAGAGTGCGACCCGCTTAACATTCTCGAGCCGAACGGTAATGGTTCAAAAAGACGGACTTGTGTTTGATTCGGGGCCGGAATAGCAGAGAACGTTAGAGTGCGACCCGCTTAACATTTTCGAGCCGAAAGGTTACGGTTTAAAAAGACGGACTTGTGTTTGATTCGGGGCCGGGATAGCCGAGAACGTTAGAGTGCGACCCGCTTAACATTCTCGAGCCGAAAGGTTACGGTTCAAAAAGAAGGACTTGTGTTTGATTTGGGGCCAGGATAGCCGAGAACGTTAGAGTGCGACCGCTTAACATTCTCGAGCCGAACGGTTACGGTTCAAAAAGGCGGACCTGTATTTGATTCGTTGCCGGGATAGCCGAGAACATTAGAGTGCGACCCGCTTACAATTCTCGAGCCGAACGGTTATGGTTCAAAAAGACGTCTTGTGTTAGAATTGGGGCCGGGATAGCCGAGAACGTTAGAGTGCGACCGCTTAACATTCTCGAGCCGAACGGTTAGGGTTCAAAAAGACGGACTAGTGTTTGATTCGGGGCCGGGATGGCCGAGAACGTAAGAGTGCGACCCGATTAACATTCTCGAGCCGAACGGTTACGGTTCAAAAAGACGCACTTGTGTTAGATTCGGGGCCGGGATAGCCGAGAACGTTAGAGTGCGACCGCATAACAATCTCGAGCCGAACGGTTACGGTTCAATAAGACGGACTTGTGTTTGATTCGGGGCCGGGATAGCCGAGAACGTTAGAGTGCGACCGCTTAACATTCTCGAGCCGAACGGTTACGGTTCAAAAAGGCGGACTTGTGTTTGATTCGGGGCCGGAATAGCAGAGAACGTTAGAGTGCGACCCGCTTAACATTTTCGAGCCGAAAGGTTACGGTTTAAAAAGACGGACTTGTGTTTGATTCGGGGCCGGGATAGCAAAGAACGTTAGTTTGCGACCCGCTTAACATTCTCGAGCCGAAAGGTTACGGTTCAAAAAGACGCACTTGGGTTAGATTCGGGGCCGGGATAGCCGAGAACGTTAGAGTGCGACCGCTTAACATTCTCGAGCCGAACGGTTACGGTTCAAAAAGGCGGACTTGTGTTTGATTCGGGTCTGGTATTGTCGACAACGTTAGAGTGCGACCGCATAACATTCTCGAGCCGAAGGTTAGGGTTCAAAAAGACGGACTAGTGTTTGATTCGAGGCCGGGATAGCCGAGAACATTAGAGTGCGACCCGCTTACAATTCTCGAGCCGAACGGTTATGGTTCAAAAAGACGTCTTGTGTTAGAATTGGGGCAGGGATAGTCGAGAACGTTAGAGTGCGACCGCTTAACATTCTCGAGCCGAACGGTTAGGGTTCAAAAAGACGGACTAGTGTTTGATTCGGGGCCGGGATGGCCGAGAACGTTAGAGTGCGACCCGCTTAACATTCTCGAGCCGAACGGTTACGGTTCAAACAGACGGGCTTGTTTTTGATTCGGGGCCAGGATAGCCGAGAACGTTAGAGTGCGACCCGCTTAACATTCTCGGGCCGAACGGTGACGGTTCAATAAGACGGACTTGAGTTTGATTTGGGGCCGGGATAGCAAAGAACGTTAGTTTGCGACCCGCTTAACATTCTCGAGCCGAAAGGTTACGGTTCAAAATGACGCACTTGTGTTAGATTCGGGGCCGGGATAGCCGAGAACGTTAGAGTGCGACCGCTTAACATTCTCGAGCCGAACGGTTACGGTTCAAAAAGGCGGACTTGTGTTTGATTCGGGTCTGGTATTGTAGAGAACGTTAGAGTGCGACCGCATAACATTCTCGAGCCGAAGGTTAGGGTTCAAAAAGACGGACTAGTGTTTGATTCGAGGCCGGGATAGCCGAGAACATTAGAGTGCGACCCGCTTCCAATTCTCGAGCCGAACGTCTATGGTTCAAAAAGACGTCTTGTGTTAGAATTGGGGCAGGGATAGCCGAGAACGTTAGAGTGCGACCGCTTAACATTCTCGAGCCGGACGGTTTGGGTTCAAAATGACGGACTAGTGTTTGATTCGGGGCCGGGATGGCCGAGAACGTTAAAGTGCGACCCGCTTAACATTCTCGAGCCGAACGGTTACGGTTCAAAAAGACGGACTAGTGTTTGATTCGGGGCCGGGATGGCCGAGAACGTTAGAGTGCGACCCGCTTTACATTCTCGAGCCGAACGGTTACGGTTCAAAAAGACGCACTTGTGTTAGATTCGGGGCCGGGATAGCCGAGAACGTTAGAGTGCGACCGCATAACAATCTCGAGCCGAACGGTTACGGTTCAAAAATACGGACTGGTGTTTGATTTGGGGCCGGGATAGCCAAGAACATTCGAGTGCGACCCGCTTAACATTCTCGAGCCGAACGGTGACGGTTCAATAAGACGGACTTGTGTTTGATTCGGGGCCGGGATAGCCGAGAACGATAGAGTGCGACCCGCTTAACATTCTCGAGCCGAACGGTTACGGTTCTAAAAGACGCACTTGTGTTAGATTCGGGGCCGGGATATCGAGAACGTTAGAGTGCGACCGCTTAACATTCTCGAGCCGAACGGTTACGGTTCAAAAAGGCGGACCTGTATTTGATTCGTTGCCGGGATAGCCGAGAACATTAGAGTGCGACCCGCTTACAATTCTCGAGCCGAACGGTTATGGTTCAAAAAGACGTCTTGTGTTAGAATTGGGGCCGGGATAGCCGGGAACGTTAGAGTGCGACCGCTTAACATTCTCGAGCCGAACGGTTAGGGTTCAAAAAGACGGACTAGTGTTTGATTCGGGGCCGGGATGGCCGAGAACGTTAGAGTGCGACCCGCTTAATATTCTCGAGCCGAACGGTTACGGTTCAAAAAGACGCACTTGTGTTAGATTCGAGGCCGGGATAGCCGAGAACGTTAGAGTGCGACCGCATAACAATCTCGAGCCGAACGGTTACGGTTCAATAAGACGGACTTGTGTTTAATTCGGGGCCGGGATAGCCGAGAACGTTAGAGTGCGACCCGCTTAACATTCTCGAGCCGAACGGTTACGGTTCTAAAAGACGCACTTGTGTTAGATTCGGGGCCGGGATAGCCGAGAACGTTAGAGTGCGACCGCTTAACATTCTCGAGCCGAACGGTTACGGTTCAAAAAGGCGGACTTGTGTTTGATTCGTGGCCGGGATAGCCGAGAACGTTAGAGTGCGACCCGCTTAACATTCTGGAGCCGAACGGTTACGGTTTAAAAAGACGGACTTATATCTAATTCGGGGCCGGGATAGCCGAGAACGTTAGAGTGCGACCCGCTTAACATTCTCGAGCCGAACGGTAATGGTTCAAAAAGACGGGCTTGTTTTTGATTCGGGGCCAGGATAGCCGAGAACGTTAGAGTGCGACCCGCTTAACATTCTCGGGCCGAACGGTGACGGTTCAATAAGACGGACTTGAGTTTGATTTGGGGCCGGGATAGCAAAGAACGTTAGTTTGCGACCCGCTTAACATTCTCGAGCCGAAAGGTTACGGTTCAAAAAGACACACTTGGGTTAGATTCGGGGCCGGGATAGCCGAGAACGTTAGAGTGCGACCGCTTAACATTCTCGAGCCGAACGGTTACGGTTCAAAAAGGCGGACTTGTGTTTGATTCGGGTCTGGTATTGTCGAGAACGTTAGAGTGCGACCGCATAACATTCTCGAGCCGAAGGTTAGGGTTCAAAAAGACGGACTAGTGTTTGATTCGAGGCCGGGATAGCCGAGAACATTGGAGTGCGACCCGCTTACAATTCTCGAGCCGAACGGTTATGGTTCAAAAAGACGTCTTGTGTTAGAATTGGGGAAGGGATAGCCGAGAACGTTAGAGTGCGACCGCTTAACATTCTCGGGCCGAACGGTGACGGTTCAATAAGACGGACTTGTGTTTGATTCGGGGCCGGGATAGCCGAGAACGATAGAGTGCGACCCGCTTAACATTCTCGAGCCGAACGGTTACGGTTCTAAAAGACGCACTTGTGTTAGATTCGGGGCCGGGATATCGAGAACGTTAGAGTGCGACCGCTTAACATTCTCGAGCCGAACGGTTACGGTTCAAAAAGGCGGACCTGTATTTGATTCGTTGCCGGGATAGCCGAGAACATTAGAGTGCGACCCGCTTACAATTCTCGAGCCGAACGGTTATGGTTCAAAAAGACGTCTTGTGTTAGAATTGGGGCCGGGATAGCCGAGAACGTTAGAGTGCGACCGCTTAACATTCTCGAGCCGAACGGTTAGGGTTCAAAAAGACGGACTAGTGTTTGATTCGGGGCCGGGATGGCCGAGAACGTTAGAGTGCGACCCGCTTAACATTCTCGGGCCGAACGGTGACGGTTCAATAAGACGGACTTGAGTTTGATTTGGGGCCGGGATAGCAAAGAACGTTAGTTTGCGACCCGCTTAACATTCTCGAGCCGAAAGGTTACGGTTCAAAATGACGCACTTGTGTTAGATTCGGGGCCGGGATAGCCGAGAACGTTAGAGTGCGACCGCTTAACATTCTCGAGCCGAACGGTTACGGTTCAAAAAGGCGGACTTGTGTTTGATTCGGGTCTGGTATTGTCGAGAACGTTAGAGTGCGACCGCATAACATTCTCGAGCCGAAGGTTAGGGTTCAAAAAGACGGACTAGTGTTTGATTCGAGGCCGGGATAGCCGAGAACATTAGAGTGCGACCCGCTTCCAATTCTCGAGCCGAACGTCTATGGTTCAAAAAGACGTCTTGTGTTAGAATTGGGGCAGGGATAGCCGAGAACGTTAGAGTGCGACCGCTTAACATTCTCGAGCCGAACGGTTAGGGTTCAAAATGACGGACTAGTGTTTGATTCGGGGCCGGGATGGCCGAGAACGTTAAAGTGCGACCCGCTTAACATTCTCGAGCCGAACGGTTACGGTTCAAAAAGACGGACTAGTGTTTGATTCGGGGCCGGGATGGCCGAGAACGTTAGAGTGCGACCCGCTTAACATTTTTGAGCCGAACGGTTACGGTTCAAAAAGACGCACTTGTGTTAGATTCGGGGCCGGGATAGCCGAGAACGTTAGAGTGCGACCGCATAACAATCTCGAGCCGAACGGTTACGGTTCAAAAATACGGACTGGTGTTTGATTTGGGGCCGGGATAGCCAAGAACATTCGAGTGCGACCCGCTTAACATTCTCGGGCCGAACGGTGACGGTTCAATAAGACGGACTTGTGTTTGATTCGGGGCCGGGATAGCCGAGAACGATAGAGTGCGACCCGCTTAACATTCTCGAGCCGAACGGTTACGGTTCTAAAAGACGCACTTGTGTTAGATTCGGGGCCGGGATATCGAGAACGTTAGAGTGCGACCGCTTAACATTCTCGAGCCGAACGGTTACGGTTCAAAAAGGCGGACCTGTATTTGATTCGTTGCCGGGATAGCAGAGAACATTAGAGTGCGACCCGCTTACAATTCTCGAGCCGAACGGTTATGGTTCAAAAAGGCGTCTTGTGTTAGAATTGGGGCCGGGATAGCCGGGAACGTTAGAGTGCGACCGCTTAACATTCTCGAGCCGAACGGTTAGGGTTCAAAAAGACGGACTAGTGTTTGATTCGGGGCCGGGATGGCCGAGAACGTTAGAGTGCGACCCGCTTAATATTCTCGAGCCGAACGGTTACGGTTCAAAAAGACGCACTTGTGTTAGATTCGAGGCCGGGATAGCCGAGAACGTTAGAGTGCGACCGCATAACAATCTCGAGCCGAACGGTTACGGTTCAATAAGACGGACTTGTGTTTAATTCGGGGCCGGGATAGCCGAGAACGTTAGAGTGCGACCCGCATAACATTCTCGAGCCGAACGGTTACGGTTCTAAAAGACGCACTTGTGTTAGATTCGGGGCCGGGATAGCCGAGAACGTTAGAGTGCGACCGCTTAACATTCTCGAGCCGAACGGTTACGGTTCAAAAAGGCGGACTTGTGTTTGATTCGTGGCCGGGATAGCCGAGAACGTTAGAGTGCGACCCGCTTAACATTCTGGAGCCGAACGGTTGCGGTTTAAAAAGACGGACTTATATCTAATTCGGGGCCGGGATAGCCGAGAACGTTAGAGTGCGACCCGCTTAACATTCTCGAGCCGAACGGTAATGGTTCAAAAAGACGGGCTTGTTTTTGATTCGGGGCCAGGATAGCCGAGAACGTTAGAGTGCGACCCGCTTAACATTCTCGGGCCGAACGGTGACGGTTCAATAAGACGGACTTGAGTTTGATTTGGGGCCGGGATAGCAAAGAACGTTAGTTTGCGACCCGCTTAACATTCTCGAGCCGAAAGGTTACGGTTCAAAAAGACGCACTTGGGTTAGATTCGGGGCCGGGATAGCCGAGAACGTTAGAGTGCGACCGCTTAACATTCTCGAGCCGAACGGTTACGGTTCAAAAAGGCGGACTTGTGTTTGATTCGGGTCTGGTATTGTCGAGAACGTTAGAGTGCGACCGCATAACATTCTCGAGCCGAAGGTTAGGGTTCAAAAAGACGGACTAGTGTTTGATTCGAGGCCGGGATAGCCGAGAACATTGGAGTGCGACCCGCTTACAATTCTCGAGCCGAACGGTTATGGTTCAAAAAGACGTCTTGTGTTAGAATTGGGGAAGGGATAGCCGAGAACGTTAGAGTGCGACCGCTTAACATTCTCGGGCCGAACGGTGACGGTTCAATAAGACGGACTTGTGTTTGATTCGGGGCCGGGATAGCCGAGAACGATAGAGTGCGACCCGCTTAACATTCTCGAGCCGAACGGTTACGGTTCTAAAAGACGCACTTGTGTTAGATTCGGGGCCGGGATATCGAGAACGTTAGAGTGCGACCGCTTAACATTCTCGAGCCGAACGGTTACGGTTCAAAAAGGCGGACCTGTATTTGATTCGTTGCCGGGATAGCCGAGAACATTAGAGTGCGACCCGCTTACAATTCTCGAGCCGAACGGTTATGGTTCAAAAAGACGTCTTGTGTTAGAATTGGGGCCGGGATAGCCGAGAACGTTAGAGTGCGACCGCTTAACATTCTCGAGCCGAACGGTTAGGGTTCAAAAAGACGGACTAGTGTTTGATTCGGGGCCGGGATGGCCGAGAACGTTAGAGTGCGACCCGCTTAACATTCTCTAGCCGAACGGTTACGGTTCAAAAAGACGCACTTGTGTTAGATTCGAGGCCGGGATAGCCGAGAACGTTAGAGTGCGACCGCATAACAATCTCGAGCCGAACGGTTACGGTTCAATAAGACGGACTTGTGTTTGATTCGGGGCCGGGATAGCCGAGAACGTTAGAGTGCGACCCGCATAACATTCTCGAGCCGAACGGTTACGGTTCTAAAAGACGCACTTGTGTTAGATTCGGGGCCGGGATAGCCGAGAACGTTAGAGTGCGACCGCTTAACATTCTCGAGCCGAACGGTTACGGTTCAAAAAGGCGGACTTGTGTTTGATTCGTGGCCGGGATAGCCGAGAACGTTAGAGTGCGACCCGCTTAACATTCTGGAGCCGAACGGTTACGGTTTAAAAAGACGGACTTATATCTAATTCGGGGCCGGGATAGCCGAGAACGTTAGAGTGCGACCCGCTTAACATTCTCGAGCCGAACGGTAATGGTTCAAAAAGACGGGCTTGTTTTTGATTCGGGGCCAGGATAGCCGAGAACGTTAGAGTGCGACCCGCTTAACATTCTCGGGCCGAACGGTGACGGTTCAATAAGACGGACTTGAGTTTGATTTGGGGCCGGGATAGCAAAGGACGTTAGTTTGCGACCCGCTTAACATTCTCGAGCCGAAAGGTTACGGTTCAAAAAGACGCACTTGGGTTAGATTCGGGGCCGGGATAGCCGAGAACGTTAGAGTGCGACCGCTTAACATTCTCGAGCCGAACGGTTACGGTTCAAAAAGGCGGACTTGTGTTTGATTCGGGTCTGGTATTGTCGAGAACGTTAGAGTGCGACCGCATAACATTCTCGAGCCGAAGGTTAGGGTTCAAAAAGACGGACTAGTGTTTGATTCGAGGCCGGGATAGCCGAGAACATTAGAGTGCGACCCGCTTACAATTCTCGAGCCGAACGGTTATGGTTCAAAAAGACGTCTTGTGTTAGAATTGGGGCAGGGATTGCCGAGAACGTTAGAGTGCGACCGCTTAACATTCTCGAGCCGAACGGTTAGGGTTCAAAAAGACGGACTAGTGTTTGATTCGGGGCCGGGATGGCCGAGAACGTTAGAGTGCGACCCGCTTAACATTCTCGAGCCGAACGGTTACGGTTCAAAAAGACGGACTAGTGTTTGATTCGGGGCCGGGATGGCCGAGAACGTTAGAGTGCGACCCGCTTAACTTTCTCGAGCCGAACGGATACGGTTCAAAAAGACGCACTTGTGTTAGATTCGGGGCCGGGATATCGAGAACGTTAGAGTGCGACCGCTTAACATTCTCGAGCCGAACGGTTACGGTTCAAAAAGGCGGACCTGTATTTGATTCGTTGCCGGGATAGCCGAGAACATTAGAGTGCGACCCGCTTACAATTCTCGAGCCGAACGGTTATGGTTCAAAAAGACGTCTTGTGTTAGAATTGGGGCCGGGATAGCCGAGAACGTTAGAGTGCGACCGCTTAACATTCTCGAGCCGAACGGTTAGGGTTCAAAAAGACGGACTAGTGTTTGATTCGGGGCCGGGATGGCCGAGAACGTTAGAGTGCGACCCGCTTAACATTCTCGAGCCGAACGGTTACGGTTCAAAAAGACGCACTTGTGTTAGATTCGGGGCCGGGATAGCCGAGAACGTTAGAGTGCGACCGCTTAACATTCTCGAGCCGAACGGTTACGGTTCAAAAAGGCGGACTTGTGTTTGATTCGTGGCCGGGATAGCCGAGAACGTTAGAGTGCGACCCGCTTAACATTCTGGAGCCGAACGGTTACGGTTTAAAAAGACGGACTTATATCTAATTCGGGGCCGGGATAGCCGAGAACGTTAGAGTGCGACCCGCTTAACATTCTCGAGCCGAACGGTAATGGTTCAAAAAGACGGACTTGTGTTTGATTCGGGGCCGGAATAGCAGAGAACGTTAAAGTGCGACCCGCTTAACATTCTCTAGCCGAACGGTTACGGTTCAAAAAGACGCACTTGTGTTAGATTCGGGGCCGGGATAGCCGAGAACGTTAGAGTGCGACCGCATAACAATCTCGAGCCGAACGGTTACGGTTCAATAAGACGGACTTGTGTTTGATTCGGGGCCGGGATAGCCGAGAACGTTAGAGTGCGACCCGCATAACATTCTCGAGCCGAACGGTTACGGTTCTAAAAGACGCACTTGTGTTAGATTCGGGGCCGGGATAGCCGAGAACGTTAGAGTGCGACCGCTTAACATTCTCGGGCCGAACGGTTACGGTTCAAAAAGGCGGACTTGTGTTTGATTCGTGGCCGGGATAGCCGAGAACGTTAGAGTGCGACCCGCTTAACATTCTGGAGACGAACGGTTACGGTTTAAAAAGACGGACTTATGTCTAATTCAGGGCCGGGATAGCCGAGAACGTTAGAGTGCGACCCGCTTAACATTCTCGAGCAGAACGGTTACGGTTCAAAAAGACGGACTTGTGTTTGATTCGGGGCCGGGATAGCCGAGAACGTTAGAGTGCGACCGCATAACATTCTCGAGACGAACGGTTACGGTTCAAAAAGACGGACTTGTGTTTGATTCGGGGCCGGGATGGCCGAGAACGTTAGAGTGCGACCCGCTTAACATTCTCGAGCCGAACGGTTACGGTTCAAAAAGACGGACTAGTGTTTGATTCGGGGCCGGGATGGCCGAGAACGTTAGAGTGCGACCCGCTTAACATTCTCGAGCCGAACGGTTACGGTTCAAAAAGACGCACTTGTGTTAGATTCGGGGCCGGGATAGCAGAGAACGTTAGAGTGCGACCGCATAACAATCTCGAGCCGAACGGTTACGGTTCAAAAATACGGACTGGTGTTTGATTTGGGGCCGGGATAGCCAAGAACGTTCGAGTGCGACCCGCTTAACATTCTCGGGCCAAACGGTGACGGTTCAAAAAGACGGACTAGTGTTTGATTCGGGGCCGGGATGGCCGAGAACGTTAGAGTGCGACCCGCTTAACATTCTCGAGCCGAACGGTTACGGTTCAAAAAGACGGACTAGTGTTTGATTCGGGGCCGGGATAGCCGAGAACGATAGAGTGCGACCCGCTTAACATTCTCGAGCCGAACGGTTACGGTTCTAAAAGACGCACTTGTGTTAGATTCGGGGCCGGGATATCGAGAACGTTAGAGTGCGACCGCTTAACATTCTCGAGCCGAACGGTTACGGTTCAAAAAGGCGGACCTGTATTTGATTCGTTGCCGGGATAGCCGAGAACATTAGAGTGCGACCCGCTTACAATTCTCGAGCCGAACGGTTATGGTTCAAAAAGACGTCTTGTGTTAGAATTGGGGCCGGGATAGCCGAGAACGTTAGAGTGCGACCGCTTAACATTCTCGAGCCGAACGGTTAGGGTTCAAAAAGACGGACTAGTGTTTGATTCGGGGCCGGGATGGCCGAGAACGTTAGAGTGCGACCCGCTTAACATTCTCGAGCCGAACGGTTACGGTTCAAAAAGACGCACTTGTGTTAGATTCGGGGCCGGGATAGCCGAGAACGTTAGAGTGCGACCGCATAACAATCTCGAGCCGAACGGTTACGGTTCAATAAGACGGACTTGTGTTTGATTCGGGGCCGGGATAGCCGAGAACGTTAGAGTGCGACCCGCATAACATTCTCGAGCCGAACGGTTACGGTTCTAAAAGACGCACTTGTGTTAGATTCGGGGCCGGGATAGCCGAGAACGTTAGAGTGCGACCGCTTAACATTCTCGGGCCGAACGGTTACGGTTCAAAAAGGCGGACTTGTGTTTGATTCGGGGCCGGGATAGCCGAGAACGTTAGAGTGCGACCCGCTTAACATTCTGGAGACGAACGGTTACGGTTTAAAAAGACGGACTTATGTCTAATTCAGGGCCGGGATAGCCGAGAACGTTAGAGTGCGACCCGCTTAACATTCTCGAGCAGAACGGTTACGGTTCAAAAAGACGGACTTGTGTTTGATTCGGGGCCGGGATAGCCGAGAACGTTAGAGTGCGACCGCATAACATTCTCGAGACGAACGGTTACGGTTCAAAAAGACGGACTTGTGTTTGATTCGGGGCCGGGATGGCCGAGAACGTTAGAGTGCGACCCGCTTAACATTCTCGAGCCGAACGGTTACGGTTCAAAAAGACGGACTAGTGTTTGATTCGGGGCCGGGATGGCCGAGAACGTTAGAGTGCGACCCGCTTAACATTCTCGAGCCGAACGGTTACGGTTCAAAAAGACGCACTTGTGTTAGATTCGGGGCCGGGATAGCAGAGAACGTTAGAGTGCGACCGCATAACAATCTCGAGCCGAACGGTTACGGTTCAAAAATACGGACTGGTGTTTGATTTGGGGCCGGGATAGCCAAGAACGTTCGAGTGCGACCCGCTTAACATTCTCGGGCCAAACGGTGACGGTTCAAAAAGACGGACTAGTGTTTGATTCGGGGCCGGGATGGCCGAGAACGTTAGAGTGCGACCCGCTTAACATTCTCGAGCCGAACGGTTACGGTTCAAAAAGACGGACTAGTGTTTGATTCGGGGCCGGGATAGCCGAGAACGATAGAGTGCGACCCGCTTAACATTCTCGAGCCGAACGGTTACGGTTCTAAAAGACGCACTTGTGTTAGATTCGGGGCCGGGATATCGAGAACGTTAGAGTGCGACCGCTTAACATTCTCGAGCCGAACGGTTACGGTTCAAAAAGGCGGACCTGTATTTGATTCGTTGCCGGGATAGCCGAGAACATTAGAGTGCGACCCGCTTACAATTCTCGAGCCGAACGGTTATGGTTCAAAAAGACGTCTTGTGTTAGAATTGGGGCCGGGATAGCCGAGAACGTTAGAGTGCGACCGCTTAACATTCTCGAGCCGAACGGTTAGGGTTCAAAAAGACGGACTTGTGTTTGATTGGGGGCCGGGATGGCCGAGAACGTTAGAGTGCGACCCGCTTAACATTCTCGAGCCGAACGGTTACGGTTCAAAAAGACGCACTTGTGTTAGATTCGGGGCCGGGATAGCCGAGAACGTTAGAGTGCGACCGCATAACAATCTCGAGCCGAACGGTTACGGTTCAATAAGACGGACTTGTGTTTGATTCGGGGCCGGGATAGCCGAGAACGTTAGAGTGCGACCCGCATAACATTCTCGAGCCGAACGGTTACGGTTCTAAAAGACGCACTTGTGTTAGATTCGGGGCCGGGATAGCCGAGAACGTTAGAGTGCGACCGCTTAACATTCTCGAGCCGAACGGTTACGGTTCAAAAAGGCGGACTTGTGTTTGATTCGTGGCCGGGATAGCTGAGAACGTTAGAGTGCGACCCGCTTAACATTCTGGAGCCGAACGGTTACGGTTTAAAAAGACGGACTTATATCTAATTCGGGGCCGGGATAGCCGAGAACGTTAGAGTGCGACCCGCTTAACATTCTCGAGCCGAACGGTAATGGTTCAAAAAGACGGACTTGTGTTTGATTCGGGGCCGGAATAGCAGAGAACGTTAAAGTGCGACCCGCTTAACATTTTCGAGCCGAAAGGTTACGGTTTAAAAAGACGGACTTGTGTTTGATTCGGGGCCGGGATAGCCGAGAACGTTCGAGTGCGACCCGCTTAACATTCTCGGGCCGAACGGTGACGGTTCAATAAGACGGACTTGTGTTTGATTCGGGGCCGGGATAGCCGAGAACGATAGAGTGCGACCCGCTTAACATTCTCGAGCCGAACGGTAATGGTTCAAAAAGACGGACTTGTGTTTGATTCGGGGCCGGAATAGCAGAGAACGTTAGAGTGCGACCCGCTTAACATTCTCGAGCAGAACGGTTACGGTTCAAAAAGACGGACTAATGTTTGATTCGGGGCCGGGATAGCCGAGAACGTTAGAGTGCGACCGCATAACATTCTCGAGCCGAACGGTTACGGTTCAAAAAGACGGACTTGTGTTTGATTCGGGTCTGGTATTGTCGAGAACGTTAGAGTGCGACCGCATAACATTCTCGAGCCGAAGGTTAGGGTTCAAAAAGACGGACTAGTGTTTGATTCGAGGCCGGGATAGCCGAGAACATTAGAGTGCGACCCGCTTACAATTCTCGAGCCGAACGGTTATGGTTCAAAAAGACGTCTTGTGTTAGAATTGGGGCCGGGATATCGAGAACGTTAGAGTGCGACCGCTTAACATTCTCGAGCCGAACGGTTACGGTTCAAAAAGGCGGACCTGTATTTGATTCGTTGCCGGGATAGCCGAGAACATTAGAGTGCGACCCGTTTACAATTCTCGAGCCGAACGGTTATGGTTCAAAAAGACGTCTTGTGTTAGAATTGGGGCCGGGATAGCCGAGAACGATAGAGTGCGACCCGCTTAACATTCTCGAGCCGATCGGTTACGGTTCTAAAAGACGCACTTGTGTTAGATTCGGGGCCGGGATATCGAGAACGTTAGAGTGCGACCGCTTAACATTCTCGAGCCGAACGGTTACGGTTCAAAAAGGCGGACCTGTATTTGATTCGTTGCCGGGATAGCCGAGAACATTAGAGTGCGACCCGCTTACAATTCTCGAGCCGAACGGTTATGGTTCAAAAAGACGTATTGTGTTAGAATTGGGGCCGGGATAGCCGAGAACGTTAGAGTGCGACCGCTTAACATTCTCGAGCCGAACGGTTAGTGTTCAAAAAGACGGACTAGTGTTTGATTCGGGGCCGGGATGGCCGAGAACGTTAGAGTGCGACCCGCTTAACATTCTCTAGCCGAACGGTTACAGTTCAAAAAGACGCACTTGTGTTTGATTCGGGGCCGGGATAGCCGAGAACGTTAGAGTGCGACCGCATAACAATCTCGAGCCGAACGGTTACGGTTCAATAAGACGGACTTGTGTTTGATTCGGGGCCGGGATAGCCGAGAACGTTAGAGTGCGACCCGCATAACATTCTCGAGCCGAACGGTTACGGTTCTAAAAGACGCACTTGTGTTAGATTCGGGGCCGGGATAGCCGAGAACGTTAGAGTGCGACCGCTTAACATTCTCGAGCCGAACGGTTACGGTTCAAAAAGGCGGACTTGTGTTTGATTCGTGGCCGGGATAGCCGAGAACGTTAGAGTGCGACCCGCTTAACATTCTGGAGCCGAACGGTTACGGTTTAAAAAGACGGACTTATGTCTAATTCAGGGCCGGGATAGCCGAGAACGTTAGAGTGCGACCCGCTTAACATTCTCGAGCCGAACGGTAATGGTTCAAAAAGACGGACTTGTGTTTGATTCGGGGCCGGAATAGCAGAGAACGTTAGAGTGCGACCCGCTTAACATTTTCGAGCCGAAAGGTTACGATTTAAAAAGACGGACTTGTGTTTGATTCGGGGCCGGGATAGCCGAGAACGTTAGAGTGCGACCCGCTTAACATTCTCGAGCCGAAAGGTTACGGTTCAAAAAGAAGGACTTGTGTTTGATTTGGGGCCAGGATAGCCGAGAACGTTAGAGTGCGACCCGCTTAACATTCTCGAGCAGAATGGTTACGGTTCAAAAAGACGGACTTGTTTTTGATTCGGGGCCGGGATAGCCGAGAACGTTAGAGTGCGACCCGCTTAACATTCTCGAGCAGAACGGTTACGGTTCAAAAAGACGGACTAATGTTTGATTCGGGGCCGGGATAGCCGAGAACGTTAGAGTGCGACCGCATAACATTCTCGAGCCGAACGGTTACGGTTCAAAAAGACGGACTTGTGTTTGATTCGGGTCTGGTATTGTCGAGAACGTTAGAGTGCGACCGCATAACATTCTCGAGCCGAAGGTTAGGGTTCAAAAAGACGGACTAGTGTTTGATTCGAGGCCGGGATAGCCGAGAACATTAGAGTGCGACCCGCTTACAATTCTCGAGCCGAACGGTTATGGTTCAAAAAGACGTCTTGTGTTAGAATTGGGGCCGGGATATCGAGAACGTTAGAGTGCGACCGCTTAACATTCTCGAGCCGAACGGTTACGGTTCAAAAAGGCGGACCTGTATTTGATTCGTTGCCGGGATAGCCGAGAACATTAGAGTGCGACCCGTTTACAATTCTCGAGCCGAACGGTTATGGTTCAAAAAGACGTCTTGTGTTAGAATTGGGGCCGGGATAGCCGAGAACGTTAGAGTGCGACCGCTTAACATTCTCGAGCCGAACGGTTAGGGTTCCAAAAGACGGACTAGTGTTTGATTCGGGGCCGGGATGGCCGAGAACGTTAGAGTGCGACCCGCTTAACATTCTCGAGCCGAACGGTTACGGTTCAAAAAGACGCACTTGTGTTAGATTCGGGGCCGGGATAGCCGAGAACGTTAGAGTGCGACCGCATAACATTCTCGAGCCGAACGGTTACGGTTCAATAAGACGGACTTGTGTTTGATTCGGGGCCGGGATAGCCGAGAACGTTAGAGTGCGACCCGCATAACATTCTCGAGCCGAACGGTTACGGTTCTAAAAGACGCACTTGTGTTAGATTCGGGGCCGGGATAGCCGAGAACGTTAGAGTGCGACCGCTTAACATTCTCGAGCCGAACGGTTACGGTTCAAAAAGGCGGACTTGTGTTTGATTCGTGGCCGGGATAGCCGAGAACGTTAGAGTGCGACCCGCTTAACATTCTGGAGCCGAACGGTTACGGTTTAAAAAGACGGACTTATATCTAATTCGGGGCCGGGATAGCCGAGAACGTTAGAGTGCGACCCGCTTAACATTCTCGAGCCGAATGGTAATGGTTCAAAAAGACGGACTTGTGTTTGATTTGGGGCCGGAAAAGCAGAGAACGTTAAAGTGCGACCCGCTTCACATTTTCGAGCCGAAAGGTTACGGTTTAAAAAGACGGACTTGTGTTTGATTCGGGGCCGGGATAGCCGAGAACGTTCGAGTGCGACCCGCTTAACATTCTCGGGCCGAACGGTGACGGTTCAATAAGACGGACTTGTGTTTGATTCGGGGCCGGGATAGCCGAGAACGATAGAGTGCGACCCGCTTAACATTCTCGAGCCGATCGGTTACGGTTCTAAAAGACGCACTTGTGTTAGATTCGGGGCCGGGATATCGAGAACGTTAGAGTGCGACCGCTTAACATTCTCGAGCCGAACGGTTACGGTTCAAAAAGGCGGACCTGTATTTGATTCGTTGCCGGGATAGCCGAGAACATTAGAGTGCGACCCGCTTACAATTCTCGAGCCGAACGGTTATGGTTCAAAAAGACGTATTGTGTTAGAATTGGGGCCGGGATAGCCGAGAACGTTAGAGTGCGACCGCTTAACATTCTCGAGCCGAACGGTTAGTGTTCAAAAAGACGGACTAGTGTTTGATTCGGGGCCGGGATGGCCGAGAACGTTAGAGTGCGACCCGCTTAACATTCTCTAGCCGAACGGTTACAGTTCAAAAAGACGCACTTGTGTTAGATTCGGGGCCGGGATAGCCGAGAACGTTAGAGTGCGACCGCATGACAATCTCGAGCCGAACGGTTACGGTTCAATAAGACGGACTTGTGTTTGATTCGGGGCCGGGATAGCCGAGAACGTTAGAGTGCGACCCGCATAACATTCTCGAGCCGAACGGTTACGGTTCTAAAAGACGCACTTGTGTTAGATTCGGGGCCGGGATAGCCGAGAACGTTAGAGTGCGACCGCTTAACATTCTCGAGCCGAACGGTTACGGTTCAAAAAGGCGGACTTGTGTTTGATTCGTGGCCGGGATAGCCGAGAACGTTAGAGTGCGACCCGCTTAACATTCTGGAGCCGAACGGTTACGGTTTAAAAAGACGGACTTATGTCTAATTCAGGGCCGGGATA
This sequence comes from Aelia acuminata, assembly GCA_911387785.2. Lineage (NCBI taxonomy): Eukaryota > Metazoa > Arthropoda > Insecta > Hemiptera > Pentatomidae > Aelia > Aelia acuminata. The sequence continues at coordinate 154,154,090 of OU426978.1, read as the reverse complement.
GCCGAGAACGTTAGAGTGCGACCCGCTTAACATTCTCGAGCCGAACGGTAATGGTTCAAAAAGACGGACTTGTGTTTGATTCGGGGCCGGAATAGCAGAGAACGTTAGAGTGCGACCCGCTTAACATTTTCGAGCCGAAAGGTTACGATTTAAAAAGACGGACTTGTGTTTGATTCGGGGCCGGGATAGCCGAGAACGTTAGAGTGCGACCCGCTTAACATTCTCGAGCCGAAAGGTTACGGTTCAAAAAGAAGGACTTGTGTTTGATTTGGGGCCAGGATAGCCGAGAACGTTAGAGTGCGACCCGCTTAACATTCTCGAGCAGAACGGTTACGGTTCAAAAAGACGGACTTGTTTTTGATTCGGGGCCGGGATAGCCGAGAACGTTAGAGTGCGACCGCATAACATTCTCGTTCGGCTCGAGAATGTTATGCGGTCGCACTCTAACGTTCTCGGCTATCCCGGCCCCGAATCAAAAACAAGTCCGTCTTTTTGAACCGTAACCGTTCGGCTCGAGATTGTTATGCGGTCGCACTCTAACGTTCTCGGCTATCCCGGCCCCGAATCTAACACAAGTGCGTCTTTTTGAACCGTAACCGTTCGGCTCGAGAATGTTAAGCGGGTCGCACTCTAACGTTCTCGGCCATCCCGGCCCCGAATCAATTAGAGTGCGACCCGCTTACAATTCTCGAGCCGAACGGTTATGGTTCAAAAAGACGTCTTGTGTTAGAATTGGGGCAGGGATAGCCGAGAACGTTAGAGTGCGACCGCTTAACATTCTCGAGCCGAACGGTTAGGGTTCAAAAAGACGGACTAGTGTTTGATTCGGGGCCGGGATGGCCGAGAACGTTAGAGTGCGACCCGCCTAACATTCTCGAGCCGAACGGTTACGGTTCAAAAAGACGGGCTTGTTTTTGATTCGGGGCCAGGATAGCCGAGAACGTTAGAGTGCGACCCGCTTAACATTCTCGGGCCGAACGGTTACGGTTCAAAAAGACGGGCTTGTTTTTGATTCGGGGCCAGGATAGCCGAGAACGTTAGAGTGCGACCCGCTTAACATTTTCGAGCCGAAAGGTTACGATTTAAAAAGACGGACTTGTGTTTGATTCGGGGCCGGGATAGCCGAGAACGTTAGAGTGCGACCCGCTTAACATTCTCGAGCCGAAAGGTTACGGTTCAAAAAGAAGGACTTGTGTTTGATTTGGGGCCAGGATAGCCGAGAACGTTAGAGTGCGACCCGCTTAACATTCTCGAGCAGAACGGTTACGGTTCAAAAAGACGGACTTGTTTTTGATTCGGGGCCGGGATAGCCGAGAACGTTAGAGTGCGACCGCATAACATTCTCGTTCGGCTCGAGAATGTTATGCGGTCGCACTCTAACGTTCTCGGCTATCCCGGCCCCGAATCTAACACAAGTCCGTCTTTTTGAACCGTAACCGTTCGGCTCGAGATTGTTATGCGGTCGCACTCTAACGTTCTCGGCCATCCCGGCCCCGAATCTAACACAAGTGCGTCTTTTTGAACCGTAACCGTTCGGCTCGAGAATGTTAAGCGGGTCGCACTCTAACGTTCTCGGCCATCCCGGCCCCGAATCAATTAGAGTGCGACCCGCTTACAATTCTCGAGCCGAACGGTTATGGTTCAAAAAGACGTCTTGTGTTAGAATTGGGGCAGGGATAGCCGAGAACGTTAGAGTGCGACCGCTTAACATTCTCGAGCCGAACGGTTAGGGTTCAAAAAGACGGACTAGTGTTTGATTCGGGGCCGGGATGGCCGAGAACGTTAGAGTGCGACCCGCCTAACATTCTCGAGCCGAACGGTTACGGTTCAAAAAGACGGGCTTGTTTTTGATTCGGGGCCAGGATAGCCGAGAACGTTAGAGTGCGACCCGCTTAACATTCTCGGGCCGAACGGTGACGGTTCAATAAGACGGACTTGAGTTTGATTTGGGGCCGGGATAGCAAAGAACGTTAGTTTGCGACCCGCTTAACATTCTCGAGCCGAAAGGTTACGGTTCAAAAAGACGAACTTGTGTTAAATTCGGGGCCGGGATAGCCGAGAACGTTAGAGTGCGACCGCATAACATTCTCGAGCCGAACGGTTACGGTTCAAAAAGACGGACTTGTGTTTGATTCGGGTCCGGGATAGCCGAGAACGTTAGAGTGCGACCCGCTTAACATTCTCGAGCCGAAAGGTTACGGTTCAAAAAGAAGGACTTGTGTTTGATTTGGGGCCAGGATAGCCGAGAACGTTAGAGTGCGACCCGCTTAACATTCTCGAGCAGAACGGTTACGGTTCAAAAAGACGGACTTGTTTTTGATTCGGGGCCGGGATAGCCGAGAACGTTAGAGTGCGACCGCATAACATTCTCGAGCCGAACGGTTACGGTTCAAAAAGACGGACTTGTGTTTGATTCGGGTCTGGTATTGTCGAGAACGTTAGAGTGCGACCGCATAACATTCTCGAGCCGAAGGTTAGGGTTCAGAAAGACGGACTAGTGTTTGATTCGAGGCCGGGATAGCCGAGAACATTAGAGTGCGACCCACTTACAATTCTCGAGCCGAACGGTTATGGTTCAAAAAGACGTCTTGTGTTAGAATTGGGGCAGGGATAGCCGAGAACGTTAGAGTGCGACCGCTTAACATTCTCGAGCCGAACGGTTAGGGTTCAAAAAGACGGACTAGTGTTTGATTCGGGGCCGGGATGGCCGAGAACGTTAGAGTGCGACCCGCCTAACATTCTCGAGCCGAACGGTTACGGTTCAAAAAGACGGGCTTGTTTTTGAGTCGGGGCCAGGATAGCCGAGAACGTTAGAGTGCGACCCGCTTAACATTCTCGGGCCGAACGGTGACGGTTCAATAAGACGGACTTGAGTTTGATTTGGGGCCGGGATAGCAAAGAACGTTAGTTTGCGACCCGCTTAACATTCTCGAGCCGAAAGGTTACGGTTCAAAAAGACGAACTTGTGTTATATTCGGGGCCGGGATAGCCGAGAACGTTAGAGTGCGACCGCATAACATTCTCGAGCCGAACGGTTACGGTTCAAAAAGACGGACTTGTGTTTGATTCGGGGCCGGGATAGCCGAGAACGTTAGAGTGCGACCCGCTTAACATTCTCGAGCCGAACGGTTACGGTTCTAAAAGACGCACTTGTGTTAGATTCGGGGCCGGGATAGCCGAGAACTATAGAGTGCGACCGCATAACATTCTCGAGCCGAACGGTTACGGTTCAAAAAGACGGGCTTGTTTTTGATTCGGGGCCAGGATAGCCGAGAACGTTAGAGTGCGACCCGCTTAACATTCTCGGGCCGAACGGTGACGGTTCAATAAGACGGACTTGTGTTTGATTCGGGGCCGGGATAGCCGAGAACGTTAGAGTGCGACCCGCTTAACATTCTCAAGCCAAACGGTTACGGTTTAAAAAGACGGGCTTATGTCTAATTCGGGGCCGGGATAGCCGAGAACGTTAGAGTGCGACCCGCTTAATATTTTAGAGCCGAAAGGTTACGGTTCAAAAATACGGACTGGTGTTTGATTTGGGGCCGGGATAGCCAAGAACGTTAGAGTGCGACCCGCTTAACATTCTCGAGCCGAACGGTTACGGTTCTAAGTGACGCACTTGTGTTAGATTCGGGGCCGGGATAGCCGAGAACGTTAGAGTGCGACCGCATAACATTCTCGAGCCGAACGGTTACGGTTCAAAAAGACGGACTTGTGTTTGATTCGGGTCTGGTATAGCCGAGAACGTTAGTGTGCGACCGCATAACATTCTCGAGCCGAACGGTTACGGTTCAAAAAGACGGACTTGTGTTTGAGTCGGGGCCGGAATAGCAGAGAACGTTAGAGTGCGACCCGCTTAACATTTTCGAGCCGAAAGGTTACGGTTCAAAAAAACGGACTTGTGTTAGATTTGGGGCCGGGATAGCAGAGAACGTTAGAGTTCGACCCGCTTAACATTTTCGAGCCGAAAGGTTACGGTTTAAAAAGACGGACTTGTGTTTGATTCGGGGCCGGGATAGCCGAGAACGTTAGAGTGCGACCCGCTTAACATTCTCGAGCAGAACGGTTACGGTTCAAAAAGACGGACTTGATTTGATTCGTGGCCGGGATAGCCGAGAACGTTAGAGTGCAACCCGCTTAACATTCTCGAGCCGAACGGTTACGGTTCAAAAAGACGGACTTGTGTTTGATTCGGGCCCGGGGTAGCCGAGAACGTTAGACTGCGACTCGCATAGCATTCTCGAGCCGAACGGTTACGGTTCAAAAAGACGGACTTCTGTTTGATTCGGGGCCGGGATAGCCGAGAACGTTAGAGTGCGACCCGCTTAACATTCTCGAGCCGAACGGTTACGGTTCAAAAAGACGGACTTGTGTTTGATTCGGGGCCGGGATAGCCGAGAACGTTAGAGTGCGACCCGCTTAACATTCTCGAGCCGAAAGGTTACGGTTCAAAAAGAAGGACTTGTGTTTGATTTGGGGCCAGGATAGCCGAGAACGTTAGAGTGCGACCCGCTTAACATTCTCGAGCAGAACGGTTACGGTTCAAAAAGACGGACTTGTTTTTGATTCGGGGCCGGGATAGCCGAGAACGTTAGAGTGCGACCGCATAACATTCTCGAGCCGAAGGTTAGGGTTCAGAAAGACGGACTAGTGTTTGATTCGAGGCCGGGATAGCCGAGAACATTAGAGTGCGACCCGCTTACAATTCTCGAGCCGAACGGTTATGGTTCAAAAAGACGTCTTGTGTTAGAATTGGGGCAGGGATAGCCGAGAACGTTAGAATGCGACCGCTTAACATTCTCGAGCCGAACGGTTAGGGTTCAAAAAGACGGACTAGTGTTTGATTCGGGGCCGGGATGGCCGAGAACGTTAGAGTGCGACCCGCCTAACATTCTCGAGCAGAACGGTTACGGTTCAAAAAGACGGACTTGATTTGATTCGTGGCCGGGATAGCCGAGAACGTTAGAGTGCAACCCGCTTAACATTCTCGAGCCGAACGGTTACGGTTCAAAAAGACGGACTTGTGTTTGATTCGGGGCCGGGATAGCCGAGAACGTTAGAGTTCGACCCGCTTAACATTTTCGAGCCGAAAGGTTACGGTTTAAAAAGACGGACTTGTGTTTGATTCGGGGCCGGGATAGCCGAGAACGTTAGAGTGCGACCCGCTTAACATTCTCGAGCCGAAAGGTTACGGTTCAAAAAGAAGGACTTGTGTTTGATTTGGGGCCGGGATAGCCGAGAACGTTAGAGTGCGACCCGCTTAACATTCTCGAGCAGAACGGTTACGGTTCAAAAAGACGGACTTGATTTGATTCGTGGCCGGGATAGCCGAGAACGTTAGAGTGCAACCCGCTTAACATTCTCGAGCCGAACGGTTACGGTTCAAAAAGACGGACTTGTGTTTGATTCGGGCCCGGGATAGCCGAGAACGTTAGACTGCGACTCGCATAGCATTCTCGAGCCGAACGGTTACGGTTCAAAAAGACGGACTTCTGTTTGATTCGGGGCCAGGATAGCCGAGAACGTTAGAGTGCGACCCGCTTAACATTCTCGAGCCGAACGGTTACGGTTCAAAAAGACGGACTTCTGTTTGATTCGGGGCCGGGAAAGCCGAGAACGTTAGAGTGCGACCCGCTTAACATTCTCGAGCCGAACGGTTACGGTTCAAAAAGACGGACTTGTGTTTGATTCGGGGCCGGGATAGCCGAGAACGTTAGAGTGCGACCAGCTTAACATTTTCAAGCCGAACGGTTACGGTTCAAAAAGACGCACTTGTGTTAGATTCGGGGCCGGGATAGCCGAGAACGTTAGAGTGCGACCGCATAACAATCTCGAGCCGAACGGTTACGGTTCAATAAGACGGACTTGTGTTTGATTCGGGGCCGGGATAGCCGAGAACGTTAGAGTGCGACCCGCATAACATTCTCGAGCCGAACGGTTACGGTTCTAAAAGACGCACTTGTGTTAGATTCGGGGCCGGGATAGCCGAGAACGTTAGAGTGCGACCGCTTAACATTCTCGAGCCGAACGGTTACGGTTCAAAAAGGCGGACTTGTGTTTGATTCGCTGCCAGGATAGCCGAGAACGTTAGAGTGCGACCCGCTTAACATTCTGGAGCCGAACGGTTACGGTTTAAAAAGACGGACTTATGTCTAATTCAGGGCCGGGATAGCCGAGAACGTTAGAGTGCGACCCGCTTAACATTCTCGAGCCGAACGGTTATGGTTCAAAAAGACGGACTTGTGTTTGATTCGGGGCCGGAATAGCAGAGAACGTTAGAGTGCGACCCGCTTAACATTTTCGAGCCGAAAGGTTACGGTTTAAAAAGACGGACTTGTGTTTGATTCGGGGCCGGGATAGCCGAGAACGTTAGAGTGCGACCCGCTTAACATTCTCGAGCCGAAAGGTTACGGTTCAAAAAGAAGGACTTGTGTTTGATTTGGGGCCAGGATAGCCGAGAACGTTAGAGTGCGACCCGCTTAACATTCTCGAGCAGAACGGTTACGGTTCAAAAAGACGGACTTGTGTTTGATTCGGGGCCGGGATAGCCGAGAACGTTAGAGTGCGACCGCATAACATTCTCGAGCCGAACGGTTACGGTTCAAAAAGACGGACTTGTGTTTGATTCGGGTCTGGTATTGTCGAGAACGTTAGAGTGCGACCGCATAACATTCTCGAGCCGAAGGTTAGGGTTCAAAAAGACGGACTAGTGTTTGATTCGAGGCCGGGATAGCCGAGAACATTAGAGTGCGACCCGCTTACAATTCTCGAGCCGAACGGTTATGGTTCAAAAAGACGTCTTGTGTTAGAATTGGGGCAGGGATAGCCGAGAACGTTAGAGTGCGACCGCTTAACATTCTCGAGCCGAACGGTTAGGGTTCAAAAAGACGGACTAGTGTTTGATTCGGGGCCGGGATGGCCGAGAACGTTAGAGTGCGACCCGCTTAACATTCTCGAGCCGAACGGTTACGGTTCAAAAAGACGGGCTTGTTTTTGATTCGGGGCCAGGATAGCCGAGAACGTTAGAGTGCGACCCGCTTAACATTCTCGGGCCGAACGGTGACGGTTCAAAAATACGGACTGGTGTTTGATTTGGGGCCGGGATAGCCAAGAACGTTAGAGTGCGACCCGCTTAACAGTCTCGAGCCGAACGGTTACGGTTCTAAGTGACGCACTTGTGTTAGATTCGGAGCCGGGATAGCCGAGAACGTTAGAGTGCGACCGCATAACATTCTCGAGCCGAACGGTTACGGTTCAAAAAGACGGACTTGTGTTTGATTCGGGTCTGGTATAGCCGAGAACGTTAGTGTGCGACCGCATAACATTCTCGAGCCGAACGGTTACGGTTCAAAAAGACGGACTTGTGTTTGATTCGGGGCCGGAATAGCAGAGAACGTTAGAGTGCGACCCGCTTAACATTTTCGAGCCGAAAGGTTACGGTTCAAAAACACGGACTTGTGTTAGATTCGGGGCCGGGATAGCAGAGAACGTTAGAGTTCGACCCGCTTAACATTTTCGAGCCGAAAGGTTACGGTTTAAAAAGTCGGACTTGTGTTTGATTCGGGGCCGGGATAGCCGAGAACGTTAGAGTGCGACCCGCTTAACATTCTCGAGCCGAAAGGTTACGGTTCAAAAAGAAGGACTTGTGTTTGATTTGGGGCCGGGATAGCCGAGAACGTTAGAGTGCGACCCGCTTAACATTCTCGAGCAGAACGGTTACGGTTCAAAAAGACGGACTTGATTTGATTCGTGGCCGGGATAGCCGAGAACGTTAGAGTGCAACCCGCTTAACATTCTCGAGCCGAACGGTTACGGTTCAAAAAGACGGACTTCTGTTTGATTCGGGGCCGGGATAGCCGAGAACGTTAGAGTGCGACCCGCTTAACATTCTCGAGCCGAACGGTTACGGTTCAAAAAGACGGACTTGTGTTTGATTCGGGGCCGGGATAGCCGAGAACGTTAGAGTGCGACCAGCTTAACATTTTCAAGCCGAACGGTTACGTTTCAAAAAGACGCACTTGTGTTAGATTCGGGGCCGGGATAGCCGAGAACGTTAGAGTGCGACCGCATAACAATCTCGAGCCGAACGGTTACGGTTCAATAAGACGGACTTGTGTTTGATTCGGGGCCGGGATAGCCGAGAACGTTAGAGTGCGACCCGCATAACATTCTCGAGCCGAACGGTTACGGTTCTAAAAGACGCACTTGTGTTAGATTCGGGGCCGGGATAGCCGAGAACGTTAGAGTGCGACCGCTTAACATTCTCGAGCCGAACGGTTACGGTTCAAAAAGGCGGACTTGTGTTTGATTCGTGGCCGGGATAGCCGAGAACGTTAGAGTGCGACCCGCTTAACATTCTGGAGCCGAACGGTTACGGTTTAAAAAGACGGACTTATGTCTAATTCAGGGCCGGGATAGCCGAGAACGTTAGAGTGCGACCCGCTTAACATACTCGAGCCGAACGGTAATGGTTCAAAAAGACGGACTTGTGTTTGATTCGGGGCCGGAATAGCAGAGAACGTTAGAGTGCGACCCGCTTAACATTTTCGAGCCGAAAGGTTACGGTTTAAAAAGACGGACTTGTGTTTGATTCGGGGCCGGGATAGCCGAGAACGTTAGAGTGCGACCCGCTTAACATTCTCGAGCCGAAAGGTTACGGTTCAAAAAGAAGGACTTGTGTTTGATTTGGGGCCAGGATAGCCGAGAACGTTAGAGTGCGACCCGCTTAACATTCTCGAGCAGAACGGTTACGGTTCAAAAAGACGGACTTGTGTTTGATTCGGGGCCGGGATAGCCGAGAACGTTAGAGTGCGACCGCATAACATTCTCGAGCCGAACGGTTACGGTTCAAAAAGACGGACTTGTGTTTGATTCGGGTCTGGTATTGTCGAGAACGTTAGAGTGCGACCGCATAACATTCTCGAGCCGAAGGTTAGGGTTCAAAAAGACGGACTAGTGTTTGATTCGAGGCCGGGATAGCCGAGAACATTAGAGTGCGACCAGCTTACAATTCTCGAGCCGAACGGTTATGGTTCAAAAAGACGTCTTGTGTTAGAATTGGGGCAGGGATAGCCGAGAACGTTAGAGTGCGACCGCTTAACATTCTCGAGCCGAACGGTTAGGGTTCAAAAAGACGGACTAGTGTTTGATTCGGGGCCGGGATGGCCGAGAACGTTAGAGTGCGACCCGCTTAACATTCTCGAGCCGAACGGTTACGGTTCAAAAAGACGGGCTTGTTTTTGATTCGGGGCCAGGATAGCCGAGAACGTTAGAGTGCGACCCGCTTAACATTCTCGGGCCGAACGGTGACGGTTCAATAAGACGGACTTGAGTTTGATTTGGGGCCGGGATAGCAAAGAACGTTAGTTTGCGACCCGCTTAACATTCTCGAGCCGAAAGGTTACGGTTCAAAAAGACGAACTTGTGTTAAATTCGGGGCCGGGATAGCCGAGAACGTTAGAGTGCGACCGCATAACATTCTCGAGCCGAACGGTTACGGTTCAAAAAGACGGACTTGTGTTTGATTCGGGGCCGGGATAGCCGAGAACGTTAGAGTGCGACCCGCTTAACATTCTCGAGCCGAAAGGTTACGGTTCAAAAAGAAGGACTTGTGTTTGATTTGGGGCCAGGATAGCCGAGAACGTTAGAGTGCGACCCGCTTAACATTCTCGAGCAGAACGGTTACGGTTCAAAAAGACGGACTTGTTTTTGATTCGGGGCCGGGATAGCCGAGAACGTTAGAGTGCGACCGCATAACATTCTCGAGCCGAACGGTTACGGTTCAAAAAGACGGACTTGTGTTTGATTCGGGGCCGGGATAGCCGAGAACTATAGAGTGCGACCGCATAACATTCTCGAGCCGAACGGTTACGGTTCAAAAAGACGGGCTTGTTTTTGATTCGGGGCCAGGATAGCCGAGAACGTTAGAGTGCGACCCGCTTAACATTTTCAAGCCAAACGGTTACGGTTTAAAAAGACGGGCTTATGTCTAATTCGGAGCCGGGATAGCCGAGAACGTTAGAGTGCGACCCGCTTAATATTTTAGAGCCGAAAGGTTACGGTTCAAAAATACGGACTGGTGTTTGATTTGGGGCCGGGATAGCCAAGAACGTTAGAGTGCGACCCGCTTAACATTCTCGAGCCGAACGGTTACGGTTCTAAGTGACGCACTTGTGTTAGATTCGGGGCCGGGATAGCCGAGAACGTTAGAGTGCGACCGCATAACATTCTCGAGCCGAACGGTTACGGTTCAAAAAGACGGACTTGTGTTTGATTCGGGTCTGGTATAGCCGAGAACGTTAGTGTGCGACCGCATAACATTCTCGAGCCGAACGGTTACGGTTCAAAAAGACGGACTTGTGTTTGATTCGGGGCCGGAATAGCAGAGAACGTTAGAGTGCGACCCGCTTAACATTTTCGAGCCGAAAGGTTACGGTTCAAAAACACGGACTTGTGTTAGATTCGGGGCCGGGATAGCAGAGAACGTTAGAGTTCGACCCGCTTAACATTCTCGAGCCGAACGGTGACGGTTCAATAAGACGGACTTGTGTTTGATTCGGGGCCGGGATAGCCGAGAACGTTAGAGTTCGACCCGCTTAACATTCTCGAGCCGAAAGGTTACGGTTCAAAAATACGGACTGGTGTTTGATTTGGGGCCGGGATAGCCAAGAACGTTAGAGTGCGACCCGCTTAACATTCTCGAGCCGAACGGTTACGGTTCTAAGTGACGCACTTGTGTTAGATTCGGGGCCGGGATAGCCGAGAACGTTAGAGTGCGACCGCATAACATTCTCGAGCCGAACGGTTACGGTTCAAAAAGACGGACTTGTGTTTGATTCGGGTCTGGTATAGCCGAGAACGTTAGTGTGCGACCGCATAACATTCTCGAGCCGAACGGTTACGGTTCAAAAAGACGGACTTGTGTTTGATTCGGGGCCGGAATAGCAGAGAACGTTAGAGTGCGACCCGCTTAACATTTTCGAGCCGAAAGGTTACGGTTCAAAAACACGGACTTGTGTTAGATTCGGGGCCGGGATAGCAGAGAACGTTAGAGTTCGACCCGCTTAACATTTTCGAGCCGAAAGGTTACGGTTTAAAAAGACGGACTTGTGTTTGATTCGGGGCCGGGATAGCCGAGAACGTTAGAGTGCGACCCGCTTAACATTCTCGAGCCGAAAGGTTACGGTTCAAAAAGAAGGACTTGTGTTTGATTTGGGGCCGGGATAGCCGAGAACGTTAGAGTGCGACCCGCTTAACATTCTCGAGCAGAACGGTTACGGTTCAAAAAGACGGACTTGATTTGATTCGTGGCCGGGATAGCCGAGAACGTTAGAGTGCAACCCGCTTAACATTCTCGAGCCGAACGGTTACGGTTCAAAAAGACGGACTTGTGTTTGATTCGGTCCCGGGATAGCCGAGAACGTTAGACTGCGACCCGCATAGCATTCTCGAGCCGAACGGTTACGGTTCAAAAAGACGGACTTCTGTTTGATTCGGGGCCGGGATAGCCGAGAACGTTAGAGTGCGACCCGCTTAACATTCTCGAGCCGAACGGTTACGGTTCAAAAAGACGGACTTCTGTTTGATTCGGGGCCGGGAAAGCCGAGAACGTTAGAGTGCGACCCGCTTAACATTCTCGAGCCGAACGGTTACGGTTCAAAAAGACGGACTTGTGTTTGATTCGGGGCCGGGATAGCCGAGAACGTTAGAGTGCGACCAGCTTAACATTTTCAAGCCGAACGGTTACGGTTCAAAAAGACGGACTTGTGTTTGATTCAGGGCCGGGATAGCCGAGAACGTTAGAGTGCGACCCGCTTAACATTCTCGAGCCGAACGGTTACGGTTTAAAAAGACGGACTTATGTCTAATTCGGGGCCGGGATAGCCGAGAACGTTAGAGTGCGACCCGCTTAATATTTTTGAGCCGAAAGGTTACGGTTCAAAAAGACGGACTTGTGTTTGATTTGGGGCCGGGGTAGCCAAGAACGTTAGAGTGCGACCCGCTTAACATTCTCGAGCCGAACGGTAAAGGTTCAAAAAGACGGACTTGTTTTTGATTCGGGGCCGGGATAGCCGAGAACGTTAGAGTGCGACCCGCTTAACATTCTCGGGCCGAACGGTAAAGGTTCAAAAAGACGGACTTGTGTTTGATTTGGGGCCGGGATAGCCGAGAACGTTAGAGTGCGACCCGCTTAACATTCTCGAGCCGAACGGTTACGGTTCAAAAAGACGGACTTGTGTTAGAGTCGGGGCCGGGATAGCCAAGAATGTTAGAGTGCGACCCGCTTAACATTCTCGAGCCGAACGGTTACGGTTCTAAAAGGCGCACTTGTGTTAGATTCGGTGCCGGGAAAGCCGAGAACGTTAGAGTGCGACCCGCTTTACATTCTCGAGCCTAACGGTTACGGTTTAAAATGACGGACTTGTGTTAGATTCGGGGCCGGGATAGCAGAGAACGTTAGAGTGCGACCCGCTTAATATTTTCGAGCCGAAAGGTTACGGTTCAAAAAGACGGACTTGTGTTTGATTTGGGGCCGGGATAGCCAAGAACGTTAGAGTGCGACCCGCTTAACCTTCTCGAGCCGAACGGTTACGGTTCTAAAAGACGAACTTGTGTTAAATTCGGGGCCGGGATAGCCGAGAACGTTAGAGTGCGACCGCATAACATTCTCGAGCCGAACGGTTACGGTTCAAAAAGACGGACTTGTGTTTGATTCGGGGCCGGGATAGCCGAGAACGTTAGAGTGCGACCCGCTTAACATTCTCGAGCCGAACGGTTACAGTCCTAAAAGACGCACTTGTGTTAGATTCGGGGCCGGGATAGCCGAGAACTATAGAGTGCGACCGCATAACATTCTCGAGCCGAACGGTTACGGTTCAAAAAGACGGGCTTGTTTTTGATTCGGGGCCAGGATAGCCGAGAACGTTAGAGTGCGACCCGCTTAACATTCTCGGGCCGAACGGTGACGGTTCAATAAGACGGACTTGTGTTTGATTCGGGGCCGGGATAGCCGAGAACGTTAGAGTGCGACACGCTTAACATTCTCGAGCCGAACGGTTACGGTTCTAAAAAACGCACTTGTGTTTGATTCGGGTCTGGTATAGCCGAGAACGTTAGAGTGCGACCCGCATAACATTCTCGAGCCGAACGGTTACGGTTCTAAAAGACGCACTTGTGTTTGATTCGGGTCTGGTACAGCCGAGAACGTTAGAGTGCGACCCGCTTAACATTCTCGAGCCGAACGGTTACGGTTCAAAAAGACGGACTTGTGTTTGATTCGGGTCTGGTATAGCCGAGAACGTTAGAGTGCGACCCGCTTAACATTTTCGAGCCGAACGGTTACGGTTCAAAAAGACGGACTTGTGTTTGATTCGGGGCCGGGATAGCCGAGAATGTTAAGCGGGTCGCACTCTAACGTTCTCGGATATCCCGGCCCCAAATCAAACACAAGTCCGTCTTTTTGAACCATTACCGTTCGACTTGTGTTTGATTCGGGCCGGGATAGCCGAGAACGTTAGAGTGCGACCCGCTTAACATTCTCGAGCCGAACCGTTACGGTTCAAAAAGACGGACTTGTGGTAGATTCGGGGCCGGGATAGCCGAGAATGTTATGCGGGTCGCGCTCTAATTAGAGAAATTAGAGCGATAAATTATACAGATGGCAGTGCTTATACGATAATATTTCGATAATATGGTAACAGCTGATGTGGTTATCATGTAAGGTTATGTCGATCATATGTTATATATTTCGAGGTATATATTTCGATAAATGATAAAGATGGCAGTAAATATTTGAAAATATTTCGATAAATTATCGAGATGGCAGTGGCAATTTGAAAATATTTTCGAAAAATTATCAAGATGGCTGTGGCATTTAGAAGAAATAAATGTATATGTTCGACAAGCTGAAACATGTCCGAACCGGCAATTCCTCCCTACTTTTACTGATATGGGTTTTTTATTTGTTCTTGCTACTACACTTCAAGTCACTATTACAGTCATATAATTCGTCAAAAACCCTTTTATGGAACCTAAATTAATGGTTTTTCACATTCGTTAAAAAATTACCTTTAATTATTCTTTCACAACAGCTGTTAAGACGTATTTGAAAAAATTCCGAATTACTCGGTCTTTATTGTGCACCACCGTAATTTGTGAACCGACATGTGAGCTGTGTTAGGTTGTATTGTATGTGCTCTTTTCTAAGTTTGCATTTAGTACAGTGAGCGTAGTGATCTTGTGTTAGTACTTTGAATTGTGTTGTGTTTTTCATTGCTTGTTTTTGCTAGTTATAGTTTTAATTGCTTAATTTGTGTAAATAGTGTAAATAGGTTAGGACTAATGACTTTTGGGTTTTGATTCCCGGAAGGAGGGGGTTTAGTAGTGAACTGCTACTGGCTGTGCAACAACCATAAGGGAGTAAAACCTTGTTGGCACAGGTAAGAGTTAATTTTAAAAATTTAATATTAGGACGTTTAATTTTTACATTGTGGTGTTTCAAGGAACAACTTTAGCGTTCATTATCGTTTATTGTACCTAAAGAAAAGTTTGTATTTCTTCGGATCTAGTAATACGATAAATACTTTAATTTATCTGATAGAATTGGAACTGTAAATTTAATTGGAGGTTATAAGGTTATCATTGATAACTTATCAACTTACCTTTCGATTAAAATTTTCTTCTCTTTCCTATTAATAACAATGCCTAAAAATGAGACCACAGTAATGGAGGATTGCCAAGAAGAAGACCAGGAAATTGAATCTTCATAGAAGCCTTCGGCAAAAAGAGCCAGGATAACTTCAGGAAAAACGTTTACTTCAGATGATTCTGAAGCTGATAACGTCCTTCCTAAGGCCATCCGTATACAAGAGGCCATTCGTATATTTATGGGAAACACTAATGAAAGGATAAATGTCCATGATAGGAGTTACATAAATAACGAAATAAAGAAACTGGTCAAGATGATTGAAATATTAGAAAATAAATCAAAGAAGACAGGTTCGTCTGGAGAGGTATCAGCTCTTGTTCAACAAGCAGTTGAAGAAACGCTGTCTTCAACAACTGTTAAAAATATGTTGACGAGGATGATTGTCGATACAACTGTACCGAAAGTAATCGAAGCACTTGCGGCTACAGGTGTGGTTTCTACACTTCCTGTAAATAATGACCCGCCTCCGAAGGGTTCCCAAATGACGGTTTGCCAAGGAATTGATGTGGCTGGGCCTTCTTCGGTTGGCGAATCCTTTGAGGCAGTTAAAAGCAAGAGAGCTAGAAGGAAAGAAAGAGCAGCCGCTAGGAAAACACAGGAAAACCATATCAATTAGGAAGGGGGGCAGGCAGCTTAAGAGCCCGTAGGCAACACTACAGCCAACAGCAAACCAAAGAGTTTGGCAGATATTGTTAAAAGTTTACCGAAAAAACCGACATTCCCGTCAAATGAAAATAAACCGACTTACATCACAATAAGTGGAGCAGGTAAGAATGCAGTTGAGATAATCAGTGGGCTACCATCTCCGACTGAAATTGGCGTTATAGCTGCTATCGTTCGAGCGACTAAAGCAGGCTCTGTTCTTGTTCGGATGGATAACAGCATAGATGCTACCAAGGTCATAAGATGGAAAAATTTGCGCGAAAAAGGCCTCAAAGCAAAGTTAGCCCTGAAGAAAAAACCTAGATTAGAGGCAAAGGGGGTACCCCATTCATGGAACCAAGAGGAATTAGCGAGATTTTTATGGGGAAGAATAACCGAGAAGTCGGTTCCCGTTCCGCTAATACAAGATGACATTCGGCCACTTTTCTGCTCTGTGGCCAGGAATGGATTTACGAGAAACTGGGTTCTGGAAGTGCACCCTACTGTTCGATTTCTGCTCTTTGAGATGGGTACATTGGAAGGAGGATGGTGGTCAATTGTATTTAAGGACTACATTGATGCCCCACGTTGTATGAAGTGCCAAGCTATGGGCACACCAAGGCCACATGTAAGGTAGACGCGGCTGTATGCATTTGGTGCGGAGCTTGCGGCCACCTACTCAAGGATTGCCCTAAGAAACAGCAGCTTGCTGGTCCTAACTGCATTAACTGTGAAAGAGTAAATACTCCATTGTCTGAGAGAATGCATAAAGCGGGCAGTAGGGAGTGTCCCGTACACGTAATGTGGTCTAAGGATGTGGCAAAGAAAACATATTATGAATAGGATCACCATCCTCCAGCTCAATATGGGCTGTAGACGAATTGTTGCTGATGAGTTGCGAGCAATGACCCACCGGAACGACATCATGGCGATTCAGGAACCGAACTGCCGTGGGAACAAGGTCGTGGGATTTGGTCTCACGTCGAGAGTGGTGGCCCTAAGCAGAGGTGAGAGGTCTAGGGCGGCTATAGTTATCAACAATCCTAATCTTGACGTGATGTGTCTTAAACAGTTCACCATGGCGGATAGCGTGGCGTGTTACGTCAGATGGGGCCGTTTAACATATAATCTGGCTTCGGTTTACTTGACGGAGGAAACATAGAGGAGTCTATATCTGCCTCACAGCAGATCACTGGAAACATGAGGAATGTGATTCTCTGTTCGGACACCAATTCCTGGAGCACGGTCTGGGGGTCTAATCGAACAAATCTGAGAGGTGTTAAACTGAGCGAGTTCATTGCGAGGAACCAGTTGGTAGTTGTCAATGATCCCTCTGCCACACCTACATTTTCGGGTCCACGTGGGCAGAGCTGGATTGACGTGACCATGACTTCTCCAACACTGATCAGATACATTGTCGATTGGACTCTCAGGTCTGAGACGAGCTCCGACCACAATGCGATCCCGTTTGGGGTAGTGCAGAATGTGGATTGTTCCCACGGCATCGACATGGGTTACGTTACGCGCAGAGGAGAATGGAATGTCATTCGGGCAACGCTGGAGGGGAAACTTATTGATGAAGATTGGAATGCGGCGGAGACGGACTATACGGATGATATTGACTATAGGGTTTCCAGGCTTACTGATATCATCCATAACGCTGCTGAAGAATCCCTCCAGCACCGAAAGGCGAGGGCTCGACCTGTCCCATGGTGGACGCCGGCTTTAACAGTGATGAAAAGAGATCTCTATAAGGCCCTGCGTTCGTACCAGAGGTGCAGATGAGACGAGAGGCGTACTGCACTTCGAAACGAGTACAGGTCAAAAGCCAGGATGTATCGAAATGAGGTGTGGTCAGAAAACCGTAGATCTTGGAACAACTTCATTGAGGTGGAGTCGGCAAAGAACCCCTGGGGTATCCCATATAGAGTGGCACTGGGCAAGCTAACTTCCTTAAAGATGGTAGCAGCTCTTAAACATGGTAATACCCAGGCTACCAACCCAGAAGAATCGGCAAAGATTTTGTTTCAGGCCACAACCAAGAGATAACCCATCCCAAGACAATGAAGCTGATGCATTTGTTATACGCACCACAATGTATCCTCCTGGAACAGACCTGTGCCCACCATGGGATATATGGGACCTACGAACTGCCGTGGACAGGCAGAAGCCGGGACGTGCACCAGGTTTAGATGCCATTGACGCGGCAATTCTTAAAAATAGTATCTCTTTGATCGAAGATTTGCTTTTGTCTATCTTCAATGACTGTTTAGATAGGGGATATTTTCCGAAACAATGGAAAACTGCCGATGTTAGACTTATCTACAAAGGAGGAGGCAAGGACAAGCAAATGGCTAAGTCTTAT
Source organism: Aelia acuminata (assembly GCA_911387785.2). NCBI lineage: Eukaryota > Metazoa > Arthropoda > Insecta > Hemiptera > Pentatomidae > Aelia > Aelia acuminata. The sequence continues at coordinate 154,136,376 of OU426978.1, read as the reverse complement.
CGGCCTATTTGTCTCCCACCAGGAGAGCAAGCCATCCACGGCAGTTCGGATCCACGAAAGGAAGGGGGACCGCTGATGCTCTGCTGCGAGTACGTCATGACGTGATTGAGAAGGCGGAAAGGTATGCTATGTTACTTTTCTTTGACATATCATCTGCCTTCATAGTGTCTGGTGGCCATGTGTCCTGCAGCAGCTGCTGAAGTACGAGCCTCCTAGTAACCTATATGACCTGATGAGAAGCTACCTCCATGAACGCCACGTGAAGATACGGGGTTGCTTCTACGAATATGAGGACATCATTGAGAGGGGCTGTCCACAGGGCTCTGTTCTGGGACCTGCTCTGTGGAAGCTTGTCTTCGATGGCATTCTAGGAGTTCTCGAAAACAGCGGTTCCCCGCAATTGCGTACGTCGATGATTTAGCAGTCGTGGTGGCGGCCGATAGCAGAGCTATGCTAATACAAGAAGCCGAACGTTGCTCCAGTCTTGTTGGAGAATGGTGTGAAAGAAAGATGATGAGGATGGCTGCAGCAAAGACCCAGGCTATCCTGCTGCGTGGTAAGACGAGTAGAGCGAACCCTATTATCTTAAACGTACAAGATGAAAGAATCCATCTGAGTGAGGTGGTCACTTATCTATGAGTGAAGATACGAAGAAACTTCGACATGACACCTCATTTCGATAATTTGAGAAATAGGGTAACCCTAGCGTTAAACGGGCTTAACCTCGTAGCAGGTGCTTTATGGGGCCTCAGATACCCAGCTACCATGACAATTTAACGAGGCGTCATATTAGGTATACTGAGATACGCCTCTCCTGCTTGGTATAGGAATCTCTCACACCGACAAAAGAACAAGCTGGAGACAATTCAGCGCTTAGCTCTGCTACGAGTCACCCGGGCCTACAAATCTGTGTCCCATGAGGCGGTGCAAGTATTAGCAGGAGGGATACCTCTCGATCTCCTCCTGCGAGAAGACGTTTTGAAATTCGAGGTGAAGAGAGAAGGCTCAGCGGTTTTTCCAGCAAATATCCGGATGAGGATTGATGAGGATCCGCGGCATTGGAGAAAGATTATCCGGGAGGACACTATAGAAGAGTGGAACCGGCGGTGGGTGACAAGACCTAAAGGAGCTACTCTTCGAAAGTATTTCCCCCCGTCCGGTCACGCCTAGAATCCAATTGGGTCCTCCCGGACTACTGGATATCCCAATTCCTCACAGGGCATGGCGGATTTCCTGCCAAGCTCCACATGCATGGCCTTGACATTGACCCCTTGAGCCCTAGTTGTGGCGTTCCTGGAACCGCCGAACATATAATCACTTCCTGCACCGCCTATGAGGCACTGAGAACCAAACTCCGAAGAGAAACTGGATTGTACATCCTAACTGAAAGAGAATTTCCAGAACTCCTAACATCAGCCAACTACCCGTACTACAATGCCTTTGTGTACGGGTGGAAAGCTGCTGTTGGATATGATCATTTCAATTTATCCCGAAGGGTAGGCAACCCTGCAAAGGAAGGCAACCCTGAAGAAGGAATACAGGAAAAGTAATATGAAAAGTTGAAATGACATTTAAGTTTACTTGCAGGAGTGAGGTACTCATTAGAGTATGTCACCACTGCCAAACCCGTTTGGCCTTCAAGGCAAGGAAGGGTGTAATAAATAAATAAATAAAAATTTGTGAACCGCTTACTCACAAGTAATAAATAAATAAAATGAAACAGTCCGGTGAGATGAGATAATGAATGAACACTAGACTTGTTTTTTAATTCGAGAAGAATGAAATAATAGGATAGGTTATATAGTTATTGCTGTGACTTATTTCTTTTTCTAATTAGTAATAATAGTAAAATAAAAATGGCTTATACAAATGAGGATATAATGACGGCAATAAAGCAGGGTACAATAGAAACACAAACATCGATCCAAAAATTAACCGACACCCTAAAAGTAGCTCTTGAAGAAATCTCTTCTCTACGATCTCAATGTGCCCATCTACAGAAAAAAAATGAATTTCTCGAAAATGAAATAAACATTATTAAGAGACAAGCAAGGAAAAACAATTATCTTATACATAAAGTCCCGGAAGAAAATTCAGAAAATGTCTTAGAAAAAGTAAAACAAGTATGTAATGGGGTTGGCTTAACACTACCAGATACTGCGGCAATAACTGTTTTAGAATTGGCAAAAATGTAAAAGACCGCCCAATTCTTGTATCAATGACCAATTATTTGTTCAAAGAAGAAATAATGAAAAGAAAAGATCTTTTTTATAAAAATAACACTCCTATTTCTCATGACAAAATTCCAGAAGATAGAGAACTAGGTAAAAGGATTTTCAAGTGCCTAAATCAAGTAAAAAAAATCGATAAGAATGCGAGTTACAGTTACCGAAAATTCAAGATAAGAGGAGTACTTTATTCTTTAGAGGAAGCTGAAGAATTTATAGATTCACTATTAAAATCGGAAGCTGAGGAAAATAAAAACGAATCGAAAGTGATGCAGGAGTTAAAGGAATTTCGGTTTCGTCCGCGAGCTGAGTCACAATAAACAAGAAAAAATAGGAAAAGAGGTTAAAATAGAAAATAATAGGTTGAATATAGGATTTTGAAACATTAAAGGCCTAAAAACTTTATTGAATTTATCAAATAAGGAAATAGGTTTTCTGTTAAATTTTCAAATTCTGTGCTTTAATGAAACATGGATCTGGTGTAAAAAAACTGAACTACCTAATTTTTTGAACTCTTATGATCACTACATAGCCTACGCAGAAAAAAAAGAACACAGTAGAGGTAGAGCTAGTGGGGGTTTACTTATATGTCTAAATAAAAATATATTTTCGGATATTGAAATAATTAGCCTTACCCGTTGGTTTCTCTTTCTTAAATTTAGATTAATGAAAGAAACTTTTATATTGGGCTTAGCTTACTTTCCACCAGGTAATAACAATAAAACTGATTTTTATTTAAATGCACTCGACGATGAATTATTTAATATAATGTCTATCCATAGTTATACCAACGTAATATTGGGAGGGGACTTTAATAGTAGAATAGCTGATTTAAACAGTTTTGGTAATGAAATAGTTCCAGGATTTTATTTCTAAAGCTATAGATCATCTTTTGACGAAGTAATTAACAAGAGGGGTCATAGACTGGTTAACATCTTGGAATCATTCGGAATGATCATTTGTAATGGTAGATCTATTCACGACAGTCCAGCCAATTTTACATATGTAGGTGATAACGGTATGAGTGTCATAGACCAGGTGTGGATATCGGCTCAATGTTTTAATTATGCGACCGATTTTAAAGTTGAAGAGTTCTCAGGCTTTTCGGATCATTTTTTATGTAAATTAACTCTCGATATCAACTTAGAATCATGTAGTCAAGAACAAATTACACCGAATTCATTCTATTCTGTAAATAGAACAGAAGCGCATTTAAATAAATTCAAATATCTGATAAATTATCATGATGTGAAAGTAGAAATAGTGCAATCAGCTAAAGAGGCCTACAATATTTTTTACAATACTTTCCAAAACCTTATGTTACAAGCAGGTATTTTAAAAAAAAAAAAATACTCAAATACAATACAATTACAAACCCTGGTACACACAGGATTGTTTAAAGGCAAAAAGGGAAACTAGAAAATTGCTTAAATTACGCAAAAAATCTTTATTTAACGATAATGATGTTTATAACTATACGCAATCTAAAAAGAATTACAAATCATTAGTCCTCAAATCCAAATACAATTTTTTTAATAATATGAAAGATAAAATTAGAAATATTAATAATCCTTCTGAATTCTGGTCCACAATAAAACTATTTCAAAACAAAAAATTTCCAGAATGTCCTATAAACCTAGAGCAATGGGAAGCATTTTACAATATCGTTCTACCACCTAAACTAAAAATAAAGTCTACATTTTTCAGTCCCTTTCATCCCGAATTGGATATTGCCTTTACCATGGAAGAATTGTTAGAAAGTATCAAAAGTAGTAAAAATAATAAAGCAACGGGTTTTGATTTGATACCAAACGAATGTTTTAAACAACTAAATGAAAAATGGTTATTAGTTTTATTAGATTTATTGAACAAAATATGGCAGGATCAAAATATTCCGGATAGCTGGGCCTCTATCAAAATGATCCTTATCCACAAAAAAGGTGACCCATTAAACCCGAACAACTACAGAGGTATTGCCATATTCAACACAATTACAAAAATATTCACAAATATGATTAACAAACGATTAATGTCTTGGGCAGAAAATAATTCATTATTTCCAGAAGAACAGATGGGATTCAGAAAGGGAAGAGGCTGCAGGGACTCACTCTTCACCCTCTCCGCTGCTATAAACATACAGCTAAGATTAAAAAGAAGGAATGTTTTTGGTACATTTGTCGATTTTCAAAGAGCATTTGAATCTGTCCCGCATGAGATTCTCTGGCACAAGTTACAGAATCTCGGCTTGAGTGGCAAATGTATTAGTTTTATAAAGAAGCTTTATGAACAAGCAGCATTCAAAATATCTATGAATGGACAGGTTTCCAAGGAAATAGACGTGTCTGAAGGGGTACTCCAAGGGGAAATTTTGAGCCACTTTTGTTCTCACTCTACATTTCCTACATAACTAATTATTTTAATAGTAAAGGCGCAGTGGGTATCAACTTAAAAGGAAAAAATGACCTTCTTTTTCTGTTGTATGCAGATGATATTGTCATGCTCACTCATTCTTGGATGGAAACCCAAAAAAACCTGCGAATTTTAAGCGAATACTGTAACGAAAACAAATTAATAGTTAACACCGACAAAACCAAAATTGTAGTATTCCACAAAGGGGGCCGTTTGGGAAAATTGAATAAATTTATTTATAATTCACGCGAATTACAAACAAAAAATAGTTTCACATATTTAGGTATTCCAATCAATAGCTCCGGTATGTTCACAGATGCTCCCACTCTGGCTTTATCAAAAAACACTGCTGCCAATTCAATAGTAATAAAAATTTTAAAGTCATGCAAATCCGACTGTTGGGATTCAAAAGAAAAATTATTTGAGGCAATATCAGAAAGTGTCCTACTACACATGACAGAAATATGGGGAGCGCCTTATTACAATTTAATAGAAAGGGGATGTTTAAAATTTTCCAAACAACTGTTGCAGCTGCCAAAAAACACGCCTTATTCGTACGTGAGACTGGAAACTGGTAGGTGTCATGTATTAAAAAAAATATTCTCAAGAATGTACAATTGGTGGATTAAACTTCTCATGATGCCAGAGCAATCCTTACCGAAAATTTGTTATTCAAGGTTGACAGAAATTATTGATAGCTCCATTCCATATAACTAGGCCCTTGAAATGAAAAATGTTTTAGCTTTGGTGGGGAGGGATGATATTTGGGCATGCCAGAATCCTGACTGGGCAATACATTTTAGAAATGATGTAATAGAAGCAATGGAAAATCATCTCTTAAGCCGAGACGTGGAAATTGTGATTAACTCTTCTTTCAACCTATATTACAGGGAAGCCAGCAGCCTGGGAATGCGCGAGCAGTACTTGTCCCTCAATGTCCACATAAGCCAACAAAGAGTGCTTGCTCAACTCCAAATGGCGAATAAAATGGTAGCTTGAATAATTGTAAATGGTATGTACAGGAAATTTAACAGTAGAGAGCCATGTCAACAATGCCAGGCCGGTATGAACGACGACATTACCCATTTCCTCTTAATATGTCCGAAATTTGTTGAAAATAGGGAAAAGTATTTGAGCAAATATATTAATACACCCTCCACCCCCAGTTAATAGCCGATTTATTAACTGTCGAAAACAACAATAAACTCAGAGATATCTACCTATTTACAGTTTCATCTCTAAAGCTGGTCATAGGTGTTCAATAATTATGGAAAATGTGTTCAATTCTTCAGACATGTATAGTAAGATTATTGATATTGATTTTTTTTTTTTCTTTATTATTGTGTTTGCATACCGTTGAAGTTTTCATTTTTAAGCTTTGTTAGACAATTTTGTTTAATATACGAAACCCAATTCATATATTAAGTATTGTGTATATATTGTATTGTGTATATATTAAGTATTGTATATATTTTCAATGAGAGGATTATTTTTATTTATTTATTTATTTTTTTTTTTTTTATGTAATCAGAAGAATTGTTTAGCTGTTTCATTCATGGATTTTATTTTTATTTATTTATTGTATCATTTGTTCTTTTACTTTTAATGCATTATTAATTTTATCATATAAGAGGCATTATGCGAAAAAAGAAGAAAAAAAGAAAAAAAACTTGTAATCCGAGTCAATACATTTTTGTATATATATTCTCTAAGGGCCAAACACCCTATAATGTAATCTTATTTACAAAATACAGTATATTTTCATTCATTCAATAATAGGATAGGAATAAATATACCTTATATACTCCTATCATAGAATTATTCATCAAAATAAACAAAAGCATAAGTAAACAATCTCTTTTCCTATGATAAAAACTTTTATGATCAACCCAGGGCGAAAAAGTTATTGTTAAACTCACACTTTAATTTTAATTGCTCAAAAGGTTTAGGTGAACCTTAACAACAGTTTTTAACTTTGAAAACTTTTTGAAGAAAATCTTTTATCATAAAGTTATTTGAAAACTTTTACTGAGCAAACTTTTTCGTAATAATTTTTCAAATGCTTATACGTTCTATTGTGCTAAGTGATAAGTTCTATTGTGATAAGCCTTATCACAATAAGTTATTGAGGAGGAGTGTGTATGTTGTAGATAAGACTCTAGTTATTAACCCCTGTGGTTTATCGTAAGTGATTAGAGTCTACATGCACATCCTATTATGTATCTATTAATAAGGCAGTAGTCACAATTGTAAGTATTGGATTAATAAATTGTAGTTTTCGTGTTAATTGTTCATTTTACTGAATCCGAGATTTTCAGCATTAGCGAATTTATTTATTTAGTTTGTTGTAAATAATTTTTCGGTTTGTTATTTTAGTTAATTATTGTAATTTAAGTTATTCAAAATTAGTTATTTTGAATATTGTTTATTTTACTTATAAGATATTAAGTTCTTGAGACTGTATTTTTCAACAGGTTATCAGAAGGGGACCAAATTAGTCTCAACAATAAAGTTTTTTATTTAAAAGACGTTTCGGCTCTTTTGAGCCATCTTCAGTTCTAAAACATTTAACAATACAGTTAATAAATAATAAATATTTGTAATACAGTCATTTAGTCATCTGTATTTAATATATACAGACCAGCAAAACAGGTAGACAAAATCATTTGAAGTCACACAGGGCAGATACAACTCTCAACCAATGTTCCCTAACCCCAAGACACCCAAAACACTCAGGGTGAGCAAAGTCCAATTCATTATAGTACACCCTCCAGCAAAGGCCTATTATTTAGAAAAACCCAAAACTATATGATGTACATCAGCTGTATACTTCCAAAATAAAAATTAAAGACCCATGCAATCCATATAAACTTTTTTTAAATAAATTGTTTATTTTATTTAATACTACAGTTCTATTTCATCGTTTTGGTTTGTTCTTATTGTTTATAGTGTTAAGAATATCAATCTTTGTAACTGTATATGATATAAGATTTTTTACTTTCACTTACCTAAATATGAAATATATAGTAAGGAAAGTATTGCGATCCTGAAAAATTTCGACTTTCAACTGAAAAACACGTTTTGGGGTCCCCTGAGTCCAATTAACCAAATCCCGCGAAATTGTCTCTGTGTGTGTGTGTTTGTTTGTGTGTGTGTGTGTGTGTGTGTGTGTGTGTGTGTGTGTGTGTGTGTGTGTGTGTGTGTGTGTGTGTGAGTGTGTGTATGTGAACAGACTAGCTCAAAAACTACAAACCGCACAGACGTGAAATTGGGTATTTGGTATATGTATATGCCCGCGATGTGACAGCAAAAATTTCATCAAAATTGGTCAAACGGAGGGGGTACTTTATTTAAAGAATTTTGTCCAATTTTTAGGGTTTTTCCGATTTCCTCAAAAACGGTTCAAACGATTTTGATTAAACTCGGTATTTGGTGTATGTATATGCCCGCGATGCGACAGTCAAAATTTCATTGAAATTCATTAATTGGAGGGGGCACTTTACTTAATAAATGTCGTCCAATTTTCACATGTTTTTTTTCATTTACTCAAAAACGGCTTTAACAATTTTGATCAAACTCGATATTTGGTGTATTTATATGCCCGTGATGTGACAGTCAAAATTTTATCAAAATTGATCAATTGGAGGGGGCACTTTACTTAATAAATTTTGTCCCATTTTCACTTGTTTTATTTTTTTATTTGCTTAAAAACGGCTTTAACGATTTTGATCAAACTTGGTTTTTTGATGTATGCATATGCGACAGCCAAAATTTTACTAACCGTATTATGAAAACAAAAACTTTAATAAAATGATTAATGTTACTTAAGAGAGTAAATACAATACGTGATGATAAAAATTTTTGAAGCATCGCAGGTGTGTAAAAATATGGTATAAGATTCCATAATAAATTTTTGAAAACAATATAAAGCGATTTTAGAGGAACAGTAATCGTTCTTGATTTCCAGAAAGGCATAAGATACGTAAATACACCTATCGATTCACTTTCACGATGCATTTGCATAAAGCAACTTGTAATAAAAAACAAGCAAGCAGTAAAAAAAAAACTCGACAGAATTTTGCTATACAGATAGCTCTATAACTTATGGAGAAATACAAATATAAGTATTTACTTAAATGTGGAAAAAAGTGTGAAGTTGAGGAATGGCGTTTACATATTATCGAAACACGTCGATTTCTAATCTAAGTAAGTTCGTAAGTGAAAGTTGTGTGTTGCGCGCATCGCACCAGATTTTTTCGTTGTTAGTTTATAATTGACTTACTGTTGTTAGTGTGTAAGATTTCATTTGTCTATTTTAATTATGATAATTGTATAAAATATTCAAAATGTTAACCAGTGGCTTATGATTTTGTGACTTGAAAGTAGCAGATTTAAAAAGAGAATTAGAAGAACGCGATTTGGATACTAATGGGAATAAGTCTACATTACAGCAAAGGCTTCGGGAAGCTTTAATTAATAATGGAGAGGATCCAGATCAAGTTCTTTTTGAAACGGAATTTAGTAAAATGGAAAATAAGTTATTAGAAAATTATACTGTTTTGAAAAATGAATAATTGGAAAATTGTACTACTTTAGTAAATAAGTTATTTGGTAATGATTAGACCCCGGATTTGTATGCACTTGCATGTTTTTTCTGCTTGAAGTTTTTCAATGTTTGATCGCAGATCTACACGAACCATGTCAAATGTGACGTATATTCCAAATTTTATTTTGCATATTTGGGAGATAAATGCATATATTTGCATATTTGAATAAAAATCGTAATTTGGGAAATTTTTCATATTTTATAAACTACGTTTTCAAAAATTTTAATATTGCAGTGATATTTGTCAACACAAGAAACAAGGGTTTTTGTTTTCTTAGTATCTGGCGAGCTGTTGGTCTTTTGATGGAAGACGAGGGAGTTCTGGGAAACCTCTTCCTACAGTATAGATTTGATTATCCTTCTACATTGAACACCAAGTCAGTACAGTTCCGTTTAGCTTAGGGTTAACGTCGTTATTACCATGCCAAAAGCTTCATCTTCTTTGAAGCAAATATTAAGTGAATGGATCGCACCATTTAACTCCGAAAAGCAAGTGTTCACGTCAGACGGAAAAATTGTGTTTTGTAACGCGTGTGGAAAGCAAATTATGTGTGAAAAAAAATTTCAAATAGTTCAGCATGCTAAATTTAATTTAATTTATTTTTTTTAAATTTAATTCGTTATTCAAAAAAATTAATTAATCTGAATGGGGTTTCAGTAATGTAATGCTGTAAAGTCAAAATTTTCTACACAAATTTTATTGCCGGCTACTTCTAAACCCACAAAAGATACTTTATTTGTAGATTTGCGTTTCGCAATGGTCTCATCTGACATACCTTTTAATAAATTAAATCACCTGCCTTTTAAACGCTTTTTGGAAAAATACACTTCACATCAAATTCCCGATTAGAGTACATTGCGTAAAAATTATCTGTCAGAATGCTATGATAAGACCATGGAAAACATAAAGAATACTGTTCAGCAAAATTACCTATACCTTCTAGTTGATGAAACCACTGATGTAAGAGGCATTTATATCGCAAATTTATTAGTGGGTGTTTTAACTACAAGCGGTCCAGGACCGCTATTTTTACTGGCATCAAAGCACCTAGAAAAAACTAACGCTGACGTAAATGAGCGTTAGTTGAGAGACGTTAAATTCAGACGTTAATGAGCTGATAAGCAACGGCAAGAATTTTTTTTTGAAAGCTCCCAGCCGTAAATTATTTAAAGAGAAAAGATGGACGACGTACCGTTACCTCCAGTCGCTGTTGTTACTGGCTGGGGAACTTGGCTAAATGCAGCCCTGTTTTATACCAAACATTTTGACAAGTATTCTACCGTTGTGGAAAAAATAGCAGAAAAGGACCCAGATGCACTGAGCGTCCAAAAAGTGATAGCAGTTTTTAGAAGGGGGGAGATTTTTAATGACTTGGCTTTTATTTCATGCCATTTATCTTTTATATCAGAGGCTATAACAAAATTAGAAACAAGAAACATGTCTCTTACTGACAGATTTCAATTAATAAATGATATAAGTGACAAGGTCGACAAAATCCCAGGTCATGTGGGAATCATCTTAAAAAAAAGTTAAGTGAAATATTTTCAAAAAATACTGGTCTTCAAGTATTACCTGACATAAATAAAACTTCAGAAGGTGATAAATCTGTAAAAATTGAAAAATTCACAGACCCTGAACTTATTTCGGCGTTTAAGTTCGCACCATTGACTTCGGCAGACGTGGAAAGATCACTTTCTGTTTATGAGAGTATTTAAAGTAATCGGAGGCACAGTTTTTTAGAAAATAATTTAGAAATGTATTTGGTGGTAAACTTTAATAATTCACATTAACGTTATTTTATTTTGTTAACGAAAAATTACTGATTTTTTTAATTCTAATAAATTTTTACAACAAAATTGCTTTTCTATTTTATGAATTACCTTTTTTCGTTGTTGTAATTTACAGAAAAACTTATTCTTATCAATTATACTTGAAATTTAATTGCATATTTCCCACTTTTTTCTTGCATATTATATGGCATATTTGAGGAGTTTTTAATGCATATAAATCCGGGGTCTAGTAATAATACTCCTCAGATTTCGGTTAAGAGGGTTCTTAGTGCTACGCAAATTGATGAAATGTATTATTTCAAGGAATCGATAAGTAAAGGAGAAACTAATGATAATGAAGAAGCAGAAGAACTCTTGGACCTTAATCCTCAAGTGCCTATTGAAGATATGAAAGTACCACTTGACGAATCAGGAGAAGTAGATGCACTTGTGTGTGGATCTTGTCACAATGCTGTTCGTTTCGAGGGAGAGTTCATGAAACACAAGCCTGAAAGAATAAGATATGCAGGGGTAGCTGCTGGAGAGACTGTCATGAATTCTAGTACTTTTGGTATAAGTTAAATCTGTTGAGTATTTGCGTTGCAAAACTTGAAAGTTGTCAGTACTTTTCGATTCATTATTGCTTATTTTTTTTTAAAGGGACCTAATTTCATCAACATTGCTTGCTTGGTTTTTACTGCGTGTTGCTTATTGTAAACATATTGTGAAGGTGAATCGATAGGTGCACATATGACTTGTAGTAAAGTCTCTTATGAATTTTCTGGAAACCGAAAACTAAATTAAGGAATAAGGAAAATAAGGAACTAAAGTTTCTAAACTAAAATATAATTAATAAAAGATTATCTTATACCATATTTTTTCACACCTAAACTGTTTTAAATAATTTGAACATCACCTATTTACTCTCTGAAGTTAAATACATTTTTTTTTGTTAAATAAAAGTTTTTATTTTCATCAGTTATAATACTAGAAATGAAATTTTGGATGTCATATCCCGGACCTATACATACACCAAATACCCAGTTTGATCAAAATCGTTAGAGCCGTTTTTGAGAAACGGAAGATAGAAAAAAACGTGAAAATGAGACATTTTTAAAATAAAGTAGGTACCCTCCGTTTGACCAATGTTGATGAAATTTTTGCTGTAACATCGCGGGCATATAGACACACCAATACCCAATTTATCGTTTTTAAGCTAGTCTATTCACACACACACAGACCATTACGACTTGGTTTTTTGGACTCAGGGGACCCCAAAACGTGTATTCGATAAAAAGTCGAAATTTTTCATGATCGTAATATTTTTCCTTACTATACAGGGTGACATGCTACTAGTGTATTTCTCCGAAAAGCTCATAGCACCGTTGAAATCTACATTAATTGTTCAATAATAAAATGGTCATTTTTGGGCCAATTTTTTGTGTTTTATTTCAGCCAGAACAACAAAATTAGTGAAAAATTTTATAAATCGGAAAGCGTTTAACATAATCCAGAGTTTCTACTTTTAGTTTCAGAAGGCAGCAAATTTAAGGAAAAATACCTCATTTAATAACGCTTCTAACGCACTCTTAGTTTTTTAATTTGGTGTTTCTAAGACCAAGGATGATTAAGATTAATATGGATGACAAAGAGAAAAAATTGTGGTTCAAAGATTGTTAATGTTTGAGAATTTACATTTTAAATTTGAAAAAAAAACTAATACAACTCACCAATATCTTTAAAATAAATTTATTTTTATTATATTATTTATGTTCAAATTGGAAGCCGTTCTCTGCAACACACAAACGGGCCCGTTTTCTCATACTTCCAACTGTCACACCAAAAGTGAGAAAACGTTGAAATTTTTCAGCAGCGGCGAAGATCCTTGCTCTAAAATCGTCTATGTTTGTCACTTCAGTGCGATAGAGCAGTTCCTTGAGATATCCACAGACGAAATATTCCATGGGGTTGAGATCAAGAGATCTTGGTGGCCATAGATCTGTCCCACCACTGCCGATCCACGTTTCGAATGTTCTCTTCAAATACGCCTGAACTATTCTAGAAGAGTGAGGAGGCGCACCATCGTGCTGAAAAATTATATTTTACCTCAATTGTAAAGGAATGTCCTCCAGAAAGGTAGGCCGCGTGTTTTCGATAAAATTTAAATCAATTGGGCCAGTTAATCTCGCCGGAAAATCTAAGTAGGGACCGATGAGTACATCTCCAATAACTTTCACCCAAACACTGATTGAAAAACGCCTTAGGGAATACAGTTTTTCTCTTTTTGTCATCGATATCTTGGTCTTAGATACACCAAATTAAAAAACGAAGAGTGGGTTAAAAGCGTTATTAATTGAGGTATTTCCCCTCAAATTTGCTGCCTTCTGAAACTAAAATTAGAAACTCTGGATTATGTTAAACACTTTCCGATTTATAAAATTTTTCACTGAAATAAAACACGAAAAATTGGCCCAAAAATTTTGAAACGACCATTTTATTATTGAACAATTAATGTAGATTTCAACGGTGCTATAAGCTTTTCAGATTTAAAGATATCACGGTTTTCCGATGCCAGGTCGTGTTATCTTTCAAAATCGATAAAAAGCGAAATTATTCCGAAATGGTTGAGAATCGGACCATGGTCAATATGAACTTTTTTATTCATTTTATGGTAGAGAATCTACCGGTGAAGTTTGTCGCACGAGTAGCATGTCACCCTGTATATTCCATATATAGGTAAGTGAGGTACGGTAGGGTGGAATAAATAAATAAATATAGGTAAGTGAAAGTAAAAACGAAGCATAACTTGACTTACTTGTTAATTTTTTGACAGACCTCCATCTGATTTCCACCTCCCTAAAGAGTAGGTACAGTTCTTAATTTGGGCGGAATATACAGATTTCGAATCTTACTTCTAATTAGTCTTAGTAGTAGTACAAAAACCGTAGTCTCATGTATGTAACAAATTTTATACCTATTATAACTCTACAAATTTTATACCACATTTTGTTTATCTTTACTGTACAATAAAGGATAAAACATCTTATTGAAAACATATTCTATGTTTGGAAATATATTGTACTATGTGGAGTACTTGTTTATAAACGACATATTTCATTTTGTTGTATAAAATAAACCTCTGAGTTGACAGAATGACCCTGATATCAACATTGTGCAAGAAAGCGCTTTAAATTTGTTATGCATGTTTTATTACTCAGTTATGTTGTAAGGTTTTTGTCATACCAATACAAAACTTCATAATATTAAAAAATAAATAAATAAGGCGCATGCGTTCTTATGCATGTAAGTAGGATTTCAAATGACGAGAATTAATGTTCTTGTTCTGAAAGAATTTATTTGAATAAGAAACAGAATAAACAAAATAACAAAATAAACAACAATAAAATATAAACATACCTGAAAGAATAATTAATTTACAACGTTATTTGCCTACTAACAATAAACTAATACAGTCTTTAATACATACTTTAATACAGTCTCTAATTAAATAACCTCAAATAGATTAAACAAAACATATGGTATCAGAACATATGGTGGGAGTATAATTTACATCTCCCCCTCCCGGGGCGCTTTTTCGGAAGAATAAAGCGACAACTTGCTACAATGAAAATAATTTGCTTCTTTCTTTCTTTTGCCACAATCAACTTCGTAGAATGATGAAGAAATCTTCCTCAAAATGCGAAAAGGTCCTACTCGAACTCTATCGGTCTTCTTCCTATTGAGTCTGCTACCGTTCTCTATGTAAACAAGATCACCAGCTTGGAATTCATGAAAAACACGATTTTTATCAATCCTTTTCTTGTTGACCTGAAAACTACGGCTAGAATTTATGAAAGCCCTCTTCCTATCTTCAATCAAATCCCTGGTAACTTCTGGCCCGAGTGGGCAAATAGTTGACTGTTTTCCATAAAGCAGATAAGCTGGTTCAAATTTCGTGGAGCTATGAATCGTGCGATTATAGTCCTGGACGCATTCCTCTGCTATGGTCGACCAAGCTCGTTTATCCCCTCCATTGATTTTGCATCTGATTCTGTTGACGAGTGTCTGATTCAAACGCTCATTGAGACCATTCGAACTCGGACAATCAATTGCGGTAAACACTAACTGTATTCCCATTTGCTTAAGATACTTTTTAAGAACTTTAGAGTTTATACCTGTGTACTGATCCACCAAAATTAACTTGATATTGTTTGTTTTAGCAATAGGAGCAATTAGATTTACAAAGTCTTTTGAACATTAACCTTTCGTAGTTGAAATCCAAGCGTATCGGCTAAAGTGGTCAACCAAAATATGCATATAATTCTTAGAGCATCTGTTACCAGCAAAACCTCCAACCGAATCAATTGACATTATTTCGTATGGAGCGATAGCCGGGCCCAGTCGTGACATAAGTCCTATAGTCCTGCCCCTGCGGGTTTTATTTTCCCTGCAAATTGAACACCGTTTACAGAAATCACTTATCAGTTTGTCCAAATTCTTAAAGTAATAAAAAGGTCTATTTTTTTCTCTTAATTGTGCTACCCCGATATGACCGTAATAGTCATGGACTTTGCTGATTAATTTCAAACCAAATGTAGCAGATACAAATATTCTGGCTCTCTCTCCTATTATTTTGTAAATAATGTCGTGACGTGTTTCCGTGTTCTTCGCTGAAGTTAGTTCATCAGCATTATTCTTTTGGTCTAGTATAATTTCTTGTAGTTCTATTAAATTCACAACCTGAATAGCATCGTCATTCTCAAAGTACTCTAGAACTGGTTGCCTGGATAGCAGATCAGCTAAAATATTGTCTTTGCCTTTTTTGTAAATTATTTTAAAATTGAATTGAGAGAGGTAATGCACTAATTCACCTAATGTTTCATCCGTGCGAGCCTTTTTAAATTTTCTAGGGGTTTATGATCACTACAAACATAGAATGGTCTACCAATAAGATAGAACTGCCAATATTTTATGGCATCTTTAATCGCCTTGCACTCGAGATGAATAATGCCCATTTTTTTTCTCTTGTCGATAGCTTTCTGGAAAAATAGGCGACTGGATGTAATATTCCATCAAGTTGAGGCTGCTTCATACAAGCCCCGATGCCATTATAGCTGGCGTCAGTTTCAATATATATATCCTTATTCAAGTCGTATATAGATAGTATTGGGGAAGAACACAGATAATCTTTAATTAAATTAAAACTCTTTTCGCAGTCATCCGACCACTGAAATTTAACATTCTTCCGTAATAGCCGGTGTAATGGTTCAAATTTTTGCGCACTGTTTTCAATATAATATATTGAATAAATTTTTATTTGAAATATTATTTCAAATAAAAATTTATTGAACCTAATACACTGCGAACACCTGACTTATCTGTTGGTCTCTTCAGATTTTTTATTGCAGTCAAATTTTCTTGTGCCGGTGATATTTTATTTTCTTGAATAAAATGACCTAAATATTTGACTGAACTTGAAGCAAATTTGCATTTTTCTAATTTCAGTTTGTAACCTTCGTCTCCAATGACTTGTAAAAATGTTTCAAGATGATGAATATGGTCAGACCAGGTCTTTGAAAATATCAAAATGTCATCAATATAATTAATGCAGAAGTCGTCTAAATTATTCCTTCTTAACGTGCTTGACAGAATACGTTGAAAAATAGCAGGGGCATTTTTATAACCGAAAGGAAGAACTTTCCACTTAAATTTTCCATATTTTGTAATAAAAGATGTTTTTTCTCGGTCTGATTCTTTTAACGGAATACTCCAAAAAGCAGAATTTACATCTACTGCTGTAAAATATTTGCAGTTGGATATTTTATCAATTACGTCATTGATTGAAGGGAAAGGAAAGCATTCAGGTACTACAAGTTTGTTTAAATTTCGAAAATCTATACATAGTCTTGACTTACGTCCATCATCTTTCTTATAAGCTAGGGTTACCGGTGAAGCAAATGGTGAATCAGACTCCTCTATCAGATCTGACTGCAACAATTGCTTAATCTGCGATCTAATTTCTATTTCATCTGGAATAGAACATTTGAATGCCCTAGATGTTACATATTCATCTCTAATTAATTTAATTTCTGCTTTTCCTGACTTCACTCTTCCCACATCAAATTTATTATAAGCAAAAACATGCTGATATTTGCCTAGCAATTCTAAAATTTCTATCCTTTTTTCTCTTTCCTTAATATGATCCAATTTTGCTTGAATGATAGTGCCATTCGTTAAATTAATCATATTGAAATCCTGATCAATATGAGCAGGAAGGAATTTCTCCGAAATGTTTTCTACATCTTGTGAATCTTTCTTCTTTGAAAAATCTTCTAAAGCTTCTAAATCAGTCATCTTTAAATCATCTAAAATTGGCATCTTTGAATCATCTATTAAATTATATATCTTTAATGCTTGTGGAACATCTGTAAAATTTACTTCTAAATAATCTGAAACAGGCATATCATCTATTTTTGTAACTTGTTCATCTCCAGTGCGTTGCAAAATATTTAAGTTCTCATCTTGTATCAGCTTAAACTTGGTAATGGCATCAAGAACTAACAGTAAATCGTATGAAAACTCATTGTTTTTTATCACATAAGTGTTAAGAACGTTTTTAATATTTCCAATTTTTAAGGTAATGTTTGCCCGGGCCGAACTAAAGTTGAATCCATTGATCAATTTAAAAGCACTGTCATGCTTTATGAGGCTTGATCTTAAAAGGTTAACAAGTCATTGACTTATAAGGCTTATATTACTCCCACTGTCATAAACTGCCTTTATCTTCATTTTATCATCCACTAGGACACTTATTTTGATCAAAGGGTTCAACTTCTCCGAGCCTTTTAGTTTAAAGATTTGTTTTCGGTATTTACGTTCGTCACCTCTGCTACTTCACGTGTATTGGTATCGTTTTTAATATTTCCAATTTTTAAGGTAATGTTTGCCCGGGCCGAACTAAAGTTGAATCCATTGATCAATTTAAAAGCACTGTCATGCTTTATGAGGCTTGATCTTAAAAGGTTAACAAGTCATTGACTTATAAGGCTTATATTACTCCCACTGTCATAAACTGCCTTTATCTTCATTTTATCATCCACTAGGACACTTATTTTGATCAAAGGGTTCAACTTCTCCGAGCCTTTTAGTTTAAAGATTTGTTTTCGGTATTTACGTTCGTCACCTCTGCTACTTCACGTGTATTGGTATCACCTTCATGAAAGTTTACCTGTTT
Source organism: Aelia acuminata (assembly GCA_911387785.2). Taxonomy (NCBI): domain Eukaryota; kingdom Metazoa; phylum Arthropoda; class Insecta; order Hemiptera; family Pentatomidae; genus Aelia; species Aelia acuminata. Next base: position 154,118,129 of record OU426978.1, on the reverse strand, counting down.
CGATTTGGAGGCGGACATGGATTTGTTTCTACATTCTTTTGAAAGATGAAACCGGTTTGGCCATCCAAGTGATTCACACATGAAACATGGTTTTCTTAGTTCATTATTCTTATTTCTAGACTTACTTATCTAAAAATTTATCAACATATGGTTGGTTAGAAGTCTGGAATCCCTTTTTGTTAGAAAATGAATCATCTAGTTTTCTGAGTTCAGTAAACAGACGTTCCGTATCGGAGATCTCTTCTCGATCAAGCTCATTTTGCACTTCTATTGGTAGACCAACTACAATCATGTTTATTCTTGATAAAACGGTTTCATTACTTTCAGCTTCTAGACATAATCGTTTTTTGGTTAAAGCATAATCCACAAGTGATCCTCCCAAATATTTGTAGGAATAAGCTTTCCTAATTTTTGTCCAGGCTTTATCGACAAATACTGTCAAGAAGGAGTTTTTCCAAGCAGACCAATTTATGAGTCCAATTTTCTTTAAATTCGACTCATACCAATCTCTTGATGGACCATCAACAAAAAACCTAAGAGCTTCTATTATTTTAACCTCACTGTTAACTTTATGCCTCGAACACTCACTTAAAAATCTATCTAACCATTCTGTAGGGTTTTGATTTTTCCCTAACTTTTCTAAAACAAACTTTTTTTCTATGTCATGCATATTCACTTCCTCATTCAAACCTAACCTTTTCTCCAGCTCTTTCACTCTTTTCATTAAAAAATTTTCCTCTTCAGAATTTTGAAAAACTGGGGTAGTATGAGGAAGCAAATTTTCTTCTAAGAGAATTCCCTTGTAACTAAGGTTGTCATCTTCATCAAAATATTCTTTTTTTAAACCTGCATCAATCTTTAGTCCTATCTTACGAAACCCATTAATGGGTTTTATTGCAGCAATAGCTCTAGAAATAGTTGGTTTATTGTAAAATACCTTATGGTCTTTTAAATTCTTGTACTCCTTCGGTAACTTGCACCACACCTCCTTGTCCTCTGATAAACCTACTATAATGAACTCTGTTTCGGTTGTCTTAACAATATGTACAAAAAAACTGGCATCCTCTTTATTCATGATCCCTTTTGTGGAATAACCTTTTAAATTAATTTGTAAGTAGGATTTCAAATGACGAGAATTAATGCTCTTGTTCTGAAAGAATTTATTTGAATAAGAAACAGAATAAACAAAATAACAAAATAAACAACAATAAAAGATAAACATACCTGAAAGAGTAATTAATTTACAACGTTATTTGCCTACTAACAATAAACTAATACAGTCTTTAAAAGTCTAATTAAATAACCTCAAATAGATTAAACAAAACATATGGTATCAGAACATATGGTGGGAGTATAATTTACATGCATTATAATTGAGTAAACTCTCCTTTTTCGAAATCGGTTAAAAAGTTACGAATTTTCTAAAGAGATAACAATAAGAACACTTTATTTTCGATATATATTCCATCAAGTTATTTATTTTTTATCTGTTGTTTTTATTCGCTCACTGCACAACTAAGCATTTTCCACTAAGGAATTTTTCTTTTCCATTTAATTTACTTTTATGATCTAAATGCAATCGTTCAATCAATTAGTCCTTCTTGTATGAAACTTTAGAAATCCAGTATGTTTTGTTTATTTTTATTTTCAATTCATTGTAGAGACCGGAAACGAAATAAATTATTTTATTTAAAAATAATAAATAAAAATAATTATTTTAACATTATGTCGTGTAATTTAAAGGGATCAGCTGAAAATAAAACAATAATAAACTTATCAATGAACGATATCCTTATGAATGGACCATAGCTATCTGGCTTCTTGTGGTCGAACTAAATTTTTTCATTCATTAACCCGTCCCTCAAGCACAGAAAGGCTATATACATCGTGCTCTTCAATATCATACCCTTAAGATAAAAACGGAAACATTAAAAAATAGGGGGTATATGGCTACAAAATCGTATAGCTTTCTTGATCCTACTTGGAGTTGTTTTTGAGTTTTATCGGCAGGCACATAGTACACTTTGCTTTATAATACACATTGATTAACGATTATCTTGTAACATATTTTTTCAAACAGTAAACTGCTTTAGATAATTTGAGCATTACGTATTTGCTCTCTTAAGTAGACAAGCATTTCTTATTTTTATATAGAAGTTTTTATTTGTAATAAAACGGGAATGCAGGCATAGTACTCCATCGCGTCTGATTTTATAATTCTCTGTTTAGTTATTGAAAACTTCATTTATTTACCATGGAAACAAGTAATCAATATATATTATAAAGCAAAGTGTACAATGTGCGTGCCGATAAGGCTCAAAAACGACTCAACGCACGTTTAAGAAAGTTATGTCAGCATGTTGCTATAAAATCCATAACGGAGAAGAAGGTTTCTGTTTTTCTCTTAAGGGTGTAAAATTGAAGAGAAAAGGACTGGGATTTTAAGCCTCTCGCACCATTTAATTAGCCTCTCTGAGATTGAGATACGAGGTTATGAATGAAAAATGTAGTTCGAGCTCCAGGCTACCAGGAAGCGCTAGGGTGCGTTTCACTCAATGTTTATTGTTCATTCATTCCGTTCAGTTTGTAAAGGTTAAATATTTTTTCAGCTGTTCTTTTTAAATTACTTTTAAAATTGGTTCACCATTTCTTTCTAAATAAAATAATGATTTTACATATCTGCAATCAATTAGAAAACCGACTGGATACCTTACAAAATTAATTTTCTCATAAGAAGATTAATTGATTTACGCATTATATTTAATCAATATATAACATCTACTTAAGTAAATTTAATGCAATATGACTGAACATTTTTTAGTAGTACAGTGAGCGAAATAAACAGACATAAAGCAAAAAAGAAGAGCTGAATTGACTGGGTATAAATCGAAAATAAAAAGTTTGAAGTGTTCTTATTGTATGTAATTATGAAAAATGGTTTTATTACTATGTATGATGAGCATTCCAGTTGATAAAATGACTAACTCCAATTACAGCATTTTTTCAATAAGATTTTATCACCCCTCATAGTTCAGGATAAAAAGAAATATGATAAAAAAATTGTGTCCTCATCATATTTTGGTTTTCACTTTGTAATAGTAGGTGCAGAGTCCGACCAAATTACGGGGGGGGGGGATATCTTAAGGGAGGTTGAACTGGAAGAAAGGTCTTACAAAAAAAGTTTCTATGAATCTTCGGTAGTTTCTAAACTTCTGGATCTAATAGTACCACCACCGTAGTCGGCGCTTAAGTTGTACTCGAAATATAGTTTTTTTAACTAATAGACTTTTCAACTATAATCTAATAACTTTTTATCTGCTGACTGCTTGGATTGGGCTTATAGGATTCAGAATCACAGAAACCATCAAAAACGATGCATGACTCGACAAAGTTGCAGCAAAATTAATTGTTTATTCGCCATTTTTAACCCCCTTGAAAGTGTATAGGGTTCCTTATTTGGGCGGACTCTGCAGATCTCGAATCTTAATATTGATAATATGTTAAAACTTTCAAGAAACTGCTAATTTTGTTCTATATTTCCTTTAATTGTAAAGTCTTTCTGTTATTGAAACTACCACACAACTACCGGAGCGAAGCCGGGCACCCTAGCTAGTTTCTTATAGATATGAATGTTTCAAAACATGCTGAAAGCTCTTTCCCATGAACAAAACGCCTTTACTTATTTTTTTTTTATTTTTATTTATTCCTCCACTTCCTTGCCTTTTAGGCTATACGGGCTTTCCTGGGCCAGGGGACAGGATGAGAGAGCAATCCTGAATATTATTGAATTTCCCCTGGCTTTGAACTGGCTATCTTCGGGTTCCCAATCATATGTTGCCATGGGCAACGCGTATTTTCTAACGCGTTTGCCCACTCGGCCATCTCGATACCCACGCACAATGGAACGAATCTCCATTCTAGGTGGAAATAGTTAATATCAACTAAATGAAAAACCTCATGACAACAATAATCTAGCTAGTGCATTTACAAATTATTAATTGCTTGAAGCAAATATTCAAAGAATAATGAGGGGTTAAACACGGTAGTCCCACATAATGCTTCCCGCATAATTTCAAATTATATTGCAAAATAAATAAAATGGAACAGTGGATTGTGTTTTTTTGAAAATAATTTATACTGGGCAATGGAAGACGATTCAGAAATTAAGTTTATGGGTCATTTCAAAATTTGGGTCACATTTATGTCACAGAACAATAATTGGGCCAAATCACAGTTGAATCCATTTTGATAATTTTTTCCTGAAATCTATCTGTTTGAAAGCTTACTTATCATTAAACATTAATTGTGATTTGTAATTTACGGCCCAGGAAAAAAAAATGCAAAACATTGATTTCTCACTCCCTAGTGATGTCACAACCCAGAAGTGCTCCACAAGTTAGCTGAATATTGTCAAACTTCTGGGTGTAAGTCCATAAATCTAGGGTTTTTTAGAAAGGTTATTATGTCTAAGTCCAATATTCAACTGATGAATAAAAATTAATTAATTCAATTCACCTAATTAGTTCATTTCATGAGTGTCACTGGTGTTGATCCTCACTCCCTAGAAATTTTTTATAAGTTCCGCTAAACTGGAGGAACAGGGAAATTTTGTTTTTCCAACCTATACGATAACACTGCTTCAACATGGAGTACACATGATTTTTCCCGCTAAGAACAATCCCGAGACTAGGAAGTTAATTTGTGTTCAAGTTTTGAAACTCATAGGGTATTTTTATTCATCCTCACTTCCTAGTGAATAAGTTTTCCAATAAAGGTAAGTGGATTTTAATCATCCTTTTCACATTGATTGTAGTTTGATGGTAATTTGTGGAAAATATTTTTGAATAGCTTACTTACTTACTCTACTAACCGCCTGTGCCATTTAATGGTGGAAACCTCACTCCCTAGTCTCTCACTCCCTAGAAAATCTTAAAATCTAGGGATCTAGGGAGTGAGGTTAACATCTAGTGATTGAGTGTTTTCAAGTTTTTACAATAAATTTATAATACAAAAAGTCTATCACTGTGCATTATTACTTTCCTTGCTCAAAAAAGAAGCGCAGCGAGGAGCTATTGCACAGAATGAAAAAGGTAAATGCTCAGGTCCGTCAAGATGTTATAAATTTTCTTGAGGATGACGAACATTCAAAATTGTGTCCAGGACAAAAGGAATGTATCACAAGAAATTAAGAAACAAAAAAGGATTTTATCAGGGTCCCTAAAAAAACTTCATGCTCTCTTCAATAAGCAGGTAGATTACAATATAAGCTATACCTTACTTACTTACTCCTCGGCGCTACGGTCCGCGGGGGACCTGGGCCTCCTTTACGATTTTTTGCCACTTCTCTCGGTCTGCTGCGGCAGATATAAGCTATACCACATGCACAAAATTAAAACCTTTCTGGGTCCTAGCGCTTAAAAGTTTGTGTAATATTTTATATTTTGATATTTTCTAACTGCTTCTTATTTTCTTAAAATAAAACTGTTAAAATAAAAAACTTTTCTCACTTCCTAGACACCTACCTCACTCCCTGGAATTATATTTTTTTCAATATGGCGTATGTATGGTTTGACTGGTAATTATGTATGCTCACATCAGTGACTTGCTCAGACAACCTTAAAGATTCATAAGGAGCAAAAAAACACACATATTATTCTTTTTTTTTTTTTTGTTTAATTTGATACCTGAATGTGACCGAAATTTTGAAATTACCCTTATATACTTTCTTCGTTCTTTAAATGTGGATATATTACAGAGAAACCTCCTTCATTTTCAAAAGTCGGTAAGCTATTTTATTTTTATTATAGAAATTTTGATTACTAAAACTCTACGCCGATCTACACCTACTACCCAGATATTTTCACAGAATATAGTCCACACTATATAGAAATAAATTATAAATTATGAATAGCTAATACTTAACAATAAAGGTGTACGGTCTTTTAAAAGTGTAAATCCCTCGATTGGGAGCCTATATTTTTCTTGTTCGGAGGCAGTAAGGAGGTGCAAATGAAATTTATATTGATATGTTCATCCAGTTTTATTAGAATACTTTACGGAAATCTCCAGAGCTATAGCAATATGGAATTCGTCGGCCAAAAGTATAAGAATTAAAAGCAAATGGCAATTTTTTTTTTTCCGAAAGAGATTTTTTTATTTCTTGGAACAAAAATAAGATGAAAATGAAAAAAATTATACCGTTTTCATGAAAGTAAACTACCTAGTCTACCTGAGGCATTCAAAAACCGTTAATTCCTTGAAACAAATGTCAAAAGAATAAAAAATGATTTAACACGACAAATCCATAATGATGAAAAGTCTGTTAATTTTCAATCTTAATGCAAGTGTGCCAAAATAGATAAGTGTATTTTTTTTTTGTTTTTTGGAAACTAATTTATACCAGGCTACGAAAGGCGATTCGGCAAGGAAGATTAAATTTGAGTTTGGCTTTTAAAACATGGAGTAGGTACACTAATTTATTTCCTGATGTCGGTAAGCTACTTACTTTATAGTAGGGATTCGACATCGATGTCGATGTTTCTGAAACATCGATGTTTTGGGCAAAACATCGATGTTTTTAGTAGTTAATTTAATTTTAACATTAAATTAAATTAACATCGATGTTAAGTGCATATATGTTCATGTTTTTTGTCCAAAACATCTATGTTACAACGTTTTCATTTTTTTAAAAAACATCTATGTTAAAAACAACTTCCTATTGTTAAAACAACATCGAGGTTATAAAAAAAGTGGTTTTTAACAAAAACAAAAATGTTTCAACATCGATGTTATAAAAAACATCAATATATATGCTCTTAATCTCATCGATGTTACAACATTTTAATTTTTTTCAAAAACATCAATGTTAAAAACTACTTTTTATTGTTAAAGCATCGATGTTTTTAACATCGAAGTTAAGAGCATATATGTTGATGTTTTTTGTTCAAAACATCGATGTTAAAACATATTTGTTTTTGTCAAAAAACAACAAAATTTAAAAGAAAACATCGATGTTTTCTGTAAAAACAAATATGTTTTAACATCGATGTTTTGGACATAAACACATCAACATCTTAAAACATATTCGTTTATGTCCAAACATCGATGCTATAACATATTTGTTTTTGCCTAAAACATCGATGTTAAATAAAACTTTTTATTGCTAAAACATCAATGTTTTTAACATCGATGTTGAGAACATATACATTGATTTTTTCTCAGCATATATATAGTTTTTCGTCCGAAACATCGATGTTAAAACATATTTGTTTTTGTCAAAAACATCTCAGTTATAGCACAAACATCGATGTTAAAAACAACTTTTTTTTAAACATCGATGTTGTTTCAACATCGATGTTTTTTCAACATATATGTATTGGACAAAAACATTGATGTTAAAAAGAACTTGGTTATTGTTAAAACATCGATGTTAAAATATATTTCATTTTGTCAAAAACATCGATGTCAAAACATATTTGTTTTTGTCAAAAACCTACATGTTAAAAACAACTTTTTCTAAAACATCGATGTTTTCTGTAAAAACAAATAGATTTTAACATTGATGTTTTGCACCAAAACATCGACGTTAAAATCAACTTTGTTATATTTAAAACATCGATGTTAAGAGCATATTTGTGTTTGTATATAACATCGATGTTAAGAGCATATAAGGTAAACTTACCTATAGTGGACACTGTTCAAGTTGAGGCCTCTTTGACAATTAAATTTTGAAAATAAGGCAGCTAGGCTTTGAATCAGCTTCAAACTTTGAGTGAATGTACTGGATAGTTGTAGGTAATATGCTATTAAACCATCGGTGTTGCTGACAAAGCTGATACAAAGCCTAGCTGCCTTATTTTCAAAATTTAATTGTCCAAGTGGCCACTACTGGAACAGTGTCCACTATAGGTACGTTTACCTTATATTGTTGTTTTTTGTCCAAAACATCGATGGCAAAACATATTTCTTCTTGTCAAATATATCGATGTTAAAAACAACTTGGTTATTGTTAAAACATATTTGCTTTTGTCCAAAACATCGGTGTTAATAGCATATTTGTTTTTGTATATATCATGTTAAAAAAAACTTGGTTATTGTTAAAACATCGATGTTTAAAAAAAAGTTCTTTCTAACATCGATGTTGTGAACAAAAACATCAATATATATGCTCTTTATATCGATTTTTTAACAATAAAAAGTGGTTTTTAACATCGATGTTTTTGTTACAACTAAGATGTTTTTGACAAAAACAAATATGTTTTAACATCGCTGTTTTGGACGAAAAACTATATATGCTGATAAAAATTCAATATATATCTTCTTAACATCGATGTTAAAAACATTCATGTTTTAATAATAAAAAGTTTTATTTACCATCGATGTTTTAGACAAAAACAAATATGTTTTAGCATCCATGTTTTGGACAAAAACGAATATGTTTTAACATGTTGATGTGGTTATGTCCAAAACATCGATGTTAAAACATCAATTTGTTTTTACAGAAAATATCAATGTTTTCTTTTAAATTTTTTTGTTTTTTGACAAAAACAAATGTTTTAACATCGATGTTTTGGACGAAAAACATCAACATATATGATCTTAACTTCGATGTTAAAAACATTAATGTTTTAACATTAAAAAGTTGTTTTTAACATCGATGTTTTTGACAAAAACAAATATGATTTAATATCATATTAAAGGATATCAAGTTGAAGCTGAATGCAGAGACAACAAAGGCAATTTTAATAGGCTCCAATCACCTCCTTAAAACCGTCCATAACATCCCATCCTTGTTCCTAAATAACAAGCCCATCAAATTTTATCCAACAGTCAAAAACCTTGGGGTAACCTTTGACAAAACCCTTTCCTGGAAAAACCATATCTCCAATATCTCCCGTCGCACCATTTCGACCTTAAAGCAACTAAACCATTCCCGTGACCTTTTCCCTTTCGAAACACGCAGACTTCTGGTCACCTCTTTGATATTCCCCCACCTTGACTATTGTTGCACGGTATATAGGGGTATCTCAGGGGATCTCGACGCAAAACTAAAACGTTTAATAAATTGTTCCATCCGATTTATATTCGGGATCCCAAGAGACGTCTCCATATCGCCTTTTTACGAAGAGTTAAAGTGGTTATATCCTTCCTACCGCCGTAAGTATTTCCTGGCAACCTTCCTTTTCGAAGTTATCCGATCCTGCCGACCACCATATATCTCCGAACTCCTTCATCCCAAATCCTCGGTACATTCCCGCAATACCCGCTCTAGGCCTTCAGATCTATATACACCGACCCACCGAACGTCAGCTTTTGATAGATCTTTCATTATCCGGTCTACCTCGTTATGGAATTCCATTCCCACTTTCATCCGTAATTCCAATACCCTCTCCACCTTTGAATCCCGTTTCTATCATCACTTTTTAGTCATCCAGCGTCCTTTTTAAACCAATGGAAGTTCTCATTCTCCTTATATATTCTATTCTATTTTTTTTTATTGTTATCTGTCTTTTTTTTTTCCTCCTTTAAGAAAATATAAATACTAATTAACCAATCTGTAAGTAAATGTGTAAATATGAATACATTATTAGATGTGAAAACTAGTCTCTTTCACCTGAGCAAATATTTAATGTGTATTTTATTTTCTCCTTTTAAACTAGAGGTTCCCTAATTATTTTTAGTTATTTTAATTTGTATCATTTGAATTTGTTTATATATACTTTAAGGTTCTAATGCCCCCTTTGTATACTATTTAAATTTGTTCTTAAGGGACACTGTCCCAGAACAAATAAATAAAGAATTTATTTATTATTTATTTATTTATTTATCAATGAGATTAAGAGCATATATATTGATGTTTTTTTTCCAAAACATCGATGGTGAAACATTTTTGTTTTTGTCAAAAACATCAATGTTAAAAACCACTTTTTTTATAACATTGATGTTGTTTTAGACATTGATGTTTTAACAATAAAAAGTAATTTTTAACATTGATGTTTTAGGATAAACAAATATGTTTAAGCATCGATTTTTTGGACAAAAACGAATATATTTTAACATGTTGATGTGTTTATGTCCAAAACATCGATGTTAATACATATTTGTTTTTCTTTTAAATTTTGTTGTTTTTAGACAAAAACAAATTTGTTTTAACATGGATATTTTGGACAAAAATCATGAACATATATGCTCTTAACTTCGATGTTAAAAACATCGATGTTTTAACAATAAAAAGTAGTTTTCAACATCGATGATTTTGAAAAAAATGAAAATGTAGTAACATCGATGTTTCGGACTAAAAACATCAACATATATGCTCTTAACATCGATGTTTTAACGTTAAAAAGTTGTTTTTAACATCCATGTTTTTGACAAAAACAAATATGATTTAACATCAATGAGATTAAGAGCATATATATTGATGTTTTTCATAACATCGATGTTGTTTTAAACATTTCTGCAAAAACAAATATGTTTTAATGTCGATGTTTAAACAATAAAAAGTTGTTTTTAACATCGATGTTTTAGCTAAAACTAAGATGTTTTTGACGAAAACGAATATGATTTAACATTGATGTTTTCGGCAAAAACAAATATGTTTTAACTTCGATGTTTTCGTCAAAAACAAATATGTTTTAACTTCGATGTTTTGGACAAAAAACTATATATATGCTGATAAAAAATCAATATATTTGTTTTAACAGAAAACATTGATGTTTTCCTTTAAATTTTGGTTGTTTTTGGCAAAAACAAATATGTTTTAACATCGATGTTTTGGACAAAATCAAATAAATTTTAACATCAATGTTTTAACAATAACCAAGTTTTTTTAACATCGATGATATATACAAAAACAAATATGCTATTAACACCGATGTTTTAATAGCATATTACCTACTACTATCCAGTACATTCACTCAAAGTTTGAAGCTGATTCAAAGCCTAGCTGCCTTATTTTCAAAATTTAATACTCCAAGTTGCCTCTACTGGAACAGTGTCCACTATAGGTAAGTTCACCTTATATGCTCTCGATAACTCGTATATAACATCGATGTTATATACAAACACAAATATGCTCTTAACATCGATGTTTTAAATATAACAAAGTTGATTTTAACGTCGATGTTTAGGTGCAAAACATCAATGTTAAAATCTATTTGTTTTTACAGAAAACATCGATGTTTTAGAAAAAGTTGTTTGTAACATGTAGGTTTTCGACAAAAACAAATATGTTTTAATATCGATGTTTTGCACAAAAAACATCAACATATATGCTCTTAACATCGATGTTAAGAAAGTGGATGTTTTAACAATAAAAAGTAGTTTTTAACATTGATGTTTTTGACAAATACAACTATGTTTTAACATCGATGTTTTTGACAAATACAAATATGTTTAAACATCGATGTTTATGACTAAAATCAACTATATACATGCTCTTAACATCGATGTTTTAACAATGACCAAGTTCTTTTAACATCGATGTTTAAACTATAACAAGGTTGTTTTTAACATCGATGTTTTTTTCCAATACATCGATGTTAAAACATATTTGTTTTTGCAGAAAACATCGATGTTTAAAACAACATTGATGTTTTGACAATAAAAAGTTGTTTTTAACATCGATGTTTTAGCTGTAACTGAAATGTGTTTGGACAAAATCAAATATGATTTAACATCGATGTTTTTGGCAAAAACAAATATGTTTTAACTTCGATATTTTCGTCAAAAACAAATATGTTTTAACATCGATGTTTTGGAAAAAATCAAATATATTTTAACATCGATGTTTTAACAATAACCAAGTTTTTTTTAACATCGATGTTATTTACAAAAACAAATATGCTATTAACATCGATGTTTTAACTATAAAAATGTTGTTTTTAGCATCGATGTTTTACATTACATTGGATATATTACCTCTTTTCTTCTTGCCCTTCCTTGTTTCTGTAAAATTTTCAACTTCAAATAAGTAATAAAATATGAAAACGCAAATGATAGTTTTATTATTGGAATAATATGTACGTAATATATAATAATATATTAATAAACATTATAATAATATATTAAATAATAATATATAAAAAATACGATTCTCTGTAATACTATGGCAACGACATCAATGTATGAATATGTTTAGGTCCTAACAGATGAATTTTTAATAAATGATTATGTTAAACCAACTATGTAGAAAACATCGATATTTTTTAATTAAGTAATTATAAAAATAAACATGCTTTACACTTAAACATCGATTTAAATACGTTTGGACACTAATATATTAATGTTTAAAATACGTATAAATAAAAAAAACATCGATGTCGAAAAACATCGATGTTCTAGAACATCGATATTTTGTGGTCGATATTTAATCGACATCGATGTACTGATTGTAAAAACATCGATGTTTTGCCTTCGATGTCGCATCTCTACTTTATAGTATAAAGTTTATACGAGTACTTATTTTATTAATTAAAAATGGGGTTACCAAAAATCTACTCTGACCTAAATCCAGATATTTTAATAGAGTATAATCTACACTAAATAAACAACAAATTTTTCTTTACGAATTGCAATTACATGTTTATGTGGGTGTGCGGTTTATTTCAGACGTAAATCTGTCATTAGTGAGTGCCTTAGACGAGTTGGAGAACAATACAAATTTATCCTGGTTCAACCATGTAACTTTGTCTACTCGACATTGTGGAACTTAAATTATTTTATTTTCAAAATAGACTGCCGGCGTTACCTTACTGATTTGTGAAGAAGAATGTAACCTTGATTAAGATATTTCAGATTTGAATGGATCAGAACGATGAAATATTCGGTTGTTTGTTTTTGAGAATTTGATATCACAATTTAATACATATTTAATTTTTACATTTATTTTATATTTGATTTTAATTTATATTTTTACAATAATACAACATTTTAAAAATAAATAATAATATAATTATTCCATTATACTCAATTTACCTAAATAATTATATTTTATTTTTTTATATTTTCATTATATATTTTATTTTACTTTTATAAATGCTTAGTCAGAAACGTTGTGTTGACTTTCATTTATTAATTCATGCTTAAATTTAATCTTGTAGACCAATTAAAATTCCAGAATTATTTCCACCTAGATTGGCGATTCGCCCCACTGTGCCACGCCTTTACTCATAAACAATCGTGTCATTAAAGGTGTACAGCGCAAGCGTGGGTTAAAAATGTTTTATGAGTTGTCAGAATATTTTTGTTTTTACTCCTGTATACATTTATTCCAATTTTTTCATATATATTTAAGCATTTTTTATTTTTAGGCATAATGAGAGACAGTTAATTTCCCCATATAAACAAAAACAAGTGTAATTTTTAGTAAAACAAAAAATCAGGGTTTGAAATCGATAATTATTTTTTCCAAAATATCATATAATAATTATTATTTATAATTTTTAATTTAAAAATCATTCTTGATTTATAAATAAAAATTTAAATCGATCTTCGATATTAATTGTATTAAAAATAATTATCACTCACCGAGTCCTATGGTATGATATAAATAATAATGATTAAATTGCCATAAAAAAAATCTGGTGCGTGCGCGCAACACACAACTTTCACTTACCAACTTACTTAGATAAGAAATTGACGTGTTTTGTTAAATATCATTTCCCAAAGTCACACATTTTTCTACATTCATATCTTATTTTTATTAATCGTTAAAGCCGTTTTTGAGTAAATAAAAAACCCCGTGAAAATGATACAAAATTTATTAAGTAAAGTCCCCCCTTCGGTTGATCAATTTTGATGAAATGTTGGCTATCACATATTTGGCATATACATACATCAAATACCCAGTTTGGTCACAATCGTGAAAGCCGTTTTTGAGTAAATAAAAAAAGCACGTAAAAATGATACAAAATTTATTAAGTAAAGTGCCCCCTGCGGTTGATCAATTTTGATGAAATTTTTACAGACATATCTCGGGCATATAAATAGATCAAATACTAAGTTTAATCAAAATCGTTAGAGCCGTTTTTGAGAAAATAAAAAAAACACGTGAAAATGTTTCAAAATTTATTAAGTAAAGTCCCCCCTCCGGTTAATCAATTTTGATGAAATTTTTACAGTCATATCTCGGGCATATAAATACATCAAATACCCAGTTTGATCAAAATCGTTAAAGCCGATTTAGAGTAAATAAAAAAACACGTGAAAATGTTACAAAATTTATTAAGTAAAGTCCCCCCTCCGGTTAATCAATTTTGATGAAATTTTTACAGTAATATCTCCGGCATATAAATAGATGAAATACTCAGTTTAATCAAAATCGTTAGAGCCGTTTTTGAGAAAATCGAAAAAAACCTAAAAAGTTATTAAGTAAAGTACCCCCTCCCTTTAAGTAATTTTGATGAAATTTATGCTGTCACATCGCGGGCATATAGCTACACTAAATACCCAATTTCAGGATCGCACGGATTATAGTTTTTGAGCTAGTCTGTTCACATACACACACACACACACACACACAGACACACACACACACAGACCATTTCGCGGGACTTGGTCATTTCGACTCAGGGGACCCCAAAACGTGTATTTCCGTTGAAAACCGGAAGTCGAAATTTTTCACGATCGCAATACTTCCACTTACTATATATTTCATATATAGGTAAGTGAAAGTAAAAATATTGATCAGAAAATAAAAATCACCGTTTAAAAGCAAATTAGATTTTCGGATTTCTTTCACACGGGGGTTCAATTTTATGTTATCGGGGGCAGTGTTTTTGAAAAAAATATTCATTTTGTATTTTAGTGGGGGGGGGGGCGCACCATAAAAAAATTATATTTACGGATTCCTTTCACACGGGGGTGCAATTTTATGTTATCGGGGGCGGTGTTTTTAAAAAAGCTTAATTTTGTATTTTAGTAGCAGGGGGGAGGGCGTACTTTAAAAAAATTAGATCTTCGGATTTTTTTTTTTCCCATGGGGGTCCTATTCTATGTTATCGGGGACGATGTTTTTAAAAAAAAATATTAATTTTGTATTTTAGTAGCGGGGGGGGGGGGGGGGCGCACTGGAAAGAGTTTGATTTTCGAATGGGCCGGGATAGCCGAGCGTGTAGGAGCGCGACCCGTTGTTGCACGCTCGAGCCGAACGGCGGCGGTTCGAATCCGCCCTGGGAGGGTTGACTTTTATTTCGTGGAGGCCCCACGGAATAAATCTCGACCCTCCCACCATGGTTAGAATAGGTTGGTTACACCTGTAGAGTAACCCCCCGTATGCCAGACATGGCCAGGAAGGGGTACCGAACAAAAAAAAAAAAAAAAAAGTTTGATTTTCGAATTTCTTTTACGCAGACGTGCACTTTTATGTGATCGGGGGCGGTGTTCTTTAAAAAAATATTCATTTTGTATTTTAGTTTGTGTGGGGGCGCACTAATATGTGGAAGAAATCGGAAAATCTAACTATTACCAGTGCGCCCCCCCCCCCTATTCTAAAATACAAAATGAATATTTTTTTAAAGAACACCGCCCCCGATAACATAAAAGTGCACCCCCGCGTGAAAGAAATTCGAAAATCTAACTATTTTCTTGTGCGCCTCTTTTTGATATCACCAGGATCTCCTAGTTTTATACGAGTGGCATTATATCATAGTTAAATCACATAGTTTCATATCAGTGCTAGTTGATGATCTGAGTTTTCTGTTTTACGCCTCTTGCTTTTTTCACTTGAACCATCAAATGATTTTTCAAGGCGTCCACCAGATCTTGAGCTTTTAATTGATATCGTCCCACTTAGCCGTTCCTTGCTGCTGCTTTCAAAACATTTCTTTTCCTTGAAGAAGCATTCCAACTCACTTGGAAATCATGCCTTAAAATTGATAATTTATATTCTAACTCTTTCACCTGCTCTAGGCTATTACAATACTTCCCAATGAGGAAAGACTCCAAAAATTCGTTATTTTGCTTTAAAGCTAATGCTTTCAACTTTAAAAATACGGCAAATAATTCCCTTGGGGTTATTATTATTTTTCCAGAAGATCCTAAATTATAAATAAATGAAAATATAACAACATTTATTTATTTTTATTATTTAATGAAACTGGCATTTTAGAAATAAAAAATTATAAGTCTCCCATTCGCAGATTTTCGCAGAATTTTTTCATGAAACATAAACTGCAATAATTACACATTATCATGAAAAATATTTCGTTGCCCAGAAATGACCAGAAGTATAACTTTTTAACCTTCAAATTTAATTTTGAGCTCTAAAATCTACCTACCAAAAAACAATAAAATATTGATACTAGTATTGAATACAAAAAATTTATAACTGTCGGAATAACAAGTACAAACCTGGCCTCGAACTATCCATCATATGATAATGCCGATAATTCAGTAAAAACAAAGAAAATTAATCTATTTTGTAGACCAATATTTATGAGCACAGACGAGGTAAAGGCTAAGGTCAGATTGGAATTAGAATATCCGCCGGATTAAGGGCCTGGAAGAGATGAGAACCATCTTGCGTGATCCAACAGGTCATCTACTTGAACTTCCAGTCATTGTTTACCAGAAATTTCCAATTTCGAAAAACGGGTTTTGGCCAGCTTTTAGGGCCAAATACCCCTGTGTGCACCGTGTGAAAGAAATCCGAAATCTATTTTTTTACAGTGCGCCCCCTCCCCACCGCCACTAAAATACAAAATTAATATTATTTTAAAAGCAACGCCCCCGATAACATAAAATTTCACCCCCGTGTGAAAGAAATCCGAAAATCTTGTATTGGAATTAATATATTGTGTTACGATATGGGAGAAACAAAACGACGAACACGTATGTAGATACCACAAAACACGTTTATACAACAAAGGTAGTATAAATCCACAAAATGTTCAACATGTTCAAAATTTTCCCAAGTTATTAAAAAATAAAAATAAATAAATAAAATTCTCTATAATAAAGTCTAAAAACCGCCAATTTTTTTCCAAATCCAAATAAGTTTTTTTTTATTGCTTTAAATGTTTAAACATGTGGATTCCAATTCTGGTGCTATTTTGCTTCTAACTTCAATAATGACCGAATTATGGCCCCTCTAATCAAGTAATTGGTTTTGAATCAAAATGGCGGATCAGGATAAAGAGGTAGGAACTAGGATTGTCCCCGGATGAGCTTGGACCTTTGTGCAAATTGTATTAAATTTGGCAAAGTAGTTTCAAATCGGCGTACAGCGGACGGACGAATTTTTTTATTCAATTTTAGGATTCTACGCATCTTGAAATGTAATGTCAAATTTTTAAGGGCGAAGGGGGTGTAATATTCTTTTGAAAATCACATTACTAAATTAAAAATTTATTTTTCTGATTTATAAAAATATTAGGGAGAGTAAAATCCGACCTCTACCTCCACGTGGTGCTCTCTGGTTAACACTAACAGAGGCGGTACCGAACCATGGCGGTATAACCATCAAGAAATGCAGGAAATGTCATTTGGGGGGCAGACAGGACTCCAAGCCGTAGTGAAGGCCACCTGTCTAGGGGTAGGGTACCCCGAAATCAAGATCCCTGGTCATCCAGGTTGGGGGTTGATGTTGGGCCAGCACCTCATCATCGAAAAACAAAACTTGCTTTCAAAACTGAAAAAACAGCCTCGGAAAGACGACCAAACGGAATGCGACTATGGCTACGGAAACGGACTATGAGAATTGGAACATGGAACGTACAGGGTATTAAAACAAAACGAAAAGAAATAGTTGAGGAACTGAAAAGGCTGAGGATGGATGTCGTAGTACTTTCTGAAACCAAAATAAAAGGAAAAGGGACAGAAATATATGAAGATTATCTTCACTTCTTTAGTGGGGTAGATAAAAGCGAAAGAGCAAAAGCTGGAGTATCTATCTTAATAAAAAAGAAATGGAAAAATAAAATTAAAGACTACGAATGCGTAAATGAAAGATTAATAAGGCTAGAAGCACAAATTCATGGATATCCACTAGTTATTGTAGGAGCCTATGGCCCAAATGATGACGCACCTACTGCTGAAAAAGAAAAGTTTTATAATATTCGAGACAAATCTCAGAGGCTGTAGCAGACCGGAAGGTACTAATATGGATAGGAGATCTAAATGCAAGGGTTGGAAATGATACAAAAAGTTGGACAGTAGGAAAATTTGGAGAAGATATAATAAATGACAATGGAAGTAGATTGATTGATCTGTGTGAAGAAATGGAGATGAGGATATTAAATGGATTTTTTAAACATAAAAACAAACATAAATACACCTGGAATCAACCTACTAGGAAACCTCAAATCAATAATAGACTACATAATATTAAGAAAAAATACCATGGTCACGCCATAGGATGTGAGAGTTATGAGGGGCGCAGAGTGCGGAAGTGATCATCATCTTTTAAGATTAAAAATTAAACTAGCGGAAAATCCAATTGTTGATTCCCAAGACTTGGAAGAACAATATGAACAAATAAAAAATATCATTGACCATGCTGCCAAAGAAGCCCTAGGGACAATGGAAGGAAAAGTGAAGAGAAATAAATATTGGTGGAATAGTGAAACGGCGACAGCCGTGGAAGAAAAGAAAAAAACTTATCACAGATGGCTTTCAACCCATGACCAAAATGCTTTAAATGAATAAAAGAGAAGAAATATAGAGGTTAAACAAAAAAGGAAAAAAGCTAATAATAAGTATTGGAACAAAAATCTCCTGGGCCGGGCAATATACCAATTGAGCTAATAAAACATGGGCCTTGGGAGTTAAAAAAAGTACTTGCAAAAATAATGACAAGATGTATAGAACAAGGCAAAGTACCCAAAGAATGGATGGAAGCCCACATCACTCCAATTTATAAAAAAGGCAGTAAAAAGGATTGCTCTAATTACAGAGGAATCTCTGTAACGAACAGTATTAGTAGGTTGTACGGAAGAATACTAAATAAAAGATTAATGGAAGAATGTAGACAGGTGCTACCTGAAGAATAAGCTGGATTTAGGACAGGTAGTTGTTGCATAGATCACATATTTACCCTGACTCAGCTTCTTGAAAAGAAAAAAGCATGCAATGGAGAAGTTGTTTTAGTATTCGTCGACTTACAGAAAGCCTATGACACGGTACCCCTTGATAAGCTTTGGAGTGCCCTGGAAAATTTTGGTACCTGCAGGTATTTAATAAGAGCAATAAAGGGAATATATAGAAACGCCAAGGCTAGAGTGAAGTTCAAAAGTGGCTTGAAATCAGAATTCGCTCATACCAAAGGTCTGAAACAAGGTTGTTCTCTCTCCCCGTCCTTATTCAACATATATGTTGAAAGTACCCTGAGCGAGTGGAAAAGGAAATGTCGCGGGATGGAAATAATGGTGGGAAACGAGTGCCTGTATAACCTGCAATTCGCTGATGACCAGGTGATTATAGCTGGAGATGATGAGGATGCTTCATTTATGATGAGAAAACTTCTAGAAGCATACAGTCATGAAGGACTGGAAATCAGTAAAACAAAAACTGAATATTTGGCGCTTAACTCCAACAGCCCTTCTCTCACCTTGGACAATTGGACATTGACACCTAACGAAAAATTTAAATATCTGGGCAGGTGGATATCCAGCAAAACTGGCTGCGCTCTGGACATTAGAGAGAAGGTAACCAAAGGGAGGAAGGTCATTAGCACAATAAACTCAGTATTGTGGAGTAAGGAAGTGCAGATGGCTACGAAGAAGAGACTGTTTCACTCCTTTGTTGAAAGTGTTGCGTTGTACGGGTCGGAGACATGGGCCATCACTGGCAGCTCAGCCAAAAAACTGTTGGCGATGGAGATGGATTTCTGGAGGCGTAGCTGCAGGCTGTCAACATTTCAGCACATTCCAAATGCTGAAATACGGGAAAGGATACAAGAAACGCGAAACATCCTATATACCATCGAGACTAGGAAATTGGGCTGGTACGGCCACGTAATGAGAATGACTCGAGAACGATGGCCCAAAAGGCTCCTTACCTATGTTCCTGAAGATAAGAGGAAAAGAGGACGCCCGGAAAAAAGATGGATCGATGGCTTGGAAGAAGGAATAGCGGCCAGAGGGCTCACCGTGGAAGATTGTTATGATCGAGAAAGGTGGAGGCAAGGCCTTTCAGTTTACGACATATGACCTATGTGTTGTAATAAAGTCGTTGATATATATATAAAAGTATTAGTCAAAAATCATTATTATTGTTAATCGAAAAAAAAATAATTCAAAAATAATCATCAGGTTATGATTTTTTTCCCATTTGATCAAAAATAAAAATCACTCTTAATAAATCATACGATTTTTAAAAATTCCAGATAAAAAGTTTTTGATCGGATTTGATTTTTATTTTTAATTTAATAATTATCGATTTCAAACCCTGCAAAAAATGTTCCTTCGTTATTTAAGTCCCCTCAGAACATTTATATGATGATAAAACCTACCTATTTTTGGGCTAGTCACACACACACACACACACACACACACACACACACACACACACACACACACACACACACACACACACACACACACACACACACACACACACACACACACACACACACACACACACACACACACACACACACACACACACACACACACACACACACACACACACACACACACACACACACACAAACACACACACACACACACACACACACACAAACACACACACACACACACACACACACACACACAAACACACACACACACACACACACACACACACACACACACACACACACACACACACACACACACACACACACACACACACACACACACGCACACACACACACTAATTACTTAACAAAGCAATGAACATTTATTTATATTGATTCATTGTATATTTTTAGAATTTCCTTTATATGACTTTATGTACTGTAATTTACCGCTTGTTTAGGCCTCTACAGCAAATTTATTAAGGCGAAACCCCTTCGCCCAACCACATAAACACCAGCCGTCAAATAAGCCAAAATTTGAATTTTGGTAGTGGTTAATCACAAAACGTTTGAATGTTCATAATTAAATCTGTGAATAAGGCCCAATTGAGGCCAAACAAATTGAGTGGAGAATGTTTTTAAAATTAATTATTTAAGATTAAATATATAAATTTCTATTGGCATTACTCCCTATTGGTATACATTATTGTGTTTACCCTTTTTATGGAAATCACATCAGCACATAATAAATGACCTGATATCGATTAAATTTGATAAACTCGGTATGTTTGGGATGCTGAATATGAAAATAATATTGATATTAAGGTTCCTCGACCTGATATATATCTATTACAACTTACGCGTTATAATCGTTATTGGGGTCGGCCATAGGGTTATCGGAGGTGCTGATTATGAAAATGATATCAATTTTTAAAATTCCGCGGTCAGGTAACGATTATTAGATCTTAAGTACTTATTATGATAACGATATCTGTTTTGAGATTCCGTCGTCAGGTATCGATTTATTACAACATATACGATATTGGGATCGGCTATAGTATAGTAGTATAGGGTTATGGTGGATTTTGAGATTTATTTAAACTTATGCGATATAATCGATACGGGGGTCGACTGTGTGGTTATCGGAGGTGCTAATTATGAAAATGATATCGATTTTGTGATTCCGTCGTCAGGCATCGATTTATCTAATTGAGTAAACTTAATTTCGATATTATTTTCATAATTAACATAATAACCTAGTTAATCTATATCAGGTCATTTATTATATGCTGATGTAATTTCCATAAAAAGGATTCATCCAATAATGTATACCAATATGGAGAAATCCGAAAAGAATTTATAAATTTATTATGAAATAAATAATTTAAAAAAAAAATCACAACTCAATTTGTGAATTTTTCCGTATTAACAGATTTTTTTTTTATGAATGTTTCAACCACTAAGGTCAGTAGCACCTTATTTCCTGCTAAGTTTTACTCTGTATTTTTCTATAATTATATTATTTTCTATTATTCTATAATTTTAGTCTATACTTTATAATACGGTTTTGTCCTTTGAGGAAGTCTAAAAGATGATCTATTGTTTTTAGGTTGTCCTTTAAAATAGAATTTAGATCGAAAGATATATCTAACATTGCTCTTGTGTCGTACGCTCTACATTTTGTTAAGATATGTTTGTTGAGATAATGTAAGGATAAATAAAAATATTAATATCTCAAACAAAATAAAATATAATTTCTTCTATAAGTATACAAAATAAATAAAATAATAATATATACAGAAGATATTAAAAAGTTCACTTATATCTTCCGCCACATCTAACTTTATACACGACTTAGCTCTTTGGCGCAGCTTGGTTACTAACCTCGTAGTGTTAGGACGGTTAACCACTAGGAGGTTACTGCGCTCACTGCTCGTTAGTATTTGAAGGTAAAGAATGTGACTCACCGTTCGTAGTGCTGGAGATTCTCCAGGTCCTCAGAAGTCCTTCTTTGGTTGATTCGGGAGGAAATTTCTGACGAATTGGAAAATCTAGCTCCTGAACATATGGCTTGTGCACAGACTCACGATCAACCACCAGCTGATCATTACCTCCCCGGGAGATCAATATCTAATCAATAGATAAGATCTGCCGGGAAAGTGAATTTTAATTTTGTGATGGGGATAGATGTGGCGGAAAATTTAAGATAAAACTAAGTCACTGCATGTTTAACAGTTATCGGGCTTAAATAGCATGGATCAGGCGAGCTTGACCGTTTGACCAATACACAAACGTGTTAAGACCACTTCTTCTCTGCGTTTAACTCTAATTGAGGATTTCCAGGGGATAATGTCATTTTTAATTTCACTCAGTTTATTTTCTGTTAACTGATACCATTTTTGTACCAATGTCATCTTTATCACAGTATGGATCGCATTGAAAACGTTAGTCGCGGTAGCCTGGAGGGGGGGGGGGGGGTAAAACCCCACCCGCCCTCCCCCGCCGCTTCACCACATAATAATGACTTTTTGAATATTTACCTCTGCGAGAGGTAATTAGCTTGGAAAAAAAAAACCCATAGTAATTAGTTAATGAAAATTAACGAGTGCGAGAGGTAACCGGAGTGCGGGGACAACTAGTTGGCGACGGTGGTGGTTCCTGGTGGGGTCGGGGTTAACCCGCCCCCCCTCCCCAATCTATAGTCTTACCTAATGAAGATTTTTGGACTAATTACCTATGCGAGAGGTAACTAGTCGCAAAAAAAAAGCCGTATTAATTACGGTTTTTAAAATTTTAGTTCGCGAGAACTACCAACAGATCGCATTGAAAACGTTAGTCGCGGTAGCCTGGAGGGGGGGGGGTAAAACCCCACCCGCCCTCCCCCGCCGCTTCACCACATAATAATGACTTTTTGAATATTTACCTCTGCGAGAGGTAATTAGCTTGGAAAAAAAAAACCCATAGTAATTAGTTAATGAAAATTAACGAGTGCGAGAGGTAACTGAAGCGGGGGGCCAACTAGTTGGCGACGGTGGTGGTTCCTGGTGGGGTCGGGGATAACCCGCCCCCCCTCCCCAATCTATAGTCTAACCTAATAAAGATTTTTGGACTAATTACCTATGCGAGAGGTAACTAGTCGCGAAAAAAAAAGCCGTATTAATTACGGTTTTTAAAATTTTAGTTCGCGAGAACTGACAAGAGATCGCATTGAAAACGTTGGTCGCGGTAGCCAGGAGGGGGGGGGGGGGGGGGGTAAAATACCTACCTAAAATACCTACCTAAAATACCTAAGGGGAATACCTACCTTCGGTTATTGCTTTTTTGGCAGCTGGATCAGCAAACTAATTTCCGGCTATTCCGCAAAGACCTGGAACCCAAACAAAAAAAAAACCGAGCTAGAACACACACACAGACACGGAAACTCACAAAGACCATTTCGCAGGACATGCTTATTTGGACTCAGGGGACCCAAGAACGCTTATTTCCTTTGAAAACCGGAAGTCGAAGTTTTTCACGATCGCAATGCTTTCGCTTACTATATATTTCATATATAGGTAAATGAAAGTAAAAATCAATGAACCATATATTAAAATGTTGTAGAAATAAGTTTGATCACATACTATTAAACTTTTTAGTTTAATTTTAACTTTCACTTACGTATATATGAAGTATATAGTAGGTGTTCGCTCTACCTCTGGTTAACTAGAGCGAATAAGAAAAAAATAACCTTTGTGACCGTCTTCAATAAGCCTTTATTTTAAACTGAACTATGTACAATTTTAACATATGTTTTTCAGTATTGTTTTGTTTTTTTAGCTAATACAATTTCTATAACTTTAAAAATTAAACAAACATTCTCCCTCCCCAGTAGCGGCTCGTATGAGTCGCTACTCATTTACTGGTGATGGAAGCGGGAGGAGGGCCGTAATAGGTCTTCTCGAGATGCCTTCCTTCGTCCTCACATCTACCACTCTTGTGAAGCCGTCTTTTCTGGTCTTGACGCCACCACATTTCTTCAGCTTCATGTAATTCCTCCACTGATAGGGCTGCTTCTCTTCTGCGTTCCCTAACGCTTTTACAATTACTTATGAAGCGAATTAGCCATGCCGTGGTACGCACGAGCCTCAAGAATTTCGCAAAATCTCTGAATATTTGGTAGGCCAGCACTGGAATCATTTTGACATATAGTAACTAAATTAATCTGCTCCAATATCTCTATTTCTATATTATCAGAGCTATCATCCCTACTCTTAGGCCATTTTTCCTCACCAAACCATAGGAATTTGGGCCCCTCAAGCCAACGGGATGACATTTTAAATTGTCCCTTAGTACCTTCATCTGCAGGATTTTCCTGACTGGGAACCCACCTCCAATGACTGATCTCCGAATTTTCTATTATTACACTTAATCTGTGGGCTAGGTACATACGATACCTAGCCTCACTGTGTCTAATCCAGTGTAGAACTGTTTTCGAATCGCTCCAAAAATAAATTTTATGAAATAAAAGGGAACTTTTACGGATAAATTTTAGTAAGCGGCAGCCCAAGACCGCTGCCTGAAGTTCCAATCGTGGGACTGATATTTGTTTTAGTGGGGCTACACGAGCTTTTGCAGTTACAAATGAAACTACTACTTGGTTATTCGCTACTACCCTAATATAAGCAATCGCCGCGTAAGCCCTGTCACTAGCATCACAAAATATGTGCAATTCTAAGGATGCCTGAGGAATCAGTGGTGTGTAGCACCTTGGGATCTCTATATTATGAATCTGTAAAAGGCTTTTTAGCCAATTATCCCACCTAGCGCTAAGAGTGTCATCCAGCCTTTCATCCCACCCTGTCTTTGCTCGCCAAATATCTTGCAAGATAATTTTCGCGGTGATAACTAACCAACCGAGAAATCCTAAGGGGTCAAAGATTGTCATGACAATTTTTAAAAATTCCCGCTTTGTAGGCGCTCTACGACAGGTTAGAATTTCTTCTGCGACTGTATGACTATTAAATTTGTATACAAAAACATCTTTGGAAGGGTTCCAACGAAGTCCTAATACTTTTTCGGTATGATTAGAATCGAAAAGGTTATCTATGGCATTCACAAAATTTGAATGAATTTCCTGTAAGACCCTAGGAGCATTGGAAACCCAGTTGACCATTTCAAAACCACCGCTACGATGAATCATTATAATATCTTTAATTATATCGATTGCCTCAGCTTCTGAATCCGCTGACCCTAAGTAATCGTCCATATAGTGATCATTATGAATGGCTTGTACGGCTTTCGGATGGGAATCAATAAATCGAGAGGCGTTCCTATTTTTAATTTCTTGCGCTTGAAAAGGTGAGCAAATGGCGCCAAATAGCATGACCCGCATTACGAATTCGTCGGGAGGTTTATTTCTATCTCCCCCCCTCCAGAGAAATCGTTGAGCCGGCTGGTCTTCCTCTCGAATTTTTATTTGGAGAAACATTTCTCTGATATCCCCCCCAAACCCAATTTTGCCTTTTCTAAATCGCAGTAGGATTTCCGGGATCGAATTATAGAGATCAGGACCCTTGAGCAATTGGCTATTTAAACTAATCCCATGAGTTTTAGCCGACGCATCAAAAACTACTCTGATTTTCCCGGGTTTGTTAGGGTTGAAAACAGCTAAATGTGGCAAGTACCAAATTTTATCCGACCGTATTTCCAATTCACAACTTGATAATTTGCGAGCGTAACCTTAATTAATATATTGCGTTATTTTTTCATTATATTGCTCAGCGAAATCAGCATCTCTATCCATTTTCTTTTCTACACAATAAAGTCTACTAAGGGCAGTTTGTCGACTATCCACTAATTTTGTATTGTCAGTTTTCCACAATAACCCTACTTCCCAACGGCCTTCATTGAAGTTGGCGGTTTTGTCTAAAATATTTATGGCTCGCTTTTCAGCGGCTGATAAGGAATTTTCCCGATTAGAATTTTCCAAAAAATCTAATGAAAAATGTTCTTTAACTATACGATGTAAAGATTCGTCCGAAATCTCTACTTGGCACATGTGTAATGGACGTACTATTTCGGATAATTCAGCTATTCCTTTTCGGCCATGTAACACCCAACCTAGCCTGGTTTTACTTAGCGCTAATCCGTTCCACGACTGTTTTATGACCCGCAAAGGTTCCAAGACCGACCAATTATCCTGCCCGATCAATAACTTGGGAGCATCATCGTTATCCTGTAGTGGAATATTTTTTATATTCGGCCATATGATTGATAGCTCCTCCCTACTAACCGATTGCCTTGGTAAGGAAAGCCTGCCAACCGTACGTACCCCATTCAATTCATACTTTCTACTCTTTAAGCCTACACCACGCACCGAAAGAGTAACTATTTCCGAGTTTTCGTCCCTACGAACATCATCTCGAATCCATTGGATGCACAGTGGTGCCCTTACACCTTTTAAACCCAAACCTAAAGCCAAATCCCTATCAATCAAACTGCAGTCAGCCCCTTCATCTAAGAGGGCTGAAACCTTAACCTCACCATTAGGTCCTCTTACGTAAACCGGAAGAATTTTCAGCAGAACTTTAGATATTTTATTCCACAATATTTGCCTCATTTTCTAATATTGTATTAATTCTCGCGGTTTTACCTAAGTGTAATAATTTGTTGTGATATTCTACACACCCATCTACATCACACTTTCTACGGCATTTGCATTTGGAGACCCTATGCTTTTTAAAGCAACAAAAACACAAATTATTTTCCTTAACCCAAGCCAAACGATCGCTAACGGACATAGATTTAATTTTTGGACAGGTTTTGATAAGATGGTTACCTTTACAGAAGTAACACTCCGTTGCTAAGTTACCTTTAACCTCGTTCACAACATGAACCTGGCGCTTATCACTAACCTTATTATTTCTAAAATTATTTACACTAACAGATGTTGTAACGTGGGCCGCACCTAAAGCTTTGCTGTATAGCCATTTATTAATATCACGTAAATCTGCGACACCCCCGAGACCTATAGCAGCGTATTCTCCCCATTGTAGTTTGAGTCCCGGACTCAATTTGTCTACTATTTCCTGAACTAACTGAGGATTTGAAAGATACATATCATATTCAAGACATTCGATAGCAACAACTAGGTTATTTACTTTAACACAAAAATCGATAATGCCTTGTGTATTTTCATCCGTTAATTTAGGAAATTTGTGAACCTTTTCAATGAGGCTGTTAACTATTACTACAGGCCTGCCGAACTGTAACTCTAGCATTCTAATAATTTCGCTTGACGCATTAGGCACTGCAAGCAAAGATTTAACCGACTCTCTAGCCTTACCCGTCAAAGCTTTTCCTAATCTCGTTACATTTTCCTCGTCAGTATAATTACAACTTGCTAAAGTTCTCTTGTAGGCTGAAATAAAATTTAACCATTGGGCGGGATCACCATTAAAATAAGGAAGCGATTTACTTGCTGCTTTTCGAGCAAAATAGGCATCCCAACCAGCTGGTGTAATATTATTTTTAATTTCGCTATGAATGGGAAGGTTATGACATTGATCTTGACAGACATTACCATATGATAAATTGTTTTCAACATTTTTAACCGCCCCTGAAATAACAGAAGAATTAATTTTTTGCACCTGGTCTTTTGAAATACTAAATTTATTTTTAGAATTATCCCCCAAAAATTTATTTTGATTTTCCACCCATGATGCGGTTCTATGATCGGGTGAATTAGCTCTGCTAATATAGGAATGAGATGATGAGCTTACCACAGACTTACCAGACTGACTACCTCGTTTCAGGTCTCTTCGAAGCTTCTGAAGCTCGTGTAGCTGCCTCAGTTCCTCTTTCCTTCGCTCCAACTCCCTCTGTTCTGCCTGGCGCTCCAACTCTCTCAGCTGCTGTTGATATCTTATATCAGCTTCCATCTCTGCGATGACTGATTTAATATCTTCTGACCTGTGAGAATTTCTACTTACGTGCGTTCGAGAAGTAGACTTTCCCTGCCTTTCCTCATCTCTTGCCGAAGTGGCTGAAGTACCCACGCCGTGTTCCCCTCGCCGTGGTCCGGTCCCTGATGTAGCTGAGCCTCTCTCTTTTCTACATTGACTTACCACGCTAGGCGGTCCATGGCTGGCATCTTCTTCCCTCAACCTGGGATCTGAAAGCGGGATTTTCCTGCTCCTCAACTGACGCATGTTTTCGTTTTCTTTCTCGCTCATCATCCGGCCCGGTTTGACCAATGTTCGCTCTACCTCTGGTTAACTAGAGCGAATAAGAAAAAAATAACCTTTGTGACCGTCTTCAACAAGCCTTTATTTTAAACTGAACTATGTACAATTTTAACATATGTTTTTCAGTATTGTTTTGTTTTTTTATCTAATACAATTTCTATAACTTTAAAAATTAAACAAACAGTAGGTAAGGGAAAGTATTCCAATCACGAAAAATTTTACTTCTGGTTTTCAAATTATATCTGTTGTTCCAAATTTCTATGAACCGTCAATACCCCTCCCCCATATCGATTCCCATTCACGATATATTTACCAAAAAAGGTTAAAAACTCGGTTTTTTATGACATTTTTCTTTTTGTTAAAAAAAGAAATCGATAATGAGCACTTTCAAGTTTAGTAATAATTATAATGCTCTATATCTTATGGAGAATAAGAAACAAAAATAAGTTAATATATGTGGATAAAGCAATTTCCTGTGAATTTCCTTAATTGCATTTACACAACAACAAACACTTCCGTTTCTACTCCAATTAGAATGGCAAGTGAGCGTTCTGTGTTCCGCTCATCGCTTTTTTCGAAAAAAATAAAAATAAAAATTAAAGAATATAATATATGAAAACTAATGATTCTTTGCTACAATGTTTGAGGCTGATACAGAACGGAATGTGTGGGCTAATAAATTAATTATTGAGCTGCTTTTTGAACTAGTTTATATTTGTAGAAAATATATATATAAAAATAGAATATATTTCAGGAGAACAGGTAGCGGGGACTAGAAGTTAACGCAGCTGAGTTATCTGGAACAAAGATAATAGCAAAAGTTCAGAAATGTTGAAGTGAGTTAACCTTAATGAAATATTATGTTATATTATTAAATAAGTAACCTCTGGCCAGTTATTCATAATAAAGTACAACTAACTACCTAATACTATTAATCATGTAATTATGACTTGGTACTATTTCATTTCAACAAACAGTAACAGTTGCGAAATGGACTCTAGTATGATTAAATATTAGATCATATGTAAAAAAGTATAAAGTACAAGGAATAATAATTTTTCTTTCATATTGGAAACATATTATATTCATCGGTTATAGGAGTGGAAAACTAGAAGTCAACCCAGGGGAAGATCCATTTTCAGACCAGGCTACTTATTTAGAGGTTATATATATTTCTGTAACGTTATTAAATTTTACCATGTGTGGGTGGCGACACTGATCACAAGTTGATTAATCAATGCCTGAAAATGCTGTTATTGCTAAACTTACATATAACCTATTACTAGTGACATAAAGCAATACTCTATTAATGATAATTAGGATTATTATTAATTCTATTATTATTGAATATTATTAAATTAGAGAAAATATTACTTTTTTAATCCCAAATATAGATTTTTTTTGTTTTATTGTTTTTAATCGTATTTGGTTTTTCTTCATTACATTATGACGGGGGCCCCTATCATTTCATTTGGAAATTACTATAAATTGAATTAAATCTTGGCAAGTAATATATATTAAATTTCTCCTTCAAGATTTCAAATCTCGTTGCAATAACTTCATTCACGTACGTGCTTCGGTGAACCTTTTGTTAGTTTTGGAAAGTTGTCATGAACCAAGAATCTAAAGATCAGCCGCAATAACAAAATAATAAGAATTTACTATTATGTATAATGATCTAAAATTGTAAATCCCAATAAATAACCTCTCTACTTTCCACTTTTTTCCTTAACTTCTTGAATTAAAAATAGGTAAGACCAAAATTTTTATGACAACATCCTTTCAAGAGGAACCATTATCATTACCTGGAATGCATTAATGTTTTAAATACATTATGAGCTTACAAAGAACGAATACTTGATCGATGACACCGCTTAGACTTTCATTTTGGTCAGTTTGAATTAAACTAAAGGTTTTTCCCAACTCCAGAACAAGCAGTCCTCAAACAACTGTCATGCTTGATTGATTCTATTTGATTGTTTGGTTTTCCCGTTCGATTGTCTCATGTTCAAAAACCAACCAATCAAATTTTGAATCAGAAGAATTTACCCATGACCGAATGAGTAAAAGACTGCTTGCTGGAATAAACAGTTAATTAAAAAAAAAAAACATAAAAAAACGATGAATAAATAAACAAATGCTCAAACATGCAATAATATAACAATAGATAACAAAGAACAATAAATTAAACTGACAATTCGTAGAAAAAAACACACTGGGAAATAATAATTCTCACAATATCTTATTCATTGCCTTCCTATTGTGATTCTTACTCATTTCGCAATATTATTACTCTTATTTTTGTTAAGAGGCACATGAGGGATTCACCCTAATTATTTCAGTAAACAAACTTTGCATATAAGTTTAGCTTTTCGCTCAAAAAATCGTTTCTACCTGAGAACATTCAAGCTAAACACTAAAATTATGAGATGACGTCAAATCTGAAATCATTTAACCTAAAATTTTACACTAATAAAATCTCTATGGTTGCCCGTCGATATATTCGTACCTGCATGACTTAAATGTTGTTAATTAATGCAAGTTAAGTTATTATTCTATTGCTGATTAAAATGTAAAATATAGAAGAGAGTATCATAAACAGAAGTAATTAAAAAATACTTACTAAAGCTAATGATAATGATATTTCGATTTCAAAAAACCTCCGAGTCCATGGCCGATAAGGGCTCCTCCACCATAACCACCGCCATAGACACCTCCAATGCCGCTGTCAAACGCGACACCGCCTCTGAGGGCGCCACCACCAAAACTACCACCGCCTCCAGCTGACACCACTACTGGCTGAGAGATTGCTACTGGTTGAGGAATAGCAACAGGTACGTCTCTAACAACAGGAACTGGCACTGGGCGAGGAACAGAAACGGGAACAGGTACAGACTGAGGGTAAGGAACAGGCTGTGGATATGGAACTGGTACTGGTCGGTCAACTGGTACTGCAACATTTCTGACAACGGGCACAGGCACTGGTTGTGGCACTGGTACTGGTACTGGTTGGTCTACAGGGACGGATACAGGTTGTGGCACGCTGACAGGAACCGGCCTGTCAACTGGTACGGAGTAGGGCTGTGGAACTGGAACCGCGACTCTGTTGTGCACTAAAACGTCCTGACGGATAATGGTTCCACCAGCTAAAACACCACCGGCCCCGCCTCCCAGACCGCCACCGACTGCTAGCCCTGAGATGCCACCAAGGACTGCTCCGGAGCCAAGGCCAGAGCCATAGTAACCGCTGGAGAAGATACCACGCTTTTCTTTGTCCTGACTACCGCCACTCACAGCTACTGCCAGCAGCAGTGCTCCCACCTAGAACAAAACATATGATTATATGTAAATAGTTCTAGACTTGTTGTTGGAACAGTTGGAACAAACTGTTCTAGTACATGTTTGTGACTACGATGTTCGAGTACTATCTCTCTGTAGATGTCTGGAACCTTCCAAACAGTTCTTTCTTCAGGCTAAATATAAGGAGTGATGGACAGAAAAAAAAAACTTGTTTGGTGAAAAACAGTAAAAAGTAATAATATTTACTGAACATAATTAAATGTATATTTTTTCCTTTTGTATTCTCCCATATCACGTGTCCCCGTTGTAGTGTATAGCATTAGTCGGCAGTCATCTTCTCATTGCATATTCTGCTATACCTTTTTTCCATTTGGGATATCTCTGGATGAAATCGTTTTTCGTGTTCATCTAAAGCTTCCAAATTAGAAGGGAAGAAATCCAATTGGAAATGATAAAAATTAATTTTTAATGTCATGTTGCAATCCATGGCCTTATGTGATGAAAGCAATTCTTCGACAATGTTATTGTAAGTTCCTGCTCTTTTGTTCCTAATATTTATGCTCTCCCGTTTTTTTCATTTTGTAACACATTATAAAAGTTTCAAATTTAAATAGTCTTCTTAATTTTTGTTTAGGGTTTTCAATGATAAAAAATGCTAGAGGTATCGAAAAACGCCACATTTGACAAAAAATGGTACCTGGAAGAGATTTTCTGACAACGGATTGGTGTTCAGCACACTCTAAAACATAATAAAACAACATTTTTGTTGAAGGGAGGATTTTAATACAGAGCAGTGTAATAAGAAAATAAAGACTCTTCATATATATTTAAAATATATTCAGAATATAGAAACCTTTATTTCTTTTTTAAAAAAAGAAATAGGTCCTTGTTATTTTAATATAAAGGCAACAACCAGAAACGTGATTGTTTTTCCGGCCACTCCCGAAACATACGTATAGGGGAGCAGTCAGGTGGTTAAAAAAGTAAACGCCGAATTTCATACTCATAAACTATTAGATGACAGGAAAAGTCTTGTGGTGATCAAAGGAATTCACCCATCAACACTGATTTTCGCAACGCAAAGGAGGAATTAAAAGCATTTTTTCATGAAGTTTCAAATATTACCAAAGCAATATCAACTAGGACAGCGCAACAATATTCACCGCTCTTCGCCGGTGGGTGCTAAACCACTGGACCTAGGAGAGCCTTTTTATTTTTCGAGCCTTGCCATCCGGAACTTATTCCTGCATATTAAAGAATGCACAGTCAAGTTGACCCTCGTTCAAACACTGAAGCTCAACCTCAACAACAAGCCAGGTCAGGTATGAGGGGGATCAATCATCAGTTGGCGCAGCCAGCTAACTATTAAATTTATTAAACAATTTAAATACTCTCACCCGACCCATTTTCAACTTTATTAATCAAATTTCACAGATAACTCAAGCCCTAACAGCGACTTAGGTACATTAGTTCTTTCACTATTGGGACCCTGGCAGTCCTCTTTCCGAACTCCAACGGACTAATACAACTTAAAGCGGAACTAGAATATACCTTTACCAGAATTGTATACTCCTGACGGAAAAAAACCTCATGTCATGCAACAAATACAGGGCGGACCATCCAGATAACAATGCTCATGGAGGAACAGCCATATTATTAAAACACAACTCCATACTATAAAACACAACTCCATACACACTGAATCGACGGCACATATACAAATAGCTGCTCTCAGAGCCAGAGGAGAGAGTGAGAAAAATAATTGAGGCGATTATTATTACATGTCCCCTAGCTCCGGGTATTGAACTTGTCAGATCATACAATAGCCAATTTCCAATTTAATAAATCTGATACGATGCGCGCAACACACAACTTTCACTTACCAACTTACTTAGATTAGAAATTGATGGGTTACGTTAATTGCCATTTCTCAAAGTCACATTTATTCCACATTCATTTCTTATTTTTGTTTTTATTTGCTCTATAAAAAACACAATTTTTTTTTATTAATAAATAAAAGTTTTTTCTTGTGATACTTCGGCAATGCATGCATAATAGACGAGAGACAGATAATTTCTCCATATAAACAAAAACAAAGGTATCCTTTATTCGCTTAGATGTATCAAGACAGATAATGAAAATGCCAAAGAGGAAGACTCCTGGTTACGAACTTATTACAGCTGAGGTACTTCAAAATATCCCAAGAAAAGCTTTAGTCTTTCTCACAACATTGTACAACGCTATAGTAAGGGCAAAGGAATTCCTCATCCAATGGATGATATAATGAACACTCAACAATTTTCATGATCCCTAAACCTAGGGTTTAGACCCTTTATTAAAAAATAAACCTGACTCTTATAGACCAATTAGCCTTCTTCCTCTATGGTCCAAAATTTTTGATAATCTATTAAACGAACGTATTATACATAACATACTGTTACAAAAAAAAAACAAATAATCATAGTTACTCAATTTGGTAGTATCTACTGCTCTTAAATTAAAACAACATGCGTCTTGGGGTTTTTTAGATGTTACTCAAGCGTTTGATACGGTTTGGAACTAAGGCCTTCTTTTCAAACTCGAACCTATTCTTCCCAGTGCTTACTATTTAATTTTACAATCATATTTGTCCGACCGCTTTTTCTCTGTCCGCCAAGGCACAGTACTCTCCCACAAGGCACAGAATAAAACCAATCACTGCAGGAGTCCCAAAAGGTTCAATTCTGGCCCCACTCCTGTACTAAATTTACACAAATGACATACCAACAGACGATTAAATACTAACTGCGACATTTGCTGACAATACTACTGTTATTACAAGAAACCTGAATCCTATACATGCCACACTAACATGACAACATTAATAATTGGTTTAGGAAAATTAAGATTAATTAAGACAAGTCACATCACGTTACATTTAGATTAAGACACGAGAAAAGCCCTCCAGTCTATATAGACCATCACCCAACACCACAAACAAATACAATAACATACTAGGGACTTACTCTGGACGAACAGTGCAGTCCAAAATACCATGAAGGAGGGTAATTATTAGGTTGGTGCACCTACCATTGTAGGTCATATGATGAGCTGTTGGTAGCTGTGTTTATAAGTAGGTTTATAAATCTTGATATAAAAAGATTAAGTTATTGCAAATCTAATTCTAAGTTGTATATTTATTACAATAAAATATTGTTCATTGAAACTTAAAGTTCGTCTTTTGATGTTACATTTGGAGATAAAATCATATTGAAACCTTTAGACTTGTATGATTATTATTCACAAGAATAACTAAGTTAGTAGTTATTTAATCATAGTTGTTTCAATCTATCTAAAAAAAAAAGTACAGGAACATAAATATCGTCATAAGTTGGCACTCAATGGTTCGTTGTGAGGCTGCTGACTATATTTTCTGGTAATACTATAGTAACAACTGCAATGTTTCGAAACTATCTTTTAAAACTTCAGAAAGTTTTTGATTTTATATTATTTAAATTTAAAAAATAATTTAAATAAAATAAATCCTCATGCCTGACATGTTATTATTTCCTATAATCTCATTCGCTGATTGTCAGCACCTTGCTGACAGGTACGAATAAAAAATTATAGTAAAAAAAAAAAAATTAAAAACACGATTTTAAATTTAAGAAAAGTCTTTATTTCTTTATTAATATTAGTGGAGTATAAATTATTTTTTATAAATGTCTTTAAGTAATTTTATTTTTCCTACATTGGAAGAGAATCTTATCTCGATTTTCTTACATTGGAATAGAGTTGTATTACTAAAAAAATATACCTAAGAAAAAAAAATCTTTAGTGTTAATAGTCAGATGATACTTTACCAGGTTGAACATGTTGAGCTAGCTTAGGACTGGGTGAGTGTGTGCCCCTTAGGTACACCCCTTAGATTTATATAGTCTTGCAGCCTTACGTAAAACTGGATCTCGCCTCATCTATGTCCTTTGTTGTAATGTTCTTCCACCTTTGACGTAACCATTGCTAACGTTCATTGATTTTCAATCAGACTATGAAGATGTTTTAAAAATATTAGCTATATTTTTTAGCAGGATTAATTGTTTATTTAAGCCATGATTTTGCTAGATTATAATTTATTAAATCGAATTAAATTTTCATTGGCGAAGGGATTACTTCAACCTCCCCTATCATTTTTCCATTCATTTGAGATTTTTTTATTACATAGAAGATCAAAGACACCAGAAATACAGCAATATTGGCCATCCAGAAATTTTATAAACATAAATGGTTTTTACCAACAGTTTTTTTGTCGCCGATTCCCAATGCTCTCGATATGTCACAAGTAGGGCTTCCTAAACAATAGTTTCATCTCCATTTTTTTACTATGGTTCATTGGATGGTTTTCTATGTGACAGACAAGCCCAAATCTCTTTGGCCCTTCCCTGAATCGCTCGATTCTGATGCGGTCCCTCCTCATGTTTTCAACTACCCCTCTCATAAACCTAATTTGCTACTAATCCGGCTTCACGGTCTGTCAGTAATGACCCGATCCTCAGCCCCACAAAGAAGGACGGAGAGGTGGTGAGGTTTAGCTTTGTATTTTGACCCACTTCCCTGTTTTCGATTATGATACCTGTTGCAGATCTGATAGCGGAGTAAGTTGGCCTTCCTTGGATATCCTGACAATCTTGGCATTCTCTTAAGATTTCCCAACTCGGCTTTTAGCGGAGTTTATAGTCAAGCCTCTTCTTTTCAGGTTCTTGTACCGTTCAGCGTTTTGAAGTAACTCAGGGGTGTCTGCGTAAGCACGATATCGTCAGCAAAAAATAAAAATAAAAAAATAACTGAACAGCAAATAGTAATTATCAGATATATTTACTACACTACTTATTTCTATGGGAGACAGAAAATAACTCGATTATTTAAAACGTTTTTATGTATATAATTTTTAGTATAATTTATAACTTAACTACTACTAAGTACTCAACTGGATGCTGACATCGGGAACTGTGGTAACCTCCTTTACAAGTAGCCACTCAGTATTACAAAAAGTATTGCATGATTATTATATTCATCATTTATCTATTGCGTTGGGTGCAACAGCGTATCTGGAAGGATTCTTCTTTTCCTCGTCATTCCTTGTCCGTTGAGTAACTCTAGCTTTATTTCAGAACTTTCCTTTCTCCCATTTCCATTAGATTTTTCTGATTTCTTCTTAATTTTCCTTCCTCTGTTACGTGGGTTCCATAGTAGAAGTAGCTTTCATTAATAAGCACAATTATAGTAAGCAATGAACTGGACACAGGCTAGTGACCTAGAAAGGTGGATATGTTCAAAAGCAATGGTGGCAAGTTCATATTCAATCCAACCCAATAGTGGAAGACTGTAGAATTGAAGATAGTCAAGAACAGAAACATACTCAGGCGTTGCATCCCTTTCATCAATTTTATATCATAAATATAACACTCATTAAGGGGTCACCTGTGGTGTTGTGGTTAGCATGGCAACCTACAATACTAAAGATCGCGGGTTCAATTCCAGCGGTGGCCCTAGGATTTTTTAATGGGAGTAAAAAATCCTTAGCTATGCCGTCCCTCGGATAGGACGTAAAATGGAGGTCCCGAGCCTGTACGATGTCAGGTACTCGTTAAAGATCCCTATCCTAATTATACCTGGATAGGCAAAATTTAGGACTCCCACTGTAGCATCGTCCGATTAGCCTTAGTAGCATAAAAAAGGACGTTAAACAAACAAACAAACACTCATTAAATTACAATAAATATATAATATTTATTGTATATATATAATATTTATCACTCTCAGAAACGGTCTAGAAAAGGCATGGGTCTGTAAAAATAACATATATTTTGGACCTTTGGCTCACTTCTAAGAGAATAACTGTAGAGAGCCCGAAGCGCAAGGAATGTACTCTGGTAAATTTACATATCAGTAACGAGTAGGACTGATTGGTCAGGAATCCAAAGAGTTTAAGATAATAGTGGGAGTCAGGAGGAGGGACATAGCGTTAAACTCCGCTGAAAGTCAGATTTTGCGAGTTAAAGAATGTCATGACTAGAGCTCGGATTCCCGTGCAATTGCATCTTTTTATTGGTAAGTCAGAATAAAGCGAATTCAAGTTACTTATCCGAATCAAGCCTAATGGGGTGTTTTAATGAAGTTTTATACTGCACGAAATTGCACGTTTTGGGGTTTACTGCACGAAATTGCACGTTTTGGGGTTTACTGCACGAAATTGCACGTTTTGAAGTCTTATTGCAAGAAATTGCATCATTTTATAATTTGAAGAAAAAAGATTATTACAAATTTTAATTTTTTTAAATATCTACACAACAAAAAATTAGTGGAAAAATAAATGGAAATTAGGAATAGGAATAAAAAAATAACGGAAAGGAAACATAGGAAAGAAAATAAAGGGAACTTTGGAGATGTAAACAAACACAAACCTCCAATTTCCAAGAACTAAGGGCTCAGTAGTTCCTGGTTTGTTAGTTTGTTTCTTAATTCTCATCGTTCTGTCTCTGTCAATCTAGCTTCTGTCGAGTATATTGTTACTTAAAATGCCAAAAATTGGAGGTGTGTCTTCGAAATTGCGGGATGGATTGAAAAATATCCTGACTCAAAAGGGATGGTAGTGTAGTGTTTTGCAAATCTTGTGATAAAAATATTGGATGTGAAAGGAAATCACAATTTGATGCCCACTGCAGCACAAGTAAGTTCCTAATTATTTTTTAACCATAGAACGGTACCAGGGATAGTGCGTGTCATCAGAGTGATTTAAAAATAAGCCTACGCACCGGATATTGCATCAATTTTTCCTTCATAAGATCTCCCTATTTCCAATATAATTACAGCTTACATTTTACTCTTCATTCCACATCTTGTTACTATTTTAAGTAAATATTTCATATACTCATTTTTGTTTTGTTTTTTACCGGAAATATTTTTAATAGTGTCCGAC
The DNA here is from genome assembly GCA_911387785.2 of Aelia acuminata. Classification (NCBI taxonomy): domain Eukaryota; kingdom Metazoa; phylum Arthropoda; class Insecta; order Hemiptera; family Pentatomidae; genus Aelia; species Aelia acuminata. The sequence continues at coordinate 154,079,194 of OU426978.1, read as the reverse complement.
CGAAACCAAAATTTTAGCCGAAACCGAAACCGAAACCGAATTTCGGCCATTGACCTGGTTTCGGGCCGAAACCGAAACCGAAACCGAAACCGTAACTCATTTACGTGTTTATATAATATATGTAAGTGTGTAACATGTCTAGTTTAGCAATAATATCGATAAAAGCTTATAAAATGATAGTATTTTAACTCAATGTTCAATTAATAAGTGGGCATTGTATAGAATAGTGGTAAGACAGGTGTACTAGTTAGGTTATAGGATCGAATCCCGGTCCTTACTTCCTAATATGGCTCGTCCCCACGGGATGTTAGACCATACCTCCTTAACTAGTACAGCCCCAAAAGATGAAATAATCTTGAAATAACAGGCTGATAATAATAAAAATTTATACTTATTAACAAATTAAAATTTATATTAACAAATAAATAGGGGTCATCTGTGGTGTTGTGGTTAGCATGGCAACCTACAATACTAAAGATCGCGGGTTCAATTCCAGCGGTGGCCCTAGGATTTTTTAATGGGAGTAAAAAATCCTTAGCTATGCCGTCCCTCGGATAGGACGTAAAATGGAGGTCCCGAGCCTGTACGATGTCAGGTACTCGTTAAAGATCCCTATCCTAATTATACCTGGATAGGCAAAATTTAGGACTCCCACTGTAGCATCGTCCGATTAGCCTTAGTAGCATAAAAATGGACGTTAAACAAACAAACAAACAAACAAACAAACAAACAAATAATAAATAATTTAGTAAATCTCTGTCATAACAAAGCCAATGGAATACAAAATGATTGCCTATTGAAAATGTAAAGCTGGCGTTAAGAAGCTATTTAGTCTAATGAGTCAGTTTTGTCTCAAATATTAGCGGATATAATCTAGTTTGAAAATGTATAGAATAGTTTTTTGTCGGAAACTGTGCTTTTTCATGATCAAAATGGAAAGAAGTTTTTGGGATTTTATTGGTGATCCGGTAAGGGAAGGGGGGGGGGCTGCCAAGGTCAAAAAATATAATTTTTCCATCTAGGTCTCATTCCATAAGAACAAAGAAGAAAACTGGTGGTAGTAGACCATTTAATGCAACTTGAGCCCAATAGAACAAGGTTACTGACTAAAATATTTTTTTATCTTAGTACTATATTTTTTATACTATAAGTATAAAATATATAAGTATTTTAGTAATATAATAAGTACATAAGTATTTTATCTTTTGATTTGAATATGTGGACATAAGTTCAAGTATTTAGAATATATATACTTATTTAGTGTTAATCTTATTTTTTTAGGAATCAAATTTCATTATAAATAAGGAGATAATTAAAAGCAATAAAATGTTCTTAGCGCTCAAGGTAAAGAATGTATACTATTCTTTACTTTGAACAACAAATATTCTGTTTGACAAGAATGCTTTTCATTAAATGTTAAGACGGTGTAATTTACGTGGCACCTCCTTGTTTGTGACAATCACATTTTTGCCTCCATACCCAGCTTAAAGTTTTCGATCAATTAAAGATGCCAAAAGTAGGAGAAAATTCTATGTTTTATCGAATGAAAATACTAGTGTAATTAACTAAAATAACATATACTTCACACTATTAAATCCAATGGTGTTAAAAGCCATGAAAGAGATCGAGCTTACAAGCTGAAATCGTGTAGTCCTACTTTTTTCTCGGAGATATCAGACACAAAAGCTAGTTTCGGCTTGGCCGAAGATTCGGCCGATTTTGGCCGAAACAGAAAATGCGGCCGAAACTGGCCGAAACCGAAACTTCGGTCGGTCACTAATTTTCAAATATAGAGTTGGAAGAAAATGTGCAATCAATTATCAAATGAAAAACCAGTTTGATGAATCCAACCATTCAATCTGGTTTGGCATTTATCAGATCGAATTTAGCAGCTTTGCCGGTTGCTATTACAGAACTAGGGCAGAAAAATCTTTCTCTACATGACCAAATAAAAATAGTTGATGACGTTGGAAAATCATTGGAAACAATCAAGAGCGAAAAAGGAATTTTCATTTATGAAAAATTTCGAAATATTTTTAAACAAATCCTGGATACAAACTATTAAAAAATTGTAATGATTGCCTGAACGGAAATTCAGTCACTGTTGAATTGAAGGAGATCCCTAGTTGCCGAGTCGATATAAATATTGTCCTCTAACGATTGTAGAAGTTGAGATATCTTTTTCTAAATTGAAAGAAAGTTTAAGTGATATGGAGGCACTGTTTTACAGAAAATGTTTTAGAAATGTATTTAGTTATAAACTTAATTTAAAAAATAATGAAGTGTAGTTACATTTCTAATGTACTCCATTAATTTTTCTTTACTATAAAAAAATCATTATTTTACCAAAATGTATATTAAAACCAAAATTTTAAAAATAGAAGTTATTACTTCAATTTACTCTCCGCTACTTAATTGTTTCAAAAGTAGCTATATTTTGTTCACATAAATAATTTAATGCATGATTTTCAAGAAATACATTTTTTTTGCATGTTTTTGCACGTTTTAAAGTTTTTATTGCACGGTTTTGCACATTTTTAAGTTTTTATTGCACTTTTTCAAATTTTTACTGCACGGAATTCCGAGCTTTAGTCATGAAGTTCAGGATCTCAAAAGCCAACTCAGTCCACTACGAGATCTACAACTCAATCATCGAAAACAGTTTGATTTGTATACAATACAAATTTTAAATGATCGGGTTCCTTTCTGTAACAGATAGAAATAAATAGTTCAGTAAATATATTTGAAAATTATATCATGCAGTCCAGTTCTTCTTTTTTTGCGGTCGATATTGTGTTTATTACAGATACTTCTGAGAGACTTCAAAAAGCTGTACTGAGAAAGAGAAGCTGAAAAGGATGGGAATAACTATAAACTTCGCTAAAAATCAGATCTTGCGAGCTGGGAAATCATATTAGAATGTCATGTTTGTCAGGATCTCAAAGGTACCAGATCTGCCAACGATTAATCGAAATGAAGGATCAAAAACCATAGATAGCTACACAAGTTGTTTCTCCCCGTCCTTGTTTCTGGAGCTGATAATCGTTCCTAACTGGTAATTGTCTTAAAGAATAACAAGCGTTTAATGATTACATCCAAGAAATCTCAGAGCTAGTAAATTCATTTTAACAGAAATAAAAACCGAATATAGAGGCAGGGACTAACAATATGTTCAATACGCACCTTGCTACTTTAGTTTACACATCTCTTCTTTTGAAGTGTCTAGCGTAAAGATTAAATTTCTCTAGTTCGAATCATCTTTACGAGAAACTAGATTTAATTTACAATTTATTTGAATTATGGATTGGGAATTTGTACGTAAATAATCAGTTTTCCAATGATGTCTAATACTATTAGACTGTATGTCTATACTAATAATACATCTATGTTGTTATTCAGCAGTAAAAAGCTCACCATCATTATTTTTCAGTCGACTTAAAAGAAATTAAAAATACAATAAACTTTTTCTTCTCTTTTTTTTTTTTTGGTTCCTCCGTTTTTGGCTTTTAGGGGTTTTCCCTGGCCAGGGGGAGGGTTGGGGATTTACCCCAGCTATAAAATATTATACAGAATCCAGTATTATACTGTGTACAGTACTTTCGACCCCCGAAACATATCTGACGTTCAAATTTTGTATTATTTAATAGAGAAGTGTTGGCCACTAAAAAGGGGCTAAATATTTCGGGCTCTATTATAATAATTATAAAACATAATTTTCTCTCTAGAGTCTCTGGAAGTTTGTATGTCCTGCAGCTAATATATTTCTAATAGTCCATACATCATTGTTCTACATTATCCAGCGCTTATTGAAAATAGAACAGTTCCTTCAGCCTCTCAGATTCTTCAGATTTCTATAACATCCAAATCAAGTATGTTATGGTTGTACTTAAAGTGCATAGTTCTTTTCAAGAATAATTTCAAGAAACCAAACATGGAACAGTCATAATTTTGTAATTATGTTATAAATATATATTCTTTTTGTCTGTTATAAATCACTGAATTCGTATTATGGATCAACTGTTTCATTTGTCATGTTTTTATAAAATTTGTACAAGAATTGTCTTTCACAAATAAATTCATCTATATCACTTATATCTAATCGCAAATCTATATAGTTTTAGTATCTCTGGTAGCGTAAGAGTATTTTTTGGTTATTTCATAAGAGAAATTAAAACTTGAATTTTGTGACCTCAGATAAATCTGATTGTTTTGTACTAATAACACGTCATAGAATTATTAGATTGCCTATCACACAAAGCCAGGAGAGACATTCTAGAAACCGTACGTGATAGTACCCAATGAAAACAGCGCAATACTGGTTGGTATAGGCTTCCCCTGTAAATGCTGGTAATATTCCCTTAGAAGCTAGTTTATATGATCTTGCACTAGTAGCAGTGTTGTTCTGTCCTCGCTTTCTAATACCTAGTTGCTTGGGTGAAGGTTTAAATATAACAAAAAAAAAAAAAAAAAAACTGAAAAAATTTAATAACCTAAGAATGGATTTCGAGGAATTTTTAGCACCCTGATGCTTCTTCCTTAAAATCGATTCAATGGGCTTTCATAGATATTGTTGTGAAATTAATTTTCTTTTGAAGTTTAAATAGTACAAAATAATTGTTTTGAAAACTAGAAATTAAAATTGGGGTTTTCAGTTTCGAATATCGCAGTTACTAACCGATGATGGATAATGATCATTAATTTTAAACATTTATTGTCATGAACTAAGCTCACCATATTTTGTTTTAGTAGCCCTCCAAAGTCAAGAATGCGCCTAAAATGAACACCCCTACCCCCACACTTGTTACTGATTTTAATACCCAATTGTTGTATGCGACTGCCGATTTTTTTTTTCCATTTTTCGGAGATCGGAATTCCATATTCGTAATAATAATTTTCACTTATCGCGATCTGAAAGTTTTTAATGTTACCGTTTCTTTGTTTTCTTGTTCAATTATAAGTTAAATTAAATTTATTTATTACTGTCTGAACACAATCTTGCCTACTGTTGAGTTGTTTTTTTTCTAATTTCACGCACAGAAAGTTCTTCGTCCCGAAAATTACTATTTGTTACTCGTTCTATTAGGGAAATTTCTTTTCATCTAAAAATCATTTTAAATAAATTAAATTAAATTAAGAAATGAATTTTAATATGATAAAAAAATCTTGTAACTCCTCTTTTAATAACAAGAAATCAGACTAAACTCATTTCATTCTTCAATTCTTTCAATACTTACAAGTGTAAGTTCACTTTTGCCCTATCGAAAAATGTGTTTATTTGGTTCCCAGCTATGTAATAAACATTACCAATTTATGTTTATATGCAATGATTTCTCCATTTCAAATATCTTAGTATCAGATAATTTAATTCAGATAATGAAAAAATTTAATCAATTTTTGAACAATATGTAAACTTTTGTTCCTCACTGTACACAATTACAAGAAGTTGAGCTAAAATAAATTATACCGTTAATATATTACACTTTCTTGCATGGGCGTACCCAGCGGAGGGCGGGGGGGGGGGGGGCAGCTGCCCCCCCGGAAGGCTGGAAGCAATAATTTTTTAGGCTTTTAAGACTGGAAGCAATAATAAAACATACATTTTTTTCAAGCAAATAATTGTAATAACTTAGTTGATAAAGCACTGCTATAATTATACATAATTTTGGTTTCATTCAACTTTTCCGCGGTAAGGTGTTACAACCTGAACGACCGTACCTTGCCCCCCCCTAGTTTTGATCCTGGGTACTCCCTTGCTTTCTTGGATGCGCAAGACTTTCCTCCCGCAGTTCTCTTTATTAGGTATTACGGATGTTGTCCCGTAGAAGCGTTATGTTGTCTAGAAAGTTAATGTAGCAAGTACTGCCCCCCCCCCCCCCCCCCCCGCTGGAGATGTCTCAAATTCCTTCAATTTTTCAAAGCGATCTTCTATTAAGTGTCCTCCTGCTACGAGTAGATTTATGAAAGTTTATCACTAGTTTTCAATTTTTTTGGTAATGATTAAAAATAGCTGTAAATGTTTTCTAAATATGACTAGGACTATGTGATTGGTGTCGTTTAATAGCGCAATCATAGAATATACAAAATTTTATAGGCTGGTTATAAAGAAATTTTATCAAAATCAAATCTAAAATTTTCAATTTTCTCAGAAAAAATAGGCAGTATTATATCTAATCATACATCAAAATATAAAAATGGTATGAAAATTGCTCCATTGCTAAAAAAATTGAAAACTAGTGATAAAATTCCATAAGCCTGCCATTTTATTTAAAATAATTACTAAAATTATGGTAATATTTATAGTTTTATTAGGAAAAATATGAAACAAATGATAATAAGGATTGAACAAATAAGGCGAGAGATAACTAAGTATTCGATAATTAACTACTTTGCTATTATAATTATTGCTCGTTATAAAGCCGAAGTGAAGTAAGCGCCAAACTCCAAATTACGATGAAACTGATGGTTAATTAAATTATGTTTTTCCCTCGGTTGGCGCATTAGGCCTAATGAGACCTTTGGCCGCGGAGTATGGTTTTCTTACAGACATTTGTGTCGCTTAAGGGAGCAAAGATAGCCTGGATGGTTGTGACCGACCGAAGTTTCGGTTTCGGTTTCGCTTTAGGCCAGTTTCGGCCGAAAAACCTGGTTTCGGCCTCAGTTTCGGTTTCGGCCAAAAATTGGCCAGGCCGAGACTAGGTTCTGTGTCTGATATTTCCAAGAAGGAGGACTACACGATTTCAGCGTGTAAGCTCGATCTCTTTCATGGCATTTAACACCCTTGAATTTAATAGTGGGAATTTTCTGTTATTTTAGTTAATTACACTTCTATTGTATTTCGGTAGAACATAGATTTTTCTCAATCTTTTGGTACCTTTACTTGATCGAAAACTTTAAGTTGGATGTGGAAACAAAAATTTGAGAGTGACAAACAGAAATGTCCTCGTAAATCACATCGTCTTAACATGTAATGAAAGCATGCTTTTCATTCAGAATTCTTTACGTTGAGTGTAAAGAATAGTATTTATTCTTTACCTTGAGCGTTAAGAACCTTTTTGTGCTTTTAATTATCTCCTTATTAATAATGGAATTTGATTTCTAAAAAAATAAGATTAACATTTAATAAGAATAGATATTCTAAATAATTAAACATTAATTAGTGGTTGGAGAAACCCGACATGTCCACAGATTCAATTCAAAAGTGAAAAAATCTGGTGCGTGCGCGCAACACACAACTTTCACTTACCAACTTACTTAGATTAGAAATAGACGTGTTTTGCTAAATATCATTTCCCAAATTCACACATTTTTCTACATTCATATCTTATTTTTGTTAATCGTTAAAGCCGTTTTTGAGTAAATAAAAAAAACACGTGAAAATGATACAAAATTTATTAAGTAAAGTGCCCCCTCCGGTTAATGAATTTTGATGAAATTTTAACAATCATATCTCGGGCATATAAATACATCAAATACCCAGTTTGATCAAAATCTTTAAAGCCGTTTTTGAGTAAATAAAAAAAACACGTGAAAATGATACAAAATTTATTAAGTAAAGTGCCCCCTCCGGTTAATGAATTTTGATGAAATTTTAACAATCATATCTCGGGCATATAAATACATCAAATACCCAGTTTGATCAAAATCTTTAAAGCCGTTTTTGAGTAAATAAAAAAAAACACGTGAAAATGATACAAAATTTATTAAGTAAAGTCCCCCCTCCGGTTAATCAATTTTGATGAAATTTTTACAGTCATATCTCGGGCATATTAGTACATCAAATACTGAGTTTAATCAAAATCGTTAGAGCCGTTTTTGAGAAAATCGAAAAAAACCTAAAAAGTTATTAAGTAAAGTGCCCCCTCCCTTTAAGTAATTTTGATGAAATTTATGCTGTCACATCGCGGGCATATACCTACACTAAATACCCAATTTCATGATCGCACGATTTATAGTTTTTGAGCTAGTCTGTTCACACACAGACACACAGACACACACACACACACACACACACACACACACACACAGACCATTTTGCGGGACTTGGTCATTTCGACTCAGGGGACCCCAAAACGTGTATATCCGTTGAAAACCGGAAGTCGAAATTTTTCACGATCGCAATACTTCCACTTACTATATATTTCATATATAGGTAAGGTAGTTTACCACTCTTGTATACTAGCTCACTTATTAAATGAATAATTGAGTTAAATTACTGTTATTTTATAAGTTTTCTTTGTTATTATTGCTAAACTAGACATATTACACACTTATATGTATTATATATACATAGACACGTAAATAAGTTTCGGTTTCGGCCCGAAACTAGGTCTATAACCGAAATTCGGTTTCGGTTTCGGCTAAAATTTTGGTTTCGGTCGGACACTACTGGAGGGGGTAGCCCAAACCTAACGTTGCTGCAAGCCATGGTCACCATAGCTCCAGAACCGATCCCATTGGTCCGATTTGGCAGTGTCCTCCTCATCGATGCACAGTGTTCCGATTAGTATAAGATAGGTGGACAAAAGTCATGATTGAAATTGGTTAGGTTTTGTTGTTTAAGGACACACAACTACTAAGGTCATTAGTGTCCTTTACCTATTAGTTAAGTTTTTACTTTTTTAATATGAGATTATATTTTGTTGAAGATATTATTATTCTTAAGAAACATTATTATTTTTTCAATATTCGTAGTATTATCTCCGAGAATCGTGTTGCACTTTCTTTCAATTTGAAAAGTTTGGAAATATGCTTCGTATAGGGGGCATTCCTCAAAGATGTGGATAATACTTAACTGTACGTTGCAATGAGCACATCTTGGTAGTGTAACCCTTTCGATGAGGTATCCGTGTGTTAGGCGCGTGTGTCCGATTCTCAATCTTGCGATGACGACTTCCTCTCGTCTGTTGTTGCGGTTAGAGCTCTTCCATGGTTTTATTTCTTTTTTAATGTTTTTCAGTTTATTACTTTCTTCGGTTGTTTCCCAGAGCTGTATCCACGTCATGAGAGCTTGGCTTTTCAGATATTTTGCAACGTCCGCTGTAGTGTAAACATTAGTTACTTCCAATAATGATGCTGCTTCCTTGGCTGCTTGGTCCGCCGCTTCATTGCCTCAGATCCCAACGTGCGATGGTATCCAGACTAATATTATAGTTTTGCCCATGTTTTGATCATCGTAGAATAAGCTTGAACTTTTTTAATTACGTAGTCTTTGGTATATATATATCGGTAAAAGCCATTATTGCAGAAAGGGAGTCCGTGAAAATAACAAAGTTTTCTTGTTTTCGTTGCAATATTTTATACAGAGCTGCACTGATTGCAAAACATTCTGCAGTAAAGTTGCTAGTTGTATTAAGAAGCCTATATTTCATTGTATTTGAACCGAAAATAATGGAAGATCCTACTTTACGGTTTGACTTAGAACCATCCGTATAAATGAGCTGGCTATTGTTATATTTGTCAACGATTTTCCGATATTCTAATAGATATGTCGTTTCTGGAGTATTATTTTTTTTATACTTTTTGAGCGATAAATCTATTGATGGCAGTTTTAGGGTCCAGGGTGGATAATTGTATTGATCAGTATTTATTTGGAGATTTTTGATTTCTTGTATATAACTTCTTGCTCGTATTCCAAGCGGTGCTGGAAGTCTTTGGTTTTCTGCGTATCTTCTAGTTTTTGGTTGAAAAATATGTTTCCATGCTGGATTGCTATCGTTAAATTTTAATCTTCCTACATATCCGCATGCAAGCTGGTGTCTTCTTACAGCTAGTGGAGCTATACCTGCTTCTACACATAAGCTGTTTACCGGACTTGTTCTAAAAGCTCCTGTTGCAAGTCGGATACCCGCATGGTGGACTGAGTCTAGAATGGAAAGCTGTTTAGAGTTTGCTGATGAGTAAACAAAGCTGCCATAATCCAGTTTAGACCTTATTAAACTGGTATATACCTTTAATATGCTGGATCTGTCCGCTCCCCACGAGCATCCAGCCAAGACCTTAAGTATATTTAGCCTTTTTACACATTCTTCCTTAAGACTTCTAATGTGGTCTTTCCAGTCTAGTTTGTAATTAATTATTAGGCCTACAAATTTAACTTTCAGTTCGAAATTCAGGTGAATGTCGCTATACGTTAAATCTGGGAAAGGAGTTGGTGTCCTATGTTTTGAAAAAAGGAGACATTTCGTTTTTTCAATTGAGAATCGCAAGCCAGATTGAGTGGACCAGGATTCTAAATTGGAAAGACAATTCTGGAGCGTTCTTTTCATTCTATTTTGGTTTCTGAATGGTAATAAGAGGGCTAAATCGTCAACAAATAAAAAGTCCTAATAGGTTTGGGTATTACGTTAGTAACTTTATTGATAGCAATAGCAAAAAGGGTGCAGCTCAAGACACTTCCCTGAGGTATTCCGTTGGTCATTGCTTTTACTGAGGACAGATGATTGCCTACCCTGACTTGAAACGTACGTTCCCGCAGAAAGTTGTCTATTAGCACCAGAAGGCGTCCACAAAATCCCCATTCTTTTAGCTGTTGTAATACGAGTAAAGGATTTAAGTTGTCGTAAGCTTTCTCAATGTCGAAAAAAATTCCTACGCATTCTTTTTTTTCAGCGAAGCTATCTAGTATCTCGTGTTCGAGGGTTACTAAATGGTCTAATGTTGAACGACCTGCTCTGAACCCACTTTGTGCTTCTGATATTAGGTTATTTTCCTCTAACACCCATGCTAGCCGCTTAAACACCATTTTTTCCATAAGTTTACATAAGCAGCTGGTGAGTGAGATGGGCCTGTAACTAGAAGGCAATAACTTATTTTTACCCGGTTTTAGTATTGGGATTATAATAGCCCTCCTCCAGATATCCGGGAAGCCCCCCGTGCACCAAACGTGATTGTAAAAAGCAAGAAGTGCGTTCATCGCCTGACTGGGTAGATTTTTCAACATATCGTTGTGGATGTCGTCTACTCCTGGTGTAGATGGTTTTAACTCTTTTATGCAGGCTAATAGCTCAGCTTTAGTGAATGGGAGGTTATATGCATGTTCTAGTGTATTTTCGGTATTATTTATTTCTATGGTATCTAACGAAAATTGTGTTTGGGGGGAGTATAAGTTAGAATAGTATTTTGCAAAATGTTCAGCTAATATTTCTTGATCCTGTTCGACATGTCCATCTATTAAGAGTGAATGCTGGTAGTCTTTATAATGTCCTTTAATACTCTCAATCTTTTTCCAGAACAATCTTGGTGGGGTATCAGTTGAAATAGAGTTTAGAAATTGTTCCCAGGATTGTTTCTTTTTGTTTTTGATTACCCTGCGGGATATGGCACGGCTTTTTTTATACTGAATAAGATTCACTAGGGTAGGTTCTTTCTTAAATACTTTTAAGGCCCTTTTTTTCTTAATGACTTCCTTGCATTCCTTATCATACCAGGGGATATTTTTATTTTTGGAATTAATATGACTAGAACTTTTTGGTATAGATGCGTTCGCTGATGCTAAAATTGCGGATGTAATGTAATTGTTTATTTCGGTACTACTATTGGCTGATGAAAAATCCGAATCAGTTATGGTTATATTATTTTGAAATATTGTCCAGTCAGTTTTCTCTGTGATCCATCTTGGGTGTTTTGTAGTTTGAGTTTTGCCATTAGGAAAACTAATTACTATTGGAAAATGATCGCTAGAGTATTGATCTTGGGAGACCTGCCAGTTGAAATGAGTAAAAATGTTAGGCGAGCAACAAGTCAAATCGATGCATGAGAAGGTATTGTACGCCGGGCTTAAATATGTAGGATCTCCTGTATTAAGAATAATGGAGTCAGTGGTGTCAATAATTCGTCTTATAATATTTCCCCGCGTAGAGCAGTAAGAGGACCCCCAGGATGTATGGTGCCCATTAACATCGCTCATGCATAGATAAGGGGAGGGAAGCATGTTCAAAAAATTAATCAAATCTCTCTCTGCAAAACTTTCAGGTGGGATGTAGATATTGCTAAGGAAGATAGGGAATTTAAGAAAAACTTTCACAACTATAGCTTGCAAAGAAGTATTTACTATTACTAACTCCGAAACTAGTTTTTTATGGACAGCAATTAGAACCCCGCCAGAAGCCTTATTACTATTTTCAAAATCATATCTGTAAATATTATAATCCTTCATATTAAATGTTTTGGGGGGCCGGGATGGCCGAGTGGACAAAGACAGTTGCAATAGGTAATCGAAGTTAAGCAACGTCGAGCGTGTTTAGTACTTGGATGGGTGACCGCCCCAGTAGGGTGACCACCTGCCGATGAAAGCCACGAAGTCCAAACTCCCCCCCTCCCCCCGGGCGTGATGAGGCCCGTCAGTCTACTGGAGACGTCTCATTACAGGTCCTCCAAGGTCAACGGGGGTTATGTGTTGGGTCAATCACCCGACTGTGTAAAAATCCAACCGATTACGAAACCAAAAACTTGCCTCGGAACTGATAGTCTAAAACTGGTAACGACCCCGGCTTTGTATAAAGGACTCCGTCTTGCCTCGTGGAATGTTCGGAGCTTATACAGACCTGGAGCCGCCCAAACAGTAGTGGAGGAAGCTAAAAGGTACGCTACTGACATAATAGCCGTACAAGAAGTTAGGTGGCCCGGGGATGGTGAACTCACTATCGATGGGTACACGATATTCTACAGTGGAAGGAACAAACAAAACTTTACCGGAGGAACTGCCTTTATAGTAAGCCCCAAGGCTCGGAAATCAATCCTAAGCTTCGTCCCTATTAGCGATCGGATAAGTTTGCTAAGATTCAAAGGAAGATGGTTTAACATCTCCATCATAAACGTTTACGCACCGACCGAAGACAAGGACGATGATATGAAAGACGATTTCTATGAGCAACTTGAGCAAGTGTACGACGGTATTCAACGGTATGACGTAAAATTAGTCATTGGGGATTTCAATGCCAAGATCGGAAGGGAGCGTCAGTTTCGGCCAACAATTGGATCGCACAGTCTTCATGAAACGAGCAGCGAAAATGGAGTAAGATGTGTAAGTTTCGCAGCTGCTAAGAATCTGGTAGTCAGCAGCACCAAGTTCCCGCATAAGGAGATTCATAAGTATACATGGACAAGTCCTGGGGACAGGTGGAGGAACCAGATCGACCAGGTGCTGATCGACAAGCGACACCAAAGCTCCATTCAAGATGTGAGGAGCTTTAGGGGAGCCGACTGTGGTTCGGACCATGCCTTGATGGTAGTCAAGTTTAACCAAAGGCTTAGACGAATCCAGAAGACAGATAGCGACCTGAAACGAATAAGATATGAAATCCAAAGACTAAAGGATCCGGAGACCCAATCACGATTCCAAATAGAGCTGTCTAATAAATTCGAACTTCTCGACCTAGAGAGTACGCCAATTGAGAGTCACTGGGCGGAAATTAAAAAGGTATTGAAGGAGACAGCGAACAATGTGATAGGAGTCCAGGCTAAACGTCAACCAAAGAAATGGTACACGGAGGAATGCCGTAAGGCTGTGGAGGATAAAAGGGCACTGAAGATCCTCAGCCTAGGCAAAAGAGACAAAGAATCCCTAGATAGATACGAAGCTGCTCAGAAAGCAGTAAACAAGACACTAAGAAAGGCAAAGAGAGAATTCTTGTCTCAAAAGCTCAAGAAGATAGAAGATAACTGGCAGGGCGGTAAAATATGTGAATTCTATGCTGACATCAGGAAAGAAAGAACCGGATACATGGGTAGGAGCACTCAAATGAAAAACAAACAAGGCAAACTGACAGCAGTCAAAGACGAAGTGCTCGGAATCTGGAAGGATTACATTGAGCAGCTGCTGAACAGTGAAGATCCCTCAGAGGACGAGGACATGGACCACGCTGAAGACCATCCCAGCGATGTAGTAGAGGAGCCGGATCTACTGGATGTACAGATGGCGATTGAGAAGGTAAAGCGGCGAAAAGCCCCTGGAATAGATAGCTTACCTGGTGAGCTATTCAAGGAAGGGGGTGAGTCACTGACGAGCCATCTACACCAGCTCATCCTGAAAATATGGAGAGAGGAAAAGATCCCGGACGTTTGGAACACAGGTCTCATATGCCCAATTCTGAAGAAGGGATCCATGTATGAGTGCGAAAACTATAGAGGAATAGCACTACTCCCTGTCGCATACAAAATCCTGACCTACATAATTCTAAACAGAATGAACCCGTACTATGAAAAGTCCCTTGGCGACTACCAAGTAGGGTTCAGAAGAGGAAGAAGCACGTCTGATCAGATCTTCATCCTTAAACAGATACTCGAGAAACGTTGGGAAATAAATCAAGATGTGCACGCCTTGTTCGTCGACTGCAAAGCAGCCTACGACTCGGTCGACAGGAGCTGTCTTTGGAAAATACTGACGGAACTGGGTTTCCCAGGGAAATTGGTACGATTGACTCGGGCGTGTATTAATGGATCCCGATGCCGAGTCCTGGTACAAGGAGAAATGACTGAAAGCTTCGACGTGAAGTCAGGATTAAGACAAGGCGACTGCCTATCCCCGATGCTGTTCAACCTGGCCTTGGAAAAAGTTATCCGAGAATGTACCAAGGCAAGCGGGGGAGTGCACGTGGGGAGAATGCATAAGTTCCTCGCATATGCGGATGATGTGACTGTGCTAGGAAGTAAGAAAGAAGACATTCAGTCACTCGCCGGTTCCCTGATCACTTCAGCGAGAGACATCGGCTTACAAGTTAATCAAAATAAGACAAAGTACATGATAGTAAGTCGAAACCTACACGTAATCAACGATATAAGTGTAGGAAGCTATACCTTCCCTAAAGTAGATAACTTCAAATACCTCGGATCTACAGTAACCTCAATAAACGACCAACTAACAGAGGTCGACCAACGAATAGCCAGTGCCAATCGTGCGTTCTTCTCGGTCTCTCGAGTCCTAAGATCTAAGAAAATCTGCAACCCACTGAAAATCAGGGTCTACAACACAATAATCAAACCCGTGCTAATGTATGGGTGCGAAACGTGGACACTGACCAGCACGTTACAAGCAAGAATCGAAAGATTCGAAAGGAAGGTACTAAGGTCAATTGTAGGCCCAAAGTGGGATAATGAACTGGGACTCTGGAGAAGAAAGACTAAAGAAGAGATTATAGGGGAAACCCAACAATCGATAGCGCACGATATGAAAGCTAAGAGGTTAAAATGGGCGGGACACGTGGCAAGAAGCAAACCATCAGGCTCCCTCAACATGACGATGAACGCGACAGTGGTCGGTACCCGACCGCGAGGGAGACCCAGAACGAGATGGGCTGACATAATCAAGAAGGAAGCCACCGAACATCGAGTGGTGAACTGGAAAGCCATCGCCCAAGATAGACAGAGGTGGAATAGGCTAGTTGAGGCGGCTAAAGATCTCCAAGGTCTGTGAGCCAACCGAAAAAAAAAAAAAAAAAAAAATTACTACTACTATACTATAAAAATTACTACTATTACTAGGAAGTAATTTAGTCTCTTGAATACAGATTGCTATCGGTTGATATTTATTAATCATTAGTTTTAATTCCTCTTGTTTTTTTATTAAAACATTACAGTTCCACTGAATGATATTATTAAATGAATTCATGTTGTAGGGTGTAACAAATGAAATATAAAGGAAAAAATATAAGTTTAGACTGGTAAATATAAATGTATATATATATATATATATATATATATATATATATATATATTAATTTATGGAATTGAGATCTAATATAAAATCAACCGTAAAAAATAATAGTAGTTTTAAATCTGTCTAATTAGTTTCCATTTTTTCTTTACTCGATTTTCGGCTCTGTGGTCTACTTCTAGATTTACTTCTAGATCTCCTAACTACAGTCCACTCGCCCTGTGGATCCTGTTGGCGATTACCGTGGGGAGTTTTGACTTCGTTAGGGGTCACTTTCTCCGAAGGTAAAACCCTCGGTTCAATTGGAAGTTCTTTAGAAGCTTCCTTAATTATTTTAGGGTTAGGAGAAAGGGTTCAGGAATGAGGTAGGGAGGAGGAGACTGGAGGTGTGTGTTGAGGAGGAAGGGGGGAGGAGTGGGGAGGGGTTGGGTGGAGGGGGGAGCTGTAACGCTATTAACATTTGAGCGCCCGATAATTACGGGCTTATTACTTGCCACTGGCTTCAACGGCATTTTAAAAATCGAATGATCATCACTTGAACCATCTGTTTGTACACTAACTGACTTTTTATTTTGAACGATATTAGAAAACGACATGTTCATTTTTAAAGGGTGTAATAATTCGTATTTTTTTTTTAGCAGCAAAGTATGTAATTTTTTCATTCTCTTGAAGTCCTTTAATTTCTTTTTCTTTTAAAAAAATAGGGCAATTTTTCGAAAACGAATCGTGTTGGCCTTGGCAATTTACACATTTTACTGGATTAACACATTCTACACCTTCATGCTTATTCTCTCCACAGTATCTGCAAATCGGTTCTTTATTACAGGCTGTTTTTGTATGACCAAATTTTAGACAAACGTAACAACGAGTTGGGTTCGAAATGAACTGCCTAACAGTAATATTTTGAAATCCTACTTTAATTTCAGAGGGGTTTGTGGGACTGTTAAAAGTAAGTAGATAATTGTGGCTGTAGTTCTTTTCATTATTTTTATAATATGTCAATCTTTTAACATCAGCGACACCCTGAGTCTTTAATTCATCCTTTATTTCTTCGATAGAACAATAATTGAGTTCGGGGCACCATATAATTCCCTTACTTTGGTTTAGTTTTCCATGCGCTTCTACTTTAACCTGAAAATTATTAAAAAGATTTTCACATTTTAGAAGCTTTTCTGACTGTGTATCTGAAAAAACTTCAACCAAAAGGCTCCCATCTCTTAATTTCTTAACTACTTTAACTTCATCTACCAGATTTTTTATACTTTTGTAAATAAAAAATGGCGACACCTTCGTGAAATCTAATTGATTTCCATCGCTATCCGTTCCGACCCTTTTAATTACCAAAAACTTGATACAAATTTTAGGCTTTAAGTCATTATTCCCTAAAAATGTTCCTTTAAATTTTGTTTTTTTTCGTTTTGCAGGCGGAGAGTCCGCCATGATTATTATTAATTAAAATCTAATGAAATCAGACTAAGAAATTAAAAGAAAATGAAATGAAAAATCTTGTACTAGGAAAATATTGTTAAAAAAAAAAAATCTGGTGCGTGCGCGCAACACACAACTTTCACTTACCAACTTACTTAGATTAGAATTTGACGTGTTTCGCTAAATATCATTTCCCAAATTCACACATTTTTCTACATTCATATCTTATTTTTGTTAATCGTTAAAGCCGTTTTTGAGTAAATAAGAAAAACACGTGAAAATGATACAAAATTTATTAAGTAAAGTCCCCCCTCCGGTTAATCAATTTTGATGAAATTTTAACAGTCATATCTCGGGCATATAAGTACGTTAAATACTCAGTTTGATCAAAATCGTGAAAGCCGTTTTTGAGCAAATAAAAAAAACAAGTGAAAATGATACAAAATTAATTAAGTAAAGTCCCCCCTCCGGTTAATCAATTTTGATGAAATTTTAACAGTCATATCTCGGGCATATTAGTACATCAAATACTCAGTTTAATCAAAATCGTTAGAGCCGTTTTTGAGAAAATCGAAAAAAAACCTAAAAAGTTATTAAGTAAAGTACCCCCTCCCTTTAAGTAATTTTGATGAAATTTATGCTGTCACATCGCGGGCATATTCCTACACTAAATACCCAATTTCATGATCGCACGGTTTATAGTTTTTGAGCTAGTCTGTTCACACACAGACACACAGACACACACACACACACACACACACACAGACCATTTCGCGGGACTTGGTCATTTCGACTCAGGGGACCCCAAAACGTGTATTTCCGTTGAAAACCGGAAGTCGAAATTTTTCACGATCGCAATACTTCCACTTACTATATATTTCATATATAGGTAAGTGAAAGTAAAAAATTAAAATGAAAATTAACTGAAACTTATCGCTTGTTCGTTTGGTGCTTAATCCCCAGGAGCTCTTGAGCCGCACGTCTTCACTCCACCAAGTATAAACACAAACTCCGATTGAAATTGGTATTATAATAATGTAATAATACATCAAAACGTGTTACTCTAATATATGTTTGTCTCACTCACTCCACCTCGATAGTAATAGGGTCCAAAGGTGTAAATCCGTGGTGTAATAGAATATATCAGTTGAATTGAAGGCATCATAAAAATTACACTGTTCCTAATTTTTTATAGATATATTGTTAAGGATTATAATAATTCCGACTAGTGAGTGCTAAGTTATTCTACTTCAGTAAATTTATCTGTTAATCATTATTATATTCGGAGGGTGCTTAAATGCGGATTTATTGTTTTCCCATAAAGTCTGGGTTATGCAGCTGCAATATATCTCCGAACCGAAGTTCAAAGTGGTGACATTTCAACGAATCTTTTTTTTGGCAAAACACGCTTGGCTCCCTTGAAACCAGTAACAATACCTAGATTAGAACTCTGCGCCGCAGTGTTATTGGTTGAAACCTTGAAGGCCCTTCAAGAATTATGGTCCCAATGGCGGGACGCACCAATATATTTACTATCCGACTCGGCCACTGTCCTGGCCTGGCTCAAACTACCATTTCATCAGATGAAAACATTCGTAGCTCATAGAGTGGCTAAAATTCTGGATCTTCCTCAATTTGAATCATCGCATCATATTCGCTCCTAGTATAATGCAGCTGACGTGGTTGCAACCCCGCTGACTTAATTGATGATTCATCATGGTGGCTCGGACTTGATTGGCTGCGACTTCCTATTTCAGATTGGCCTCTAACTGAAAGCACTGTTCCTAATATTTCACAATTACCAGAAATTAAACAAGATGCGAATATTATGTTAGCAAAAAATGAAGATAGTACCAAAATTATGGATGAAATTAATATCTTTTCGTCATTATCAATAAATTAATTAGAGTACATATTTAGTTATATCTGTGGATTTTATGGAAATTCGAAAACCAGTTCGAATGAACGTAAATCAGGCTCACTAAAACTGATAGAACTCAGGGATACCAACATAGTGCTGATAAAATTGATACAAAAGCAATATTTCCCTAAGGCTGACAAATCAGGAAAAATAACCCTGCAATCGTTATTTCCATTTGTTGATTCGGTGGGTGTCCTTAGGGTGGGCGGCAGATTGCGAAATGCATCATTGACTAATGATGCTAAGTACCCAATATTACTCCCCCCAAGGATCATTTCGTCAACTTTTTGATCGATCATTACCATGTATCATATTTACATGCTGGACCTCACATTTTACACTCCCTTCTCAGAAGAAGGTTTTGGACATTATACGGTCGTCCTTTAATACAGCAACGAGTACAACAGTGTATCATTCAGATGTAAGGCAGCGACAATGGCTATGTTGCTCTTTTTGTATGTCTCAGTACAAAGGCAATACATATGGAAATAGTTTCCATATCTAGGCAATAAGGCAATAATATCTCCCTACGGAAGCGTTTTTAGCAGCTTTTCATGAACAGAACGTCTTTAATTATTAACAATGTTCTGTTATTAAAGGCGTACTGAGCTCAACGGGTTTTATGAGTTGTCGGTATATTTTTCTTTTTTTCTCCTTTAGGTAGGTATATATTTACTTGATTTTTTTTTCATACTTCATATTTAGCCATTTTTAGGCGTGACGATAATTTCTCCATATAAACAAAAACAAAGGTACTGTTGGGGAGAGCGATACCTAAAATAAGAATTAACAGGTATAGGTCTCCGACCCCGTTTCAAAATTGCCGGACATTTTGAGCATATAGAGCAAACATTAATTATGGGTGGAAAGTATATTATTAAATTATATGGAGAAAATAGATAAAAAAAAAAAATAGAGGAATCGTGAAATTTTAAGAATTGTTGATTTAATTGAAATGAGAGAATTACAGACACAAAAAAAAAATGTTTGATTTACAGAAAAATAGTGTTTAAAATAACTGAAAATATATTGCTTCTCCTAAAAATAAAATACAAGCAATCAAAATTTAATAATGACAAAGAAAAATGTCAATTAAACAATTGAGAAAAAAAAATTTCTAACACTGATGAAAATTGATAAAATACATAAGATAAACAATAATAAAGAAAATGATTCAAGTTATATAAATTTAAAGCGTCGCAGGTAGCTGGAGCTGTTTTTGCCGAGAAGACAGATCCAAAGACTAAAGGATCCGGAGACCCAATCACGATTCCAAATAGAGCTGTCTAATAAATTCGAACTTCTCGACCTAGAGAGTACGCCAATTGAGAGTCACTGGGCGGAAATTAAAAAGGTATTGAAGGAGACAGCGAACAATGTGATAGGAGTCCAGGCTAAACGTCAACCAAAGAAATGGTACACGGAGGAATGCCGTAAGGCTGTGGAGGATAAAAGGGCACTGAAGATCCTCAGCCTAGGCAAAAGAGACAAAGAATCCCTAGATAGATACGAAGCTGCTCAGAAAGCAGTAAACAAGACACTAAGAAAGGCAAAGAGAGAATTCTTGTCTCAAAAGCTCAAGAAGATAGAAGATAACTGGCAGGGCGGTAAAATATGTGAATTCTATGCTGACATCAGGAAAGAAAGAACCGGATACATGGGTAGGAGCACTCAAATGAAAAACAAACAAGGCAAACTGACAGCAGTCAAAGACGAAGTGCTCGGAATCTGGAAGGATTACATTGAGCAGCTGCTGAACAGTGAAGATCCCTCAGAGGACGAGGACATGGACCACGCTGAAGACCATCCCAGCGATGTAGTAGAGGAGCCGGATCTACTGGATGTACAGATGGCGATTGAGAAGGTAAAGCGGCGAAAAGCCCCTGGAATAGATAGCTTACCTGGTGAGCTATTCAAGGAAGGGGGTGAGTCACTGACGAGCCATCTACACCAGCTCATCCTGAAAATATGGAGAGAGGAAAAGATCCCGGACGTTTGGAACACAGGTCTCATATGCCCAATTCTGAAGAAGGGATCCATGTATGAGTGCGAAAACTATAGAGGAATAGCACTACTCCCTGTCGCATACAAAATCCTGACCTACATAATTCTAAACAGAATGAACCCGTACTATGAAAAGTCCCTTGGCGACTACCAAGTAGGGTTCAGAAGAGGAAGAAGCACGTCTGATCAGATCTTCATCCTTAAACAGATACTCGAGAAACGTTGGGAAATAAATCAAGATGTGCACGCCTTGTTCGTCGACTGCAAAGCAGCCTACGACTCGGTCGACAGGAGCTGTCTTTGGAAAATACTGACGGAACTGGGTTTCCCAGGGAAATTGGTACGATTGACTCGGGCGTGTATTAATGGATCCCGATGCCGAGTCCTGGTACAAGGAGAAATGACTGAAAGCTTCGACGTGAAGTCAGGATTAAGACAAGGCGACTGCCTATCCCCGATGCTGTTCAACCTGGCCTTGGAAAAAGTTATCCGAGAATGTACCAAGGCAAGCGGGGGAGTGCACGTGGGGAGAATGCATAAGTTCCTCGCATATGCGGATGATGTGACTGTGCTAGGAAGTAAGAAAGAAGACATTCAGTCACTCGCCGGTTCCCTGATCACTTCAGCGAGAGACATCGGCTTACAAGTTAATCAAAATAAGACAAAGTACATGATAGTAAGTCGAAACCTACACGTAATCAACGATATAAGTGTAGGAAGCTATACCTTCCCTAAAGTAGATAACTTCAAATACCTCGGATCTACAGTAACCTCAATAAACGACCAACTAACAGAGGTCGACCAACGAATAGCCAGTGCCAATCGTGCGTTCTTCTCGGTCTCTCGAGTCCTAAGATCTAAGAAAATCTGCAACCCACTGAAAATCAGGGTCTACAACACAATAATCAAACCCGTGCTAATGTATGGGTGCGAAACGTGGACACTGACCAGCACGTTACAAGCAAGAATCGAAAGATTCGAAAGGAAGGTGCTAAGGTCAATTGTAGGCCCAAAGTGGGATAATGAACTGGGACTCTGGAGAAGAAAGACTAAAGAAGAGATTATAGGGGAAACTCAACAATCGATAGCGCACGATATGAAAGCTAAGAGGTTAAAATGGGCGGGACACGTGGCAAGAAGCAAACCATCAGGCTCCCTCAACATGACGATGAACGCGACAGTGGTCGGTACCCGACCGCGAGGGAGGCCCAGAACGAGATGGGCTGACATAATCAAGAAGGAAGCCACCGAACATCGAGTGGTGAACTGGAAAGCCATCGCCCAAGATAGACAGAGGTGGAATAGGCTAGTTGAGGCGGCTAAAGATCTCCAAGGTCTGTGAGCCAACCGAAAAAAAAAAAAAAAAAAAAAATTACTACTACTATACTATAAAAATTACTACTATTACTAGGAAGTAATTTAGTCTCTTGAATACAGATTGCTATCGGTTGATATTTATTAATCATTAGTTTTAATTCCTCTTATTTTTTTATTAAAACATTACAGTTCCACTGAATGATATTATTAAATGAATTCATGTTGTAGGGTGTAACAAATGAAATATAAAGGAAAAAATATAAGTTTAGACTGGTAAATATAAATGTATATATATATATATATATATATATATATATATATATATATTAATTTATGGAATTGAGATCTAATATAAAATCAACCGTAAAAAATAATAGTAGTTTTAAATCTGTCTAATTAGTTTCCATTTTTTCTTTACTCGATTTTCGGCTCTGTGGTCTACTTCTAGATTTACTTCTAGATCTCCTAACTACAGTCCACTCGCCCTGTGGATCCTGTTGGCGATTACCGTGGGGAGTTTTGACTTCGTTAGGGGTCACTTTCTCCGAAGGTAAAACCCTCGGTTCAATTGGAAGTTCTTTAGAAGCTTCCTTAATTATTTTAGGGTTAGGAGAAAGGGTTCAGGAATGAGGTAGGGAGGAGGAGACTGGAGGTGTGTGTTGAGGAGGAAGGGGGGAGGAGTGGGGAGGGGTTGGGTGGAGGGGGGAGCTGTAACGCTATTAACATTTGAGCGCCCGATAATTACGGGCTTATTACTTGCCACTGGCTTCAACGGCATTTTAAAAATCGAATGATCATCACTTGAACCATCTGTTTGTACACTAACTGACTTTTTATTTTGAACGATATTAGAAAACGACATGTTCATTTTTAAAGGGTGTAATAATTCGTATTTTTTTTTTAGCAGCAAAGTATGTAATTTTTTCATTCTCTTGAAGTCCTTTAATTTCTTTTTCTTTTAAAAAAATAGGGCAATTTTTCGAAAACGAATCGTGTTGGCCTTGGCAATTTACACATTTTACTGGATTAACACATTCTACACCTTCATGCTTATTCTCTCCACAGTATCTGCAAATCGGTTCTTTATTACAGGCTGTTTTTGTATGACCAAATTTTAGACAAACGTAACAACGAGTTGGGTTCGAAATGAACTGCCTAACAGTAATATTTTGAAATCCTACTTTAATTTCAGAGGGGTTTGTGGGACTGTTAAAAGTAAGTAGATAATTGTGGCTGTAGTTCTTTTCATTATTTTTATAATATGTCAATCTTTTAACATCAGCGACACCCTGAGTCTTTAATTCATCCTTTATTTCTTCGATAGAACAATAATTGAGTTCGGGGCACCATATAATTCCCTTACTTTGGTTTAGTTTTCCATGCGCTTCTACTTTAACCTGAAAATTATTAAAAAGATTTTCACATTTTAGAAGCTTTTCTGACTGTGTATCTGAAAAAACTTCAACCAAAAGGCTCCCATCTCTTAATTTCTTAACTACTTTAACTTCATCTACCAGAATTTTTATACTTTTGTAAATAAAAAATGGCGACACCTTCGTGAAATCTAATTGATTTCCATCGCTATCCGTTCCGACCCTTTTAATTACCAAAAACTTGATACAAATTTTAGGCTTTAAGTCATTATTCCCTAAAAATGTTCCTTTAAATTTTGTTTTTTTTCGTTTTGCAGGCGGAGAGTCCGCCATGATTATTATTAATTAAAATCTAATGAAATCAGACTAAGAAATTAAAAGAAAATGAAATGAAAAATCTTGTACTAGGAAAATATTGTTAAAAAAAAAAAAATTAAAATGAAAATTAACTGAAACTTATCGCTTGTTCGTTTGGTGCTTAATCCCCAGGAGCTCTTGAGCCGCACGTCTTCACTCCACCAAGTATAGACACAAACTCCGATTGAAATTGGTATTATAATAATGTAATAATACATCAAAACGTGTTACTCTAATATATGTTTGTCTCACTCACTCCACCTCGATAGTAATAGGGTCCAAAGGTGTAAATCCGTGGTGTAATAGAATATATCAGTTGAATTGAAGGCATCATAAAAATTACACTGTTCCTAATTTTTTATAGATATATTGTTAAGGATTATAATAATTCCGACTAGTGAGTGCTAAGTTATTCTACTTCAGTAAATTTATCTGTTAATCATTATTATATTCGGAGGGTGCTTAAATGCGGATTTATTGTTTTCCCATAAAGTCTGGGTTATGCAGCTGCAATATATCTCCGAACCGAAGTTCAAAGTGGTGACATTTCAACGAATCTTTTTTTTGGCAAAACACGCTTGGCTCCCTTGAAACCAGTAACAATACCTAGATTAGAACTCTGCGCCGCAGTGTTATTGGTTGAAACCTTGAAGGCCCTTCAAGAATTATGGTCCCAATGGCGGGACGCACCAATATATTTACTATCCGACTCGGCCACTGTCCTGGCCTGGCTCAAACTACCATTTCATCAGATGAAAACATTCGTAGCTCATAGAGTGGCTAAAATTCTGGATCTTCCTCAATTTGAATCATCGCATCATATTCGCTCCTAGTATAATGCAGCTGACGTGGTTGCAACCCCGCTGACTTAATTGATGATTCATCATGGTGGCTCGGACTTGATTGGCTGCGACTTCCTATTTCAGATTGGCCTCTAACTGAAAGCACTGTTCCTAATATTTCACAATTACCAGAAATTAAACAAGATGCGAATATTATGTTAGCAAAAAATGAAGATAGTACCAAAATTATGGATGAAATTAATATCTTTTCGTCATTATCAATAAATTAATTAGAGTACATATTTAGTTATATCTGTGGATTTTATGGAAATTCGAAAACCAGTTCGAATGAACGTAAATCAGGCTCACTAAAACTGATAGAACTCAGGGATACCAACATAGTGCTGATAAAATTGATACAAAAGCAATATTTCCCTAAGGCTGACAAATCAGGAAAAATAACCCTGCAATCGTTATTTCCATTTGTTGATTCGGTGGGTGTCCTTAGGGTGGGCGGCAGATTGCGAAATGCATCATTGACTAATGATGCTAAGTACCCAATATTACTCCCCCCAAGGATCATTTCGTCAACTTTTTGATCGATCATTACCATGTATCATATTTACATGCTGGACCTCACATTTTACACTCCCTTCTCAGAAGAAGGTTTTGGACATTATACGGTCGTCCTTTAATACAGCAACGAGTACAACAGTGTATCATTCAGATGTAAGGCAGCGACAATGGCTATGTTGCTCTTTTTGTATGTCTCAGTACAAAGGCAATACATATGGAAATAGTTTCCATATCTAGGCAATAAGGCAATAATATCTCCCTACGGAAGCGTTTTTAGCAGCTTTTCATGAACAGAACGTCTTTAATTATTAACAATGTTCTGTTATTAAAGGCGTACTGAGCTCAACGGGTTTTATGAGTTGTCGGTATATTTTTCTTTTTTTCTCCTTTAGGTAGGTATATATTTACTTGATTTTTTTTTCATACTTCATATTTAGCCATTTTTAGGCGTGACGATAATTTCTCCATATAAACAAAAACAAAGGTACTGTTGGGGAGAGCGATACCTAAAATAAGAATTAACAGGTATAGGTCTCCGACCCCGTTTCAAAATTGCCGGACATTTTGAGCATATAGAGCAAACATTAATTATGGGTGGAAAGTATATTATTAAATTATATGGAGAAAATAGATAAAAAAAAAAAATAGAGGAATCGTGAAATTTTAAGAATTGTTGATTTAAGTGAAATGAGAGAATTACAGACACAAAAAAAAAATGTTTGATTTACAGAAAAATAGTGTTTAAAATAACTGAAAATATATTGCTTCTCCTAAAAATAAAATACAAGCAATCAAAATTTAATAATGACAAAGAAAAATGTCAATTAAACAATTGAGAAAAAAAAATTTCTAACACTGATGAAAATTGATAAAATACATAAGATAAACAATAATAAAGAAAATGATTCAAGTTATATAAATTTAAAGCGTCGCAGGTAGCTGGAGCTGTTTTTGCCGAGAAGACAGATAGCGACCTGAAACGAATAAGATATGAAATCCAAAGACTAAAGGATCCGGAGACCCAATCACGATTCCAAATAGAGCTGTCTAATAAATTCGAACTTCTCGACCTAGAGAGTACGCCAATTGAGAGTCACTGGGCGGAAATTAAAAAGGTATTGAAGGAGACAGCGAACGATGTGATAGGAGTCCAGGCTAAACGTCAACCAAAGAAATGGTACACGGAGGAATGCCGTAAGGCTGTGGAGGATAAAAGGGCACTGAAGATCCTCAGCCTAGGCAAAAGAGACAAAGAATCCCTAGATAGATACGAAGCTGCTCAGAAAGCAGTAAACAAGACACTAAGAAAGGCAAAGAGAGAATTCTTGTCTCAAAAGCTCAAGAAGATAGAAGATAACTGGCAGGGCGGTAAAATATGTGAATTCTATGCTGACATCAGGAAAGAAAGAACCGGATACATGGGTAGGAGCACTCAAATGAAAAACAAACAAGGCAAACTGACAGCAGTCAAAGACGAAGTGCTCGGAATCTGGAAGGATTACATTGAGCAGCTGCTGAACAGTGAAGATCCCTCAGAGGACGAGGACATGGACCACGCTGAAGACCATCCCAGCGATGTAGTAGAGGAGCCGGATCTACTGGATGTACAGATGGCGATTGAGAAGGTAAAGCGGCGAAAAGCCCCTGGAATAGATAGCTTACCTGGTGAGCTATTCAAGGAAGGGGGTGAGTCACTGACGAGCCATCTACACCAGCTCATCCTGAAAATATGGAGAGAGGAAAAGATCCCGGACGTTTGGAACACAGGTCTCATATGCCCAATTCTGAAGAAGGGATCCATGTATGAGTGCGAAAACTATAGAGGAATAGCACTACTCCCTGTCGCATACAAAATCCTGACCTACATAATTCTAAACAGAATGAACCCGTACTATGAAAAGTCCCTTGGCGACTACCAAGTAGGGTTCAGAAGAGGAAGAAGCACGTCTGATCAGATCTTCATCCTTAAACAGATACTCGAGAAACGTTGGGAAATAAATCAAGATGTGCACGCCTTGTTCGTCGACTGCAAAGCAGCCTACGACTCGGTCGACAGGAGCTGTCTTTGGAAAATACTGACGGAACTGGGTTTCCCAGGGAAATTGGTACGATTGACTCGGGCGTGTATTAATGGATCCCGATGCCGAGTCCTGGTACAAGGAGAAATGACTGAAAGCTTCGACGTGAAGTCAGGATTAAGACAAGGCGACTGCCTATCCCCGATGCTGTTCAACCTGGCCTTGGAAAAAGTTATCCGAGAATGTACCAAGGCAAGCGGGGGAGTGCACGTGGGGAGAATGCATAAGTTCCTCGCATATGCGGATGATGTGACTGTGCTAGGAAGTAAGAAAGAAGACATTCAGTCACTCGCCGGTTCCCTGATCACTTCAGCGAGAGACATCGGCTTACAAGTTAATCAAAATAAGACAAAGTACATGATAGTAAGTCGAAACCTACACGTAATCAACGATATAAGTGTAGGAAGCTATACCTTCCCTAAAGTAGATAACTTCAAATACCTCGGATCTACAGTAACCTCAATAAACGACCAACTAACAGAGGTCGACCAACGAATAGCCAGTGCCAATCGTGCGTTCTTCTCGGTCTCTCGAGTCCTAAGATCTAAGAAAATCTGCAACCCACTGAAAATCAGGGTCTACAACACAATAATCAAACCCGTGCTAATGTATGGGTGCGAAACGTGGACACTGACCAGCACGTTACAAGCAAGAATCGAAAGATTCGAAAGGAAGGTGCTAAGGTCAATTGTAGGCCCAAAGTGGGATAATGAACTGGGACTCTGGAGAAGAAAGACTAAAGAAGAGATTATAGGGGAAACCCAACAATCGATAGCGCACGATATGAAAGCTAAGAGGTTAAAATGGGCGGGACACGTGGCAAGAAGCAAACCATCAGGCTCCCTCAACATGACGATGAACGCGACAGTGGTCGGTACCCGACCGCGAGGGAGACCCAGAACGAGATGGGCTGACATAATCAAGAAGGAAGCCACCGAACATCGAGTGGTGAACTGGAAAGCCATCGCCCAAGATAGACAGAGGTGGAATAGGCTAGTTGAGGCGGCTAAAGATCTCCAAGGTCTGTGAGCCAACCGAAAAAAAAAAAAAAAAAAAAATTACTACTACTATACTATAAAAATTACTACTATTACTAGGAAGTAATTTAGTCTCTTGAATACAGATTGCTATCGGTTGATATTTATTAATCATTAGTTTTAATTCCTCTTATTTTTTTATTAAAACATTACAGTTCCACTGAATGATATTATTAAATGAATTCATGTTGTAGGGTGTAACAAATGAAATATAAAGGAAAAAATATAAGTTTAGACTGGTAAATATAAATGTATATATATATATATATATATATATATATATATATATATATATATATTAATTTATGGAATTGAGATCTAATATAAAATCAACCGTAAAAAATAATAGTAGTTTTAAATCTGTCTAATTAGTTTCCATTTTTTCTTTACTCGATTTTCGGCTCTGTGGTCTACTTCTAGATTTACTTCTAGATCTCCTAACTACAGTCCACTCGCCCTGTGGATCCTGTTGGCGATTACCGTGGGGAGTTTTGACTTCGTTAGGGGTCACTTTCTCCGAAGGTAAAACCCTCGGTTCAATTGGAAGTTCTTTAGAAGCTTCCTTAATTATTTTAGGGTTAGGAGAAAGGGTTCAGGAATGAGGTAGGGAGGAGGAGACTGGAGGTGTGTGTTGAGGAGGAAGGGGGGAGGAGTGGGGAGGGGTTGGGTGGAGGGGGGAGCTGTAACGCTATTAACATTTGAGCGCCCGATAATTACGGGCTTATTACTTGCCACTGGCTTCAACGGCATTTTAAAAATCGAATGATCATCACTTGAACCATCTGTTTGTACACTAACTGACTTTTTATTTTGAACGATATTAGAAAACGACATGTTCATTTTTAAAGGGTGTAATAATTCGTATTTTTTTTTTAGCAGCAAAGTATGTAATTTTTTCATTCTCTTGAAGTCCTTTAATTTCTTTTTCTTTTAAAAAAATAGGGCAATTTTTCGAAAACGAATCGTGTTGGCCTTGGCAATTTACACATTTTACTGGATTAACACATTCTACACCTTCATGCTTATTCTCTCCACAGTATCTGCAAATCGGTTCTTTATTACAGGCTGTTTTTGTATGACCAAATTTTAGACAAACGTAACAACGAGTTGGGTTCGAAATGAACTGCCTAACAGTAATATTTTGAAATCCTACTTTAATTTCAGAGGGGTTTGTGGGACTGTTAAAAGTAAGTAGATAATTGTGGCTGTAGTTCTTTTCATTATTTTTATAATATGTCAATCTTTTAACATCAGCGACACCCTGAGTCTTTAATTCATCCTTTATTTCTTCGATAGAACAATAATTGAGTTCGGGGCACCATATAATTCCCTTACTTTGGTTTAGTTTTCCATGCGCTTCTACTTTAACCTGAAAATTATTAAAAAGATTTTCACATTTTAGAAGCTTTTCTGACTGTGTATCTGAAAAAACTTCAACCAAAAGGCTCCCATCTCTTAATTTCTTAACTACTTTAACTTCATCTACCAGATTTTTTATACTTTTGTAAATAAAAAATGGCGACACCTTCGTGAAATCTAATTGATTTCCATCGCTATCCGTTCCGACCCTTTTAATTACCAAAAACTTGATACAAATTTTAGGCTTTAAGTCATTATTCCCTAAAAATGTTCCTTTAAATTTTGTTTTTTTTCGTTTTGCAGGCGGAGAGTCCGCCATGATTATTATTAATTAAAATCTAATGAAATCAGACTAAGAAATTAAAAGAAAATGAAATGAAAAATCTTGTACTAGGAAAATATTGTTAAAAAAAAAAAATCTGGTGCGTGCGCGCAACACACAACTTTCACTTACCAACTTACTTAGATTAGAATTTGACGTGTTTCGCTAAATATCATTTCCCAAATTCACACATTTTTCTACATTCATATCTTATTTTTGTTAATCGTTAAAGCCGTTTTTGAGTAAATAAGAAAAACACGTGAAAATGATACAAAATTTATTAAGTAAAGTCCCCCCTCCGGTTAATCAATTTTGATGAAATTTTAACAGTCATATCTCGGGCATATAAGTACGTTAAATACTCAGTTTGATCAAAATCGTGAAAGCCGTTTTTGAGCAAATAAAAAAAACAAGTGAAAATGATACAAAATTAATTAAGTAAAGTCCCCCCTCCGGTTAATCAATTTTGATGAAATTTTAACAGTCATATCTCGGGCATATTAGTACATCAAATACTCAGTTTAATCAAAATCGTTAGAGCCGTTTTTGAGAAAATCGAAAAAAACCTAAAAAGTTATTAAGTAAAGTACCCCCTCCCTTTAAGTAATTTTGATGAAATTTATGCTGTCACATCGCGGGCATATTCCTACACTAAATACCCAATTTCATGATCGCACGGTTTATAGTTTTTGAGCTAGTCTGTTCACACACAGACACACAGACACACACACACACACACACACACACACAGACCATTTCGCGGGACTTGGTCATTTCGACTCAGGGGACCCCAAAACGTGTATTTCCGTTGAAAACCGGAAGTCGAAATTTTTCACGATCGCAATACTTCCACTTACTATATATTTCATATATAGGTAAGTGAAAGTAAAAAATTAAAATGAAAATTAACTGAAACTTATCGCTTGTTCGTTTGGTGCTTAATCCCCAGGAGCTCTTGAGCCGCACGTCTTCACTCCACCAAGTATAAACACAAACTCCGATTGAAATTGGTATTATAATAATGTAATAATACATCAAAACGTGTTACTCTAATATATGTTTGTCTCACTCACTCCACCTCGATAGTAATAGGGTCCAAAGGTGTAAATCCGTGGTGTAATAGAATATATCAGTTGAATTGAAGGCATCATAAAAATTACACTGTTCCTAATTTTTTATAGATATATTGTTAAGGATTATAATAATTCCGACTAGTGAGTGCTAAGTTATTCTACTTCAGTAAATTTATCTGTTAATCATTATTATATTCGGAGGGTGCTTAAATGCGGATTTATTGTTTTCCCATAAAGTCTGGGTTATGCAGCTGCAATATATCTCCGAACCGAAGTTCAAAGTGGTGACATTTCAACGAATCTTTTTTTTGGCAAAACACGCTTGGCTCCCTTGAAACCAGTAACAATACCTAGATTAGAACTCTGCGCCGCAGTGTTATTGGTTGAAACCTTGAAGGCCCTTCAAGAATTATGGTCCCAATGGCGGGACGCACCAATATATTTACTATCCGACTCGGCCACTGTCCTGGCCTGGCTCAAACTACCATTTCATCAGATGAAAACATTCGTAGCTCATAGAGTGGCTAAAATTCTGGATCTTCCTCAATTTGAATCATCGCATCATATTCGCTCCTAGTATAATGCAGCTGACGTGGTTGCAACCCCGCTGACTTAATTGATGATTCATCATGGTGGCTCGGACTTGATTGGCTGCGACTTCCTATTTCAGATTGGCCTCTAACTGAAAGCACTGTTCCTAATATTTCACAATTACCAGAAATTAAACAAGATGCGAATATTATGTTAGCAAAAAATGAAGATAGTACCAAAATTATGGATGAAATTAATATCTTTTCGTCATTATCAATAAATTAATTAGAGTACATATTTAGTTATATCTGTGGATTTTATGGAAATTCGAAAACCAGTTCGAATGAACGTAAATCAGGCTCACTAAAACTGATAGAACTCAGGGATACCAACATAGTGCTGATAAAATTGATACAAAAGCAATATTTCCCTAAGGCTGACAAATCAGGAAAAATAACCCTGCAATCGTTATTTCCATTTGTTGATTCGGTGGGTGTCCTTAGGGTGGGCGGCAGATTGCGAAATGCATCATTGACTAATGATGCTAAGTACCCAATATTACTCCCCCCAAGGATCATTTCGTCAACTTTTTGATCGATCATTACCATGTATCATATTTACATGCTGGACCTCACATTTTACACTCCCTTCTCAGAAGAAGGTTTTGGACATTATACGGTCGTCCTTTAATACAGCAACGAGTACAACAGTGTATCATTCAGATGTAAGGCAGCGACAATGGCTATGTTGCTCTTTTTGTATGTCTCAGTACAAAGGCAATACATATGGAAATAGTTTCCATATCTAGGCAATAAGGCAATAATATCTCCCTACGGAAGCGTTTTTAGCAGCTTTTCATGAACAGAACGTCTTTAATTATTAACAATGTTCTGTTATTAAAGGCGTACTGAGCTCAACGGGTTTTATGAGTTGTCGGTATATTTTTCTTTTTTTCTCCTTTAGGTAGGTATATATTTACTTGATTTTTTTTTCATACTTCATATTTAGCCATTTTTAGGCGTGACGATAATTTCTCCATATAAACAAAAACAAAGGTACTGTTGGGGAGAGCGATACCTAAAATAAGAATTAACAGGTATAGGTCTCCGACCCCGTTTCAAAATTGCCGGACATTTTGAGCATATAGAGCAAACATTAATTATGGGTGGAAAGTATATTATTAAATTATATGGAGAAAATAGATAAAAAAAAAAATAGAGGAATCGTGAAATTTTAAGAATTGTTGATTTAATTGAAATGAGAGAATTACAGACACAAAAAAAAAATGTTTGATTTACAGAAAAATAGTGTTTAAAATAACTGAAAATATATTGCTTCTCCTAAAAATAAAATACAAGCAATCAAAATTTAATAATGACAAAGAAAAATGTCAATTAAACAATTGAGAAAAAAAAATTTCTAAAACTGATGAAAATTGATAAAATACATAAGATAAACAATAATAAAGAAAATGATTCAAGTTATATAAATTTAAAGCGTCGCAGGTAGCTGGAGCTGTTTTTAAAAATTCAACAAATAATTAAGGCCCGTAAAGGCTACCTGTCAACAGTTCCGTTCGGAGCAATTCCAGTCCCTGAGAACAGAAGAATCTTTCCATCTCAGATCAACATACTTTTTTCCCTCATCATCTCAGATTCTAATGAAATTTAGTACTAGGATACCTTCCTGTAGACTAACAAAAATACCAAATTTCAGCTCAATATCTCAACCGGTTTTAAAAATATACCAATGTAAACCCATTGAAAAACGCACAATTTTGACCTGCCGCGTCATCTGGAGCTAACTCGTTGTGCCACCAATAATCGACTGATCGATAGCCGATCATCTATTAATCTATTAATCTTTTAATATAAATTTTTTCATATAAATCTTTTAATATAAAAGATTAATCTATTAATCTTAATCTATTAATTAATCTATTAATCTGTCCAGTATCGCCCATCCAAATATTTTGCTCCTCCCCATACTGCAGTTTTTCAATCTCTTTCTTCACGAGATCAAAACTTCATGCTATATAAATAACGCGGTATGGTAGCCTTCAACAAAACTGTGACACGAGTGAGCGCACGTGAGATTTTGTCTCATGAAAAAATCCTAACTTCAAGAAGGCTAAGCAAGTACGGATGGGTGAGGATGTATGAATCAACTACCTTGTATCAGATATTGAAAAGTAGTTGATAATTGGAATTGATTCAGCCAAAAGGTATTGGCTGCTGATACTGAGGTGGATTCATGGATACTCGATAATCCGTATTGTTGAGTGGGAGGTCCTAATTCAATGAATACTTGCAATAGCTAACCCCTGACAATGAAGCATTTAATATAAAGATTTAATTAAATAAATTTAATATAAAGATTTTCCACATTGACCACACAATCGCTGGAAACCGTTATTTTGCAGAAACTGCTAAATTCTTCTCTGTTCTGAGTCATTCCATGTCAGATTAACACACTTTTTTCCCTCACCATCACAGATTTTAATAAAATTTGGTACTAGGATATCTTCCTGTAGACTAATAAAAATACCAAATTTCAGCTCAATATCTCAACCGGTTTTAAAAATATACCAATGTAAACCCATTGAAAAACGTACAATTTTGACCTTCGCAAAATCTAGAAATTGAAATTGCAGCTCTTCTACGCAAGATAGAGAGTTGAAATTGATGTCATTTTAAAACTGAATCTGTGACCTTCAGACATGGGACAGCAATGGGTTCATGTTTAAAATAATTATTGAAAAATTTGGGTTTTGCTTGGGGATAGAAAAAAAACCATTAGCTATTAAGCTTCTCAAACGTAGCCTATTTTATCAAACTAATTTCTTTCCTCCACTTGTCACAAATCTTTTAAACATTGTCTAGTTTTGGATACCGTGATTTGACACATCCATTTTGTCACATTTCTTTGTATTTATTTTATCTTTTACAGAATGCATGTCTTTTTTCAAAGGATTGTAACATTGTTTTATTTTGTGTCTTTCCATGTCTACTTAGTATAATCACGCACACGTACACGCACACGCACACTCACACACACACACACACACACACACACACACACACACACACACACTAGTGCAGCCGTGCATTCCTAGCAAAAGAAAGAATCCACATCTTAAGCAATGTTTCTCGTAAAAAATTTGAACTTGAATATTAAACTCAGTAACACCATAATAGGTAAAAGAGAAGTAGAATTTTTAAAGCCGTTTATCTGCCTACCCTATATACGGTAGTGAAAGTTGGACTCCATTAGAAAAACACCTTAGTCGATTGACAGCTACTGAAATGAAATATCTCCGAAGAGTGGCTGGTCGAACAAGGAGAGATCGAATCAGAAATGAGCGTACAAGAGAAGATCTCGGAGTTGCTCCCCTGAAAGATACTCTTGAAAAAAAACAACTTCGATGGTTTGGACACCTCTGCCGGATGGACGAGTACCGTGATCCCCGAAAATTCTTCGAAGCTGTGCCCATAGGGAAACGACCAAGAAGGCAGTGGATTGACCATAGTTGTAGAATTGACCAAAAGCGAAACAAGCCACTAAATGCAATGAAGGCTATGGCACGAGACCGAGAGGCTTGGCATGCATGGACCGAGGCACCTCCACGCTAAAAGGCACTACGGAGGAAGAAGAAGAAACTCTATATTTTTCACTTTTAGCTTATTTTTTCCTAAGCATTTTGTAAAAGATAAAAAAATACTAAGAAATGTGACACATCACAATATCCAGAACTAGACAATGTTTCGAAGATTTGTGACAAATGTAGGAAAGAAATTAATTTGATAAAATAGGCTACGTTTGAGAAATTCACATTTGAAATTTTGATTCAAATTTTGAAAAAAAACTTCTCTTAACCCCTATCGAGTTGAATATCATAAGGAAGGTCATAGATTCAGTTTTAAAATGACATCAATTTCAACTCTCTACCTTGCCTAGAAGAGTTGCAATTTCAATTTCCAGATGACGCGGCAGGTCAAAATTGTGCGTTTTTCAACGGGTTTACATTGGTATATTTTAAAAACCGGTTGAGATATTGAGCTGAAATTTGGTATTTTTATTAGTCTACAGGAAGATATCC
The DNA here is from genome assembly GCA_911387785.2 of Aelia acuminata. Lineage (NCBI taxonomy): Eukaryota > Metazoa > Arthropoda > Insecta > Hemiptera > Pentatomidae > Aelia > Aelia acuminata. The sequence goes on along the minus strand of OU426978.1, from coordinate 154,043,288 downwards.
TAGTACCAAATTTCATTAAAATCTGTGATGCTGAGGGAAAAAAGTGTGTTGATCTGACATGGAATGACTCAGAACAGAGAAGAATTTAGCAGTTTCTCCAAAATAACGGTTTCCATCACCGTAACAAGTTCCACGCTCCAACGGTGGGGAGTGGCGAACCATCTCTCATTTCATCGGCTATCGATCAGTCGATTATTGGTGGCACAACGAGTTAGCTCCAGATGACGCGGCAGGTCAACATTGTGCGTTTTTCAATGGGTTTACATTGGTATATTTATAAAACCGGTTGAGATATTGAGCTGAAATTTGGTATTTTTGTTAGTATACAGGAAGATATCCTAGTAATAAATTTCATTAGAATCTGAGATGATGAGGGAAAAAAGTATGTTGATCTGAGATGGAAAGATTCTTCTGTTCTCAGGGACTGGAATTGCTCCGAACGGAACTGTTGACAGGTAGCCGTTACGGGCCTTAATTATTTGTTGAATTTTTAAAAACAGCTCCAGCTACCTGTGACGCTTTAAATTTATATAACTTGAATCATTTTCTTTATTATTGTTTATCTTATGTATTTTATCAATTTTCATCAATGTTAGAAATTTTTTTTTCTCAATTGTTTAATTGACATTTTTCTTTGTCATTATTAAATTTTGATTGCTTGTATTTTATTTTTAGGAGAAGCAATATATTTTCAGTTATTTTAAACACTATTTTTCTGTAAATCAAACATTTTTTTTTTGTGTCTGTAATTCTCTCATTTCAATTAAATCAACAATTCTTAAAATTTCACGATTCCTCTATTTTTTTTTTTTTTTATCTATTTTCTCCATATAATTTAATAATATACTTTCCACCCATAATTAATGTTTGCTCTATATGCTCAAAATGACCGGCAATTTTGAAACGGGGTCGGAGACCTATACCTGTTAATTCTTATTTTAGGTATCGCTCTCCCCAACAGTACCTTTGTTTTTGTTTATATGGAGAAATTATCGTCACGCCTAAAAATGGCTAAATATGAAGTATGAAAAAAAAATCAAGTAAATATATACCTACCTAAAGGAGAAAAAAAGAAAAATATACCGACAACTCATAAAACCCGTTGAGCTCAGTACGCCTTTAATAACAGAACATTGTTAATAATTAAAGACGTTCTGTTCATGAAAAGGAGAGTGTCAACGTGTTTTGAAACTTACATATTTAATGGAAATTATTTGTTTCCAGGTAAATAAATGAAGTTTCCAACAACTACGTTCAGCATTATAAAATCAGATGCTTTCTTTGCCGAATCATCACAAGCAAAAACTGTTATTTAACTTTAAAAAACTTCAGTGTAATATAAAGAGAGAATGCAAACAAAAATAAGTAAATAAATGTGTGAATTTGAGGAATAGCGTTTACATTTTTACCATAACACGTCAATTTCTAATCTAAGTAAGTTGGTAAGTGAAAGCTGGGTGTTGCGCCCATCTCACCAGATTTTTGTTTGTCACAAGACAGAACCATTTTAAGCAGGTTCATTATCTAAGAAACTATTGTTCATCATGAGTGCCCTGATTAACATGTTGTCTAGGTACTCAGATAAACAGAGCAAAAATTGAGGCATAATTGAATAATGACCCATCTTGAGCTATTGAAGTTCTATAGTTCAGACAATTTAACAACTGTTTTATAACGATATGCCAATCGGAGTAGATTCCACTTCTGACCTAACCATGAATGGCTTTTAGTTTTTCAATATGATTACCTAATTGGAAAAAACAGAAAAAAACAGCGTTTTTGTGCACATTAACACTATTGCTTCATTTAGTTATCAGTTTTGTTAACTGTTAGAATTACTTTTAGATTGTTTCTACTTCACGTTACTGATTTCCCAAAAGTTCTGAAGAACTGAAGAAAATTATACTCACAAACATCCGAACAGAAAAAACCGATAGGTGTTTTCATGAGCAGATCTAGGGGAAGGGGGGGGGGGGGGGGGTCAGAGAGGTGATCCCTTAAATATTTTGGCTATTTCAATTTTTTTGTATTTTTAAACAAATAATGCAATTAGGTAGTTGCTTGGATCCCCAAGTAGATCAAGCTGATAATAAGGAATGGTTTCTGCTTCCGTCGTTGTTCCACCTTTGCATTTGTTTCTCCCCACAGTCCAGGGAAAGTAAATCTTGGCACTTGGGTATAAATCTTGATCTACTTGGGGATCCAAGCATCCGAGATCTATACACGGGACGACTAGATGCGAAGTTAGATCTCAGTATAGGAGTGAGTGCCTCAGAAAAGTACGCACACTTGAAGGAGTGCATTCATGCAGCGGCAGCTGAAGCTCTCGGTCCGAGGGAGAGGCGCCCTAAGCCGGACTGGTGGACAGATGAGGTGGCTGGACTGGTGAACCAAAAGAAAGTAGCATACCAGAGGTATCTGTCCTCAAGAACCAGCGTCGACTGGATTAATTATAGAAAATTAAATAAGGAGGTCAAAATCATAGTAGCTAACGAGAAAAATGCTACATGGGAAAGATGCTGCCGGCGCATAGATGGCACGTTGGGATACAACAGAGTAAGAGAGTCCTGGGGTATCTTAAAAAAGCTGCGTGCACCCAGAAAAGGAAATGTGCTCTCACCAATTAGCGATTCGGATTGGAAAATGCACTTTGAAGATCTCCTTAGAGAGAGCCGCCCCCAGTTCGTGGCAGAGGAGAGAGCTACACGAACACAGGATGCTGGAGTGGAGATTACCATGGAGGAATTGGTTCAGGCTCTGAAGAGCTCAAAAAACGGAAAGGCCCCGGGACCAGGCGGGATCCCGATGGAGCTGCTGAAGTCTGGAGGGGATAAGATGAGGACCATCCTTCTTGAAGTAATTAGGCTGATATTGAGAGGAGACAGGATACCCGAAGATCTCCGAACTGGCTTTAAATCACCTATATTCAAGAAAGGAGACAGAAAAGTATGCAGAAACTTCAGAGGCATCTGTGTGCAGAGCTCTGTAAGTAGAATTATTGGTTTCTAACCCCAGAAGAGCAGGCGGGCTTCACGGCAGGGCGTTCCTGCAATGACAACATCTTTGTCCTATGGCAACTAATCGAGAAATCCCAGGAGATGAACCAGGAGCTCCATATGGCATTCGTGGACCTTGAACAGGCATATGACAGTGTCCCGAGAAGCAGAATGTGGTCGGCACTGACGGAGGCGGGCATCGACGGCAACTTGATATCTGCAGTAAGGCAACTCTACCGAGACGACATCTACCGAATCAAAATAGGAAATCGGTTGTCGGAACCTTTCACAGGCACTAAGGGTCTGAAACAGGGTTGCAGCATGGCGCCCACCCTTTTCAAGATTTACCTCCACACGTCTGTAAGGCAATGGTATGCACGGTGCGGAGATGTGGGGCCATTTATCGACGATGACCAACTGATCTCCCTATTTTTTGCGGATGACCAGGTTGTATTTGCGCGGAGGAAGGTCCATCTGGAAATAATGATGTACTCACTATGGGACTGCTATGAATCTATGGGGCTTAAAATAAATTTCGGAAAGACCAAATATATGGCTATTTGCGCTGGTAATGACGGTGATCTCCTCGTTGACTCTGAGAAATGTACAAAGGTTGATGTTTTCAAGTATCTGGGATCTTACCTCGATTCCTCAGGATCCTCGGAAACAGATGTGAGGAAAAAAGTGGAGCAAGCTCGAAAAGCCACACGCATGCTGCACCCGGTTTTGTGGAACGGAACCATTACTAAGGAAAATAAGCGAAGGATCTTTCACGCCATCGTCGAGCCCATCCTAACGTATGCATCTGAAACTTGGACCATGGCATCCCAGCTTTACTCAAGGGTTCAAGCTGTGGAGATGGACTTTTGGAGGAGATGCCTAAAGGTAACAAGGATGGACAGGATTAGTAATGACGTTGTTCGGGACAGGATGAAGGTCCCCTTGTCTGTCAACCACAGAATTGGACAGCGAAGGCTAAGATGGTACGGCCATGTAAGAAGAATGTCCAGCGAGCGATGGCCGAGACGAGTCTTAGATTGGCAGCCGCCAGGAAGACGGAGAAGAGGACGACCCAGGAAAAGATGGATAAGTGAAGTAGAAGAGGAAATGGCGGGCCGAGGCCTTCAGGATGGAGACTGGCTGGACCGCGATCTCTGGAGCTCAGCCCTGGTGTAGAAAGGCAACCCGTGATGGAACGCCTATAAAAGTAAAAGTAAGGTAGTTGCTTTGCCCTAAACATAACACTTTTAGTTGTTTAGGACAACGTATGACAAGGTATTAATGTCATGAAAAATGGTGATTATGAGACAGGGGAATTGACCCCCCTATATTTCATGTTAAATCCGCCCCTGGGTGTTTTGATATCTGTGTTTATATATACCGACGAGGTCTGTGTTTATTTTAGAACAATAAATACATCATTAATCAACATCATAGTATCTTCATATAAAGGCGAATAATTCACTTTTCTTTCCCAAATAAACGGAAAAAATAAATGCGGGCAAAAGGACTTCACCCAGTAATATTCGTTCTGTATATATCACGTCCCCAGACTATATCTATAATATCTTCAGTACACGTTCGTTCATCTCGTTAAAACAAAAAAAAAAAGCAACAGATTTATATATCCTTTGTCGTGTAAACGCATCTTTGGAAAAATATTTCATTGCTCATGCACACAGTTCTGGAATTCCTTACCTAACTCCGTTCGCCTAGCTTCCTTTCTATTCTGATTTTAAGCTATATTTCTACATCTCCTGAAATATCAATCTTTATATAGGAATAATAATTTATTTATGCTCGTTCATAAATGCGTTTGTTTATGTACACATATTTATGTATATACATATAACTATAAACTTATATATATATATATATATATATATATATATATATTTATATATATATACATATTTTTACTCCATTCGCATATATTTCTTTTACTATATTTTCAATTCTATCAATGATAAAAAGCTTGTGTGTTACTTTCTTTCAACAATAAGTCTTTGGAATACTGGAAGACAAAAGCTGTCATAGTTCATTCTCTATTCTGTTATTTTCATGTTACAAATTTCACCTCAGAATAAGGTCACAATTTATTTCACACCCACTTAACAGTGAAATGATATAAAATGAACTCATGGAAAAGTTTTATTACATACTTAGTTCAGATAATAAATTATTTAATAAATAAATACAATAAATTAACCTTATCATACAGACAAAAATACTCGCACTAGCTTTGGGGATACAACATACCACCTTAAAAGGATAAGGGATAATTTTACAAAAAATATTCCATTACATATGAATCTACACGAAATATAAAGAATAAATATTGCAGTAAACAGAATCATAAAAAATTCAATAATCACACGAATAGTATTCCTGATTTTTCGAATCATTGGGAGTGTTACATTTTTATCGTTTTGTCCACACCATTCGTACATTTTAAGAAAAAGAACATAATGTAAAATAGTATGGTTATCTTTGACACAGTCTTATTTGATACATTATTCATATAATAACAGTTTTTATAGTTTACAGATAGCAACACCTTATGCCGAAATTCTACTCATATCAATAAATATTAATCACAAATTATATGATTTTAAATAGATATTTTATAATGATAGAAGGACAATAATCAAAAATCAACACAAATTTTGGAAAACTTATTTACAATCGATTATCGTTTTATTTTAAAATTTTGGTAATATTTTTCTATGTCCTAATTATTATGAAAACTGTCTATACAATCGTATTGTTTGTAACATTTGGCCTATTTAGGTCTGGTTCTTGTGTTGCAATCGAAGGTTGATTTTTTTCAGTGATCGTTGTAATTGTTTTCTCTGTAGTAGTTGGAGCCAATGGGACCGTCAGATTCAAATATCCTCCTCCGGCTTCAACCTTTAATCAATCAGTAAATCAAAGTAAAACACAAAGAACTTAAAGGAAAACAAATCACTGTACATATGATAGTGATTTCAATCGTTAAAGATATTGTTCTCCCTTGAAATTAGGTAGTTATATTCCACTAAAACATAACTGGTAATAATTGAACTCACGTTTCTGTTTAACTGGCAATTACGTCCTGTGAAACCTTCCTTACAAATACAACGGTAATCGCCGTCTTCTTCTGCAAGGGAAATACAGGTCCCTTCGTTTTCACAAGTTCCTGGATGATCTTGGCAGTATTTTAGCTCTAAAATTATAAAATCAGTAAGTATAGTTAGTACAGGTTGCTGGTCATAGCAGTTTTGGAACGACTTACATTAGATAAGTAACATGACTTACAGCTCATATATTTTATTTATCGACCGATGGGGGGTTCGCAACAGGGAGTCACTCAGCAGTATTCCTCTCCAGCATGCTTTAAAAGGCAGTATTTGTATAAGCCATCATTCAACAGTGGACCGACTTATGTAGTATTTTCACAATAAACACGTGGACTAGTTCGCTAAACAGGCCTACCTGGCATGTGACACACTCTCGCGTAACTTGCAAGAAAGGGATGTAGCTTTCCAGATGGTCTCTAAAACCGTTACAGGAGAAGCAGCCAATGTATTAGTGGAAGCCAAGGTGAGAAGGAGGATAGGCTAACACTTGGGTCGTGTTCTGTTCTAGTGGTTTACAAAGCAAATGCGAAATGTTTTCCATACAACAGGAATATCTCCAATTTATCCTCTGGAACTTCCCATCCTCAAACATTGACTCTCCCTTACATAACCTTAGAAAAACAAAAGTTACAAAAATGAATTTAACAGACTAGAAAGCAATGAACTAAAAGCAATGACAGATTTCATTGCATATTGTGAGTTAACTTTCTAGAACTATATTTCCCTCATAAAAAGGAAAATAAAGATGAAATGAGACCAAGGTGTTCTTGGTTAATAGAAAATAAATTAACTGAAGAAAAAAGAAGAATTAAAGTCACTCCCAAACATCCTACCAAATCACCTGTACACTTAATCGTAAGCTTACGACTTCCACTTACCCCTGTCCAACACATCGTTATTTGGGAATTTAGCTGGACAAACGCGTCACTTCGAATCCCCACACAAAACTGAAAAGACAGGGAACTGCTCGGTGCTACCGTCGACAACCAAAATCCACAATGATCCTTATTTCGTCACAAATAAAATCATCCATAAGACCTTAGTGTTCGATATGTTGCCGATAATCAAGCTGTTTTATTGCCAGAGCTATTCTAATTTATATAAAATTACTAATTTTTCTAGATATACATGCCTTGATCGCATAACATGCCTCCCCATCCTGGCTTACAATTACACTCCCAGGGTCTTCTACAGTCGCCGTGGACACAGCCGGGATAAGGATAGCACCTATCACAACTCTTGCCCCACCAGCCTGTTTTACACCTGCACAGAAAAAAACCTGGCACTGAAAAGAAAAATATTTCTTTGTTCAAGAACAAAATAATGATTAAGCATAGATTATTATTAAATTATATAAAATAAAAACTTTATATAATTATGCTCTTACATCATATTACACAGCAATGCACAAATATTTGCCTGGAATAGAAGATGATTAGCCTCTTTCCAGAGCTCAAGGCGTGCACAATCCTTCCCTTTTCCCCATCCCACCAGATCGAGTGGATTTCATATAAAAAAAACCCACCCCCACTCCAGACGTTTCAAAAAAAGTGTGGAGCGAGATTTTCCCCTTGAAACCGAGTATGCGGAATAGGACTATCGTTTAAATTAAGAAAAATGCACAATAATTAGTTAGTTTTTAAGTTATATGCAAATAAAACGTTATTTTCAGATAAAGCATAGTTGACATTTCCTCACGTTCCTTTTAAAGTACTTAGATTGGTATTTTCGAGAATTCCTATTGGACTTACATTGTCAATTTTTGAGGTTATAAGGTCATATATCGCTATGAGCTCGCAACATCGAAAACATGATCCTTTAAAAATTAGATGGCAATAAATTCTGCCTTGAATGAGGCCAGCCGCATGTTTTTCGTACCACCGTACTCACTCTACAAGTGCTCTTCAAGATTGGATCAGTTTTTCATATTTATGAAAAAAAAATATTTTATTATTAGGGGGCTCGACCCCCCTCCCCCCCCCCCAATGCTGCAGTTATAATCTGTAATAATTTTCAAACTACAAACTGTAAAGCCATGTGAATTCTCCATTCGATTCAGTGCAGTGATGTAAAATAATGTCTAATACATAACTGTATTGTACCTTACATTACCACCGCTTTTAAGCAAAAAAATTCAGATTATATACAAAAACCAGGACAGACAATCTGGTTATTAATTTGAAATTGATCATTTTTCAATTTCAGACCCTGCTATTGACACCAAACCATATAACGTTCCTTTCACAATGGAAGAACTACGACGCAGTATAAAAACAGCACGTTCTGAATCCCCAGGTCCGGATCAGATTCACATCGAATTTATCAAACACCTTCCTCCGAACGGCATAAACTTGTTATTAACGCTCCTCAAAAACTTATGGATTAATGGAGACTTCCATAAAAGCTGGTCATCGGCCACCAAATAAAGATCCCAAACTAATAACAAGTTATACTCGTAGGCCTATTTCTCTTGCCTCGGTTCTCTGTAAATTGGCTGATTAACTGTCGCCTTTTGTGGAAACTAGAAACCAAGAATTTTTTAGATAACGAACAATGTGGTTTCAAAAAATCAAAATCTAGAATGCACCTTCTTTTTAAATTTAATTCGTTTTTAAAATCAGTACCTTAGCTAAAATTTGTAAAATAAAAACTGTCGTAACTGACATTATTAAATTTTTAAAAGAGAGCACTTTGAATTTAAATTTTTCATATTTCTTGTCGTAAAAAAAAAAAAAAAAAAGTAATACTAATATTAGGTTAAATAAAACACCATTCATCAGGAATATAAATACGAATACCCTTCGCTAGAAATAGAATAATAGAAATAATTCAGTTACAACAATAATTGGAAACTCGAGAATTTTGTAGATACAACAGTTTACCTCTCAGGTACAGAAATTATGTTTTGATAGAAACGAAGACGTTTTTGCAGTTTTTCTTGATCTGGAAAGCGCATTTGACTCACGTTGGAGTAATAAAATTCGAGTCGCATTACGATCATGGGTATTTTCGGGGAACATTCTATTTTTTTTACAAAACTTTCTGAGAAATAGGAATTTTAAAGTTCGTGCTGGGTCAGTATTATCAGTTAATTTTGAGTTATTAAATGGTGTGTATATAAATGGATTAATTAATAGAAATTAATATAAAATTAATATAAATGGAGTATATAAATGGTGGTCCGTAAGGAGTCCTAAGCCCAACACTTTTTAATATTGCTATCAATGGTATAAGAAAATACACCCCTTGTTTTAATTGATTTCAGCTCTACCGATGTAAATTTTGGACAATCCGTGATACAGAATATACTTGATAGCCTTGAAAAATGGGGAATGAGTTGCGGTTTTAAGTTTAGCTTTTCCAAATCAACCGCAGTCCACTTTTGCCGACTTCGAAAGTGCCCACAAACATTCTCTGTTCTCTGAACTTAGCTAAACTCGATTCAATTCGGTACCTGGGAATGACCTTGGACTCAAGATTATCCTGGAAGTTACACATCAATACTCTGTTGTCCAAGCTATCAAAAAAAGTTAATGTTCTGAAGATTCTTTCCAGTTCTACTTTCGGTTGCGATAGAACTTCCCTGTTGAGGTTGTACAGATGTTTGATAATGCCGGTGATTGACTATGGTTGCGACGTCTATGGGGATGCCTCCAAGAAAACACTGAGCAGGCTAGACCCAGTACACCATGCTATGATCCGCAGGCCAGCTGGAGCGTTTAGGACCAGCCCGACAGCAGCCTGCTGTGGGAGGCTGGAGAGTGGTCACTAGAAATACGCAGGAACTAACTACCTCTTGCTAAAGTTCATAGGCCGTCTAAAAACCTCTGCGGACTTTTTTGATTTCGCACGGTTTAAATTGCCTACACGCCTCTACATCTCACCCCAAATATCCCATTCGTTACTAAATTTATACAGATGGTCGACGAACCCTCGGCGATTTCCTCCTTGGACGGTCAGTAATGCAATTGTTTATTTCTCCTTAAAGAAAATAATAAGATCATCTTACCCCCTTGAAGTTCATTTCATTTCATCAAGTTCAGAGTTTTCTAAATCATTTGACCAAATATAAAGATTTCATCCCTATTTATACCGACGGGTCAAAACAATTGGGAAATGTTGGTTGTTCCGTAGTCCTTCCCACGGAGACAATCCTGTAGTCTTCCATTCATCTTTTCCGTATTCTCCTCCGAACTATTTTCCATACACCTATCCCTAATCTTAATTACAAGTAATGACTTCAACAGCAATAATTATCTAATTATCAGCAATTCTATTCAGCTCTAAAATCAATACAAAAGTTTCAGTTCCAGAATAACCCCATAATAATAAACCTCTATAATCCATAACATTTTCCCAACGTTACAATTGCGCTATACGACTTCTAAACAGCTATCTTCAATCAATATAAAGAAGCCTGGGACCAGTTTTGGTTCAGCTCCTCAGAGATAGCCATCCTCTACCAGAAATATACGGAAGCCGGCGAGAGCAGACTATAACTCGCCTGAGGATTGGGCACACCAGGCTAACCCACGGGCATCTCTTAGAAAATATACCTCCACTAACATGCCCAAGATGCATTACAAATTTAACAGTGGAACACATCTTAGAAGATTGCCCAGGACTGGAAGCAGCGAGGAATGCACACCACCTCGAGGGATATGATGAAGCTTTAAGACCAGAATGTTCAAAAAACTTATTTAAATTTCTTAAAGAAATCAATGATTACAGATATGTATAAAATTACCAATTACAAGTTTTTAATGTATTCCCTATGTAATTATAATTTGAATATAATTTGGTGCCTCTAGCCCTTGTTTTTGTACACGGTACCTGAAATGTAATTAAATGAATAAATAAACATGGATGTTTTGACACAAACAAAAATGTTCATAACACCAATGTTTAAACAAAAACGTTTTTTAATCAGAGTTGGGCATAATCCAATTACAATTTGGATTACATTGTATTTGAATTACTGTAATTGAATTAAAATCGCACATGAATTAAAATAATTGAATTATAACATCAATTACGAATTACTTTGTAATCCCTGAAGTAATTGAATTATAATTGGATTATTCAAATAAAATTAAAACTAATACTATCACCTAATATAAATAGGTAGGCTAAAAAACGAAAATGAGTGTGACGAATTTTCCGAATTTCACTCGCTTTTCCGCTTATACGTCGTGAACGGGTGAATGGATTCTCACGGTTTAAACGATTTTCCGACTATTTAGATTTAGGCTAATAGGAAAATGATTCTGACACATTTTCCGACTTTTCATTCGGTTTTCCGCTTATATATCGTGAACGGGTTAATGGGTTTTCACAGTTCAAACGATTTTCCGACTATTTAGATGTAGGCAAAAATGAAAATGAGCGTGACAATAATCCGAATTTCACTCGCTTTTCCGCTTATACGTCGTGAACGGGTGAATGGATTCTAACGATTTAAACGATTTTCCGATTATTTAGATGTGGGCTAATAGGAAAATGATACTGACATATTTTCCGACTTTTCATTCGCTTTTCCGCTTATATATCGTGAACGGGTTAATAGGTTTTCACAGTTCAAACGATTTTCTGACTATTTAGATGTAGGCTAATAGGAAAATGATACTGACACATTTTCCGAATTTCACTCGCTTTTCCGCTTATACGTCGTGAACGGGTGAATGGATTCTAACGATTTAAACGATTTTCCTATTATTTAGATGTAGGCTAATAGGAAAATAATACTGAGACATTTTCCGACTATTAAGATGTAGGCAAATAGGAAAATGATACTGACTTATTTTCCGACTTTTCATTCGCTTTTCCGCTTATATATCGTGAACGGGTTAATAGGTTTTCACAGTTTAAACGATTTTCCGGCTATTTAGATGTAGGCTAAAATGAAAATGAGTGTGACAATAATCCGAATTTTACTCGCTTTTCCGCTTATACGTCGTGAACGGGTGAATGGATTCTAACGATTTAAACGATTTTCCGATTATTTAGATGTAGGCTAATAGGAAAATGATACTGACATATTTTCCGACTTTTCATTCGCTTTTCCGCTTATATATCGTGAACGGGTGAATGGATTTTAACGATTTAAACGATTTTCCGATTATTTAGATGTAGGCTAATAGGAAAATGATACTGACATATTTTCCGACTTTTCATTCGGTTTTCCGCATATATCTCGTGAACGGGTGAATACATTTTCACGGTTCAAACGATTTTCCGACTATTTAAATGTAGGCTAATAGGAAAATGATACTGACACATTTTCCGACTTTTCATTCGGTTTTTCATCTGCTTTTTCGCTAATATTTTGTTTTTATTTGCTCTCTAAAGTACACTAATTTTTTTAATTGTGTGATAAACGTTTTACGATTCGTTTTAAGTTTCCCTTCTAATTGATCAATTTTGATGAAATTTTTACTGTCACATCGCGGGCATACATGAAATATCCAGTTTAATTAAAATTATTAGAGCCGTTTTTGAGAAAATCCAAAGAAACGTAAAACTTGGACAAAATTCATTAAGTAAAGTACCCCCTCCGTTTAGTCTATTTTGATGAAATTTTTGCTGTCACATCGCGGTCACGTACATACACCAAATACACAATTTTAGTTTCGTACGGTATATAGTTTCTGAGCTAGTCTGTTCAAAAACGCACACGTCCTCATCGATCGACTATAAGTAGTGAAAAAAATAAATAAATAATATTAATAAAAAGATTTGGTATGTAAGAATTTACTTTAAAGCTAAGCCGCTGACTCTGCGCGTCATCAAAAAAAGTGTCAAAGTAGCCCCATACGATTTATCATGTAGAAACCTCTGGTAAACGATACCCAATACGACTTTTTTGGTCGGCGCAGTGCGACGCCAGCGCTGAAACGCTGCGTATTTAGACCATCGTCAAAAACTTTACAGCGAATCCACGGTGTCCAAGAAATATTCGTTCTAAATTTCAAGCCGATATATTCAAAATTGAGGCCTGTATCGCCCGACAAAGACGGACAGTCAGACATACATACAAACAGAGGGACAAATGCAGGTCGCGTGAAAGGGTAGTAAACTTTTATCCCAATCAGAAAAGTTTTTTGTGAGTGAGAAACTGTCACAGTCCTACTAGCAGCGCTACTGAAATTTCGTCAAAATGTGTATGGCCAACCGCAAACACGTGTGCAATATTTTTTCGAAATCGAACAACAGGAAATACCAAGCCAGGTAAGATTTTTTCCCACCCAGTACATAATTAGATATTACGTTATTTTTTATATTTTATATTATAATTCGAACATAGGAACAAATAACGTAATCCCAGCTCTCTATAATTGGATTACAACAGATGATCGAAATAAAAATTCTTAATTGGATTATGCTGTAATTGAGTTATAATTGAATTATAATTGGATTACAATTAAAAAATTTTAATCTTATTTCTAAAAAATAATTCAATTACAATTTAATCGTAATTCAAATGTGTTGAATTACAATTACATTGTAATCGTAATCATAATTCTAATTCAATTGCATTTTTGCCCAACTGTGTTTTTAATCAATGTTTTAACTAAAAAAAAATATATGTTTTTAATATCGATGTTTTGACGAAAACAGAGATATTTTTAATATCTCTGTTCTACTTACCCTTTCTTGTTCTTTGTATGACTATCTTTGGGTCCTTAATTATCTTTAGGGTATAGAGGGGTTAATCTTTAATAAATGAATATCAAAATAAAAACCAACAGTGTCGAATACATCGATGTTTTATACTTTAATTACGAAAAACAACATTTTTTACACTTAAACATTGATTTTAATACGTTTGGGCACTTATATGTTAATGTTTAAAGAATGTATATATTTAAATAAATCGATGTAAAAAAAACATCGATGCTCTTGAGCATAGATGATCTGTGGTCGATGTTTATTCGACATCGATATTTTGATTGTAAAAAAGTCATACACATTGTTTTTTTATGTATATTGTTTAAAAGTAAAAGAACTCTTTTCGTACAACTTTCTACAATATTATGTTATCGAGAACGGTCTTCTTAAAAATATATATAAATTTTTAATTTCAGTTGGGGAGGGCGCACTAATATTGAAAATGGTGACCTTTTCAGATTTTTTTTCATACTGGGGTTAATATTATGTTTTGGGAAAAAAAAATCATTTTGTGTTCTAGTGGTAGGGGGGGGGGGGGCGCTCCAATTGTAATATATTTAGATAGGCCTTAAAAATTGATGTCAATAATCTTCATTCAACACAAAGTTGTTATATTTTATTTCTGAATGTAACTAGTGCTTAGATTATATTTTATTTCAAGGATTTAAGAAGTATATAAGAATATTTTTCAGGTTTAATTACGTACTTAAAAAATATTTAATAACAATGTAGGTAGTTTAATAGCCCATAGATTTGATTGAATATGAAATCTAATGTTTCAATCAATTGAACTAACCTTCTCATCAAAACGAGTTGAAGCTTAATAGGTTTAACGACTTTTTATTTAACTTCTGTTACTGTTTAATAGTTGTTAGTTTTTATTAGAATATAAATTGTAATCACCTCATCAATGTTAATATATATAAGAGTGTTGTTGTTTTCATTACAATGAAGTATGTTTTTTCATATTAATGTAATTAATCCTTAGTTTTGTTTGACTGTTAATGTAATGTATTGTTTTAATTAATTATGGTAACTTATTTAATAATATTTTTGAACAATTCAATGCAGAGATTTAAATCATTAACTTTACTTTAAAATACTAGGAGGAAATTAACTGTAACCTATTATGATTTAAAACCTGCTAAATCAAAGGAGTGGCTACTATGAGGCGCTACATTGGTAGAACGTAAAAAACGTAATTTTTAAAGATTGTTTGTTTATATTTAATCATCTATATGAATTTTAGTCTCTATTGGAGCAGAGCGGTTGCTCTCCGTGGGATAAATTAGAGATAGCGCCTGATATCTTCCTCGACTAGTTCAACCTTGAATTGGGGGGCGCACTAATATTGAAGATGGTAACCTTCACAAGTTTCTTTCTCACGTTTGTCTAATATTAATTTATCAAGTGCGGTGTTCATTAAAGAAAATTTTAATTTTTTTATTTCTGTGGAGGAGGCGCAGTAATGTTAAAATGGAACCATTTTCGGATTTTTTTTCAGGCGGTGGTCTAACTTTGTTATTGAGAACGGTGTTTTTGAAAAAAAAAATGTATAAATTTTGAATTTTCGTGGGAGGCACAGTAGTATTAAAAATGGTCCCATGATCGGATTTTTTTCGCAATGGGGTCTAACATTATGTTTTCAAGAAGGGTGTTTTTAAAGAAAATATCAATTCTTAATTTTAGTTTGGGGGCTCACAGATGTTGAATACAGTGGCACCTTTTTCGGACTTTTTTACTTTCACTTACCTATATATGAAATATATAGTAAGTGGAAGTATTGCGATCGTGAAAATTTTCGAATTCCGGTTTTCAACGGAAATACACGTTTTGGGGTCCCCTGAGTCGAAATGACCGAGTCCCGCGAAATGGTCTGTGTGTGTGTGTGTCTGTGTGTGTGTGGGTGTGTGTGTGTGTGTGTATGTGAACAGACTAGCTCAAAAACTATAAACCGTGCGATCCTGAAATTGGGTATTTAGTGTAGGTATATGCCCGCGATGTGACAGCATAAATTTCATCAAAATTACTTAAAGGGAGGGGGTACTTTACTTAATAACTTTTTACGTTTTTTTCGATTTTCTCAAAAATGGCTCTAACGATTTTGATTAAACTGAGTATTTCATCTATTTATATGCCGGAGATATGACTGTAAAAATTTCTTCAAAATTGATTAACCGGAGGGGGGACTTTACTCAATACATTTTGTAACATTTTCACGTGTTTTTTTTATTTACTCTAAATCGGCTCTAACGATTTTGATTAAACTTAGTATTTGATCTATTTATATGCCCGAGATATGTCTGTAAAGATTTCATCAAAATTGATCATCCGCAGGGGGCACTTTACTTAATAAATTTTGTATCATTTTTACGTGCTTTTTTTATTTACTCAAAAACGGCTTTCACGATTGTGACCAAACTGGGTATTTGATGTATGTATATGCCAAATATGTGATAGCCAACATTTCATCAAAATTGATCAACCGAAGGGGGGACTTTACTTAATAAATGTTGTATCATTTTCACGGGGTTTTTTATTTACTCAAAAACGGCTTTAACGATTAATAAAAATAAGATATGAATGTAGAAAAATGTGTGATTTTGGGAAATGATATTTAACAAAACACCTCAATTTCTTATCTAAGTAAGTTGGTAAGTGAAAGTTGCGTGTTGCGCGCACGCACCAGATTTTTTTTACATCGTGGTTAGTTATATATAATGGTATCGAGCATGGTATTCTAGAAAAAAAAAAATCATTTCGGGTCTTAGTGGCGAGGGGGCAAAAATAATGAACAGTTTTTTAAAACCGCCGTGTTCGTTAACATAATATTAGACACCCGTATAAAAGAAATCCAAAAATCTAACTTCAACAATATTATAGCGCTGGCCTCACTCGAGCTTTGAAATAAATATAATTCTTAAATACGTGGTCATAAGATAATAAGCTTAGGTGAGGTATTAGACCGGGTGAACATGAATTGAAAAAGGTTGAAATTGAAATGGAAAATATTTCATTTCACTTGGAAAAGGTTGAATTTGACTGGGAAAAACTATATAAAAATAAATTCGATTCGACTGTAAAATGTGCTGCAATATGTGTCCATAATAATAATTTAATAGTGTAAATATGCAACGGTAAGGATTTTAATTAATTAATTATAATACGATTTATATTCATTTTAATCAACTTTTTGAAAGTTACTATAAATTCTAAAAACATAAATTCTTAATAATAAATTAATTGTTATTAAAGTAAAAATTAATTGATGTTTTTTGGATTAACGAGATATTCGAATACATACCGATATCTTTTAACTATGTTGATAACAAATGTGAATTGAAATATTTTCATATAACATATTTTCAGTTAACTGCTATTCAATCTGAATACCTAAGGTAATAAATAGCTTTTCATTCAGACAAAACCATTTTGAAATTAAAATTATTGGAGCAAAAATATCCTACAGATTAGATGTTAAGATATAAACTATCTACTTTAATTTACTTACTTTAATTATTTCAAATGAAAAAGAAAGAATATTAATTCCAAGCTAGGAAAGCAGGTTAATTGTGAATTAAAATGTCGAAAATCTATGAAATATTATTATAAGTTTTACCTGCATTCTCCAGGCTTCCTGCAGTAACCCCTCTCTCTGTGGCAGTTGGCGGCACAAACAGCTGAAAAAAGAAACCTACGTCAGATCTGATACCCCCACCAAATCTACAAGGTTTCTAGTGAAAGAACTTGAAATGAAAGTTCTAAATTTTCTAGGTTCTAGAATTAAATTTAATGAAAAATAAATTGATATATATACATATATTAAATATTAACTTATATATTAACTTTGGGATTAATATTAATGATGAGACAAAGTTTTAATTATGCTCTTAAGCCTATTAACTGTATTACTATACTATTAATGTTCTAAAAATCTGGTCCGAGGCTCGAAACCCACAGAGCAACCTACTCAGAGCAGAAATCGACGGGTTTTTATTGTTTAAGCGTTATTTAGAAGCTTCAAAGAAAACACCTTTTTTTTTCAGAGGTAGAACGGCTTTTTGTTTATCCTCTATAAGGCTTGGAGTAAAGAACTCGAAAGTCATCAGCAGTTTTCGATCTATCTTTTACTATTTCTTTTAAGTGGACACAAAAATCAATCCGATTGGCCTCAACTAGCTTGTTATACGTACAGTGGTAAGAAAAAGCCTGCTTTCTGAAAAAAAAAAAAAAAAAAAAAAAAAAACTACTCATTTGACCAAAAAGGTTCAATGTACATTCATGGGGCAGTGAATTGAATTTAACCAAAAATACCCGATTGAATTTATAAAGAGCATTGGAGATATTTTAATCTTTATATTAGTATGGCATTCATAAATGGTTATGTTATTATTCCGAATAATTTGTTCTTCAAATATATAGTAAAAAATATATATTATGATCGCGAAAAATTTCTACTTTTTGGGGTACCCTGAGTATAAATATCCAAGTCCCGCGAAATAGTCTCTGTGTGTGTGTGTGTGTGTGTGTGTGTGTGTGTGTGTGTGTGTGTGTGTGTGTGTGTGTGTGAACAATCTAGCTCAAAAACTATAAACTACAATAAAACCAACCGAAATTGACTATTTAGTACAGGATATAAATATACATACAGGAAAAAATATAAATACAGGACAATAAAAGCAAAGGATAAGGATTATAAAAATATAAATACAGAATTGACCTCAATGTGACACCAAAAATTTGTGTCCGGTTTAATTTATATAAAAATTGATTAAACGGAGGGTGTACTTTATTTAATAAATGTCTCATTTATTTTTTCTCAAAAACGACTATACTCTATATAAGTTAAAGTTTAACCTTTAGTTTTTATATTACATATATCAATGTTTTAAAGCAATAAAAACTTTTTTAAGCTAAAACTTTTATTTTACAGTTTTGAAAAATATTTACCACTAAGAGATTGATAAGAGCTTTTTGAAACAGTCAAAGTTGAACTTATCAGTAAAAATTTATAACTGTTTCAATCCCTGGTTTTCTTTGTTTGGCAATTTATCGGAATCTCAGCTGTCTTGCAACGTGTGTGTTACTGTATCTGCATGATAAGCAATATATTATTGATAAAATAATAAAACAGCATAAATATTGATTATTTATTATTTTTAAAATTCTGATAGAAAATTTATGGATAGTTGTTGGTTCCATATTTTTTCTCCTTCTTCTTTTTTTTTCTTTCGTTTGTTGCAAGATAGTTAGGTCAGCTTAACGATCTGTGTCCAAATCATCTGAAGAGCAATCAGTACATTTTATGTACATAAGAAAAGGCTATACAAATTTTCCAACATTGTTTGAGAAAAATTTACCACAAATAATTAATTTGATTCCATTATTAGAACACGGAAGATTTTTTTCTTTTGAGGAATAAACCGGTTCGCCCTTGGTTAGTCCTTGATGTTGATATTTTGGCAAGATACCTCCTGTTTATAAAATCCAAATTAATTTCAAAGGTCTCCATTGTTTTTTTGTTTTCTGTTTTCTTTTCCTAAATTGATAGAAAATGAAAAAAAAAAAAAAGAAAAACCAAGGCTGATTTTAGAAAAGAATTTCACTAATTCCGTTGTAGTTTTGAATTTGATTTTTTCTAAATAATAGTATGATATATTTTTGTTGTCTTCAATATAAATTTATTTAAAATACCTACCATTACCAACTTGGCGCAATTATTATTTTAAGCTTTGAATATTAAGTAACAAGAAATATTTTATTCAAATATCTGTTTCACATAATTATTTTTAGTGAATTCTAATTGTAAATAAATTATTTAGCAGATAAATTCTATCTTATGTATTATTTCTAAAAGTTTGTTTTTGTATTTGTATTATTTGTAAAAGTTGTTTTATGTCGGTATGCCATAACTTTCTTGATGCTTGATCTTATTAGTAATTGAGGTATTTTTCCACTCCAGTGTCGGAAAATAGTCAGATATCCCAGAAAACACCGGGATAAGATCAAGAAAGAAAACATGAGAACAATACCTATTTGTGCAAAAAAAAAAAAAATAATAATAATAATCAAATATCGATTTGCTGTCAATGAAGTAAATGTGAAAATGTAGGTAAGGTCTCTGAATTTCCTTGAAAGTGAAAAAAAAAAATACTGGAAATCTTTTTAAAAAAGTGAATGAATCCTTAGTCCTTGGCCCTTGATTGTGGCAGAATGTATTATTTCTTCAAAAAAAAAAAAAAAAAGATTTAAATTGTTATGCATCTTTTGAACTCAAAAACCCACTAATATTATTATAACATTTTAAAGGTAATTAAATGCTCTTTCCAGTAATACAGGGTTGTGTGATATTTTTTGGGGATAAAATTTAGTCACCTTAATTTGTATGCGCAACTATCAAATTATATTCCATTGTATTGGATGTAAATATAAATAGAACTCTTATAACTCAATAACCCACTCATATTATTTCATGGTTGGAGAAAGATGTAAGCTATACATAAATGTATGTAGAACACTATGTTTAATTAATTTCATTAGATTTAAAAAGTAATAAAACTCATGGAACTAAAAATCCCGCAAATATTAATATATCATTTTAAAGCTACTTTGATAAATGCTCTTTCCATTAACACATATGTGTATAAGGATATTTTTTGATATATTTTAGCTATGCTAATTTTTATGAGCAGCTTAAAATTTAATTTCGTTGTATTATTTTATCACTAGATAGAGAATTTCCTCTTCTTTCTATTGATATACAGTTGATTAGGATGGTTGGAAAGATTTTTGCTCGAGGCATTTTTCAATGACCGTTTTATTACTTGGAAAAAATAGTAAAGTATGTAAGTTTAAGATTTTTTTACACTGAATAAAAATTATTTCTCTAATATTTATGGCACTATTTCATTCTGTATAAAATTTAGAATAAGTGAATAAATTTTAAAGTCCAGCTCAATCAATACCCATTCTAATGAGGAAAGTCCTAATACTTTTGAACTCAAGTCGTCATTGGAATTCAAATATGTCAAAAGTTCAAATGACTATAATTCTGAAACTACTTTTGGGAATTGGGTAAAGCTGGGCATTTTTAATTATCCGTGTATGAACTTAATATGAACAAATTTTTATCAAAATCTAAGGGGGAGGGTAAAGTATTGAAATTCGGCTGGATGATTTGACGTAGAATGGCTCAAAGATATTTATAAATACACCTGGACATCACTGGATCCACAAACACAAAATCAAATTGGTCACGTCTTGGTACAGCATAGGTGGCAAAATAGTATAATTAATGTTATGTCCTCTCGTGGGGCAGAATGCCGGTCAGATCACGAATGATTAGTCGCTCAAGTTCGGCAGAAATTTAGCGAACTTAATAACTGTTTTAATCTAATATTTTTTTTAATCTGGAAAAAATAAAATTCCCATTACAAAGCAAGTTGAAATTGAATTGGAGAATAGATTTGATGTATTAGAACCCTCGATCGAGAATGATGAAGACATCGATAAATTATGGGTAAAGATTAGGGACAGTAATTTGTGTCTTGAGAAAAGGGGAAAATAATAAGAATAAATCTTAGTTCGACTGTTTAAACTCGTGTGACAAAAGAAATGCCGCTAAACTGAGTTTTTAATAATCCTAGTGAAGACAATCATGCCTACTTCCAGGCATAAGGAACGAAACGACTAAATTGCTTAAAAATGAGACTAAAAAAAGATACAACAAGATACATCTACCATCTCAAAAACATAATAATAAAAACAGAAAATACAAATAATAGAATCGAAAATAATGTTAGAGATATGTACAAAAGCATCACGTAAACGTTTAGGTCCAGTTACCACATGGAATTAGAGTTAAAATGAATATCATATCGGATCCAATATACATAGTAAGTTCAAAGACCACTAATTGTATTTTGAATGCAGAAAATATTCGACTACCATCACTTTTGGAGTACCAAAGTGCTGAACCTTTATTAGAAGAACCGAATATAAGAGAAGTTGAAATAGCTATCGGAAAGTTAAAATCTTATAAAGCAGCAGGGACCGATAATATTTCTAATGTACCTAGAGAACTAATCAAAGCTTGTGTGGAAGGTGGGATTTTTCTAAAATAAATCTTACAATTAAAAATATCTGGGAGAATGGGAAAATGCCTGAAGAGTGGAAAGAGTCTATATAACGGATAAAGGTAACAAAACTGTCATTATGGACCGCGCAGATTACAATGATAAAGTTAACACTCTTCTCTCTGACACGAACACTTATCGCCCCAGTAAACGTGACCCAACACCTTCTCCCACTACAAAATTCAACCAACATCTCAAACATCTCCTTGATACAAAACAAATAAATACCCCTACTTACAGATACCTTATCTCTTATAATTCTACTGCTCCCCGTTGTTACGGTCTACCAAAAATCCATAAACCCGGTAATCCCATCCGTCCCATCATTTCAAATATCAATTCTCCCTCCACTAAGCTCAGCAAATTCCTTCTCCCTCCATTACAATCCCTTAGCCATAACAATCCATACGACGTAAAAAATTCCTTCCATCTCTTGGAACAATTAAAAACCATCAATATTCCCGATAATTTTATCTTAGCCTCTTTCGACGCCGAGAGTCTTTTCACTAACATCCCGACGGATCGTGCCCTCCAAATCGTTGAAGAAAAATGGAACTTGTTAGAATCCCATAGTAAACTCAATAAATCTGCCTACATTGACTCCCTTGCTTTATGCTGTAATTCTGGATATTTTTGTTTTCAAAATCATCCTCAGTCGGGGCCAAATCCTAATAACTATCGTGGGGTCTCACTACTTCTGTTAAGCCTGTTATAAAATAATTACGTTTATCCTGACAAGTCAAATCACTGAATTTGCCGAGAAAATCATCGGAGACTATCAATGTGGTTTCAGACGGAACCGTTGAACCGTAGACCAAATATTCTCTCTCCGATAAATATTAGAGAAAAAATTACAATATAACGGTATCGTACATCAGCTATATATCGACTTTAAAAAGGCTTATGATTCTACCGTAATAAGCATACCTCGGGACTTCACAGAGGAATGAATTTAGATCTTTTCTAAGTGTTTTTACGGTACACATATAATATAATTTAGAAAAATTCTTATGGGAACAATTTTACAACTAGCCTCTCTTTAGAAAAATATCTTTCTTTCGTGTCCTTAGGTGATCCAAATCGATATAAACTTTCTAGGACACCAAAGTGGGCTCTTTAGTGAGAATTTAAGTATTGATGTAATTAGGGCAAACTTAACTCATTATAATTCTAGAAAATAAATGTTATATAATTGTTTGTGAACAACTCACGTGTTTGACACAGTATTCCGCTCCACCCTTCGTGGCATTTGCACTCAAGCGGTTTGGTGCAGTACCCGTGTTGGCAGCCAGGCAGAACTTGGCACTCCTTACAGGTCACTCCTGACCAACCAAGACGGCATCTACAACATGAAATGATTAATGTTTACTTCTCATAGGTTTCGCTGTTAAGTATTAATATCGAAAAATATTATCAACTGTCACAGTATACACTAAAATCATGCACCCAGGGAAGCGAGTGTGGATAGTCTCCCCTGGAAAATATTGGACCCGCGGCAAGGGATCTCTTTCGAGGGGGGACATGCGTCACACTGTTCGGGGCCTCAAATATATGTAACTCTGTCATTTGGAGGAAGGGTGATGGAGCGTTGAGTGTCAAGGATATCAGACGGTCCAGGAGCTGAAGCCGAAAAAATATTTCAAAATAAGATTTGAAGAATAGTTCTGATCGTATAGGCTGACAGTATTCATCTCATAGACCTCAAATATGCTCTTCTGCCACTACAGATCGATGCCTTGAAATTATCAAAATCAAGCAACCAGCTCTGCAGAGATTTAGAAAAATATATACATCACGGAGAAAAATGTTGTCTCATTTAAATAGTGGAGCATACGATTTCGATTAAGTTATTTAAAGTCACAATTGTCACATTATATTAACTATAATGTGACAATGAAATCAAAGACAATGTAACAAGCCATAAAATACATTAGACAAAAGTATTTTTATACTGTTAAAAAAAGAAGTTGACAAATGGCTTGTATGGAAATGTAGCAACTAAAGATAAGATAACCCCAGAGGATGAGCCACAAGCTCGAAACGTCGGGAAGAAAATAATAAAAAACATTAAACACGGAAGAGCTCCTTCATTAAAGAAAATCCTACAAAGAAAACTTATGTATAGTTTATCTAAAATTAACCAATACAAAAAAAAAATGTGATTTTTAACCTAAAGTAAACTAAAATAGATAAACAAATGTAACTAAGTTGTTTTATGTTTTCTAAAGAAGTGTTCTATTTAAACAAAATCAAAATATAAATTTAGTGTCTTCAAATTACAAAAAATAAACCTTTTGCTGTAGACCGATGTTTAAATGGAAGTCGCCAGGGCGATGAATGAAGGCCGGGCCCGGTGGTAGGGTTGGCTCTCTGGTGTTCCAATAAAAATATTGCTAAGATGCATTAAAGTTTACTTTGTGCACTATTGAAGATAACACTTAATCCTAACACTCGAGACTGGAGAGCACGTGGCGTCAGCTGTTTTATAACTAACTAATTAACACCACCTGGTGTTATAAACAATGCGCTTATTTACATTCTATTGTTAAATAAACATAATTGAAATTAAACTTATTTTAAATAAAATATAACTACTTTATGTTGAAATAAATTTAAATTATATTCTAAAAAATAAAAATAAAATAAACTTTTATTCGGGCTTTAACAAGGGGTAAAAAACTATCCTAATTTCATCAATAGTCGAGTTTCTTTACTGCTTGTTTGTTTTTTACTGTTTTTTGCTGCTTTTTGTCAATATATCGTGAAGGTAAATCGATGGAAGGTGTTTAACGTCCATTTATGCTACAAAGGCTAATCGGACGATGCTACAGTGGGATTCCTAAATTTTACCTATCCAGGCATTACTAGGATATG
The DNA here is from genome assembly GCA_911387785.2 of Aelia acuminata. Lineage (NCBI taxonomy): Eukaryota > Metazoa > Arthropoda > Insecta > Hemiptera > Pentatomidae > Aelia > Aelia acuminata. Next base: position 154,018,496 of record OU426978.1, on the reverse strand, counting down.
GATCTTTAACATATACCTGACATCGTACAGGCTCGGAACCTCCATTTTAGGTCCTATCCGAGGGACGGCATAGCAAAGGATTTTTTACTCCCATTAAATAATCCTAAGGTGACCGCGGCACAGTGGGACGAATGACCAATCTAGGTGGAAAAAAGTCATGATCGAAATTGATGAAACCTTTGTCCTAAGTGTAAAGGGGAGATGTTTTTAGAACAGTATTAGAAGTTCTTTTGTTTTTAGCAGGTGGATTCCGAAAGAAAAACAATGATGTAAACAGTATCTGACTCTACAGGTTAATTTTGTTGAAACTATCACTTTTTTCAATTGAAAATTGTACATCATCGTACAGATATTTTTTCATTATTATTTTTACTTTCACTTACCTATATTTTATTTATTTATTGCCATCCCTACCGTGCCTAAAAGGCAATACGGGTTGTACTTGTATTCCCTCGTGAACAGCTTTCTACAGGACAGGACAATACGACTGAGAGGATGCTTCTATGAAGTTGAAGATTGTGTAGAGCGAGGGTGTCCTCAGGGCTCTGTCCTTGGCCCCGCCCTATGGAAAATAGTGTTTGACGAGTTGCTGGGAGTACTTGCCAGCAATAACTTACCTATATATGAAATATATAGTAAGGAAAGTATTGCGATCGTGAAAAATTTCGACTTCCGTTTTTCAACGGAAATACACGTTTTGGGGTCCCCGGAGTCCAAATAACCAAGTCCCGCGAAATGGTCTGTGTGTCTGTGTTGTGTGTGTGTGTGTGTGTGTGTGTGTGTGTGTGTGTGTGTGTGTGTGTGTGTGTGTGTGTGTGTGTGTGTGTGTGTGTGTGAAAACTGAAATTGGGCATTTGGTGTATGTATATGCCCGCTATGTGACAGCAAAAATTTCATCATAATTGCTCAAAGGGAGGGGGTACTTTATTTAATAACTTTTTACCTTTTTTTCGATTTTCTCAAAAACGGCTCTAACGATTTTGATTAAACTGAGTATTTGATCTATTTATATGCCAGAGATATGACTGTAAAAATTTCATCAAAATTGATCAACCGGAGGGGGGACTTTACTTAATAAATTTTGTATCATTTTCACGTGTTTTTTTTTATTTACTCAAAAAAGGCTTTAATGATTTTGATAAAACTGGGTATTTGATGTATGTATATGCCAAAGATGCGATAGCCAACATTTCATCAAAATTGGTCAAACGGAGCGGGCACTTTATTTCATAATTTGTTTTCCAATTTTTACCTTTTTTTCGATGATCTCAAAAACGGCTTTAACGACTTTTATCAATTTCGTCATGTTAAATGAAAATTAGGTGTTCTTTAATTTCAGGTAAGCTTTATCATTATTAAAATGTTTTGAGGGGGCTTTTTTTTGGGGGGGGGGCCTTTTTTGTTTGTTTGTTTCCTATAAAGTACCTTTGTTTTTGTTTATATGGAGAAATTAACTGTCTCTCGTTACGCCTAAAAATAAAAAATGGCTAAATATTAGATATGATAAAAATAAAGAAAACATAGAGAGGAGAAAAAAATAAAAATATTAAGTCAATTCATAAAACTTGTTGAGCCCACGCATGCGGAGTACGCCTTTAATGACAGACCATTGTTCATAATTAAAGCCGTTCTGTTCATTTGAGAAGTGGCAATTAACAAAACGCATTAATTTCTAATCTAAGTAAGTTGGTAAGTGAATGTTGTGTGTTGCGCGCACGCACCAGATTTTTACTTTCACTTACCTATATATGAAATATATAGTAAGTGGAAGTATTGCGATCGTGAAAATTTTCGACTTCCGGTTTTCAACGGAAATACACGTTTTGGGACTCCCTGAGTCGAAATAACCAAGTCCCGCGAAATGGTCTGTGTGTGTGTCTGTGTGTGTGTGTGTGTGTGTGTGTGTGTATGTGAACAGACTAGCTCAAAAACTATAAACCGTGGGAACCTGAAATTTGGTATTTAGTTTAGGTATATGCCCGCGATGTGACAGCAAAAATTTCATTAAAATTGCTCAACGGGAGGGGGTACTTTATTTAATAACTTTTTACGTTTTTTTCGATTTTCTCAAAAACGGCTCTAACGATTTTGATTAAACTGAGTATTTGATCTATTTATATGCCCCAAATATGACTGTAAAAATTTCATCAAAATTGATTAACCGGAGGGGGGACTTTACTTTATAAATTTTGTATTATTTTCACGTGTTTTTTTTATTTACTCAAAAACGGTTTTAACGATTTTGATCAAACTTGGTATTTGATGTATTTATATGCCCGAGATATGACTGTAAAAATTTCATCAAAATTGATTAACCGGAGGGGGGACTTTACTTAATAAATTTTGTATCATTTTCACGTGTTTTTTTTATTTACTCAAAAACGGTTTTAACGATTTTGATCAAACTTGGTATTTGATGTATTTAATTAGCAAAACACGTCAATTTCTAATCTAAGTAAGTTGGTAAGTGAAAGTTGTGTGTTGCCCGCACGCACCAGATTTTTTAATTAGTGAATAGAGACCGCCGTCATACAAGTGAGCTATTCTCCAAACCATTTTCCAATATTTTGACCCATTTTATAATTTTTTTACTTTCACTTACCTATATATGAAATATATAGTAAGTGGAAGTATTGCGATCGTGAAAAATTTCGACTACCGGTTTTCAACGGAAATACACGTTTTGGGGTCCCCTGAGTCCAATTAACCAAGTCCCGCGAAATGGTCTGTGTGTGTGTGTGTGTGTCTGTGTATGTGTGTGTGTGTGTGTGTGTGAACAGACTAGCTCAAAAACTATATACCGTGCGAACCTGAAATTGGGTATTTAGTGTATGTATATACCCGCGATGTGACAGCAAAAATTTCATCAAAATTGCTCAAAGGGAGGGGGTACTTTATTTAATAACTTTTTAAGTATTTTTCGATTTTCTCAAAAACGGCTCTAACGATTTTGATTAAACTGAGTATTTGATCCATTTATATGCCCGAGATAGGACTGTAAAAATTTCATTAAAATTGATCAACCGGAGGGGGTACTTTACTTAATAAATTGTATCCCACTTTTATGTGTTTTTTTTTCATTTACCCAAAAACGGCTTTAATGATTTCTATCAAACTTGGTATTTAGTATATGTATGTGCTCACGATGTGACAGTAAAAATTTCATCAAAATTGATCAATTAGAGGGGCACTTTACTGAATACATGTTGTCTCATTTTCACGTGTTTTTTTATTTACTCAAAAACGGTTTTCACGATTTTGATCAAACTGAGTATTTGATGTATTAATATGTCTGAGATATGGCTGTAAAAATTTCATCAACATAGATCAAATGGAGGGGGTACTTTACTTAATAAATTTTGTATCAATTTCACATGTGTTTTCAATTACTCATAAAAGGAAAAATAAGAAATGAATGTGGAAAGATTTGTGACTTTGTGAAGTGGCAATTAACAAAACACGTCAATTTCTAATCTAAATAAGTTGGTAAGTGAAAGTTGTGTGTTGCGCGCACGCACCAGATTTTTTTAATATGTTTTAATGTAAGGCATTTTTAATCTTCAAAGATCTATTACTAAAAAGTACCCCAAAGTACCTCTGCGAAATTAATGTTAGAGGTTTCTTAGGTGTTATATTAAATAAATATGAAAAAATTATCTGCCTTCATTTGCTAATTAACTTTCCAGGAAAAGAAATTTCAATTCCACGAAGGGAGCTATTTAATATTTGGCGAAATTCCAAAGGTATGGATTTCATCCTTTCCATACCATTTTAATGTATTACAGCAGTTCAAATTAGATAATATTCTTCCATCGTCTTCAGCTGCGTTGAAGGGTCATCTAAAATTAGCAGTTGCAAAAATTAAAACGAAATGGCAAAAGGCTGGAAGATATTTAGACATATTTTTCACGAAAAACAATGACTGGCTTGACAACATTTTATCATTTGAGTGCTTGTGTGAAGAAACTGAGTCACAACATGTATCAGCCAATGTTGTTCGCCCTTCTAAAAGATTTGAGGACTGCTGTCCCCGAGGAAAATTCAATAAAGTTAAAGATATAATTGAGTCTCGGAGTACAGATGAATTAGCGTTCGCAGCAGAGGTATCAGTTAGGAAGTCAGGAAAGCGGGATGCTGCAAATTTTATCAGAGAAATTGCTCAATCTCCTCCCGAGATTGAAACTCAAATAAAAAAAATCTGGTGCGTGCGCGCAACACACAACTTTCACTTACCAACTTACTTAGATAAGAAATTGACGTGTTTTGTTAGATATCATTTCCCAAAATCACACATTTTTCTACATTCATATCTTATTTTTATTAATCGTTAAAGCCGCTTTTGAGTAAATAAAAAACCCCGTGAAAATGATACAAAATTTATTAAGTAAAGTCCCCCCTTCGGTTGATCAATTTTGATGAAATGTTGGCTATCACATATTTGGCATATACATACATCAAATACCCAGTTTGGTCACAATCGTGAAAGCCGTTTTTGAGTAAATAAAAAAAACACGTAAAAATGATACAAAATTTATTAAGTAAAGTGCCCCCTGCGGTTGATCAATTTTGATGAAATTTTTACAGACATATCTCGGGCATATAAGTAGATCAAATACTAAGTTTAATCAAAATCGTTAGAGCCGTTTTTGAGAAAATCAAAAAAACACGTGAAAATGTTACAAAATTTATTAAGTAAAGTCCCCCCTCCGGTCAATCAATTTTGATGAAATTTTTACAGTCATATCTCGGGCATATAAATACATTAAATACCCAGTTTGATCAAAATCGTTAAAGCCGATTTAGAGTAAATAAAAAAAACACGTGAAAATGTTACAAAATTTATTAAGTAAAGTCCCTCCTCCGGTTAATCAATTTTGATGAAATTTTTACAGTCATATTTCGGGCATATAAATAGATGAAATACTGAGTTTAATCAAAATCGTTAGAGCCGTTTTTGAGAAAATCGAAAAAAAACCTAAAAAGTTATTAAATAAAGTACCCCCTCCCTTTGAGCAATTTTGATGAAATTTTCGCTGTCACATTGCGGGCATATACTTACACTAAATACCCAATTTCAGGCTCGCACGGTTTATAGTTCTTGAGCTAGTCTGTTCACATACACACACACACACACACACACACACACACACACACACACACACACACACACACACACACACACACACACACACACACACACACACAGACCATTTCGCGGGACTTGGTCATTTCGACTCAGGGGACCCCAAAACGTGTATTTCCGTTGAAAACCGGAAGTCGAAATTTTTCACGATCGCAATACTTCCACTTACTATATATTACATATATAGGTAAGTGAAAGTAAAAAATAGATTAGATACTAATACTAAACGATCTTGTTCAAACGAGAAGGCCCTTGCTTTCATAATAGATTGCAAATTGACCACGAACACATATAATTTAATTAGGAAGCTAGCTAGCTCTAAGAAAGGACCATGAAATTTATCCCTCATACTATCAAGTATCAAAAGCTAAGAATGATTGTTATCCCTCGTCGTGTGATATAACTGTTACTGAAACAGTCGCTACAATAAAAGTACAAAGTATTGTAAACCTTACAACTCAGAGACTTGTTTTAGCTCTAAAAGAGGTGATGCAAAACCTTGCTTCAACAGTTACCAACTTTCGTTTGCTTTGTAAATGGGGCTGTGATGGTAGCAGTGGTCACAGTAGGTATAAACAAAAATCTGGTGCGTGCTCGCAACACACAACTTTCACTTACCGACTTACTTAGATTAGAAATTAATGCGTTTTGTTAATTGCCACTTCTCAAGTGAACAGAACTGCTTTAATTATGAATAATGGTCTGTCATTAAAGGCGTACTCCGCATGCGTGGGCTCAACGAGTTTTATGAGTTGACCGAATATTTTTCTTTTTTCTCCTCTATATGTTTTCTTTATTTTTATCATATCTCATATTTAGCCATTTTTTGTTTTTAGGCGTAATCTGAGACAGTTATTTTCTCCATATAAACAAAAACAAAGGTACTTTATAGGAAACAAACAAACAAAAAAGGCCCCAACCCCCCCCCCAAAAAAAGCCCCCTCAGAAAATTTTAATAATGATAAAGCTTACGTGATATTAAAGAACACCTAATTTTCATTAGACATAACGAATTTGATAAAAATCGTTAAAGCCTTTTTTGAGTAAATAAAAAAAACACGTGAAAATGATACAAAATTTATTAAGTAAAGTCCCCCCTCCGGTTGATCAATTTTGATGTAATGTTGGCTATCGCATCATTGGCATATACATACATCAAATACCCAGTTTGATCAAAATCTTTAAAACCGTTTTTGAGTAAATAAATAAAACACGTGAAAATGATACAAAGTTTATTAAGTAAAGTCCCTCCTCCGGTTCATCAATTTTGATGAAATTTTTACAGTCATATTTCGGGCATATAAATAGATGAAATACTGAGTTTAATCAAAATCGTTAGAGCCGTTTTTGAGAAAATCGAAAAAAACCTAAAAAGTTATTAAATAAAGTACCCCCTCCCTTTGAGCAATTTTGATGAAATTTTCGCTGTCACATTGCGGGCATATACTTACACTAAATACCCAATTTCAGGCTCGCACGGTTTATAGTTCTTGAGCTAGTCTGTTCACATACACACACACACACACACACACACACACACACACACACACACACACACACACACACACACACACACACACACACACACACAGACCATTTCGCGGGACTTGGTCATTTCGACTCAGGGGACCCCAAAACGTGTATTTCCGTTGAAAACCGGAAGTCGAAATTTTTCACGATCGCAATACTTCCACTTACTATATATTACATATATAGGTAAGTGAAAGTAAAAAATAGATTAGATACTAATACTAAACGATCTTGTTCAAACGAGAAGGCCCTTGCTTTCATAATAGATTGCAAATTGACCACGAACACATATAATTTAATTAGGAAGCTAGCTAGCTCTAAGAAAGGACCATGAAATTTATCCCTCATACTATCAAGTATCAAAAGCTAAGAATGATTGTTATCCCTCGTCGTGTGATATAACTGTTACTGAAACAGTCGCTACAATAAAAGTACAAAGTATTGTAAACCTTACAACTCAGAGACTTGTTTTAGCTCTAAAAGAGGTGATGCAAAACCTTGCTTCAACAGTTACCAACTTTCGTTTGCTTTGTAAATGGGGCTGTGATGGTAGCAGTGGTCACAGTAGGTATAAACAAAAATCTGGTGCGTGCTCGCAACACACAACTTTCACTTACCGACTTACTTAGATTAGAAATTAATGCGTTTTGTTAATTGCCACTTCTCAAGTGAACAGAACTGCTTTAATTATGAATAATGGTCTGTCATTAAAGGCGTACTCCGCATGCGTGGGCTCAACGAGTTTTATGAGTTGACCGAATATTTTTCTTTTTTCTCCTCTATATGTTTTCTTTATTTTTATCATATCTCATATTTAGCCATTTTTTGTTTTTAGGCGTAATCTGAGACAGTTATTTTCTCCATATAAACAAAAACAAAGGTACTTTATAGGAAACAAACAAACAAAAAAGGCCCCAACCCCCCCCCCAAAAAAAGCCCCCTCAGAAAATTTTAATAATGATAAAGCTTACGTGATATTAAAGAACACCTAATTTTCATTAGACATAACGAATTTGATAAAAATCGTTAAAGCCTTTTTTGAGTAAATAAAAAAAACACGTGAAAATGATACAAAATTTATTAAGTAAAGTCCCCCCTCCGGTTGATCAATTTTGATGTAATGTTGGCTATCGCATCATTGGCATATACATACATCAAATACCCAGTTTGATCAAAATCTTTAAAACCGTTTTTGAGTAAATAAATAAAACACGTGAAAATGATACAAAGTTTATTAAGTAAAGTCCCCCCTCCGGTTGATTAATTTTGATGAAATTTTTACAGTCATATCTCGGGCATATAAATAGATCAAATACTCAGTTTAATCAAAATCGTTAGAGCCGTTTTTGAGAAAATCGAAAAAAACTTAAAAAGTTATTAAACAAAGTACCCCCTCCCTTTGAGCAATTTTGATGAAATTTTTGCTGTCACATCGCGGGCATATACATACACTAAATACCCAATCTCAGGTTCGCACGGTTTATAGTTTTTGAGCTAGTCTGTTCACACACACACACACACACACACACACACACACACACACAAAGACCATTTCGCGGGACTTGATTAATTGGACTCAGGGGACCCCAAAACGTGTATTTCCGTTGAAAACCGGAAGTCGAAATTTTTCACGATCGCAATACTTCCACTTACTATATATTTCATATATAGGTAAGTGAAAGTAAAAATTTAATGATAGCAGTGCTGATGATGAGTACTTGTTTGCCTATTCGTTTGTACCCATAAAAATGTGTGACTTAGAGAATGAAAAAAATGTAATATGGAATAATTTATTTCCATCTTCTACACGAAATTGTAGACCTTTTACTCTTATGTACTCAAAAAAGACGGCAGAGTTAACTAAAGCAGAAAGTGAAAAAATCCAAAATCAAATAGAATCATTGGAACCAACAAAGGTTATTGTAGACAACAAAGAGATAATTGTAAATTATCCTTTTTTGCTGACTGTGGTAGATGGTAAAACTATCAATGCTTTAACAGAAACGAAGTCAAGTCAGTCTTGTTATATATATGGAGCTACTCCGATATCTATGAACGATCTTCCTGTCTTGTCTTCAATTAGAAAAGATAATTATGACTTTGAAATAGACCCTTTGCATGCCTGGATCAGGTCACTTAAGTTTTTTACTTTCACTTACCTATATATGAAATATATAGTAAGTGGAAGTATTGCGATCGTGAAAAAATTCGACTTCCGGTTTTCAACGGAAATACACGTTTTGGGGTCCCCTGAGTCGAAATGACCAAGTCCCGCGAAATGGTCTGTGTGTGTGTGTGTGTGTGTGTCTGTGTGTGTGTGAACAGACTAGCTCAAAAACTATAAACCGTGCGATCCTGAAATTGGATATTTAGTGTAGGTATATGCCCGCGATATGACAGCATAAATTTCATCAAAATTACTTAAAGGGAGGGGGTACTTTACTTAATAACTTTTTAGGCTTTTTTCGATTTTCTCAAAAACGGCTCTAACGATTTTGATTAAACTGAGTATTTCATCTATTTATATTCCCTAGATATGACTGTAAAAATTTCATCAAAATTGATTTACCGGAGGGGGGACTTTACTTAATAAATTTTGTAACATTTTCACGTGTTTTTTTTATTTACTCTAAATCGGCTTTAACGATTTTGATCAAGTTGGGTATTTGATGTATGTATATGCCCGAGATATGACTGTTAAAGTTTCATTAAAATTGATTAACCGGAGGGGGGACTTTACTTAATAAATTTTGTAACATTTTCACGGGTTTTTTTATTTACTCAATAACGGCTTTAACGATTAACAAAAATAAGATATGGATGTAGAAAAATGTGTGACTGGGAAATTATATTTGACAAAACACGTCAATTTCTTATCTAAGTAAGTTGGTAAGTGAAAGTTGTGTGTTGCGCGCACGCACCAGATTTTTACGAATATCAGTTACAGACTGAATATAAGGAAATGGGCAATTAGAAATTACGAATATAAAATGGAAATAAAACATAGGAAAATTCAAATCCAACTGAAATTTAAGGGAGAAATGGGTCTAATAATTAATCGACCGAAACCTGGTTTAGGAAACACTAATGACGGAAATACAGCATGACGATTTTTCAAAAATCATGTCCTTAGTGCATCCCTAACTGGGTTAAATGTTGATCTTCTGAAGAGATTTTATATTAATTTAAGTACCTTATCTTCTGGATAAGGGAGCGGGGTAGCCCACTGGTAAGGCAGTGGACTGCTGTGCTTAAGGTCCCGAGTTCGAATCTGACATGGCTTATGATATCTTTATTATTCGCCACAGTTCGTCTCGTGGGCCGAGAGACCCTCCTGGGGCAAACCCAGCCTCTATAAAGTGGGTACCCTTAATTGAAAAATTAAGGGGAAAGAACCTGGCGGTTGAGCGTGATCACGGTCAAATCACCTCCTTGCACGACCGCTGACCAAGAAACAGTACTCTTCCTTACATAGTACTGCACTCAAGACCCTTTATGGGTTGTAGTGGTACAGGTTTTTTTTTTTTTTATCTTCTGGATATAAGATTAATGTGGACCATTACAGTACATATGTTCAGGAGACAAGAGGCTTATATCTAAATTTATATTTCTGGTACTACATGTCTCCTACTGTCCATAAGCTACTTGTTCACAGCACCGAAATAATCAGGAACTGCATTTGGCCTATCGGAATGCTCTCAGAAGAAGCACAAGAGGCGAGAAACAAGGACTTAAGAAGGTTTCGAGAATCGTCTACAAGAAAGTTTTCACGCAGAGCTACCAACAGAGATTTGATTTCGATGCTACCCCTATCGTCGGACCCTTTGATTAATTCTTTCCGACAAAAGCCAATAAATAAAAAAAAAACTTTACCTATTTCAGGTATTATCGCAGCAAACCTTTTAAAAAGTCAAGGTAGCAATGATTCGAGCATCTCGTCCACAGATGATTCTTCTGGAGAAGATGAAGTCTCTTCAGATGATAACAGCATGTATGTAGGTACTGACAATGAGTAAGACAAAATATGTCATCAGCAATGCCAAATATTGTTTCCAGAATTGAGCTTTACAATAAGAATACCTGTACTGTATTGTTTCAAGTTTTGTAAAATACACTATTTTCCTAGTTTTCGTTAAAAGAGTGATTTTATTTTAGCTTATTTCGACTTAAATGTTTATTTTAATCCGGCTGCCTTAACGATTTCATTGAGCTAGAATTTTTTCCTCCTAGATAGTTCATTCGTCCCACTGTGCGCGGGGCGCGAACCTGCGACCTTTAGTATTGTAGGTTGCCATGCTAACCACTACACCACAGGTGACCCCAATTGAAGATGTATTTACGACTCGTAATAAATCAAAACCTAATTTTCAAATGTTTGTCCTGATGCCTTACCGAAAACCGATAACGATAACTCTCCTCTAAAACCACCTTAAATATCATTCGGAAATCTATAAATATAATTGAACTAAAATTAATTAAACTAAAATATAATTGAAGCGTGTAAATGCATAAGGTATAAAAAAAAAAAAAAAAAAAAAAAAAAGGTTATATTAATTATTTCTGTCAATTAAATTACATAGGCTCGATTATACTTTCAAAATAATATCCTAAACCCGCTGTAATTATATCGTGTATGAGAGTTGGACGATGTGGCGGAGGACTGAATGCGCCCGAGTCACTGGCGCCTTTTCGCCGCTAGAGTCCGTTTTCCATAAAACTGGTTAATATATTTTGAAATTTAACCACTGATTTTTAAAGAAGAATAATTGCTCCAGATGATTTATTTCAGGCTCGTAATTTAAACTTTTACGCGAGTGATTTGAAAAAATTGACTTTAAAGGTATTTTATGTTGTCAAGACTAATTATTTTAGAACGTTTGTTTATTTATTCTGAATCTAGAACTATCTAGCTTTAATAAAAGACCAGTTAAGGGGAAATTAAGCATAATAGTAGTGAATGTCAGTAATAAAAAAACTAACTAAAATCAAATTCGTCATTCCGCCATGTTTGAACGCCATGTTGGGTTAGTGCGGCCACTTTTTTTTCTGGGAACATTGGCTTTTTCTTAATCCTTTATCACAAGAAACACAACGATATGCAATTTATAGGGATATGGCGGGGGGGGGGGGTGCATAGTAGGGGGGTCTGGCCCACGTACTAATACAGATTTGTCGGGCAGACACAGTTCACCACGTTAGATTAACATTTGGCCGAAAAATGATATAGAGTAGTACTAGGTTGTTACAAAAGTCCTTGAGCATATCAAGTTGTTTACATTGAGGTCTCTAATTTAATCCTTATTTAATCTCTGACGAATACAATTACTTATGTACAAATACTTATGTCAATGTTTACATTAACTAATCCTCTAATTATCTATGTACGCCAACTGTCCCTGCCTTTCATTCAGTTTATTAAATTTCACTAGAAATGTCTGAAGAAAAATTTGTCATCCGCGGCCTTCTAAGGCATTATTGGAAAAAAGGTTTTAGTGCAAAGGCCTCAGCCGAGGAAATTTGTGCAGTGGAAGGGGAAAGTGTGGTGCATCGGAACACGGCCGCATTTTGGTTCAGGCGGTTTAATTCTGGGAATACAAGCCTTGAAGATGAACCTGTGTTTGGTGGCATTATGAAGGCATTTTGCACTTCGAGCTGGTTCCAGAGGGCAGGGCTATCAACGCTGAGCTATACTGTGAACAGCTCGATAGGGTATATGATCAAGCGTTATTTCAGCAAGACAACGCCCCTGCTCATCGCTCACGATTAGTTAAAGAAAAAATTTCAGAAATGAACGGGATTAGCGTCTTGCCCCACCCTCCTTACAGCCCAGACGTCGCACCGTCTAACTATGGACTTTTCAGGTCAATGGCGCATTTTTTGAAAGGTCGGCGCTTCGAAAACTTCGATGGTGTCAAATCTGGATGCGAGGAGTTCTTTGCCTCGAAAACTGCAGAGTTGTATCAACATCAAATACAACTTTTGGCTGAAAGATGGGTTAAAGTAGTTGAAAATGATGGCCTGTATTTTGAAGAATAAATTTGATTTGTAAATTTTGTACTCACATTTGAATAAAATTAATTTTGTGAACAAGGACTTTTGTAACAACCTAGTATATAGTAATACATATACGATATGCAGTTTATAGGGATGTGGGGGGGGGGGTGCGCGGTTGGGGGGTCTGTCCCACGTACTAAACTCTTTTCTAACAACAAAACATTAGTTATACCCGTTTCTGAAGAATGGATTTGGCAAATATAATAATTTGGCAAAAAAAAACTTTATTTTATTTTTTTGGCAAATAGATCCTTATGCATGTCCACGCTTCAATTATTAAAGTCTATCTCATACCATACGTATTTAAGTCCGTAAACAGAATGGCTTTAATATACAAAGAGTGGTGTAGCATTAAAGGCGTACTGCCCATGCGTGGATTCAACTTGTTTTAAGAGTTGTCGGATTTAACATTTTTCTTTTTTTCTCCTGTTTTTGATTCTCGATTTTTCATATTTCCTATTCATTCACTTCTGAATTTCTCGCATAATTAGAGACAGTTAATTTCTCCATATAAATCAAGTTACTTTGTTAATTTTCAGGGAAAACAATTTTTTGTTGTTTGTAGCTGTGTAGGTTTGTTGATAAAACCTACCTGATATTAAAGCATACTTGATTTTCAGTAAACATGACAAGTTAATCGTAATCGTTTTAGCCTTTTTTTGTTTTAGCCGAGAAAATTGAAAAAAACATAAAATGAGACAAAATTTATTAAATAAAGCGCCTCCTCCGTTTGATCAATTTTGATGAAATTTTCGCTGTGAGATCGCGGGCGTATACATACATCAAATACCCAATTTCAGGTTCTTAAGAGTTATATTTTTAAAGCTGGTCAGAACATTCTGTGGGGCTTGAAAATTGGAAGTCGAAATTTTTCACGATCGTAATACTTTCCCTTACTATATATTTCATATATAGTTAATTGAAAGTAAAAATGTTACAGAGGTTGTAGGATATCCAATTCTGAGTACATGAGCTCCTTAATTTCGTTATTAGCTCACTTCTATGCTGAAGAGTTAATTAAAACGTCCCCGGTGGCCTAAAATCCGTGAAGTGTTTATATTTTTTTCGATTCTATCCTATTACTAGCAAACTATGAATCACACAGCATTGCTTTCTCTTATAAAAGGGAATACTATTCCAAACAGAATGAGATATTTGAAGTTGAAATCGGTAAGATTATTTAGCCAAATAGAATAATTTCAAATGTTTACCATTTTGGTGAAAACTTGTATACCAACGCCTGTACCTCGAAAACTTCTGTTCTAAATGAAAACTGTTTTAGAATAAAGTTGTAGAGCATTAAATTTCCGTGGAAATACAAATAAAAGTGCTCGTAGCGTGTATTGATTGACTACCTACAAAGACTACTTTTATGAATTATAATTGATATTCCACTACAAATCACCCGCATTTTTCCATTTATTTAAATTAAAGATCAATTTCGCCAAGCACCTACCGACCTTAATAGTTAATTCTACATACTATTTTATGATACCCTCTTATACTTTTTTGTAAAGTAATCGCTAGGAATACTTTTACGTTTTAATTGGTATTTTTAAGCAGGATTAAGCTAATTAAGAAGTTTGTTTCCAAAAAATTGAATACACTAAAACTTTCGTATGAAACATTTTTAATTTAGAGTAAGTTTTCGAATTCAAGGTGTTAGAAAATGAGTTTCACCAAAATGGTAAAAATTGCCGATGTTTACTTTCACTTACCTATATATGAAATATATAGTAAGGGAAGGTATTGCGATCGTGAAAAATTTCTACTTCCGGTTTTCAACGGAAATACACGTTTTGGGGTCCCCTGAGTCCAAATAACCAAGCCCCGCGAAATGGTCTGTATGTGTGTCTATATGTATGTGAACAGACTAGCTCAAAAACTACAAACCATAAGAACCTGAAATTGGGTATTTGCTGTATATATATATATATATATATATATATATATATATATATATGTGTGTGTGTGTGTGCCCGCGATGAGACAGCAAAAATTTCATCAAAATTGGTCAGATGGATGGGGCTCTTAATTTAATAAATGTTTATGTTTTTTTTCGATTTTCTCAAAAACGGCTCTTAACGATTTTGATAAAACTGGATATTTGATATAGGTATATGCCCGCAATGTGACAGCAAAAATTTCATCAAAATTAATCAAACGGAGGGGGCACTTTATTTCAAAACCCTTTCTCCCAGTTTTACGTTTTTTTCGATTTCCTCAAAAACAGCTATAATGATTTTGATCAAATTAGTCCTGTTTAATGAAATTTAATGAAAATCGTGTATTCATTAATATCAGCTAAGCTTTATCATTATTACATTTGATTTGAATTGTATTGAAGTCAAATTTGAAAAAAAAAAACAAAAAAAAAACTGACCTGCATTCACCAGGATATTCACAGTAGCCTCTTGTGGAATGGCAGTCGAGCCTGCAGATTGCTGTGGAAATAAAAATTGTCAAAAACCATCATTATGTTGAAAAAAAAAAAAAACCTCTAAGTAGGTCAGTATAATTATCTCAAAATGAAAAGTGTACATATAAGGAAAAATTATATTCAGATTAAATACAGCACTTATTGAAAACTGAAGAGTAATACAATTACTAAAATGGAGTAGTAAATGAAATATCATATATTAAGTAATATACTATTTATCACATAGTTACCATATAATCAATCAATATATATTATAAAGCAAAGTGTACAATGTGCGTGCCGAAAAGGCTCAAAAACGACTACACCTACTGTCAACAATGTTATGTTGTCATATTGCCCTATTGCCCCTAACGATGAAGAAGGTTTCAGTTTTCATTTTAAGTGTGTAATGTTGAAGGGACAAGGGCTGTATTTTTAAGCCTCTCGCTACATGTAATTAGCCCCTCTAATAAACCCAGGCGAGTTACGAGTATGAATGAAAAAATTTAGTTCGACATTTGGAAGCCAGGAGCGCTAGCTAAACTTAATTCACAAGGTTATCGTTCATTAGTTCGGTTTGTTATGGTTTTAGCTTCAGCTGTTTTCTTTAAATTACACGAGATTATGTATAAATAATTATTTTTTCCTTTTTATTTTTAAATAAGGTCATTACATCTCTGCAATGAATTGAAATTAAAAATAAACATAACCAACTGGATTCCAAAGCGAATTAAGTTTTACAGAAGAGGAAAGAATTGGTCGAAACATTGCCTTTAATCAATATACAATATAAGAGTACATTTATAACAATTATTATAACAACAAAAAAAATTGCTTATTAGTGTAGTGAGCGAATAAAAACTGAATAAAATAGATAACCTATAGATAATATGAATAAAAGATATAACGTAATGGATTTTATATCGAAAATAAAGTGTTCATATAATGTTTCTGTTCTGTTCGTAAATTTTCAACGGAATTCGAAAAAGGAGAAGTTACTCAACTTGATAAGGATGCGGTATCGTCATGAGAATGGTCTCAATGGAATCAGAACATTGAAACAATACAAAATGGTACATAGCAGGACATATTTTCTGCCAAAATAATTTTTCTTAATCTAGAAAAGGGAAGAAAACGTATTGAGAGAACCGCATTAATAGCATCTCTTATACCCAAACCATATATGGGCGGACTCAAAGGTTTCGGAACTTCGAATACTAAACTGAAGTTTCAGGATGGTACAAATTTTGTTGTAACCATGATTAAATTTGGTCTACTTTTCTGTACTATTACATTTTAAACTTATTCTTTCATTCCACCTATTCCGCAACTCCCTGAGCGAAGCCGGGCCCCACAGCTAGTTATTATATAAAATAGACAAAAAATTATTAATTATACTTTACTGAATTCTGTAGGTACTGCTGCCTATTAATTTTATTATTATTTTGTGTGTAGTTCAGTTTAGTCATATTTTAGAATTAGCGTCGAAAAAATCTGGCCAATAAAAAGAACTGCAAAATCAACGAGGATGCGTTCATATCACTGAGTATAGAATAACATACAGATGACTTCCCAGGCAAAGCGCTGGGTACGGCGCACAGTGGGGCAAACTAGGAAAAAAAACCAAAATCCAGTGTTCATATCTGGAGTTAATTTTTATTGTATTTCATTCTTGAATAATTTTAAGCAGAATTTAAGGTTTTGTCGTGGTTGTAAAAATGTCAATTTTTTTATTCAAAAAGCATTAAATCACATCCCCACGTACCTACATAATCATGGTTTAAATTTAAAATATAATATGATTAGTGTAATACTCAATGAATATCGAGTATTATACACCTATAAGTAATCAGGCTGCTTCAGCCTCCTCCCACAGAAAAATATTTAAAGTTAAATTTTCGGCAATGATTCTGCTCTAGCTGTTTTTATCTAGTCAAAACTGTCTAAATATCAGTATGAGGTGATGAGAAAGGTGATTAAAGACAGGGTTCTCAATTTTTTCCACAAAAAGTTGCAAGACGGTAGGTTAATTAAAAAAAAAAAATCAAAATCAAACTAAATTGAGTTAAAAGTATGTCCAATTATTTTTTTTAATTATTTAAAATATCTATTCTTGAGTTTCTTTTATGATTATATGTACGTAAATAATATAATTTTTAAATTTAGTTGCAATCCTAGTGTAATTTTCGATCTTTAATCGAATAAAACAATTTCCGTTCCAATGTCTTGGTACAATCTATGTTGTACAAAGACATTTGGGTTTTTCTTGAATGTTCTATTGACTTAGTGTTGGTTTAAATTAATGCATTGTTTTTTTTTCTCAGAAATTTGTCATTTTTGTAACTCTCATTACAAAATGTAATTAGATCACCATGTCTATGTGTATTGCTCTTGGTTGTAACAACAAAAATATCGAAGAAGCTTATAAGAGTTATGGTCCCTTAAAAATAAGGTACCATCCGGTGTACATCAAGGTACATCACCCGGAAGTTTTAAACTATTTACTCTTCTTCTGCACTCCTTTTATAAGGTGTTCTCTGGAAGAATATCAATTTCAGGACAGACAATAATTAGTGTAAATAAATACAAAAATATATGTTTGCATAAGTAGTTTGAACATATTGAGTTGTTAAAAACATTAAATGTTTTCATAAATAGAGTATAACTCAATAGATAGGATACATTTATCCTATATTTAAAAAAAATGTTAATTCAGGGTTTGTCCTCGAGATGGAATTTGTTTTATTCGATTAAAGATCGAAAATTACACTAGGATTGCAACTAAATTTAAAAATTATATTATTTACGAACATATAATAATTATAAAAGAAACTCAAGAATAGATATTTTAAATAATTAAAAAAAAAAATAATTAAACATACTTTTAACTTAGTTTAGTTTGATTTTTTTTTTTTTAACTAAGCTACCGTCTTGCAACTTTTTGTGGAAAAATATTGAGAATCTCGGCTCTAGTATTAACGACAAACTAGAAGAGGAAGAAGAGGTTAGACAGAGGTTGACAGCTGGAAATAGAGCGTATTTTGCTATCTCAAAGCTAATAAAAAGCAAGCTTGTTAGCCGAACCATCAAATTCACGTTATAATAATATAAGGCCAGTGGTCACGTATGGCGCTGAAACCTGGACCCTCAACAAGTAGAGCGAGAACCTCCTAGATAGGTTTGAGAGAGGAATTTTGAGGAAAGTTCTAGGTGCAGAACGCGAAAATGATCACTGACGACGAAGGAAAGACTGTAAACTGTTCCAGCTGTGTAACTACCTAAATATCTCATCATATATAAGGATACAAAGGCTTAAATGGCTTGGTCATGTACTAAGGATGAGTGATGAACGTGTGATCAGCAGGCTGAACAGAAATGTAACGGATGGTATTTCACCGGCGAGGAAGGCCTAAGATCCAATGGAAGGAGGCTATAGGGCAGAATCTTCGTCAACTGAAGATTCCGCTTGCGGGAGATAGAGAAGGATGGTGGGCAGCTGTTGAGGCCAGGGGCAGCTTCATGCGCATGTTGAGCCGGTAGAAGAAGAAGAAGAATACTGGGAGAAAATTTTCATTTATTAGGAGAAAATAGACAACGTTAGTTATTTCGGTGCCTCAGATCAGAAAAACACATGAACAAAATTTTTGTTATAAGGGCATGTACGCCAAAGCTGATTTTGGGCATGATAATAAACCTAACTATGAATTTTTAAAGTTCACATTTTTTAATTTTTTGTTAACTTTAGGCTCTAATATCTCTGGTGGGCTAGTTAATAAAAATCTCATTTTTTAACATGTTATGCTTACATGCAACATAAACCTACTGTAAGAAATTTCAACCTGAATATTTGATTACATTGGTAGCTACGAATTTTTGAAAAAAGTCATTTTTGTGCTTATTTAACAATGAAGAAAAACTCATTTTCTCAAGACTGGTAAGTCATAAACTAATAATTCAAACACGATTGTTTTCCTTAAAGTCTGTTCTATATTTCGTGTTCTCTTTATTATTTGAATATTTTGAAGTCCAATACTTGAAAAGTGCTATTAAAAAAACTGCTTTAAATTCTCAAAACACCGTTTTTGGGGGTAACTTTTGGGTATAAGGACATGTACGCCAAAGCTGATTTTTGGCATGATAATAAACATAACTAAGTAGCTTTCATTAAAAGTACTCTTAACCGGTATATTCTTTACTTTATTTTTTTATGAATTTTTAAACTTCACATTTTTTAATGTTTCTTAAGTTAAGGCTCTAATATCTCTGGTCGGCTAGTTGATAAAAATCTCATTTTTTTACATGTTATGCTTACATGCAACATAAACCAACTGTATGAAATTTAAACCTGTATATTTGAGTACTTTGGTATCTACGAATTTTTGAAAATGGCCATTTTCGTGCTCATTTAACAATGCGTAAACTTGGTCATACTTCAATAAAATTTTGTGAATTTTCCACTTTCAATAACCCTTATTAATTGTTTTGTTTTTTGAATTTTATCTATGTCCTATTTTATCCTAATCTACTCTAGTAAATTATAATTTTTACTTTCACTTACCTATATATGAAATATATAGTAAGTGGAAGTATTGCGATCGTGAAAATTTTCGACTTCAACGGAAATACACGTTTTGGAGTCCCCTGAGTTAAAATAACCAAGTCCCGCGAAATGGTCTGTGTGTGTGTGTGTGTGTGTGTGTGTGTGTGTGTGTGAACAGACTAGCTCAAAAACTATAAACCGAGCTAACCTGAAATTGGGTATTTAAAGTATGAATATGCCCGCGATGTGACAGCAAAAATTTCATCAAATTTGCTCAAAGGGAGGGGGTACTTTATTTAATAACTTTTTAAGTTTTTTTCGATTTTCTCAAAAACGGCTCTAACGATTTTGATTAAACTGAGTATTTGATCTATTTATATGCCCGAGGTATGACCGTAAAAATTTCATCAAAATTGATCAACCGGAGGGGGGACTTTACTTAATAAATTTTGTATCATTTTCACGCGTTTTTTTTATTTACTCAAAAACAGTTTTATCGATTTTGATCAAACTTAGTATTTGATGTATTTATATGCCCGAGATATGACTGTAAAAATTTCATCAAAATTGATCAACCGGAGGGGGGACTTTACTTAATAAATTTTGTATCATTTTCACGTGTTTTTTTATTTACTCAAAAACGGTTTTATCGATCTTGATCAAACTTGGTATTTGATGTATTTATATGCCCGAGATATGACTGTAAAAATATCATCAAAATTGATCTACAAGAGGGCGGACTTTACTTGATAAATTTTGTATTTTGATGTATGTATATGCCAAAGATGTGATAGCCAACATTTCGTCAAAATTGGTCAAACGGAGGGGGCACTTTATTTCATAATTTTTTTCCAATTTTTACCTTTTTGATCGATTATCTCAAAAACGGCTTTAAAGATTTTTATCAAATTCGTCATGTTTAATGAAAATTAGTTTTTATTTGATATCAGGTAAGGTTTATCATTATTAAAATGTTCTGAGGGGGCTTAAATGGGGAAGGGGCCTTTTTTTTTTTCCTATAAAGTATCATGTTTTAATTTATATTGAGAAATTAACTGTCTCTCATCACGCCTAAAAATAAGAAATGGCTAAATATGATATATGAAGAAAATCAAGTAAACATATACAGGAGAAAAAAAGATGAATATTTCGTCAACTCATAAAACACCTTGAGCTCACGCATGCGCCAAACGCCTTTAATGACAAACCAATGCGTTATAATTAAAGATGTTCTGTTCATTTGAGAAGTGGCAATTAACAAAACGCATTAATTTCTAATCTAAGTAAGTTGGTAAGTGAAAGTTGTGTGTTGCGCGCACGCACCAGATTTTTTTATAATGAAAAAGTAATTAAAAATATTTTCCGTTGGACATAGATAAAATTAAAAAACAAAACAATTAATAAGGGTTATTAAAAGTGGAAAATTCACAATATTTTAATGAAGTATGACCAAGTTTACGCATTGTTAAATGAGCACGAAAATGGCTATTTTCAAAAATTCGTAGATACCAAAGTACTCAAATATACAGGTTAAAATTTCATACAGTCAATTTATGTTGCATGTAAGCATAACATGTAAAAAAAATCTGGTGCGTGCGCGCAACACACAACTTTCACTTACCAACTTACTTAGATAAGAAATTGACGTGTTTTGTTAAATATCATTTCCCAAAGTCACACATTTTTCTACATTCATATCTTATTTTTAGTAATCGTTAAAGCCGTTTTTGAGTAAATAAAAAACCCCGTGAAAATGATACAAAATTTATTAAGTAAAGTCCCCCCTTCGGTTGATCAATTTTGATGAAATGTTGGCTATCACATATTTGGCATATACATACATCAAATACCCAGTTTGGTCACAATCGAGAAAGCCGTTTTTGAGTAAATAAAAAAAGCACGTAAAAACGATACAAAATTTATTAAGTAAAGTGCCCGCTGCGGTTGATCAATTTTGATGAAATTTTTACAGAAATATCTCGGGCATATAAATAGATCAAATACTAAGTTTAATCAAAATCGTTAGAGCCGTTTTTGAGAAAATCAAAAAAACACGTGAAAATGTTACAAAATTTATTAAGTAAAGTCCCCCCTCCGGTTAATCAATTTTGATGAAATTTTTACAGTCATATCTCGGGCATATAAATACATCAAATACCCAGTTTGATCAAAATCGTTAAAGCCGATTTAGAGTAAATAAAAAAAACACGTGAAAATGTTACAAAATTTATTAAGTAAAGTCCCCCCTCCGGTTAATCAATTTTGATGAAATTTTTACACTCATATCTCGGGCATATAAATAGATGAAATACTCAGTTTAATCAAAATCGTTAGAGCCGTTTTTGAGAAAATCGAAAAAAACCTAAAAAGTTATTAAGTAAAGTACCCCCTCCCTTTAAGTAATTTTGATGAAATTTATGCTGTCACATCGCGGGCATATACCTACACTAAATACCCAATTTCAGGATCGCACGGTTTATAGTTTTTGAGCTAGTCTGTTCACACACACACACACACACACACACAGACACACACACACACACACAGACCATTTCGCGGGACTTGGTCATTTCGACTCAGGGGACCCCAAAACGTGTATTTCCGTTGAAAACCGGAAGTCAAATTTTTTCACGATCGCAATACTTCCACTTACCATATATTTCATATATAGGTAAGTGAAAGTAAAAATGAGATTTTTATCAACTAGCCCGCCAGAGATATTAGAGCCTATTATCATCCCCAAAATCAGCTTTGATGTACATGCCCTTATACCCAAAACTTATCCTCAAAAACGGTGTTTTGAGAATTTAAAGCAGTTTTTTTAATAACACGTTTCAAGTATTCGACTTCCAAATATTCAAATAATAAAGAGAACACGAAATATAGAACAGACTTTAAGGAAAACAATCGTGTTTGAATTATTAGTCTATGACTTACCAGTCTTGAGAAAATGAGTTTTTCTGCATTGTTAAATAAGCACAAAAATGACTATTTTCAATAATTAGTAGGTAGGTACCAATGTAATCAAATATTCAGGTTGAAATTTCTTACAGTAGGTTTATGTTGCATGTAAGCACAACATGTAAAAAATTGAGATTTATATTAACTAGCCCACTAGAGATATTAGAGCCTAAAGTTAACAAAAAATTAAAAAATGTGAACTTTAAAAATTCATAAAAAAATTAGGTAAAGAATATACGGGTTAAGAGTACTTTTAATGAAAGCTACTTAGTTAGGTTTATTATCATGCCAAAAATCAGCTTTGGCGTACATGCCCTTATACCCAAAAGTTACCCTCAAAAACGGTGTTTTGAGAATTTAAAGCAGTTTTTTTAATAGCACTTTTCAAGTATTGGACTTCAAAATATTCAAATAATAAAGAGAACACGAAATATAAAACAGACTTTAAGGAAAACAATCGTGTTTGAATCATTAGACTATGACTTACCAGTCTTGAGAAAATGAGTTTTCTGTGAAAGCTTAAAAACTCAAAACTCGGCCTGAAAGGTGAAACAAAAAGGCTGCCAGTTTGAAACGGTCGATCCTAAAAATTTTTAAAAATTGATTTGAACTACTGATTCCATACGTAATTGGTGGTAAAATTATAATTTTTTTTCTAAAATGATAGATCAACCACTTTGGACCACTTGATATGGAATGACCCTTCAGTATCGATTTTTTCAATTTCTTCGATTAAATAAAGATCGACTAAACCTCGAAATCGATAAGAATTGACTTAGGACAGCAGTCTCTTGGGTAACGATTTACTCATAGGAAACAATTACAGAGACCTATAAACAATTGCACCTTAGGCCAATGAATGGAAAAGCGCAAAAAAATTGAAAAATAAAATTGATTGGTAAACGAATGATGGAAATAATGCCATAGCTAATATCAATCCATGGAATCAGTAAAAAATGCTTATCTGGAAGATTTTTGTATTTAAGCGCCAATAGATATAAAAAACATTCCATGTCTCACGGTTTTACTGCAGCAAATACTATAAGTGCTATAGTACATATATACATATACAGTATAGTATACAAATATCTTAAGAATGAATCCCTTGTCAATGCCCCTAAAACAACTGAAAATAAGATTTTCCACGAATTATTGTATTTCTTTTTGGTGGTTATGGCATATTTTAAATTTAAAGATCCTTCGGCAACTTGAATACTCAGCTCAATCAATACTCAGCCTTACTTGGAATTCCGTGGTCTTATGAGCAGTCCATCCGTCGATTAGATCTATATTTAGGATGTAAAACTGTTATCGGTGTTTTCTAATGGCTTTAATTACCTTAAATACAAAATAATATTTTTAAATAACATAAAAAATGTTCTTGAGTTTCATTTCTTGGCCACCTCAGGAAAATATTCTACAAGAAGCAAGACGTTTCGTTCCAATTGGTCCATCCAACTCGGAATAATCGGAAAAAGATAAAAAAAGTTTCACTTAAAAAAATATATAAAATAATCGGAGAATAGAAAAAAAAAGAGGAAAAGAAGTCACATACGTATCGAATTGAGTAAACATACGTATCCTCTTTCGAAGTAGGTTAAAAAGAGGTAATGGAGGATGATGACGACAGTCCCTAAGTTATTGCAAGTTCTATTAATAGACTTAATAGAACTTAAAGTTTAGTTATTTACGCCAATACCCATCTGGGTAGAGAGATTAACCATATGAAAAAAAAAATGAAATTTATGTAGACATTTACAGATTTATAGAAGTAATAACATTAGGATAAATGAAGTATTTTATGAAAAATATGATTTAATAAATTATTGTCACATATAAAAAGGAAAATATTATGTAATTAATTTCAGGTGGTAATAGTTTTTGAATTAATTAAAAGCTAAGCAGCTCTCTACCACTTGCAATCTCCTCAGTATATTGTTGATTATTCGTTACAGCGATTGGATACCTGATCCTTATTTTCTAAACAGTTACAACTAAACGTTTCCCGATCTAGTTTTTGTAATTTTTGATCCTCTAGCATTAAAATAAACATAAATAATAAACATTAATATAAATACTTACGTTCAGAACAGAAAATACCGTCCCATCCTTCGTGACAGATACACTCAAAGCTATTATTACAGTAACCGTGCTGGCAACCAGGTAGTGCTATGCACTTGTTGCAAAGATCGCCGTAGAAACCTGAACAATAGAATATATTTATTATGTATGTTATTTGTTATTGATTTATATTAATTAATGTGTGTATTTTTTAAAATTTAAAAATAATTTTATTTAAAAATAAAATAATATTTTATTTAAAAATAAAATAAATACTGCCAGTAAAAATTTGTATTTGGACATAAGCTATATCCTCGCGCGGGTCTCATTACCGCGTATGGGGAGCGTCCCACGGGTGGCGGATGTGGGGATGGTCGGTAGAAATTCCTAGGAAGTTCCTCCCGGCTAAGTCCGTAGGACTCGCTGACCAACAATGAGAGCGGCCCCCCAGGCTTGCTGGAGGGTGTGACGTAGGTTTGAACGCCCTACTCACATATTTTTTAGTTCACCCAAATACCACAAACAGTCATGGATTCTCCTAAGGTAAAACGCTCATTATCCGGAGGTAAACTAGTCCCCCGTCCGGGTCTCCGGGTGGGGACTGCTTTAGGGGAATCATGGCGAAA
The DNA here is from genome assembly GCA_911387785.2 of Aelia acuminata. NCBI lineage: Eukaryota > Metazoa > Arthropoda > Insecta > Hemiptera > Pentatomidae > Aelia > Aelia acuminata. The sequence continues at coordinate 153,993,162 of OU426978.1, read as the reverse complement.
GTTGAAATTAAGAGATTTAGTATTAGGGACGTGGAACGTCAGAAGTTTGAATACAGCGGGTACCCACCCGCTCAAAATCGGTCTCGAATGAGGTTAAGAGGTACGGTATAGATATCGTGGCGCTGCAAGAGGTACGCAGGCCGTGGGAGGGCTCGTTAAGAGAAGGTAAGTACACTATTTGGTACGGCGGAGGCGAAAATTATTGTTTAGGCACTGGGTTTCTGATTAGAAATAGGTTGATTTGATCCGCTTTGAGGGACGTTCAATTTTTCGGGGATAGGATATCGGTGGCTATATTTCAGGGGTGGTGGTTTAAAATCGCGTTAATAAACTTACATTCTCCAACCGAAGACAGCGATGACGAAGTTAAGTCGGAATTTTACGATAAACTAGAGTGGGTTTTCGATAAATTACCGCGAAACTACATGAAGTTAATTTTAGGAGACGCTAACGCAAAGGTGGGTAGGGAAGAAATATATCATCCGACAATTGGAAAAGAAAGTTTACACGAAATTAGTAATGATAACGGAATCCGATTGATTAACTTTGCTACTTCGAAAAATTTAATAATCAAAAGTACAACTTTTAAACATAATGATATTCACAAATATACTTGGACATCGCCGGATTCACAAACACGAAATCAAATCGATCATGTTTTGGTGCAGCATAGGTGGCAAAATAGTGTTATTAATGTTAGTCCGTAAATTCCGACGATCAGAAAGCAATTTGAAATTGAACTCAAGGATAGATTTGATGTATTAGAACCATCGACCGAGAATGGTGAAGACATTGATAAATTGTGGGAAGGGATTAGGGATAATATTAAAGAGATCAGTAATTTGTGTCTGGGTAAAAGGGAAAATAATAAGAATAAACCATGGTTCGATGAAGACTGTTTAAACTCGTGTGAGAAAAGAAAAGCCGCTAAACTCAAAGTTTTAAATAATCCTAGCGAAGACAATCGTGCCTACTTCCGAGGCATCAGGAACGAAACGACGAGGATTGCTTAAAAGTAAAAAAAGAGAATATCTCAAAAACAAGATAATAGAAATAGAAAATAATGGAATCCAAAATAACGTTAGAGATATGTATCAAGGCATAAATTTATCACGAAAACGTCTAGGACCAGTTACGACTGGTATTAGGGATAATAATAATATCATAGCGGATCCGGTAGACATAGTAAGTTCAAAGAACACTTTGATAATATTTTGAATCCAGAAAATACCCGTCTATCACCACTTTTGGAATTTTAAAGTGGTGAACCGTTATTAGAAGAACCGAGTGTAAGGAAAGTCGATATAGCTATCGGAAAATTAAAATCCTATAAAGCAGCGGGGACGGATAATATTCCTAGCGAGCTAATCAAAGCATGTGGGGAAGCTGTGATTTCAAAAATACATCTTTTGATTAAAAAGATCTGGGAGTATGAGAAAGTACACGAAGGACGGAAAGAGTCTATACTTATACCGATTCACAAGAAGGAGTCGCGGACAGATACTAATAACTACCGTGGGATCTCACTACTTCCGGTCTGCTATAAAATATTTACGTCAATCCTGACCAGTCGAATAACCGAATACGCCAAGGAAATTATCGGAGATTATCAATGTGGTTTCAGACGGAACCGATCAACCGTAGACCAAATATTCTCCCTCCGTCAAATATTAGAGAAAAAATTAGAATACAACGGTATTGTTCATCAACTGTATGTCGACTTTAAAAAGGCTTATGATTCAAAAGACCGCAATAAACTGTATAACATTCTGATTGAACTAGGAATACCGAAGAAGTTAGTATAACTTAGTAAAAATGTGTATGAACAAAACGTTCAATAAAATAAGAATCGGTAGTTATTTTTCTGAGAAGTTCGAGGTTCACTCTGGTTTGAAACAGCGGGATTCGCTATCTCCTGTTTTATTTAATCTAGAATATGTCATTAGGGAGGTGATAAATACCGGAAAGTGTTTGAATCTGGGGGGAAATATATCCGTACTCGGCTACGCTGATGATTTGGTTTTGCTTGGCGACGACGCGGAAACGATAGAACTAAATACAAAAGCATTGATGAAAGCTGGAAAAGAGGTAGGGCTAGAAATAAATACGGAAAAAACAAAATATATGGTTAGTTGTAGAAACGGTGACAATTTTGGCGATATTGAAGTAGAAGAGGAAATATTCGAAGCCGTTGAGAAATTTAGTTGTTTAGGATCTACTGTAACTAGAAAAAACGAAATCGAAGAGGAAATTAAGGCTAGGTTAAAGGCGGGACATGCTTGTTATTTCTCGGTTGCAAAATTGCTTAGCTCACGCCTTCTATCCCGAAATTTAAAAATTAGGATTTACAAAACTATAATTCTTCCGACTGCTCTTTACGGATGTAAAACGTGGCCGATTACAGTAAGGAATGAGAAACGCCTTATCGTGTTTGAAAATAAAGTGCTGCGTAGAATATTCGGGCCGAAGAAGGATGAGTCAACGGGAGAATTTAGACAGCTACACAATGCGGAATTGCGTGAGCTTTACTTGGTAAATGTAATCGAGTCTATAGCTGCGCGTTGGTTAAAGTGGGCATGCAAAATGGCGAGTCTTAGTAGCGAACGAATTCCTAAAAGATTGATAAACGCTTTGCCGACTGGAAAACGGCCGAGGGGTAGGCCTAGGCGAAGGTGGGAAGATTCGGTGAAGGCAGATCTTGTGAATTTGGGATTGGACGGGGGGAGATGGATGGAGGTATGTTGGGACCGATTGGTGGTGTCGGGGTCGTGCCTTCGGGTCCGTTATGCCTTATTCTATTCTATTCTACATAAACTATATATGAGATAATTACTTAGCAGTTCAAAGTGAGGCTTCACATTCAAGCATACCCCAAACCTAAAGGCCCAGGTACACAATACCTATTCCGATAGATGTGGTTAAGTTACGGATAGGGAAAATTTTGTGGGGCAGGCCATGTTGCCATAATGACTGAGCAAAAGACACTGAGGATGTACTTGATGAGGTTCTGCATCGGTCACAAAGATTAAAATGGCCCAGAATATAGGAACCGGGTCTGTAAAATCGTTTCAAAAATATGTCATTAAAACTTTTTATAAAGGAATAAGGGTGGGGGTGTTATAATATTACACTAATCGAGCTTTAACGAGAAATTCCACTTCCAAAAAGCTATTTGATTTCTTTTTTATATATTCTCATGAATAAAAGGTGATAAAATATTATTTCTTGAATAATTTTCTTTGAATAATCCTTGCTCCTTTATCTTTAAAATAATGAAGTGTCAACGAAATGATTCTAAGTACATAAAATTATTTGAAACTAATTATTTTTGTGAGGAACAGGAGAAGTGGGCCACTAGTGTTTAATCATAAGCTTTCTTTATCATTCCCAATATTTTGGAGACTACCGTTAATATTAGTACCTGAGCCATTTATTATATTTTAATAAAACTATCCTTGACGCATCTTCATTTCAGTTATGTCATTATAAAAATTAAAACAATCTTACTTTTCTGACATCGTCAGTTTTTCTTCTCTCACAAAAATATTAAAATCTCCTAAATATATATAATCTCTTGTCTAAAAACAATAGGCAATTTACTATTATAATTTTTTAAATATTGAAAGTAAAAACCGATCAAAGCAGAAATGTCCATTGACCTTGACTTCAAGAATAAGTAAGATTGGAAAATAACAAAATACAGAATAACCTCGTTTATCCGGACTATTTGGGACCCAAAGAAATTCGGATATCAAAAATTCGGAAACATGGTTAGGAAAGACAAAAAAAACATCAAATCAGGGATTTTGATTTTTATAAGGAAAATAACATTTTTATATAAAAATTTATTAGATTTGATTAAAAAAATTATAAGTTAATGAAAGTAAGAAAAAACTATTCACATCATTTGATTTCAAAGAGTTGGTCCACTGTCTTTTGTTCCAAACATTGTTTGAATGAATCACCGCCGCTTAGGCACTAATTCAATTTAAAAGCGAATTTTCGTTTAAATTGTAACTATGTACATTCCTAATTCAGTGTTGAAATGTTTTATTCTGCACTTTCAAATTTTGCACACCTTTAGCCACCTTTTGCTAAAATAACATTATTTAATAAATAAATGACTCATAAATAAATAAATATAATAAATCAAATTACACATAAATATATATATTTTTTAAATCAAAATGGGTGTTTTTCCCAAATTCAAGCAGGGTTTTTATTTTGCTTTATAAATTAATATTTTTTTTTCCTTTTATATTTTTTATTTTTATAATTTCAAACAACCTAAAATTTAGTATTTTTCTTTAGATTGGTTAAAACTTATCAGTATCCAAAACATATAGGATCAGCTTGATTTAATATGGAAAAATCCTATTAAAGAACATTAAATAAAATTAATATTTTTAAAATAAATATCTGACCCATATAATCTGAAGATCCCCATAAGCTATGGCAGGTTTAAAAAATGTTTTATTGTACTGTTTATGATGCTCTTACCATTAGCTTGTGTTATGGCTCTGTCATGCTTTAAATCATCCCGAGAATCCAGTAGGGGAGAGCGGGGTTGGTTGGCAACAGTTTTCACTTTTTTTATTTTTGAGTCATTCCTGTTAATATAATCCCAATAGTGCTGATACCACTGTAAACTCCAAGTATTAGAGTACTTCAAGTATTTTTTTTTTAACCACATAATATTTAATAATAAGATCATAGAAAATTGAAGAATTCGTCAATTCAGAGTATGCCAATTAACCCCCTATGTGGGGCAGGTTGGCCTAGATGATGCGGTTATTTAGCCATCTCATCCAAGTACTGCCTGGCACATATTATTGTTATTAAAAGCTGCACTATAATGGTATAATAATTATGAATCGTTTTTCAACAGCTTTTAAGGGAAAATAGAATGACAATAAAAGAAGATAAAAGTTTAGACTGTCGTCACTTTCTGCATAAGACAAATTGCTCTCATCCTCCTTGCTGGAACTAAAGACAATTGGTAGTTTCATCCTTTGTTTATGTTTACCTTGCTTTTGTGAATTGCTACTGCGCAAACCAAACCCAGTTGAAGAGAGCCAACTAACCCCACAGGAGAGATCATATGAAAGATGGCTGCCAGGACAGGGGAGAACAATCAAACAAGAAACTGGTTACATGAAAGGTTAGGTTTTTCAAAGGAGTTAGGGGCTATGTGAACAGAATCGGAGTCAAATGTTTTGCCGTGCCTTTAAACCAAATTTACTGAAAACATAAAAATTTACTTACATGTTGTAAAATCAATCAATGAAGCACACTCTTCTCTACACTGTTAGCATGGGATTGAAAACTCAGGACAAAACTCCCGAGGTCGAGCGGGTCACATGGTACAATGGTGGGGCCTTCACAATAGGTGTGACGGAAACTATAAGCCAATGGCCAACTTACCCCCTATGCCAACCAACCCCGCTCTTCCCTACTAATATCCTAAATAATCTGATTATATTAATGAAAGCAATTGTACTAACCAAGCTTGCACTTGCACTCCCCTGGTCGTTTGCAATAACCCTGGAGCGGATCGCAACCCTTCCTGCAGATCGGCACGTCACAAAGGTCTCCGGTCCAGCCAGCAAGACACTTTACTTCCCCGTTGTCGTCGCAGCGGTAATGGCTCTGCTGGTTCTGGCTAGCAGGTACTTCACAAGCCTAGGACGGGGAAAAGCACTTAGTTCTTAGGAATCACATTTTATCATATGTAATACAATCATTTTATATACTGAATCTGTGTATTCATAAACTTCTAGAGATAGAGATAGAGATTGCCCTGTCATTTAACGAGCGATGGGTCGGCCGCAGATATTGTTAACCCACAAACATAACATTTACTTTGAATACAAATATCACCAATAAAACTAACTCGTTTTAATAAAGTCCCCGCATCAATCAGCTTCTCCATCATAAAAGGAGAGACACTGCCTGGTTACACCTGTCAGTTTAGTAGTATTTCTTTCGTCTCCAAAGATTATGTTCTTGGTACTTACCTCTTAGTTCAGTTAGGAATGCAGGAAGAACGTTAATAATCCACCAGATAAATTTATTCCTTGCTAGAAATTTATTCCTTACCGAATTCTTTGGTAAGGTCCCAGAATCAACTGAAAAAGACTTTTCATAGGTTTTTGTATTCCCTTTTAGTGAGCGCAAATCGGAAACCAAAATCTAATTAACACTAATTGTAGCTACAATCGTAACTTAAAAGTACGGTTTGGGAGGACCAGCTATAGGGACTAGCTATTGGGACCAGTATAGTCACCAGCCTGCAGTGACCGTCATATAGGAAAACTATATAGCAACAAACCTTTTGGAAAACTATGAAATTCATGGGATTTCATGAGATAATAATGTGGTTCCATCCTTCTTTTTCTGTTCATTTCAATCACGGAGCATAGGATGTCAGTTTTAGACTTCTTACAATATTTAATTTCTATATAAAGATAATTTTTAAATGAAAAAAAAAACCGAATTTTTAAAAATGTATATGAAATAAATTATAAAGCGAGTTTGATTATTATATTTACTATTTATTATTGTAAAGTATTGAATACTTTCACTTATATGATTACATACAACTAGGAATCAAAGTTTTATTCAAGCTGGTTGTTAAAAGAAACGACATTTTATCCTTAGTCCCTTTGTGCCCAGGTAATTAAAAAAAAAAACAATTGTATATATGATGTAGGCGTGCGAAAAGCAAAAAGTGGTAAAACCCTTTTTGAAAATTTTCCTGACAGTTCATTTCTTCTGCAAAAACTAAGAGCTGATGATTCATCCAATGAGAGGTATCACGTTCTGTTCGACCGATCAAGTGAGGATTATAAAAATATTCAATTATAGGAATAAAACTGTAAGGAATTCAGATTATTCTTGAAAAGACGTTATAAGTAGAGTGTCCTCATTTAATACAAATATGAAAACAAATAATTGGAGGTCGAGAGGAACCGCCCCTGTTAATACCTGCGCCGCCCCATGAGACAGACCAGTACGCTCTGGTGATCCGCAGCAGAGCCGTTCTTTGGATCGTTGCCAGCTCTTTAATCGGTGTGAGAAATTTAAAACCACGATGGTGAAGCGATCCTTAGGATACCCAAAACTACACCATTATATATGGTGAACGTAGCAGGGTATCTGAGGCCCCAGAAAGCTCCTCCCACACGGCTAAGACCATTTAAAGTATTGGCCACTCTAATTCCCAGGTAGTCCAATTGGGGTCTCATGTTAAATTCTCTTCCGAACCTTATTCCGAGAAAAAATTTACTCTACAAAAGCATTATTGATGATATAAGGGTATAATAAATAAATATTAAATATTTATTTTCTTGAATCATTGAATGAATTATGGTACACTGCTTAGGTTCTGAAAACTGGTTCTTCCCACATTTTCATAACCGGAGTCATTTTCGTAGTCGGTGTATCACCCATGTACGTTTTTTACCATATACCATATATTAAAAAAAAAATTCATATTCAGATCACTAATTAGCAATGATGACCATTTAAATAGTGTGAAATCAATATTAAATATGTTAATAGACACCTTCGCAGTCGCAGTCGTGGTCGCTTATATAAAAGTGCCCACCTTCAGCGACATATCGCCGCGGCGTCACAGTGGAACCGCGGCTGCGATTCGCTGTCGCGGTCGCTCCATTCGAAATCCCCCTTTAGGGATGCGATATGGTTTTTTTCGACATCGATGTTTATTAATATCCCTGTCTAAACATCAACCAGTTAGTGCCCAAGAGCCAAACATCTTTTAAGCTTCATCATCTTGGAATGGGTCAGATTAATGTGATTGAGCGGAGCAACCTTCCCTAGGAACACTGCTCTAAGTGTATGTAATTGACAAGTAGTGGCGACAGTTCTTCCAAAAAGGAAAAACTGGTCATTGTGGAAAACAAAATTATGTGTTTCCTTCCAAAAAAAAGGAGACATAAAAAAAAAAATAAAAAAAAAGACTTAAAAGAACAGTAATCAGTATAAAATGCTAACGGATCTCCATAAGTAATAAAAATAAGGCTTAGCGAACCGGAAGGTTCGATGTCGAAACCACGACTCGCTCCTGCACACCTCTATATGTGATCAATTTGATTACGGATTTGCGAATCCGTTATCTTCCAAATATATTTCAAAGTATATTTATGTATATCTTTATGTTTAAACGTAGTACTTTTGATTATTAAGTTTTTCGAGATTACAAAATTTTTCAGTCGTATTGCGTTATCATGTAAACTTTCTTTACAGATTTTAGGATAATATACTTCTTTCCTCCCTACCTTTGCGTTTGCGTGTCTCAGAATAATTTTTATCATAAACCGATTCTAGTGTTTCATAAATTTCACATTTAGCTTCATCGTCACACTCTTCGGTGGGTGCGTGTATGTTTATCAACGCGATTTTAAACCACTTTCCCTGAAATGTAGCCACCAATAACCCATCTCCATAAAATCCATAAACAACGCGGAAATTAACCTATTTCTAATCAGAAATCCGGTGCCTTAACAATAGTTTCCGCTTCCGCCGCACTACAAAGTGTACTTACCTTCCCTTAAGGAACCCTCTCCTGGCCCGCGGACCTCCTGCAGCGCCACGATAACTAAACTATACCCCATAACCTCATTCACTATCGACTAACCGACCCGCTTTATTCAAACTCCTCTCGTTCATGTTCCTTTGCTTAAATCTATATTTTTCAACTTGCGCTATGAATTCCCTATATGGTTGATAGTGACACAGCATACAATTCAACCCATGAGGACATTTAGTTCTTTCAATTGTTTATGTTGTTCGAATTTTAATTAACCGTATTCTTTTCCAGTTCTTTTCTTATAAGTAAAAATCTGGTGTGAAGCGCGCAACTCACAATTTTCACTTACGAACTTACTTAGATTAGAATTCGATTTGTTGATATGTGAACGCCATTTCCACCAATTCCTATATTTCTATATCTCGTTAAATTATAGAGTAACTGTATAGCAAAACTTGAATTACTTTTTGCTTATTATTGCTTATTTCTTTTTTTAAGGCACCTAATTTCATCAAGAGTAGAGTTTTTGTACTGCTTGCTTGTTTTTTATTACGAGTTGCTTTTTGTAAATATATCGTTAAGGTAAATTTTTTTTTTTTTTTTCGGTTGGCTCATAGACCTTGAAAATCTTTAGCCGCCTCAACGAGCCTGTTCCACCTCTGTCTATCTTGGGCGATGGCTTTCGAATTCACCACTCGATGTTCGTTGGCTTCCTTCTTGATTATGTCAGCCCATCTCGTTCTGGGTTTCCTTCGCGGTCGGGTACCAATCACTGTTGCATTCGTCGTCATGTTGAGGGAGCCTGATGGGTTGCTTCTTGCCACGTGTCCCGCCCATTTTAACCTCTTAGCTTTCATATCGTGCGCTATCAATTGTTGGGTTTCCCCTATAATCTCTTCTTTAGTCTTTCTTCTCCAGAGTCCCAGCTCATTATCCCACTTCGAACCTACAATTGTCCTTAGCACCTTCCTTTCGAATCTTTCGATTCTTGCTTGTAAGGTGCCTGTCAATGTCCAAGTTTCGCACACATTAGCACGGGTTTGATTATTGTGTTGTAGATCCTGATTTTCTTTTCTTAGATTTTCTTAGATCTTAGAACTCGAGAAACCGAGGAGAACGCACGATTGGCACTGGCTATTCGTTGATATACCTCTTGTTAGTTGGTCGTTTATTGAGGTTACTGTAGATCCGAGGTATTTGAAGTTATCTACTTTAGGGAAGATATAGCTTCCTACACTTATATCGTCGATTACGTGTAGGTTCCGGCTTACTATCATGTACTTCGTCTTATCTTGATTAACTTGTAAGCCGATGTCTCTCGCTGAAGTGATCAGAGAACCGGCGACTGAATGTCCTCTTTCTTACTTCCTAGCACAGTCACATCATCCGCATAGGCGAGGAACTTATGCATTTTCCCTACGTGCACTCCTCCTCTTGCCTTGGTACATTCTCGGATGATTTTTTCCAAGGCCAGGTTGAACAGCATCGGGGATAGGCAGTCAGTCGCCTTGTCTTAATCCTATGTTCAGTCCTTTCTCCTTTTACCAAGACTCGGCATCGGGATTCATTAGTACACGCCCGTGTCAATCGTACCAATTTCCCTGGGAAACCCAGTTCCGCCAGTATTTTTCAAAGACAGCTCCTGTCGACCGAGTCGTAGGCGGCTTTGAAGTCGATGAATAAGGCGTGCACATCTTGATTTATTTTCCAACGTTTCTCGAGTATCTGTTTTAGGATGAAGATCTGATCGGACGTGCTTCTTCCTCTTCTGAACCCTGCTTGGTAGTCGCCAAGGAACTTTTCATAGTACGGGTTCATTCTGTTTAGAATTGTTTAGGTAAGGATTTTGTATGTGACTGGGAGTAGTGCTATTCCTCTATAGTTTTCGCACTCGTACATGGATCCCTTTTTCAGGATTGGGCATATGAGACCTGTGTTCCATACGTCCGGGATCTTTTCCTCTCTCCATATTTTAGGATGAGCTGGTGTAGATGACTCGTCAGTGACTCACCCCCTTCTTTGAATAGCTCACCAAGTAAGCTATATTCCAGGGGTTTTTCGCCTCTTTACCTTATCAATCGCCATCTGTACATCCAGTAGATCCAGCTCCTCTACCACATCGCTGGGATGGTCCTCAGCGTGGTCCATGTCCTCATCCTCTAGGGGATCTTCACTGTTCAGCAGCTGCTCAAAGCAATCCTTCCAGATTCCGAGCACTTCCTCTTTGACTGCTGTCAGTTTGCCTTGTTTGTTTTTCATTTGAGTACCCTCTTACCCATGTATCCGGTTCTTTCTTTCCTGATGTCAGCATAGAATTCACAAATTGTACCGCCCTGCCTGTTATCCTTTATCTCCTTGAGCTTTTGGGACAAGAATTCTCTCTTTGCCTTTCTCAATGTATTGTTTACTGCTCTTTGAGCAGCTTCATATCTATCTCGGGTTTCTTTGTCTCTTTTGCCTAGGCTGAAGATTTTCAGTGCCCTTTTATCCTCCACTCCCTTTCATCCTTACGGCATTCCTCCGTGTACCATTTCTTTGGTTGACATTTAACTTAAACCCCTATCACTTTGCTGTCTCCTTCAAGACCTTTTCAATTTCCGCCCAGTGAATCTCAATTGGCGTACTCTCTAGGTCGAGAAGTTCGAATTTATTGGACAGCTCTATTTGATTGGGTCTCCGGTACCTTTAGTCCTTCGATTTCATATCTTATTCGTTTCAGGTCGCTATCTGTTTTCTGGATTCGCCTAAGCCTTTGGTTAAACTTGACTATCACCAAGGCATGGTCCGAACAGTCGGCTCCCCTAAAGCTCCTCACTTCTTGAATGGAGCTTTGGTGTCACTTGTCAATCAGCACGTGGTCGATCTGGTTCCTCCACCTGTCCCCAGGGCTTGTCCATGTATACTTATGAATCTCCTTATGCGGGAACTTGGTGCTACTGACCATTTTCGCTGCTCGTTTCATGAAGACTGTGCGATCCAATTGTTGGCCGAAACTGACGGCCGCAATTTGTGACTCATAGTAAAGTTTATCTCTCATGTCTTTCTGGAAATCGAGACAGATTACAGTTCCTCTAAAATCACTTTATATTTCCTTCAGAAATTTATAAACCCTTTAACCATTAAATGAAGGGATAACAAGTTTTGTACCACTTATTAGAGGTATTCCACTTAAGCAGGTCCCACTTAACCAGGTTCGACTTTATATACATATATAAATAATAATAAAAACAACAAATATTTCAGGACGTCTATATACATCCCGCCCGGTAAAAGGGTTAAGGAACTAAAGTTTCCAAACTAAAATATAATGAATTAAAGATTATCTTATACCATATTGTTTCAAGGCGGCGAGAATGTTAGTAATAGAGTTAGGATTGAGAATCAAAAGGAGGTCGTCTACATATTTTTAATGAAAAAAATAATAATCCCATCCGTCCCATCATTTCAAATATCAATTCTCCCTCCACTAAGCTCAGCAAATTCCTTCTCCCTCCATTACAATCCCTTAGACATAACAATCCATACGACGTTAAAAATTCCTTCCATTTCTTGGAACAATTAAAAACCATCAAAATTCCCGATAATTTTATCTTAGCCTCTTTCGACGCCGAGAATCTTTTCACTAACATCCCGACGTTTGTTGTTGTTTGGGATCGTGCCCTCCAAATCGTTGAAGAAAAATGGAACTTGTTAAAATCCCATAGTAAACTCAATAAATCTCCCTACATTGACTCCCTTGCATTATGCTGTAATTCTGGATATTTTTGTTTTCAAAATAAATATTTTCTACAAACTTCTGGTCTTGCAATGGGTAGCTGTCTAGCTCCCGACCTCCCCGGTATTGTCCTCAACGACCTCCTTGATTCTATAATACCTAAATTCCCCAACGATATTTTTTTTCATTAAAAATATGAAGACGACCTCCTATTGATTCTCAATCCTAACTCTATTACTAATATTCTCGCCGCCTTTAACTCCTACCATCCACGTCTTCGTTTCACTATAGAATTGGAAACCAATTGTACCCTTCCATTCCTAGATATTTCCATTACCAGAAACCCGGACAATTCCATATCCACTGATTGGTACACCAAACCCACTTATTCTGGCCGACTCCTAAACTATTTTTCCCAACATCCACATCACCAAAAAATCAAGGTCGCAAAGAACCTCATCCACCGTAGCCTGACCTTGTCCGATCCACAATTTCACTGTCATAACAAAATCCGCCTGAAAAATATCTTAAAATCTAATGATTTTCCTGAGCACTTAATAAAAACACTTATCAATAACAATGCTAAAACCCAAAATCTCTCTAACAACTCTTCACAACCTCCGATCTCTACTTTCCAATACAGATCTATCCCATATATCCCCATTCTCTCAAAAAAAATTGAAAAATCCTTCTCATCGAGTTTCCCACACATGCGCCTAGTATTAAAAAATAACAATAAATTAAAAAATCTTTATACCAAACTCAAAGACCCAGTACCTCTCCTAGACAAGTGTAATGTAGTTTATCGTATCCAGTGCTCCACGCCTAATTGCAACAGTTGCAATTGTTATATCGGTGAAACCAAAAATTATTTTAAAAAACGTATTTATCAACTTAAATACAGTATTTCCACGCGTAAGGGTCTGGCCACACATGTCCGCACCGGATCCGCACCGTAGCATTAATATAGGTTATGTTCAGAATATTTTTAATTTAACTTACATATTACCTTTAGTTATGCCTAAAGTGGCCTTTGTCTGATATCTGTGGCCTGAACATAACCTATATTAATGCTACGGTGCGGATCCGGTGCGGACATGTGTGGCCAGACCTTAATTCGTCTACATCTAAATTAGCAGGACATGCCATTGCCCACAACCATTCCTTCGACTTTGGGAACCCCTCCATATTAGCTACTGTACCTAACCACGATAAACGACTCCTCTCAGAATCCATTTTCATCCATCTGGAAAAAAAATAACCCGGTAAATCACAAAACAGATAAAGAGATAATTTCATCCACTTATTCTAACTCTAACATCTTCCGCATCCTCAAATCCTAGTTTTGATTTCATAGGTACCTGCAATTATCTCTGTACCTCTTGTACTATTATTATTTTTTGTATTGTATACTTCTTTCTGTATATTTTCCAATATTTTTTGCATTGTTACATTATGTATTATCTCATTTTTATGTTATTATTGAGTCCAGACACAACTATTTGTATACAGTACCATCTATTTTGTTAGTTTTTAAAATATTTCGTTCACTCAGTTGTCATGTGCCTTCACTTCAAAGCGTTGGATTTCCCCGTCATAAACCTTTGATGTCGGCAAACTAACCCCCTACCACTACCTCCCACCTTATTTTTACCTTTAGTCTTAGTATCCACCTGGACTCAGTAGGTAAATATCAGGTTCTATTTTATCTTGTTAACCAGCCTCTTATTTTAATATTTATGTATACACCATCTTTTATATTATTATCAGTACAGCAAGGTTTAGTAACATAAATTACAAAGGCCATAAACATAAATTACGGAATAAAATAAATAAATTACAAATAAAAAAGGTAATAAGAAAAAAAAAAATGTAAGGGAGAGTTAGGCCTGAGGAACAACTTACTTTTCAATTTAAACTAAACTAAATACGTAGCTACTACAACTAACGACTAAACTATAGATAACTATAAACTATGAAAAACACAAGATATTGTTAAAGCAATAAAAAAAAAAAAAAAAAAAAAAAAGGTTGTAATTGTCCAAAAGTAGACACAATATAGACTGAATAGCATTATGTAAACAGTAGAGTTGAAAACAATATGGTTGCGAAAGCGATAGCCAATAGGAAAACACACCTTGACTACACTGTCTCTATTAAGCCCCTGTAGTATAAAACAAACACATGCGCCATCCGTGGCCGTCCCGGCAACTACATTTCCAAAACATTACGAAGTTCTTTAATTTAAAAGAGAAATTCTTTTGTATTTTGTCTTCTTTTTGGAAATATTGGCTCGTAAAAACATATAAACAATAAAAAAAAAACCTAAAGACACAGGTCCTATCTATTCAACTATAATCACTGTTGCCAACAGTAGGGAAAAGTCCCCCAAAAAGAACTAACGAATGGCAGAATACCGAATTGCAAAGGCTACTCACTAGGTGAGAGTGAATAGGAGGCGACAACGGACAAGACCAAGAACGACTGGGAAGAAGGAATTAAAAAAGCCTTTAACAGGAGTGGAATGGATTCGAGGAGGGGAATGCATCTGGTTGATGACAGAGAAGCGCTCTGTTTGCAGGTGTCTTTATACTGCTATACGGTAAAGGGTTGATTAAGTTAAGTAAATTATATTAAAATATACTTAGATACTAATTTTAAAGTTGGAAATTATTCAATGTTTGATCAGGCTGTCATTAATTGGTTTCTTATACTGTCAGTAATTAGTGCATGCATGTCAGTAATAGGAGAAAAAATATCCATCCGAATTTGAAGTAGAAGAATAGATTAATTCATCATTTTTAATTATTTGATGACCGAATTGAAAACAAGGAGAACTGGGCTAACAGAAGAACTTTGAATTTTAAGGATCGGTCAACGAATAAGGGAGAAATTGATGAAAAATCATGAAATTTTCCTTAAACTATCAGTAATTGGTGAAGTTACCCTATATATCCACTAGAGGGAGACATCAGATCAAACGATAACCAATAAAAAAAAACTAATAAATTGTTTTTTACTTTCACTTACCTATATATGAAATATATAGTAAGTGGAAGTATTGCGATCGTGAAAAATTTCGACTTCCGGTTTTCAACGGAAATACACGTTTTGGGGTCCCCTGAGTCCAAATGACCAAGTCCCGCGAAATGGTCTGTGTGTGTGTGTGTGTGTCTGTGTGTGTGTGTGTGAACAGACTAGCTCAAAAACTATAAACCGTGCGATCATGAAATTGGGTATTTAGTGTAGGTATATGCCCGCGATGTGACAGCATAAATTTCATCAAAATTACTTAAAGGGAGGGGGTACTTTACTTAATAACTTTTTAGGTTTTTTTCGATTTTCTCAAAAACGGCTCTAACGATTTTGATTAAACTGAGTATATAATGTACTAATATGCCCGAGATATGACTGTAAAAATTTCATCAAAATTGATTGACCGGAGGGGGGACTTTACTTAATAAATTTTGTATCATTTTCACGCGTTTTGTTTGTTTACTCAAAAACGGCTTTAAAGATTTTGATCAAACTGGGTATTTGACGTATGTATATGCCCGAGATATGACTGTTAAAATTTCATCAAAATTGATTAACCGGAGGGGGGACTTTACTTAATAAATTTTGTATCATTTTCACGTGTTTTTTTTTATTTACTCAAAATCGGCTTTGAAGATTTTGATCAAACTTGGTATTTGATGTATTTATATGCCCGAGATATGATTGTTAAAATTTCATCAAAATTCATAAACCGGAGGGGGCACTTTACTTAATAAATTTTGTATCATTTTCACGTGTTTTTTTTTATTTACTCAAAAACGGTTTTAACGATTAACAAAAATAAGATATGAATGTAGAAAAATGTGTGAATTTGGAAAATGATATTTAGCAAAACACGTCAATTTCTAATCTAAGTAAGTTGGTAAGTGAAAGTTGTGTGTTGCGCGCACGCACCAGATTTTTATGTATCTTGTTGTTAGCTTTTTTATTGTAACTTACTTTTATTTTTATCATAGAAATATTTTTGAAGTATTTAACGTTTTTTTTTTTAACTTGGTGGTGAATTTTTTGAAAGTTTTTTTCAGAAAAATGAGTGGAAGTGACAGTGACAGTGGAATACAGAAAAACAGGTTGAAGGCGAATAAATCAAGATTATTTAATCATTACTATAAAGAAGAGTGGGAATCTAACCCCGAATTTAAAAAATGGATCGGGAAAAGCAATAAACAAGTTGTCAAACTGACAACCATCCATCTATCATTCCAGTGTCAACTACTGTTCATTTCACATGATTATTGTTCCATAAAATTAACAAAGTTTTGCTAAAATGATGTCACAAGTTGATTGAAAGTAAAATTTAATAAATTTTAATTAAATAAAATGAAAAAGTGGGGAAAATTATTGAAAAGTGGGGATATTGTTGGCTGGGAAGTGTGGAAATATGAATCACCCTACTTGGCAACACTGACTACATATAACCGTGCAGGGCTGTGATTAGTCCCTCGAGGTATAACTAGGGCACTTCTCAACATTAATTAGTCTTCATCTGTTCTTTGATCTTGGCGGTCTGAGGCACTCTTTCTCTTCTCCCTGCCCGATAGCCCCTGGTGTCTCTGGGATGTTTAAACCTAGTTGACTTGTTTTATTTATTTTCTCCTTCCTCACCCCAACTTTAGCCTACTTATAACATACCTGAGGGTTGTCCTCCCAGGGCCTGTAACATTGGTTGTCTCCCTGTTCGGGCTCCCTCTTCTCCTTGCTTAGATTAGCGTCCTAGAGCTGTCAAGACCCACGTTTCTCCCGTGGAACTAGCTTTGACCAGCTTTACCTCTCGAGGTAAGAGGGTAGCGTCGCTCTGGCAAGGATATTCCTTCGTTGTTTATACTTTACGCCTGTAACATTGGTTGTCCCTCTGTTCAGGATTCATCTTCTCTCTTGCTTAGATAGCGCCCTTAAATCACCGAGGTCCATGCTTATCTTTTGGGTTTTACTTTGGTAATTCACTTCATAGAAGTGAAGGGCTGCGTTGCTCTGGCAAGATCATCCTTGTTAAAATATATGTATTAGAGTCACTATGGTGGAGACATCCATCGAGATAGTATGAGCCTATTAGAAGAATTATCAATTTTTTTGGCATCCCTAGTACATATATATATATATATATATATATATATATATATATATATATATATATCCCTTGTGGAGATTGAAAACATTGAGCTCCGGAAATATATTACATTTTGGCATCCATTGTGGGGATTGACAACATAGACTTCAGGAGAAATGTTACATAGTATTAGAACTTAGTTTTATGGTCACATTAATAACCATCTTATCCTTAATTCGTAAATCTACTATGGAACTATTTTTTAATAAATTTTAAACTAAAACATAATTATTATGATTACGCCTTACTTGTTAACTATAGGCTGTTAGTAAATTACTGCAGATGCGAAAGGGTTTTCAACTTTTTTTTTTTTATCTAAAATGTATTTATGCCAATTTTTCAGGCATATACACATTTTACGACTTTATAAACACATCATTAAAGTTTTAAGTTAAAATATTATGATTATACTGTACTATATGTTTAAAGAAAAATCTGGTGCGATGCGCGCAACACACAACTTTAACTTACCAACTTACTTATATTAGAAAATGACGTGTTGTAAAATGCTATTCCTCAAAGACACACATTTTCTCACATTTATTTAGTTATTTTTGTTTCTATTTGCTTTCTAAAGTGCAATAAAAATTTTTATTACTAAATTTACTGGTGATAATTCGGTAATGCAAACAAAATACTCCATCGCGTCGCGATTTTATTTACCAATCAGTTACCAAGCAACAAATAATTTCCATTAAATGAGCATAAGCCTTTAATTATAGACAATGGTCTGTAAATAAATTACTGGGCATGCGTGGGCGTAACCGAATAATAGTTGACGGAATATTTTTCTTTTTTTTCTCCTCTTTATGTTTACTCGATTTTTTTATATTTCATATTTAGCCATTTCTTATTCTTATGCGTAACGATAGACAGTTAATTTCTCCATATAAACAAATACAAAGGTACTTTATAGGAAGACAAAATAGGCCTCTTCCTCATTTAAGCCCCCTCAGAACATTTTAATAGTGATATAACTTACCTGATATGAAAGAAGACTTGATTTTTATTAAACATGATGAATTTGATCAAAATCATAAGATGTTTTTGAGAAAATCGAAAGAAACGTAAACATTTATTAAATAAAGTGCCCCTTACATTTGACCAATTTTGAAGAAATTTTTGCTGTCACATCAGGGGCATATATATACATCAAATACCCAATTTCAGGTTCTTACGGTTAATAGTTTTTGAGCTAGTCTGTTTATATATACACACACACACAGACCATTTCGCGGGGCTTGGTTATTTTGACTCAGGGGACACCAAAACGTGTATTTCCTTTGAAAACCGGAAGTCGACATTTTTTACGATCACAATACTTTCCCTTACTAAATATTTCATATATAGGTAAGTGAAAATAAAAAAAAAAAAAAAACAGCTTTAAATATTTTTAGCAGTAAGTACCAGCTTTTCTACGCATTCACTCAATAAATATCTAATAAAATAGTTCTTATTTTAATCTTTGACAATGTGACAGTCCAAAACATAATAAAACATGGCGTCTAATTTTATTTCTCTATTAACCATGGAAACAAATGGTTTCCGTTAAATCAGTATGGTCCAGCAAGGTCTTCAAAATGTAGAAAACTCCTTGTTGTTAGCGTGTTTTAAGTGCTTGCTGGAACATACCTAATATTTTTTTATGTATTTATACCAAAATTTTCGGGAATATTCCATTTTAAGACTTCATAAAGTAAACATTATTCTTTCTGAAAACTTCATCTTCCTAAAGATATATTATACATACATAATAATGCATTAATTCAGTCGAAATTGTTCACGATCACAACACTTTCCCTTACCATATATTTTATATAGGTATAGGCAAATAAATAATAATAATTTCAATATTTAAATATAATATAAATATAATAAATACAAATATAATAAAGTAATAATAATTTCAATATTTTTTTAATTTATAATATATACCATCAATCGGTTATATATCTATTAATAAATTTCATGAATATTTCATTTTTTTAACGGACATTGAGTAAAACAAATTTCACGAAAGCATCAAAATAATAGAAAACCAACATAAATTCTGAAGCTACAGTCGCCTTTTTTACCGTTCACCAAATAACATTGTGGAAATTAGTTATTTAAAATCTTAGAAATGTTTTCTGTAACTAATAAAAAAATTCTGAATATGTATAAGCAATTTAAAAGTTATTTAAAGTGTATTTAATTATCAAAATGGACGGAATATATATATATAAATAATACCCCAAATAAATACCCCTATATGCATCATTTAAATTCCCTCAAAACATTAAAAGATATCCTAAATCATCTGTTCGAATTTAAAAAAAAAAATCATTCGACCTTACATCAATGGACTACAATTTATTGTGCATGG
This sequence comes from Aelia acuminata, assembly GCA_911387785.2. NCBI lineage: Eukaryota > Metazoa > Arthropoda > Insecta > Hemiptera > Pentatomidae > Aelia > Aelia acuminata. The sequence continues at coordinate 153,973,364 of OU426978.1, read as the reverse complement.
ATCGTTAGAAGAAATTTATAAAATTTAGAAGAAAAACTATACTTCTCTGATGTTTTAATTTAAGACTTTTGATAAGGTTTAGTAAAAACAATTGCTTTTCAAACTCAAAAAATTGCCTCCTATGACTTACTATTCATTACTTATTTCTTACTTGGCAGAGAGACACACTTTACTGTTAGATTAGACAACGAAAAAATATGTTTTATAAAATGTAATAGAGCAGGAGTTCCTCAGGATAGTACTTGGTGTACGACTCTGCAATATATCACGGCAGACTTACCCGGACACGTCCTTATTTTACTAACTACATTCTCTGTTGACACTGTACTTTTCAAACTATATTAAAACAGCATCTTCTATCCTACTGAACCACTTAGATAATAGGTTGCGCAACCAGGTGAGGTAAAAATAAATCGAATGAAAAGTGTATCTATCACCATCACTCCCAGTCATTGTAATAGTACTGCAGAGTTACACAACGACCTTCGAATCGCTGAATCCCGAGAATACAATATTTGGGACTTCATTTGGTCATTAACAACATTCGAGAGCCCACATCGGATTGAAAAGGAATACTGATTTGCATTATTATCTAGGTTACTCAACAGACACTCCGAATTATCAGTAACTATTAAGCTTCTAAAAAGGAAAACTGATTTGTATTATTTTATCTAGGTTACTCCAATAAATTATCAATAACTAACAAACTTCTATAAAATACAAATACGAGATAACCATAATGGATAAACGGGATAAAACTATGTGGTTCTGCAAAGCCCTCAAACATCAGAAGAATTCAGTCATTCCAGTCAGCAGTATTGAGGAAAATAGAAGACGCACCATAATATGTATTAAATAAAAAACATTTTATAAAAAAAAAAAATTAAACCGAATTCGACACCTAGGAACCAGTAAAAATAAATGCACTGAAAAGAATGAAATAATTACCTTCTGATTTTTATGAGTACACAGCAAAATTGAAAATGGTGTAAAAAGCGGAGAAATGCAATAAGACGAATAATTTTATTTTTATTTGTACAAATACTAATTTTATTTATTTATTTTATTTTCGGCGTAGGGAGTTGGCGGCCCCATCGCCCGGTCTTAGTCCCGCAGTCAGCCACTGGCCCTCCAGGTAGGGGGAACAGTACACTAACACACATACAGTACACAACTTACAGTACACACCCTAGGATCACCTCTCCTAGGTAGCCGCGCCCGGGTGGGGGAGTGTGTCGGGCACTTTGAGGAGGCAGCCCCTCCACCTGACTCGGGGGTATGGGGCCGATAACCTTCTCTCCTTAAATTTTATCCATCAACAAAGCTCAAAATAGATTAGCCTGACCGATTATTGGGAAAAAACATAGGAACCGTCAATTGGAATGTACGATCGCTTCATGGAATGTTTTGACATTATACAGACCTGGAGCACTGCAAGAGCTTCTAAACAACCTCGATAACTATAAAATAGACATAGCTGCCATTCAAGAAGTCAGGTGGATCGGACAGGGTAGCCTTAGAAAAGGAAATGACACCATATACTATAGCTGTGAAGACCGCTTGCATATGTTCGGAACTGGTTTTGTTATCGGAAAGAGATTAGCCCAGAAAGTTCTCGATTTTAAGCCTATCAGCCCAAGACTCTGCATACTCCGTCTTAAAGCGAAATTCTATAATATTAGTTTAATATGTGTACATGCTCCTACAGATGTTTCCGAAGAAGATGTGAAAGATGTTTTCTATGAAGAGCTAGAAAGATGCGTTGGTGCCTGCTCCAAGTATGACATAAAAATTGTTCTTGGTGATTTCAATGCACAAATTGGTCATGAAGATATATATCGCCCAACCATAGTCCCTACAGCCTGCATGAGGTTTCAAATGACAATGGGAAAGAGTGATTAATGTCGCAGCTTCAAATGGGCTCTCTGTTGGCAGTACATGTTTTCCACATAAGAAGATACATCTGGCTACATGGAGAAAATTTGGAGCCAACAGTAGTATCACCACATCACAAATTGATCATGTGCTTGTAAGTACTAAACATAGACCATCGCTAATGGACGTAAGGTCATACAGAGGAGCGTATGTTGACTCGGACCACTACCTCGTGATTTCCAAGATTAGAGTCCGCATCTCAAGAGCAAAATATCATGGTGCTAATCCTGTATCAAGATTTGATACATCCAAGCTCAAAAACGAAGAAACCCAAACAAGATTCAATGCAGTAATGGACACCAAAATAAGGAGCATTGATCGAAATAGGACCATTGATGAACAGTGGAAAGAATGTAAAGAGATGATGAATGAGATTGGAAGGGAGGTCATTGGTTACGAACAAAAGCGCAAGAGAAAGCCGTGGTTTGATGAGGATTGCAAGCTCTTGAATGAAGAAAAAAATCAAGCTTATAAAACCATGATACAGAAGAAGTATACTAGAAAATATGTCGAGAAATACCGGGCAAGAAGGAGAAGAGAAACCCACACACATAGGCGAAAAAAACGTCAGTGGGAAGCCAAAAAGCTAACCGACATTGAGGCTTCTTTCAAAGAAAAAAATAGCAGGTTGTTCTTTCAGCAAATTAATGAAGAGCGTAGAGGTTTTAAACCCAGAAACCATGCCTGTAGGGGAAAGGATGGAACACTAATCACCGAGGAAGCTGCAATAATGGAAAGGTGGGCTGAACACTTTCAAAGCCTATTAAATAGAGGAAGGCATGATAACACGACCCCAACTTCCCTCAAAGATCGGGAAAATGAGATATTTGTGGAACCTCCTGATGAGGAGGAAACATGTGAAGCCATCCAAAAACTAAAGAACAACAAGGCCCCAGGCATTGACAACATTCCAGCCGAGCTGTTCAAGCATAGTGGAGAAGAGATGAGTAAATTTCTCCAAGACTTATTTATGGACATATGGAAAGAGGAAAAGCTACCAGCTGAATGGAAGAAGACAATAATATGCCCTATACATAAGAAAGGGGATATATTCTTATGTGATAACTATAGAGGAATCTCTCTTCTTCCAACTGCATATGAAATCCTCGCAATCGTCCTGTTTGATAGGTTATGGCCATTCGCTGAGCGCGAAATTGGGAAATACCAATCTGGATTCCGAAAGGGGAGATCAACAACGGACCAGATGTTTACTCTGCGAATCCTGTTGGAGAAGACAAGGGAGTATCAGATACATACCCACCACCTGTTCATTCATTTTCACCAAGCCTGTGATTCAGTGAACAGAGAAGAGGCATACAAAGCAATGTTGGAAATGAACGTCCCTTCCAAATTAATTCGTTTGATAAAAATGACAATGGAGGACAATATTTGCTATGCTAAGGTGAATGGAAGGATGTCTAGAGGATTTACAACGGGAACAGGTGTGAGACAGGGTGATGGGCTGGCCTGTCTGGTGTTCAATTTTGTCCTCGATTAGCAATTAGAAAGGCAGGAATCCAGGTAACAGGAACGCTTCTTAACAGAACAGTCCAGCTTTTAGGATTTGCTGATGATTTGGACATCGCAGGAAGGACTCTGAACGCAGTAGTTGAAGGTTTTCAGTCATTGGAGGAATCTGCGGCAAGCTTGGGCCTTAAAATAAATGCTGATAAAACTAAGTACATGTGCACAATACCTTGCGGTAGAGATGATGAAAGTCATGTCTCAATAGGACGTTATAAATTCCAAAAAGTGAAGTCCTTCATATATTTAGGATCACAGGTAAATCAAGAGAATAGTGTAGAAGAAGAAATCCATAGACGAATTCTATCAGAGAATCGAACATATTTCTCTTTACAAAAACATTTCAAAAGCCGTGCATTATCCAAGGCCTCAAAAGTAAGAATATATAAAACAATCATCCGACCTGTTCTTACTTACGGCTCAGAATGTTGGACTACGACAAAGGCACAAGAACTAGCCCTCCTCAGATTGGAAAGAAAAGTACTTCGTCGAATATACGGTGGTAAATATGAGCAAAGAAGTTGGAGAAGAAGGACTAATGCTGAGCTGAGTGAGGAGTACAAAGAAGTGGATGTAGTGACTTTTGTAAGGACATCAAGACTTCGATGGGCTGGCCATGTTGCGAGAATGGACCCGAATGAAATACCTTCCAAGATTCTATCGGAACGAGTATATGGCACGAGACGGGTTGGACGACCGAGGCTTCGCTAGGAAGACTGCGTGGCTGCTGATGCTAGAGCTCTGCTTGGTGTCAGAAATTGGAGGGCAGCAGCACAGAATAGAGATAACTGGCGATCTCTGCTAGAGTAGGCTTTGACTCAACAAGAGGGTCATAACGCCAATTAGTAGTAGTACTAATTTTATTAAAAAGTGTGAAATTAAAATATTAAATACTGTGTTCAATACAACACAATCTTTTCGGAGGCGGCGCAAATATAATATAAATGACATGTTACAGATGGAATTCCATTAGTAGGCATTAGAATCAATAGATGAGAAAAGAAGATCCATTTTACGATTTACATAATGTCTAGTGTTAAAAATTTTTAATTTTGCGCCGCCTCCGAAAAGATTGTGTTGTATTGAACATAGTATTTAATATTTTAATTTCACACTTTTTAATAAAATTAGTATTTGTACAAATAAAAATAAAATTATTCGTCTTATTGCATTTCTCCGCTTTTTACACCATTTTCAATTTTGCTGTGTACTCATAAAACTAAGAAGGTAATTATTTCATTCTTTTCAGTGCATTTATTTTTACTGGTTCCTAGGTTTCGAATTCGGTTTAATTTTTTTTTTTTTTTTTTTTTTTTATAAAATGTTTTTTATTTCATGCTTTTTAGTTGGAGAAGATAACAAATGTAGAAAACCGTAAGTTGGGTAAAACAAATTTCGAAAATTTTTACGCTCTACCACCTTCGTCTTTCCCGGGCTTTTTTATTATACATAATTATATAAACAGTCACCTTTTCAATTTTATGAGTACACACAGAAAATTGATGATCGGTGCCTGTATAATACAACTTCTACACTCCACCTTCTACGATTATAATTGGAATATTTTTTTAAACAAGATCAATGTTGAGTCAATTATGTTCGTAGTTCCTTTAGATGAATTTTTGACTAAATTTAAAAGCGAAGTACTAAGAATAATATCCTTCGTAATAGAAAATAAATTTCTTTAATTCTAATGGGGTAGCATTTATGATATTAAGCATTTTCATGGCTGCCAAATTTTCGCTGAGGGGACTTTCATACAAAGAGGTTGTTTCTGGGAGATATCAACTTTTATTTTGCAGTTTTTATTGATGGATAAACATCTGCAAACATTGAAATTTTAATTTCTTTGTTAAATAATGTAATGTCTGTATGGGGGAAGTGTCATAGGAAAATTTTCATTGTTTGGGAAATACAATACACAATATTTGTGTTAGTTATTTCGGTACCTGAGAGATGACAACCTCGAACGCGAAAATCCCCTAAACACATGCAAGTTCATTTTCACTGTCTATTTCAATAAAATTCATTCATTTATTATTGGACTTAGGCTCTTAACAACACTCTTAGGCTCTCACGAACCGCAAATACTGAACTTATGACGGTTTGGCTTTTGAAAATTTCGGCAACCTTTAGAAAATCGAATATTTAAATTTCTTTCGATTTAATAATGATCGATCGCAACCTCAAAATCAATGGAAATTTTCTTAAGACAGTCTGGCTCTTCTACTACATTTCAGTTAATAAACAGCAAACAATTACAACTCACAATTTAGGCAAGTGGAAAAAATCGAAAAATCAACTGGAAAATGAATGATGGAAATAATTCCTAATAAGTGCCTACCTTAAAGATTTTTATATCTAGACTCTCCTATCTAGACAATAGCAAAGCCTGTGTGCCACTAGCTAGCAACGTAAAACAAAATTAGACAATTAGCCATCATATATTGTTGATGGAACAAACTAATATTGAAATTATTTAGCAGAACGTAAATTTTTTCATAACTGGACATTCCCCTAATATTTTTTCGAGCCACATTTGAGCTTAGATAGCAGATTTTCGTCTTCTCAAAATAAATTATTTGGCACTGACAGCCTTTCTAATTTATTCTAGTTGCAGAAACAAAATTAGCAACCTATAGTAGTAATCCGGAATACATAACATAAGTGTCGCTCCATGAAGAATGGGCACAAGATTTTATGATTACATTGTATATTAATATGACCGAGTGATTCCGGAAGAAGGCAGAGGTGCCTGAATCCTTTGTCAAGGCCCCCAAATCAACTGAACATAAGGTTTTCCAGGAATTATTGTATTCCTTTTTAACGTTCATAGCGAGTGGAAGTCGGAAATCAAAATCTGATTTAAAGAAATAATGGCTACGATTTTAAATTTAAACAAGCCTTAGGGAACTTGAAGAAGTCTTAAATTCTGCTTTAAAACGTTTGTCAATATTCAGTCTTTCTTGGAATTCCAAGAATTTCGTGGTCTTACGTTTGTGGTGTCCAACCGTCGACTAGATCTAAATTAAGATGTTTTACTGTTATCGGTGAATATATATATATCTATATATTACGAGATCTTAGAAAGATATCAGAGTCAGATCAGATCCATAGACATTGAAAACACCCTAAACTCGAAATATAACAACAATTTTAGATTACTAAGTAGCATGGGTGAGGGGGAAAGCTATTTGATGAAGAATGTGCCAATAAGTAAACAACGACTAATTATTCAATTGCGTTTAAGCAGCAAAGATCTATTACGACTGTTTATCAATGGCACAACTTATGTTATTGACGCGCAGGCCACTTGCACGATCTGTAATCTAAAAAAATTGGAAACCCTTGAACACATTATATTAGAATGCCCGATGTATGAAACATTTAGAAAACAATATATAAACAAACATGTAACATCTATTCACAATAGTACCGATAACCTGATATCCATTTTGAATCCTAAAGAGAATATAGATATAAACGATTTGTTTAACTATACTATGGCTGCATTAAACTTAAGATCATTCATCACTAATGAATAATTATTTTTTGTTCTTTTCTATATTTTAAACAATGTACTGTCTTTGTTTACTGAGAAATTAAATATTTGAATTTAGTTAGAGATGGGCATAGTTATCAAATATAATATTTAGCTATTAAATAATAAATTAAATATAAATTGCAATTACAATTAAATATAATATTTAGCTACTAGATACTAAATTAAATATAAATTGCAACTATAAAAGCATTCTACATAATGTACATATTTAAGTTATAATATTAGCATAAATTACAATATACATATATTAAATCAAATATGAATCATTCTGTCAATGAAATTATAGAGTTATTTTATTTTATTTTTTTTTTTGTGAATGTTATTTAGATTATTATTGTTTATTGTTTATTTATTTCATTTTTTTTGTTTCTCAATTTTATTTTATAGTTAAGATTTTATAACAATGTGAGAAATTATTTTAGTTTATACCCACCATACCCCTGTAAAATGTTTATGTACATAAATACAGAAATTTTTCTATTCTATTCTATTCTATTCTATATATATATCTATCTAATATATACACTAATAACGCTACAGAAAACGACAGCGATATTAAGTATATTTTGCGGATATTAAATATCTTTATTGAAATCTATTGTTGAAAAATTAGTTAAGGTTATGTATACGTTGGTTCCAACAAGCACTTAAAACACGTCGATAACTAATAGACTGCTCATGTTCTCCCCCACTCTTTTGATTCTAAATTTGATTGATTAGTTTTCCCACATGATTCATCCAGCATTAAAACAATATTGAGATTTGTTGGTTACCAATGAGTTTACTAGCTTGTTGGATCATACCTTATGTTATATATGCCATATGTTTTTCCAATAAGTAAACATTTTTAGTGATAATTAAATATTTATTTTCATGTTTTTTCCCGATAACTTCTTAAATAAATTAAGAACCCAGAAAAGGTTTTAATGGGACCAACTTGGGAAAATACTCTACAAGATGCAAAAGGTTTCGTTCCGAATGGTCCCTCCATCTCAGAGTAACCGGTGGACATACATAGAAAAAAAAAATTGCTGAAAGGCAAGGTAGGGAGGAAATAAATAAATAAATAAATAAATAAAATAAAAAAATAGAAAAAAAAAATAAAATAAAAAATAAAAAAGGCACATACGTATCGAATTGAGTAACCTCCTCTTTCGTTCGAAGTCGGTTAATAAAACAAACAAAACGAAACTTTATAAAAAGATAAACGTGTTCACGTAAATACATTTACATTTGCATAAACATGAGCATATCATCGAATTCGGGGAATGTGAACATTCTCTCAAATAGCATGAAAACCGGATCACTTTGCACGTCGCACAGTGGGAAATGTTTTTAATTTAACGGCCAAAAATCTATAACTCCTGATTAAATGACGATAATCGAATAATTCTTTTTACTTTCACTTACCTATATATGAAATATATAGTAAGTGGAAGTATTGCGATCGTGAAAAATTTCGACTTCCCGAAGTCCCGCGAAATGGTCTGTGTGTGTGTGTGTGTGTGTGTGTGTGTGTGTGTGTGTGTGTGTGTGTGTGTGTGTGTGTGTGTGTGTGTGTGTGTGTGTGTGTGTGTGTGTGTGTGTGTGTGTGTGTGTGTGTGTGTGTGTGTGTGTGTGTGTGTGTGTGTGTGTGTGTGTGTGTGTGTGTGTGTGTGTGTGTGTGTGTGTGTGTGTGTGTGTGTGTGTGTGTGTGTGTGTGTGTGTGTGTGTGTGTGTGTGTGTGTGTGTGTGTGTGTGTGTGTGTGTGTGTGTGTGTGTGTGTGTGTGTGTGTGTGTGTGTGTGTGTGTGTGTGTGTGTGTGTGTGTGTGTGTGTGTGTGTGTGTGTGTGTGTGTGTGTGTGTGTGTGTGTGTGTGTGTGTGTGTGTGTGTGTGTGTGTGTGTGTGTGTGTGTGTGTGTGTGTGTGTGTGTGTGTGTGTGTGTGTGTGTGTGTGTGTGTGTGTGTGTGTGTGTGTGTGTGTGTGTGTGTGTGTGTGTGTGTGTGTGTGTGTGTGTGTGTGTGTGTGTGTGTGTGTGTGTGTGTGTGTGTGTGTGTGTGTGTGTGTGTGTGTGTGTGTGTGTGTGTGTGTGTGTGTGTGTGTGTGTGTGTGTGTGTGTGTGTGTGTGTGTGTGTGTGTGTGTGTGTGTGTGTGTGTGTGTGTGTGTGTGTGTGTGTGTGTGTGTGTGTGTGTGTGTGTGTGTGTGTGTGTGTGTGTGTGTGTGTGTGTGTGTGTGTGTGTGTGTGTGTGTGTGTGTGTGTGTGTGTGTGTGTGTGTGTGTGTGTGTGTGTGTGTGTGTGTGTGTGTGTGTGTGTGTGTGTGTGTGTGTGTGTGTGTGTGTGTGTGTGTGTGTGTGTGTGTGTGTGTGTGTGTGTGTGTGTGTGTGTGTGTGTGTGTGTGTGTGTGTGTGTGTGTGTGTGTGTGTGTGTGTGTGTGTGTGTGTGTGTGTGTGTGTGTGTGTGTGTGTGTGTGTGTGTGTGTGTGTGTGTGTGTGTGTGTGTGTGTGTGTGTGTGTGTGTGAACAGACTAGCTCAAAAACTATAAACCGTGCGATCCTGAAATTGGGTATTTAGTGTAGGTATATGCCCGCGATGTGACAGCATAAATTTCATCAAAATTACTTAAAGGGAGGGGGTACTTTACTTAATAACTTTTTAGGGTTTTTTTCGATTTAATCAAAAACGGCTTTAAAGATTTTGATCAAATTGGGTATTTGATGTATGTATATTACCGAGATATGACTGTAAAAATTTCATCAAATTTGATTAACCGGAGGGGGGACTTTACTTAATAAATTTTGTATCATTTTCACGTGTTTTTTTTATTTACTCAAAAACGGCTTTAAATATTTTGATCAAACTTGGTATTTGATGTATGTATATGATCGAGATATGACTGTTAAAATTTCATTAAAATTGATTAACCGGAGGGGGGACTTTACTTAATAAATTTTGTATCATTTTCACATGGTTTTTTATTTACTCAAAAACGGCTTTAACGATTAACAAAAATAAAATATGAATGTAGAAAATGTGTGACTTTGGGAAATGATATTTAGCAAAACACGTCAATTTCTAATCTAAGTAAGTTGGTAAGTGAAAGTTGTGTGTTGCGCGCACGCACCAGATTTTTACTTTCACTTACCTATTACTTTCACTTACCTATATATGAAATATACTATAGTAAGTGGAAGTATTGCGATCGTGCAAATTTTCGACTTCCGGTTTTCAACGGAAATACACGTTTTGGGGTCCCCTGAGTCAAAATAACCAAGTCCCGCGAAATGGTCTGTGTGTGTGTGTGTGTGTGTGTGTGTGTGTGTGTGTTTATGTGAACAGACTAGCTCAAAAACTATAAACCGTGCGAACCTGAAATTGGGTATTTAGAGTATGTATAAGCCCGCGATGTGACAGCAAAAATTTCATCAAATTTGCTCAAAGGGAGGGGGTACTTTATTTAATAACTTTTTAAGTTTTTTTCGATTTTCTCAAAAACGGCTCTAACGATTTTGATTAAACTGAGTATTTGATCGATTTATATGGCCGAAATATGACTGTAAAAATTTCATCAAAATTGATTAACCGGAGGGGGGACTTTACTTAATAAATTTTGTATCATTTTCACGTGTTTTTTTTATTTACTCAAAAACGGTTTTAACGATTTTGATCAAACTTGGTATTTGATGTATTTATATTCCAAAGATGTGATAACCAACATTTCATCACAATTGATCAACCGGAGGGGGGACTTTACTTAATAAATTTTGTATCATTTTCACGTGTTTTTTTTATTTACTCAAAAACGGCTTTAACGATTAACAAAAATAAGATATGAATGTAGAAAAATGTGTGACTTTGGGAAATGATATTTAGCAAAACACGTCAATCTCTAATCTAAGTAAGTTGGTAAGTGGAAGTTGTGTGTTGCGCGCACGCACCAGATTTTTTCATTAAAGAGAATGGGCGTAACATCACTCAAAGTATTTCTAATTAATTTTTATACGAATCCTTTCTTCACTTAAATTTTAATAAATTATACATGGAAAATGAAATGAATCAGTATTATTATCTATTGAGCATTCTGCTTACATACATGTCTTTTCAGGCATTTGCTCATTTTGAAAGATTTTAAAATAATTGTTGTCTAAATGAGAAAACATCCAACAAATTAAATTAAAAATACCCTATTTTTTAGGAATTTTAACGGAATAAAATGTTGTCATATATATCAACGAGAAGTATGTTTTATGGTTAGTCTAATTCGAGGCCGAAAATATCATTATAGTTCAAATATAGAGATTTAAATCTTAAAATCGATACATCGCCGATCGATCGCATTTGATCTAATTCTATTATGGTATTTTAGCACCCTTCGCCCTCTACCAGTATGGAAAAAATCAGAACCAATTATTGCCAATAATAGAAATTATATCTATTTAATTATTTTCTTTTCATTAATTACATAGTTAAAGTGGATGAAATTAAAACGCATTTTTATCCAATCATTCAACAGTCAATCTTCTTATTTATCTAATAGGTTTGGTGCATTAATATAAAAAGTAAAGCTCAATAAGGAAAAAAGTGAATTTATTTTAAGCAAAATCTAAGCTCATCTCTCTGATATTATTTTTTTTTTTCTATTGAGCTGTAAAATTACACTGGTCGACTAGGTTTTTTTCACAAGAGATCTGAATAGTGAATCTAGTGGCATTTTCCATCCTGAATTCAGATATGTAGTCAGAATTTTCCCATCAGGCATAGTTTTTCTGTAAAAGCTACTTTTCAAAATATGATTTTAGCGATTTTTTTTGACCTGTCGTAGGAACCGTTACCTCATATGTAGCTATTTTACTCAAGCTGTATTATTGAAATGATTTGCAATATCATGCTGAAGCGCAATAAAACATGACTGTGCAGGTTCATTGTTGTTCATTGTTGTTTTTTAGACATGTTCAGACCTGTTTGGCATTGTGATGTGTCAGTATTGAGCTGACTGTGAGATTGTTGAGTAGTGAAATATTTCCTTCCTTTCTGTTTAGAAATGTATTGTGTATGTTGTATTTCTGTGCTTTATTTTTTCATCATGCCAAGAAATTGTGTAAATCATGCAGATAATTTCTGCTATATTTGTGGTGAGCTGACCTTCAAGTCTCAGAGGCGAAATTTGACCCCACTTGTAAAGAAGTGTTATAAACTTTACTTTGGCTGTCAAGTTGGTGATTTTGATAAGAGCTGGGCCCCAAATACATGCTGTGTTTCGTGTATTAGACTGCTGACTGGTTGGAAAAATGGTACACATCATATGCCATTTGCAATTCCCATGATTTGGAGGGAACCGAAGGATCATTTAACTGACTGTTATTTTTGTTTGACAAATATTAAAGGAATCACATCTAAAACAAAATATACAGTTAAGTATCCGAATTTGCAATCTGCAATGAGACCTGTCTTACACAGTGAAGAGTTCCCCGTATCACAGTATATGCAGATACAACCTTAAGTGATAACTCTGGTTCTGACCTGACTGAAACTCCAAATGATTCAGACGAAAATAAAAATGATCTTACATATGAAGCCAGTAGCTGTTCATCAGAACCATACTTTCCCAATCAGCAAGACCTTAGTGACCTGATTCGCGATTTAAATCTGTCTAAACAGCAAGCGGAAGTTTTAGCTTCCAGACTCAAAGGGTGGAATCTACTCCAAAAAGATGTAAGAATTAGTAGATATCGTAGCCGCCAAAGTGTTTCAAAGTATACTTCTCTGAAGAAAATGGTATTGTGTTTTGTAATAATATTTGTTCAGTTATGGAAACTCTTGTGCTTCAACACCGGCCAGATGAGTGGCGATTGTTCATAGACTCCTCTAAAGTAAGTTTGAAGGCTGTGCTGCTACATATTGGCAATAAACTTCCATCAATACCGGTAGCGCATGCCGCTGATATGAAAGAGACATATGAAAATATGAAACTAGTTTTAGAGAAAATACAATATGGAAAATATGAATGGAATATCTGTGGTGATTTAAAGGTCATTGCTTTATTGCTTGGTTTGCAACTTGGGTTCACCAAATTTTGCTGTTTTTTGTGCGAGTGGGACAGCAGAGATAACGTTGTCTCACTAAAAGTCTCACTACGTTAGAAAGTCATGGCCAAAACGTGAATCTCTTATCCCTGGCCAGAAAAATGTGGCATGTGTCCCTTTAGTGAAGCCTGAAAAAATATTTTTACCTCCATTGCATATTAAGTTAGGAGTTATGAAAAATTTCGTCAAAGCTATGGATAAACTTTCTGATGGATTCTTGTACTTGAAATCGAAATTCCCCAAAGTCAGTGATGCTAAATTGAAAGAAGGAGTTTTTATAGGACCACAAATCCGATCATTAATGGCTGATGAACATTTCGAGGGACTGTTAAATCCACTGGAGAAAGCAGCCTGGCAGTCTTTCAAAAGTTTGTGTTGCAATTTTCTTGGAAACCATAAAGCAGAAAACTATCGTGACATAGTGGCTGATCTTCTGCATTCTTATAAAGCTATGGGATGCAACATGTCTTTAAAAATTCACTTCTTGGACTCTCACATGGACTTCTTCCCCGAAAACCTTGGAGCTGTCAGCGATGAACACGGTGAGCGTTTTCATCAGCAAATTTCTACAATAGAGAAGAGGTACCAAGGCAAGTGGAGTTCCAATATGCTGGCTGACTACTGTTGGACTAAAATGAGAGACGTTCCAGATGCAAAATATACCCGAAAATCACTATCTACCACTTTCTAGGTAAGTCAGAATCAGTAGTTATAATTTTGAGTTAGATAGCTAGTTACGGATTTTTTGGAATATTATAAAAAATTCAAATGAATATCACACGAAACTCCTGCCCGATGGGGAAAACTGTAATTATATTTGAATTCGGCACGAAAAATACTTTTAGAATCTGTTATTTTAATTCTTGTGAAAGAAAAAAAGTTAAATTTTGTCGACCAGTGTTATTGGATGAAAGTGGGTTTTGATTTCATCCACGTAATTTATGAAAAGAAAGTATTTAAATTGATATAAATTCTTTTATTGTCAATAGTTGGTTCTATTTTTTTTCACAGCGGTAAAGGGTGAAGGGAGCTAAAATACCATAATAAAATTGGATCGATCAAATGCGATTGATCGGCGATATATCGATCATACTCGTAAGATTTAAATCCCTATATTTGAACTATAATTATACTGTCGGCCTCGAATTAGAATAAATCATAAAACATACTTCTCGTTGAATTATATGACAATATTTCATTCCGTCAAATTTCCTAAAAAATAGGGTATTATTAATTTAATTTGTTGGATTTTTTCTTGTTTAGACAACAATTATTTCAAAATCTTTCGAAATGAGCAAATGCCTGAAAAAGACATGTATATAAGCAGAATGCTCAATAGATAATAATACTGACTCATTTCATTCTCCACGTATAACCCTGTACCTAATAAACTAATTTACTTAAATTTAAGTGAAGAAAGGATTCATATAAAAATTAATTAGAAATACTTTGAGCGATGTTATTTTTATCCTCACGGATAAACGGAATCCCATGCTCTTTAATGAAAAAAGAATTATTCGATTATCGACATTTAGTCAGGAGTTATAGATTTTTGGCCGCTAAATGACAAAATTTTCCCACTTTGCGTCGCCTTGTTTTGAATATGTATGGATCAACTTTGATGCTGGGTGTGAAAGAAAAGAAGAAATTTTAGATTCTGTAGACATACTTTGTTTATAACGTACTTTTGATAGATGTTACTATTATACGACAATTTTACATAGACTTTTTCAAAGAAACCTCAAAATATTGTTAGTGAAATTTCTCTAGATGTTTTTACTAATAATATTTGTTTTTATTAACATCAAATTGTAATTAAATTTAGTTATAATTAATAATTAAATTTTAACTGAAGAGCAAGGATACGAGCTATTTAATAATATTTTATATACTGCCAAGTTAATGCATAAGTAATCTAAATTTGATTAAAGTTTTACTAATAAACTGGTAACGTTTCGGTGTAAACCCATCTTATTAATGGTTTATTAGTTGCTGGAATTCGAGGGATACAAGGAAGAATCGACTTAAAAGTTACTTTGAATTTACCTGTTTCTTCCACTTTGGGAGATACTTGGCCGCAGAGGCAACCGCTACCAGGAGCGTGAGCAGGATGGAAGCCCTCAACATGACTGAGTCGTCTCTCCGCCCGGCCTGACCTACTGACAGACTAACGGGATACCAGCCTACCTTTCACCTTCTCGTCTTCTGGTAGATCCTGCATTCGGATATATTTTAGCAAAGACATCCGGGGACAACAAAACTGTTAACCGTCTTAAAAGCTAAGATCTCTTCAATTTTTTTAATTCGAAACTGGACATTAATCTATTATACCCTTTGGCGCCATCAAACCTGTGACATTGAAGTGATCAACACTCATAATTATGCTTGAGGGGCAAGCAATTATTGCTTGTAAGCTTCGGCATTTAATTATTGAATTTCATTGTTGGTTTTTAAAAACAATTTTATATTTTTATGAAGGGAAAGATTGGCCATAGACGGGAATCGAACCCTAGTGAATAGAAGTGATAATAGAATTCTAACAGTGGCCGCAATCTACTACAGAGTGCGCTAGTAGAGGGAAAATGGAGGACATGATGGAGGGAAAAGGGATAGCTTAATTAGTGAGCTTGACATAATTGTACATTTTAAAAGACTTAATTGAAGGCTATTCTTGATCATAAACAAATAACTATATGTGGAATAGTGTCCAAACTTGAAAACATTGTTCTTATCTTAACTAACTATCTTAAAGGGTTGTCCCACAATATAAGAAAAAAAAAAGGTTTAGCCTATTTTTGAAGGCTTAGTGAATGTTTGATCAAACTGTCAATTTGAAAAATGATTAAGTTTCGATCAATTTGGTAGCTTTGAAAATGTGGACTGTATTAGGTTAAATTAATAAATTAGGTTAAAAAAAATAAAATAGAATGTGAGAAAAATTGGTGTGAATGTATTTAATAAAGCACAAAGGTTAATGATATGGTTACATGAAATAAATTTGGACCCGAATTTGGATTATAATAGATATAGTAATCTTGTGGGTAGCATGCATCCCTTCTTTTCTCGGCGGTGTCCCCTCTTCTCTTCGCCCGCTCGCCTCTCCACTCCACCTTTTCAGCTCAGGGAGCTCTGAGTTCTACTCCATGATATTCATTACAACACTCTTTATAATATTGGAGCTAGAGAATGTCTGGCTGCAGCACACCTTAATGCAGACGGGAATGGCGAATGAAAAAAAAAAATGGCGAATGAAAAAAAAATGGCGAATCTGTGATGAACATCACTATCGATTGTTTTTTTTATTATTTTTTGTTCTATGAATCGAAATTGAGTGATATCTTATGGAACGTGAACATACCGCCCACCTAAATTAGGTTATGCTAATTTACAAAATATAAACAGAGTACATGTATGTTTGTTCACAAAATAACATAAAACTGGTGACACAAGAAAATATATAGGTGATCGCTTCAGCCAATAATATTAACTAAATAAAGCTAATAAATAGTGAAAATGGCGAATTACAAAAACTATAATAAACTCTAATAATTGAATGAAAAAAAAGTAAAAGAAAAAATTAACTTTTAGAACACTCTTCCGGCTCTTCAGGATATAACAACGGAGCGACGGAAGCAACAGCTCTCGTCATGGTTTTGCCGGATGGGGTAAGGATGACTATGACACGTATCACTCCGTCGAGACCTTGATGGACGGCGACCGACTCTTCCTACAGGCCACTCTCCCAATGAAGCCTTCTTTTCCAAAAGTACAACTAGATCTCCCGTCTTGATAATAATATTGTTGCGGTTCCACTTGGTTCGTAGTTGGAGTGCATGTACATACTCCTTTCTCCATCTTTCCAATACGCAGTCTATCCGCTTCCTTATTGCATTCCACCAAGGCCAAACAATAGGTATCCAAACAAAATTAAAAAAAAAAAAAATCATTTCTAAAAATGACATTATTAGATTACAATTATTTTATAAATAAATATACAAATTAATATTTATCACTGCCAAGTATGGGAGCAGAAAGGTTCACAACACCTGCATTAATATTAATTATGGAAGTAAGAGGTACATATATAATTGTAATAAAAATATTCACTTTCTTTATTACATTCATATATTGTAACAGGCAATCTATTCTTAGTTTTACAAGGTATTCTTTAAGTTGCTTTCCTTTTTTTTGGGGGGGGATAAAGAAATGGCGTCTCTTTTGACAATCGAGCAGGACACTGAGGTACCGAAAAATACTTATTGAAGATTTTTTAAATCTTTAGCTCCATTGGACTTTAATTATGAACAAGTAAATTTATAAAGCCTATGATCCCAAAAAGCCAATGGTCCACTGCAGCAAGCTCACGCCAATTATCTATTTACTATTTAACTACATCATTTATAATAAGTATTAGGTCCTGTTTGATTCTTTAACTTTTGAAATGAAATTGAGTATTAATAAATTAAAAATTATTGTAAATAAAGTTAATATTGTCTAAAACTGATCGATTCTAACGAGCCTTTAAAATAAATCGCAAATGATTGATTCTTGTTATATATATATTTTACAGGATTCTTTTTAAAAAGAAGGAACCTCTTTCATTTTTTGTTTTTATTAATTTATTTTATCAAACGTTTTGGAAAGTAGCTCAAAACCACGAAACATTTTTTAAAATTTTATTTATTTTAATCATTGACATGTGACTATTACACGGACGTTATTGCCAGGGGGGATGCGCCCCCCCCCAATATTTTGGCAGCAAGAAACTCCCCCCCCCCCCCAATATTTTGTTACCTACTTTAAAAAAATTAAATAAAAATGTTATTTTACGAATTTATCCGAGTTTAACCAATAAAATATTAGTTTATTGCAGCACACTCTATTGTTAAAGAATAGTCAGTCTTATTCCATATTTGATGAATTATATATTTTTTATTTCAGCTTGGACTGTTTTGTTTTATGAATTTGTAACAAAGTTGCATGCCCAGAATTGGTCTCCATTTCTTTTTTAAACAAGCAGCTTGATCCTACTTTCCATCAATTCGATGAAGCTTACAGAAGTTGATGGACAGCAATTTAAGAAGAAATTAGTGGGATCAGGATCAGAAGAAAAACTTGGATAATTCAATCAAGAATTTTGGCCCACATCCTTCAACATTAAGCCTTAACAACTCCCTATTTTATAATTGAAGCATAAATTGACGAAATTGAAGTTTTAAGAGACCACAAATACCGTTAAAATACATCGTCGGAGGTTGAATTAAATGCCCCAATAGTTGTTTTTAGGATTTATTATTTCAACTTTTAGCCCCTCGAATTTCTACCTACCCAACCTAGGAAAATATTGAGACCCCCCCCAATAATTTGGTGTTGGTGACTCCCATGGTCTATAACATAAAAAGTTTTGACAGAACTGATGGCTGTGGAGTGATTAATAATGTTATTTCAGATAATTATCTTAAATAATCTAAAATAAAGGTTAAAACAATCTTAATATATCACCAATTAAAGAAGTGATCTAATACAGTTAATCCCGTGAAGAAGGACCAGTAGCCCGAAACTTTGGTTAATATAAGTTGATGAAAAACAAAGAATGGCAGAGATTCCTTCTTTTTAAAAATATACTTATTTTATATTTCTGATTATCTCTTCCTCAGATCAAGTGAACATACAAGTGAAAAATTTACCGCCTACTGCAATCCATCCTCGAGAAGTTCAAAATTTTATTCAAAATTTACCAAATAAAAAAGCCCCTGGTTATGACCTTATTACAATTTTTTTGCTGAAAAATTTACCTTGGAAAGCAATCCTTTTTCTGACTAATATCTACAACTCTATTTTAAAAATAACATACTTCCCGGTAGCGTGGAAATATTCTGAAGTTGTTATGATATTAAAACCTAATAAACCTTCCGATTGCCTAAATTCCTATCGTCCTATTAGTCTTCTTCCTTCTTTTTCCAAATTGTTTGAAAAAATTCTTTTATATCGTCTTAATTCTCTTGAAATTTTGAAAGCTATTCCAAATCATCAATTCGGTTTTAGGAAAAATCATTCTACTATACAACAATGTAGAAACTAATATCAAACCACTTTACATCCATACATTGAAATTACACCTTAAGTTCATTTTAAAGGTTATAAATTCCGAGAATAGGCTTACATACGTACTAGCTAAGGAATCACTTATAAAAAACGTGTTCTGGTTCCATAACATTAATTCTCTGCTGGTAAAATATCAAATAACTCCTTTACTTACCCAATATAATATACATATTTGGAATGAAATATTTCAAAAACTTTTAATAACGGTTGAGTCACAATTAATCCTAGACCATAAAACACGTTGCCAATCCTCCTTAAAAACTGTTTTATACAAAGAAACAAATAAAGAAATGCTCCCATTGTACATAAATGAAAATCTTTGTATCACACATATGAGTTGGATTTTTAAAATAAGAGGGGAACTATTATATCTGAATTATAACAGATATAAAGAACAAGCCAATGGGCTTTGTACTCTATGCAACATGAAAGAGAGGGAGGATATAGTGCATTTTTTGGCTATCTGTCCGGTCTTAAGTGAGTTCAGAGTAAGTTGGTTTGGACTAAACAAATTAAGCAAATCACAGGTTTTAGAGTATTTAAACGGGAAGAATTGGATTGCTCTGGTTGGCTAAACCAAGCAAGCGTGGCATTATAGGTACCAATTAATTAAAGAATTTAACGGTTGAAAGGGAAGAGAGTGGAAATAATGAATAAGTAAAAAAAAAAAAAAAAAAAGATAACAATATAGGTTGGACAAATATGTAAATAGATATTTATTTATTAGATAGAGAGAGATTTATGTCTTAGATGGAATCTTATTGTTTATATTTTGTGTGTTTGTCTTTTTTTTTTTTTTTTATAATATGCTTTTTAATTGATTATTTATTTATTTACTTATATATATGTATATATATATATATATATATATATATATATATGGCTATGTGTGTGTATATATATATTTATGTTTGTTTCTATATCATTATATTATTGATTATCTAGTATTCAGCGATTCAGATAATAAGTATAAAGATATTATTACATATTATTGAAAATTAATTATTATTAATTGTTTTTATTTTCTTGTTTTTTATATTGTTGGTTTTTATAATGTGCGGAATGAACCAAATTTGTTTGTTCTCCTGGTCGATCAGTACTGCCTGCTGTTGGACTTCCTCTGATGGTCTTTGACCAAGAGTAAATGCATATTGTATAACATTGTATATTGAAGAGATTAATAAATATTCCTCAATTTCAAAATTTAAAAACAACAATGTCACCGATTGGTGGATTACATTTCAAATGCATTAGAATCAAAAAATTACTGTCCTGGTGTTTTTCTTGATATCAGTCAGGCTTTTGATAAGGTTTGGCATGAAGGATTGCTTTCCAAGCTCAAAATTTTGCTTCCTCCGACTTACTATTTAATACTACTCTCTTATCTGACAGACAGAGGGAATCTCGTTAATCCACTCATGGCGGGCACAAGGGTGATCGTACCTAGCCAGTGGCCTACACCGACCACCCCTGCGCCATAAGAGGCGAGGAGAGAGAGGACGGGGACAGAACCTGCTAACCAGCCTGACCCCAACAAACACTCATGACCTTTACTTGACTTTATCTGACAGACAGACACTTTACTGTTAAAATAGACAACGAAATATCTAGTATAAAAGATGTTAAAGCTGGAGTTCCACAAGGTAGTGTACTTGGACCGCTACTCTTCAATATTTTCACAGCTGACTTAACCGAAAACGAACACACCCTACTGGCTACATTCGCTGACGATACCGCACTACTAACATCACACAGAAACCCCGATATAGCATCTTCCATCCTTCAAAACCACTTAGACGATATATTTAGTTGGGCTACCAGGTGGAAGGTAAAAATGAATGGGATGAAAAGTGAATTTATTACCTTCACCCTCAACCATGGCTCATGCCCACAAGTATATTTCAATGATACACCGATCCCTGAATCCCAAGCTATAAGATATTTGGGGCTCCACCTGGACAAGAGACTGACATGGAGAACCCACATCGGACTGAAAAGGAAACAACTTAACAAACTATTTGGAATGTTATCTAGGTTACTCGACAGACGTTCAAAATTATCAATAACAAACAAACTTACTATTTACAAAGTACTAATACGACCAGTATGGACATACGGGATAGAACTATGGGGTTCTGCAAAACCCTCAAACATCCAAAGAATTCAGTCATTCCAGTCCAAGGTATTGAGGAAAATAGCAGACGCACCATACTATGTGACAAATGATTTACTACACAAGGACCTGAATATCCCAACAGTTATCGATACAGCCACACAATACTACAAAAACTTCCACCAAAGACTAACATTTAACATGAACCCCTTAGCACAGACACTAACATCAAACATAAACCCTTACATTCCACCCCGACGACTTTTGAGGCGGTGGCCGAGAGATATGCTAACTTAGTATATAGTATGTTAGCAATTCATCCAATAGGAATTCAACAAATTTGCTTATTGCTAATTTGCAGATTGCAAATCACACAAAATGACATAATAATAATATTTGTACATAATAATTGTTAATTTTCATTAAAGAATAAATAAATCAAGAAAAGGTTACAATAAATTCTCAAAAGTGTAGGTACTTTTTCTTCCTTTTCCTTTTTTATTTGTATTTAAATTAAATTACTAGCTAAGCGCTGAAACGCTTTGCTGTGGCCCCCCCTGATATCAACTTTTAGTAAAGTAAATACATTTTAAAAATTTAAATTAGGCTATTATTTGAAATAATACTCTATAAATGTTGTAACAGCACCTACTGTCATAGGTGTAACCTAATAGAAACCTGACTTGGAGAGTCAGTGTTGCCAAAAATTAGTGAAAGTTAGTGAGTTGGCTACACTGCGGGTAACCAGTCATAAAAACTCCCTGAGTGTGTTTTGATTAGGTGTTGTGGGATACTTTGTAATTTGCTAAAGAACTGCATAATTAAGACTTTAATATTATATTTTCAGTTGATTTATTTAACAGAAGTTTCTTTATTTTCATTATTCGCTTTGTTATTATTATTTAAATACAGTGTTTTTTTATTTTACCAAACCTTTTTATTATTTTTATCCCGTGCTCTAAAATGTAAAATTTAAAAAATGTCAGTGAAGATTTGTAATTCCTCCTTTATCAACAATAATTTAAAGTTGAGAAAATTTAATCCCAATCGAATAGAGGCTGTTACTTCCTGTTCAGCAGAGTTGTAATTATCTTTACTATTTGTAAAATTTAAGAAATGTCAGCGAAGATTTTAATCCTTTCTTTAATTTAAAGTAGGCTATTATTGGGAATGATATTTCGTTGTTAATTTCACCAGAATACAATTTTTTACTTACCTTTAAATGATTGCTGATTAAGAAAGGATTACAAATCGCGGCATTTTTTAAATTTTACATATAATGATTATTACACCTCTACTGAACAGGAATAATTGTTATTTGGGTAACCGCAAGTTTCAGATTTATCCACCATAAATATGAGAGTACTACTGCAAAATGATCCATCGGCAGATATATTTTCTAAACAATTGCTGTATATTGGAAACGGTGAAATAGAGCTGCATAGAAATTCAAAATTTATCAAATTACCAGAAAATTTCTGAACTGTTGTAGAGACGAAAAATGAACTATCTACGAAATATAAAGTGTCTTTCCTGATATTTTTAACAGTTAATTGGACTATAATTGGCTTGGTAGTCGTGCTATTTTGGCAGCAAAAAATGTTGATTTCGATGAAATAAACTTCCAAAATCAATTGACAATGTTCTAGATGTAAACGAAGCCGTAAATTTCCCATCTGAATTTTTTAATTCCCTGTATATACACCCAAACAATCTCCAGTTGAAGATTGGCTCACCGATCAATCTTCTTCGTAACTTAAATCCACCTCAATTGTGCAACGGTATACGTTTGGTCATTAAAAGGATCACAGAAAATGTTATTGAAGCAAAAATGTTGCCTGGAAGGTTTACAGGAGATATCGCCCTGTTGCCACCTATTCCCCTGGAATCGTCAGAGTTTTCAATAAAATTTAAAAGGCTTCAATATCCTATTCGTTTGGCTTTTGCCATGACCATAAACAAATCCCAAGGGCAAACAATATTGCTAAATTAAAAGCTTCAACACACCACCCTCCTACCGAACACTTATTTGCCGAAGGGTCGGGAAATCGAGGTATCAAAGAAATTGAGAAAAACGCCTATCAAATGGACATACAGTGATGGAAAAAAGTATTTGCACATCATGTTTTTATGAATAAATGAGTTCAAGGAAACAAAAAATTTCGCTTTCCTTAGCAAAAATTAAAAGTACATTTATTAACAAATAAGAAAAACCTTTTTTTAAAAAATTACAACACTTCATAATGAATCAAAAAAATTAAAACAATAAAAATGCTTGGAAAAAAGTATTTGCCCACTTCCACATTTACAAGTTAAAACTAAATTTTAATAGTTTTAATATTTTGTAAATAGGCCATTTGCGTCAATAATTGCTTTTAGACGTCTGGGCATTGAATGTACTAGGTTTTTAATTAAATCTAGGTTTATTTGTTCCCATTCTTGAATAAGAAGTTGTTTAAGGTGATGTCCACTAGTGCTATGGTATTTTCTTACATTTTGGTCAAGGGTGTACCATAAATTTTCAATTATATTTATATCTGGTGACTGAGGAGGAGTGTGGAGCTGTCTTGGAACATTAAATACTAAACCACTCCTTTGTTCTCCTTGCAGTATGTTTTGGATCCTTGTCCAGCTGGAAATAGTACTGATCCTGGATTCCCATTTTTTCGACACTAACACGCAAATTACGGCGCAAAATGTTCACATACCCTTCCGCATTTAAATTGCCTTCGATGCTCACAAGATTTCCCACGCCATGGTAGGAAACACACCCCCAAACCATAACATGGCCTCCACCATGCTTAACAGTCGTTAAAACATTTTGCTCCTTTAGGGCTTCATTACGATGTCACCATATCGTCCTTTGACCATCTGAACCAAACAAATTAAATTTGCTTTCGTCAGAAAAGACGACATTTTCCCAAAAGCTTAAGGGTTTCTGTACGTACTCCCTAGCAAAAGCAAGGCGCTTTTTGCGATTGGTTTCACCGATGTATGGCTTCTTTCTCGGAACTCTACCATGGAGCCCTTCCGAATTCAGGGCATATCTAATTTTTCTGGTAATAACCTGGACTCCAGACGTTGATTGGACCATGGCAGCCAGCTCCCGAGAACTTATCACGGGATTTTTAAGAGCTTCTTTTCTTATTTTCCTCTTCAGCCTGGGAGTTAACTTATTTGGACGCCCTTTACGCTCACTGTTTTCGGTTGAACCACGTTCCGCATACCTTTTTATGACGTATCTCACTGTAGAAAAATTCAACCCTAAGAAATCGGCAATTTGGCGATATCTTTTTTGCTGATTCTTCATTAAAACAATTTTTTTGCGAGTCGCGGCACACATTTCACTTGTCTTTGGCATGATAATTGTCTATTGAATGAAGGAAACTGATTGAAAGACTAGAGAATACTGGTAATAAACGATTAGAGATAAATTAGTAAATAAACCTATGGACACAGGAGGATTAATGCAAAAGTGAACAGGGCTTGTGAGTCATAGTAGACCAAGTGTGCAAATACTTTTTTCCAAGCACTTTTATTGTTTTAATTTTTTTGTTTCATTATGAAGTGTTGTAATTTTTTTAAAAAAGGTTTTTCTTATTTTTTAATAAATGTACTTTTCATTTTTGCCAAGGAAAGCGGAGTATTTTGTTTCCTCAAAAACATGATGTGCAAATACTTTTTTCCATCACTGTATTTGACGCGTTAACCAAGATTGGCATGACCCTGAGCAAAATTAAACCCGTTGTTAAACTAACAATACCAAGTTGAAGTAGTGTTAGGCCAATAATCAATAGATCAATGGCTGAGGTTACCAAAACTTACTTCAGTCATCCTTTTCGAGTTAGTTTATACCGATCCATCAAAAAAGGGCGATAGTGTTGGCAGCTCTGTGAGTCGTAAACACAATCAGCTCCTTTTTAATCAAACTACATTGAAATATGAGATGTAAAAAATAAAAACTTTAACTTTCCTATATTCTTTACCAAATACTTTTAAATGGTGTAATGCTCTATTCTCAATCACGTTGGATTTTGATTAGCTGAGAGGTTTTGATCTTTATCAATGAATATTGGTATCACTGTATTTGTTTAAAAATATTGGGATATAACTACTGAGCCACAGCAACGCGTGGCCGGGTCTGCTAGTATATTATATTAATCTGATAAATAAAGGATATACCTAAATATGATAAATAATAATTAATTAGTCGCAGATTGCACATTATCTAAACCTCACTTATATTATATTTATATATACTTATACCTAATACCTCACGTAATCTACAACATAAAATGGTTATCTTGAAATGTAATAATAATACTCTCATAGTAGTATTTGGGTTACAGACACTAGCTTCTGATCATTCATGAAATAAAAAAGATAGATAAAAAGTTCGGTTTATTCGTTGATATGTAGAAATTATTCATAATACAATTTAGGAAGTATGTACCTAATACAATTTAACAGCTTACAACAATTAATGAATTAACAGTTACACGATGTATATATATATATATATATATATATATATATATATATATATATATATATATATATGTATGATTAATTTATTAAATATTAAATGGAGAAAATAAAAAAATTAAATTAGAGCATTATTGGGGAGTAAAACCAATTAAAACATGTAAGTATTCATGCATCTAACGGTCTATAATCCACGAAGTTGAGGCCTTTTTATTTTATTTCAATTATTAGCTAAACCCTGAAACGCTTAGCTGTGGCTCACACTAATATCAAGTTTTAGATAAGTAAATAAATGTATGTATTCTGGCGAAATTCACCTCAAAATATCATTCCAAATAATAGCTTACTTTAAATAAAAGAAAGGATTACAAATCTTCTCTGAGAATTCAATTTATTTTTTCAACTTTAAATTATAGTTGATAAAGAAAGGATTACTAATCTTCGCTGACATTTTTTAAATTTTACATATAGAGATAATTACACCTCCCCTGAACAGGAAGGAGCAGTCTGTATTGCATTGGGACTAGCACTGGTGGAACTGGAAAGACATTTTTAATATTGATTCGGGCAAAGGTACGGTCACAACGAAAAATTGCATTGGCAGTTGCATCGTCAGGCATTGCTGCCATTTTGTTAGATGATGGACGAACGATACATTCAGCATAAATCTGCCATTAAACATTCGTTACTAACCAAACGCAATGTGTAACATTAAGAAAATAGTGAAATGACAGCAGTATTTCAAAAGATTTCGATCATAATTTGGGATGAGTGTAAAATGGCCCATAAACATGCACTCGAAGTATTTCATAGAACAATGCAAGATTATAGAAAAGTTCTTTCCTAATGCTTTAAATAATTATTTGGACTATAATTGGCTGGATAGTCGAGCTATTTTGGCAACAAAAAATGTTGATGTCGATGAAATCAACTTCCATCTGTCATCTGTTAAATCAATTGACAATGTTTTAGATGAAAACGAAGCCGTAAATTTCACAACTGAGTTTTTGAATTCCCTGGATATAAGCGGAATTCTGACATAGTCAGAATTTTGAATAAAATTTAATAGGCTTCAACGTCCTATTCGTTTGGCTTTTGCCATGACCACAAACAAATCTCATCGGCAAACAATGTCCACTTGCGGCTTGAACTTTGAAAATTCGTGTTTTTCACATTCGAAATTGTATGTCGCCTGTTCATGTGTGGGGAAACCATCAAATATGGTTGTGTTAGCAAAAAACAGGTTAAACAAAAACATTGTACACCAATTAGTACTTGAATAAATAAAAATTCTTAATTGTAATATCTAAAAAAAGTATACTATTATTGTAAATAAATGTCTGTATATTAACGTAATCTACCTCATTAATAAAATTCAATATTTAAATGTTATTTTATAGTTTTTGATAAGCATAATTTTTAAAAATGAATCATTAATACAACCTATATTGAAATGTAAGATGTAAAAAATAAAAACTTTAACTTTCCTATATTCTTTAACATCACTTTTAAATGATGTAACATTCTGTTCTCAATCCCTTCGGTTTTTTTGATTAGCTGAAACGTTTTCATCTTTATCAGTGAATATTGGTTTCAAGTATTAGGATATAATTAATTCAACACATTACAGCAAATGAGCCGCAGCAACGCGTAGCCAGGTCTGCTCGTAATAGTAAGGGAATTGCGATCGTGAAAAATTTCGACTTCCGGTTTTCAAAGGAAATACAGTAGTAATAATATCTGGATAAGGAAATCGTAGTAGAAATAACCAAGTCCCGCAAAATGGTTTGTGTGTGTGTGAACCGAATAGCTCAAAAACTATGAACCGTACGAACCTAAAATTGGATATTGGGTGTATGTATTAGTCCACGATCTGACTGCAAAAATTTTATCGAAATTGGTTAATCGGAGTTTATTCAATAGATTTTATTGCATTTCTACGTTTTTTGCGACTTTTTTTCAAAAAACAGCTCTAAAGAGTTTGATTACTCCTCATTTTTAATGAGAAACGAGTATACTATAATATTAAATAAGTTTTCATCATAGAAATGTACTGAAATCATAGAAATGAGAACGATGATAGATATTAAAGTTTAATTTAGTAAATCTAGAACTACGGGTGGACTAATTTAGAAGAAACTTAGGCATTTTATCAATTTGTCTCTTTTCAGCTTAGGAAGAGAACGAGAAGAACCTGATTGATGATTGAGCGAATCGAAGCTGATTGTCACGATTAATTGTTGGAACATTGTTTGTAGGTAGGTTATTGCCTTTTGAAATCGGAATGCACCTTGCTCCATTAATAAATTAATTTTAAAACAATTAGAAACATTTTTATAATGGACCCTTAATATTAATATTTGTAAATAATTTAATGATTGGCCTCCATTCGCTTAGCAGAATATTTGACAATCAATTTCGTCAGTGTAACTTAAACCCTCGTGTCATTAGTATTTGAATGTTCAATATTTATTGTGAAAACAATGATTTAGGTAATATATTGAAGTTTTGGAAACCTCCAAATAGAGTCTATAGTTTTTCTCGTTTCTTTATTCTACATTACCAGTAGAAAATGCAAAATAAGAACATGATGATAAACATTCAGTTTTCTCTTGAAAATAGATTTATTTTATAGCTGGTTTTCTACAGTTTATATTTTTAGAATTATTGATTATCTGTCCAATTCACACCTCTGTTTTGTATTTTTACTGTTTGTGGCAGATTTGGTGAAATCATGTTTTCTACTTTTGAGTTATTTTATTAACAGGAATATTTTTATAAATCATGCCATAAGTGAGGATTTCTTATATTGAGGCATGTCAAAACTACAAAATAAATATTCAGAATGTAGTAGTTAATTACCTTAGGAATTAAGTATTTAAAAAAAAATATAATGTATGTATCAGCAAACAAGAGGGCCATTATTTTTCTTAGACCATGAATTATGTTCAAACCTTGTCAATTATAAATATAATTAATTTTTATATTTACATTCATTTATTGAGAGCGGAATAACATAGTGAGTAAACCAATGAGCTTCTTCGACCAAGTTTCTTACAATTTATTGTTTCTTACAAAGTACTCTACCCATAATACTAAGTTGGTTTTTTTTTTTTTAATTTGCATATATTATAAATAAATTTTAACGTTATATTTATTGTATAGTTTTTCATTTGCCTGCACTAATTAAGAAGTTGATTTTGAATGCAATGTGAAAACATTGTCTGCACACTGAATAATTTCCCATTAGTAAATGTTTCACCTGTATTAAAAATGATAATTTTAAAATAGGGTATACCGGACAGTTATTGACACCCTTAAGACTACATATCTGTGGTGAAATTTAAAAAAAAACTTTTAATGAAGGGATCAAATTGAAACTTCTTATAGCTCCTTTTTATCTATCCTTTTAAAGATTCAAGAGGTTTTTGAGTCAAAAGTTCAATAGTTTACCATATGGCAGTATTTATTATAAAAAGTGCAAAAACTAGTGGACACCCTGTGGATTTAATCTTCCCTATGGATAGTTTGCTAAACACTTACTTCGTAGATTACTTAGAGGACCCTTCAAACTTTAGATTCATATTTATCTTAAAATAAAATTAGGAATTGTTTACTTATTTCTTTAAGTTAAAGTTTGGGGTGTCAATAACTGTACTGTCAATAACTCTGGTTTATCCTACCCTTATAGAAGGGTAAGAAATATAACAACTTTTTAACAATAAATTTAAAAACATTTATTTTTAATTTTTATAACTTAAATACTTTCAATTTTTTTTTGTTAATTACTTATTCACGATTTTTTTCTTTACTTTCTTGCTTCTACTAATATTTTACCTTAAGTATTTATTTTGCCGTACCTATTTCTTGTGTTGGGTGTCCCTGATGATTACTATTGTATCATAAGATAATAATACTAAAAAAATAAGTATTTGTGTATAATTAATACATTTGTCAACTACATTAATAATTTGTATGTATTTATTTCTAGAAACATGGAAAATGAAGTAAAAAAAAAGTCAGAAGTAGCTAACTCAATATTAGCTAAATTCCAACAATTTAATAAAGAAAAGGAGGAAGCATCAAATTACAAGCTTTTGGAATCAAAAGAGAAGTATTTTGAACAAAGTAAGTTTAGACTTCATTTTCTCTGTAAGATATCATATTTTAGGCAGTTATTTTATTTCTTTTTTCATTTGTTAAGTTAAAAAAGAATGCACCATTTGCCATATCTCCTTTCATTTACTAAAAACCGACATTTTTTTAAAATGATGACTTTAGTGCTATCGGAAAGGGGACTACATTTTTCCACCATGACAATTTTTTGTTTTTGTTCTGTTGGAAATTGAATATTATTAGGACTTCTAACAGTGGTTTACCATGAATGAAGTTGGCTCCCTTACTCATGGCACCTGTACTTAAAGGGGATTAGTTTAATATTTTTTACACAAATGTTTTTTTGTGGGGAATTATAGAAATAACGATTGCGTTTTAGACTGAATGATTGGAATTTTCAAAAATATATCGTAAATAGGAATCGAGAGAAGGGTTAGAAGGGGTTCATAATAACGGTTGATTAGGAATTGGGAATTTTTAAAATTTTTTGCCTGTGAGTATTTTTCAGAAAAAGACGATATTGTAGTTTTCTCAGATAGGGACAGTTAATATTTATTTATTTAAAACAGTAGTTAAGGTATGTTCCAACAAACACTTAAATTTGCTGAAATCTCTTTTGCATGTGCAGTATGCCGTTCCATGTAAAGAATAGGCAATTAATAAAGGTGTAATACGCATCAGGAAGAGTTTTCAATGTATTTCAAGTGCTCATTGGAACATACCTTTTATTCATTAATCCATAAACATTTTGAGCTAAATTCTATCAAAACACTCCTCCCAACAGTTACTGAAGAGCTAGCAGGGGCTCTGCGTGATAAAGAAGCAGATCAATGATATGATTTACGGGGTCTTCAGGTATCCAAAAGGAAACTTGTATCTACGATCGTCCACTGTAATCGCTTACCACCATTTGCAGGGAACCTCAGGAAGAAGAGGTGCAGCAGATTCAAGAAGAGACTATCTGTTGCAAGAGAACCATGCCGTATGGCAAAGAAGGCATCCAGGAGGAATGTCTCTAAGGAGGAGGTAGTGTAGTGTGAAATAAAATCAGATGATGATTTCTATTGCAACTACGAGTTCAGACTTTTGTTGAAACTGTTGCAAAACCATATCAGCCATATGTAATCACATGTTCTACATGTGACCAGAATGTTCTGGGCCTTTCTGGAATGTTCCATTCCGAACTAAATATAAGAAGCGATGGACTTGCTCTATGCATCGAAGCATAAGGTTTACTTCACTTATTCACTCACGTCACTGTTGTTTTGTTACTTGTTATTTTTTGTAACTTTGTTACTAATTTGATTTTTTATTGTTTGTTAGACTTTGAAAATTATAATTTTTTGTCAATAAAGAAATATTTAAACCCTTGTTGGTATTGCAATAATTAGTTTACAAAGTAGCAGAATGTCACTCATACGAAATAAAAAGGTAGCAAAACATAAGATGACATCTTCTCCTTCAGATTATTTAACAGAAACTGTTTTCCGTGACAATAAGTAGCAATTGTCTTACAACTAAATCAATACTTAGAGAATTACAAACAATCTGTTTAATTTCATTTTACAATGGAAATCAAAGAAAACTATTTAGAAAGAAACCGATTGAATTGTGATGAGGTATAGGCTGAAAGGGTTGTAGGCTTGTCGGGAGAAGAGGAGAAGCGTGCTGCTCAAAATGTTTATCGATTAGAAAAAACATATGGCAATTCGTAAACATTAATTAGTAAAATGACTTTTATCACTATTTTCTTAAGTATTGATTTAAATAGAGAAAATTTAACGGTTCTGTAAATGTAAATATTCTGAAAAGAATATACACAGCACCGTTTTTTTTTAACAATACTCAAGAATTAAAAATTTAGTTCCAAGTTATTATCGACCATTATTATGAATCTATAATAACCTCCTCTAAGGATTCCTATTTTCATTATATTATCAAAAAATTCTGATTGTTCAGTCTAAAACTCTTTTGTTTTTATATAATACCCTAAAAAAATATTTATATAAAAAAATTCAAAAAAAATTTATCGAGAAGGAAGGATTAGATATTAAATTAACGGTAAAATGGTCCTGAATTTGAAGAGAAGACTCTGGTGCCAGACTTCCAAAAATGCTACAGTTGCATATAGTTTTGGTCCTAGTGCAACTGTAATCAGCAACTCTTGTTATAAATTCGCTGTAAAATATAAGTGCAAAAGCCAAACTGATGATCAGGCATTACTATTTGGTTGATCAATATGTCAATCAAACTTTTTTACATTAATTTTTCAAATAATTTGGAGCATATTAGTCTGTACTTACTTGATAAAAAGATCTTGGAACTTTTCTTGGTGACAACTATTGTAATGTGTGACTTAACAAGGAGCAAAGAAGATGGTGGAAGTGTCTACTGAAATAGGATGTCTAATGTGTTAAGTACAATGTTATCATGTTCTGAATGAATGAAATAGTTAGACTACAGAAAAAATACCATATAGTTAAATGGTTAAATTATGATTTTTCTATCATCATTATAGCATTATTGATAATAAATAGATATAGTCCACCAAACACCATTTACTACTATATGTACTATAATAATAATAATAATAATAGTCTTTATTTATATACATTTAAACAGTATTTACATTCACAAGTAATTTTCTTTTATTGCACATGTATATAGACCTTCCTTTTCAGGAGTTATTAAAGTCTTTAACGGGGACTATCCATACTTTATGTTCGCTGAGAGTTCACTAATTTTCATTTTCCAGTATTCCCTGTCCTTGGCTTTTTGTGACCACAGCGTTCCTTCTACCTTCCTTATCTCGTCTACCCACTTCTTCTTTGTCTCCCACGGTTCCTTTTCATATCTAAGGGGATCGACTCTGTAAGTTTCTTGGCCCAGTTTTCGTCATTCTTCCTCATTAAATGCCCAGCCCATTGCCATATTATATTCTTGATATGCCTGATTACATCTATAACCCCGGTTTCTTTCCTTATTGATATGCTACTGAGCTTTTGGCTTCTTTTTATGCCTCGCATGCTCCTCTCCATTGCTCTTTGGCATGTTTAAATTTTTTTCTCATGGTATTTGTTGAGGGACCATGTTTGGCATCCATAAGTCATAGCAGGTAGTATACAGCTATTGAAATCTAATGTTTTTAGAGGCTGGCTGATATTGTTATTCTTCATTATCATTCTTAAGCTCCAATATTTCCGCCAAGCCACACCTGTCCTTGTTTGAATCTCAGTTGATTGTCTATCTTTAAAAGAGATCCTTTGCCCTAGATATGTGATTTCGTCTACTATGCTTATTTCTGGAATGTCTGTTTTTGCTATGGTGACATGCGAGTTTGTAATTATTTTTGTCTTTGCGAGGTTCAGCGATAATCCGTGTTGGGCACTTGTGTGCATAAGCTGTTTTAGCATGTTCACTATTTCCTCTTCTTTGCTTGAAATCAATAGGACATCATCTGTGTATTTAAGTGTGATATGTACTATTTTACTACTATTTGTGGTTTTATTTCACTTTTTAATATCAATATTAATACAATTTTCCTTCCCATACCTATAAACTGAAGTTTTGTTTTCCTCTAAATTACTAGTAATATCATATTCTTCATAAATTATCGACTATATTGAATATTACCTAAAATAAATCTAATGAAAATGCTTACTGATTTATTACCAGATAAAAGAAAATTCAATGAAGATATCTTTCACAATGGAATTCCAGAAGAAGATGTTGGTATTACAAAATATGTTTCAAATCATGGTGGTTTTACTGGAATAGTAAAGCATAGGTGAGTTTGATCTTTTGAAATCAGTTAATTAAACTCAATTTATTTTAAATTATTATAATTGACTTTATTATGTTGTTTTTTATGTTTAGATTCACGGATTTTCAAGTTCATGAAATAGATCCGGATGGTAAATTAGTTGAATTAACCACAACATCTGTTCCTGAAATAGTTCCTGAAGGTATTTATAATATTACTTGTTTACCTTGAACTCTCGATGGTTAGTGAGTGTTAATTATTGAGAAACATTTTTTCAGGGGTTAGAATTCCTACACTTTTTCTTGTGTTCCAGTTTTATAATTAGGATCATTTAGTTTTAAGTTCAAAAACACTGGTAAACAGTGATTTTGCAAAACAGAAAACAATATTTTTTTTTTTAACAATACTACCTATACTCTTATAAATTTTATACTTAATTTTGTTCAATCATCTTCAGTTTTCTTTGAAATCGACTAAATTGAGCCCGTGGATTTCACTTACCACCCTAAGTCTCCGATGAATTAATATTAAATTATTGAAATCAAAACTTTTTTTATGTTTCTATACATAATATGTAACAATATGCTTATAGTGTTTTGTAAACCATCCTAACTTGTTTTGTTATATTTGTGGTCAACTTGGTGTTATAAGTCAAGATTCTGACATTGTTACTCAAAAAATGTTATTTTTTCTCTTCAGATGAAATTATTTTTTTAAATATTTAAATTATGACTATTAGATTTTATTGAAAAACAGATTAACATTAATGTATGTAAACGCATCTCTGGAACCAAATTGGTAAAGGCCATTATCATTCATTCGATTTTAAATTTTCTTCCATCCAATCTTTTTTTTTTTTTAATCATCTTTCTGTTTAATTGTTTTGTGATTCTAAAAAAAGTTTTTCGTTCTATTCTATAAATCTTCTTCTTAGTAATCATTTTTAAATTTCTATTTGTAGATAGTCTGCTTGAAGTTGACAAAAGTATTATTTCAGAAGATATTTGGACAAAAATAGAAGAAACATTAGAATCAGATAATTATGACCAGGATGTCGAAATTGATGTAAGTATGATATTCGTTCCTTTGTATTTTAAATGTTAAACAATTCTTAGTTTTTGAAATGTTGACCTTCACTGCCAATGTTGGCTTCGAGATACTTGGAAATGGGTCAGCAGATAAAGAATCTGCTCCTATGAATATTCCACCTCTCCAAATAAACGGCCCTAATCATATAAAGCAGCATGTGGGGGGCGCGATGAAGGAATCGTTTGGAGGGTGCAAACTGTTGGTGATGAAAATGAAGATGTGTTTTTATGATGAAAATGAAATGCCTAAACATGATAGGCTAGGAAAACTTTGATTACGAACATTGATATTTGTTTAGAGAACATTGATCTTCAAAATGATATTACCTTAGAAATAAAACGGAAGGGAATTCATTTAAGAATTGCTAGTAAAAATTAAAGTATTGGAAAAATGCACATGTACGTATAAAGAGGTGTGGAGAACCCCTTAAGCCATATTAAGAGATGGTCGAAAAAAATGTTGATAACCGCTTATATATAGGTTGATTCTGCAAAAAATTAGAGTCCATGAGGACAGCATAT
This sequence comes from Aelia acuminata, assembly GCA_911387785.2. Lineage (NCBI taxonomy): Eukaryota > Metazoa > Arthropoda > Insecta > Hemiptera > Pentatomidae > Aelia > Aelia acuminata. The sequence continues at coordinate 153,938,086 of OU426978.1, read as the reverse complement.
CAAAAATTAATAAAGTTACAAATCAGTGGTTAAGTGCTGCAAGAAGAAACAAGTGAAGAAATGGATCTGACCAGGGTGAAGATTCACAGTACCAAATTATGCTTTTAATTTAAAAACCATTTTATGAAGCCCATTTATCCCTATTTATATACAGCATATAAAAGAGTTGTATCTAATAATCCATTTATCTTTTTTAAATAACAATGTACCTCACCTTTAGAGAACTTACCCTAAGATACTTTGAGTTGAAAGGGGTTGCATTGGATTTGGAAAGAGTTACAAATCATTTGGAAAGGGTTTCTTGTGACTTGGAATAGGTCACACTTGACTTGGAAAAGGTTCAAATAAACTTGGAAATTCTATACATAGAAATTTTAAAATATAGACAGGGATCTACCTTAGATCTAGAATAACCATGTTTAACATATTTAAAGGTCAAATCACAAGAAAAGGTTACTGTTGACTTGTAAAAGATTTAAATAGACTTGTAAATGCTACATATATATATTGGCATGTAGCAATAAACTACTGTAATTAAGAAAAAATTACTAAATAAAAAATATTCAACATAAATAATTAAACCTTGTTGAACTAAAACGTTCAAAAAAAAAAAAAAAAAAAAAAAAAAATCCTGGCCTTAAGTCATTAGAATAGACTATAATATGAGATAACTTCAGAAGAATAAATTGTTGCCACTGTCTTGTATTTTGTTTTTCCTCTCATTTTATTGATTCTTTCCATTTGGCCTCTTAGCCAGTACTGCTGGACACCCTGATTAGAATGGGATCTGCTATGGCAATATCAAAGCCATCCTGTGAAGCTCTAGAACTTTTAAGACCCTTTTAGAAGTCATCTCAACCTATACATAGTGAACCTGTTAGTCTCCTGGATGCTATATGTGGATGGCCTTCCTTGTGACAGTTACTAGCAGTGATAAGCTGTGATAATTGTTGTATGGGTGCCAACTTTATATATCTAGAGGATGTTAGTTATTAGGATTATAATTTAAATCAACTAGTGTAAGTAATCAATATATTTTATAAAGCAAAGTGTACAATTTGCGTGCCGAAAAGGCTCAAAAACGACTCCACGTAGGATTAAGGAAGTTATGTCGTCGTTTAGCCATATGACTCCTAACGGAAAAGAAAGTTTCCGTTTTTCTCTTAAGAGTGTAAAATTGAAGAGAAAAAGACTGGAATTTTATGCCTCTCGCACCATTTAATTAGCGTCTCTGAGATTGAGATATTTAGTTCGAGCTCCAGGCTACCAGGAAGCGCTAGGGTTCGTTTCACTCAACGTTTATTGTTCATTCATCCAGTTCAAATAGTAGAGGTTATATATTTGTTCAGCTGTTCATTTTAAATTACTAAAAAATTAAGCGAAAATAATTAGTTTCTCCTTTGCTTTCAAAATAAAATAATGATTTTACATCTCTGCAATCAATTAGAAAACCAACTGGATTCCTTAAAGAATTAGTTTTCTCATAAGAAAGCTAATATATGATAGGCACATTACATTCAATCTATATATAATATATACTTAAGTAAATTTAATGCAATATGAGTAAAGATTTCTTAGTAGTACCGTGAGCGAATAAAATCAGACATAAAAAAAGAGATGAATTGACTGAATATAAATCGAAAATAAAAACTTTGAAGTGTTCTTATTGTATTTATGAAAAAGAAGTTGGTTTGATTACTATGTATGATGAGCATTCCAGTTGACAAAACGACTAACTCCAATAACAGCATTCAAGATTTTATCATCCCTCATAGTTCAAGATAAAAAGAAATATGATGAAAAAATTGTGCCTCCAAGAAATTTTGGTTTTCACTTTGGAATAGTAGTAAGATTCGAGGTATGCAGAACGTATACGGGGGGATATTTTAGGGAGGTTGAAATGGAAGCAAGGTCTTGAAAAAAATTTCTATGAAGTTTCTATACTTCTGAATCAAATAGGACCACCATAGTAGTCGGAGCTTAAGTTTTACTCGAAATATAATTTTTTTGGTACTACTACACCTATTCCCCTGCTGGGTTTGACAGCTGATAAGCACGCTGCTACCTGTTGGTCACCATGCGAACTACCATCCCCACCACCTCTCTTCTTAGCCGTTGAAGGCCGATTTTATGGCTAGGTTAGAATTATATTACGCGCCTTTTTTTACGAGTATGAGACCGTGACGTCATCTCAACTCTAAACAACTTCACCTATTCCTCGCAAATAAACATCGATTAATCGTACTTTCTGTAAGTATGTTAATTTTGAAAATACCGCGTCTCCCCACCCTTGCATCTATAGAGCATTACTCTTCATCGAAATGTTATCATTTTTCGAAGTATTAGTATTTTAGAGTCCTTGAAAAATATTAACATTGAACTTATACCGTTCTGAATACAAGTAATTACGTAACTATTCGTTATGCGTTTAAGTTCCTTACCAATCAACTTTTTTATTAACAATTTATCCACTTCTTTGTTTTTCTATAACCTATTATCTTTTCATTAAGCCTATACTTTTTTTAAGAACTGACATTTACATACTTTACTAAAAGTTAAAGAAAAAAAAAATAAGAGATAGGATTTATTTCATTGCTTATCCATGCTTATCTAATTCCACTGATATTTTTCACAATATGAAACCACCTATTTTGTGGGTAATGTTTACATTTGAAAGAAGAAATAAAAATCATACATGAAAGGATGTCAGCTTATAATTTCTTTCAAATTTTAATATATCTAAATCCAACAATTATATCATATCCTATTCCTCTTCAAAAAAATAGAACCTTTATTAACTAAAACTTGTTTCTATACTATAAACCATTTTGCCGGAAAGTATAACTATATTTTAAATACATAATATAAGAATTTTCACAAGGAAGTATCCATTGCTATTTTTCCTCTCCTCTATTTTTCACTTATTCTCATCCTTCAAATGAAAGTAAAATGCAGAACCAGTGTTTAATATAACTCTTTATTTTTATTACGACTTCTTACTACTGTCAAATTAATTATACAATACAGTAATATAACTATACGTTACTTTACAAAGTTGCACTAAGTCCTTGTAGGGGATTGAACCTAAAATGTTCAAAAATAAGAAGAATAATAATATATGAGATCGAGCTTGATTGGGCCTTACCAAATGACAAATAATTTTATTTTTAACCTGCAGACTATCAAACAATAATGAAGGGAATAAAGAATGTACAAATATCATCACCTATAAATCAACCTATCAAAGCATTGGTTGAGAAGAACTATAAATTGCTATGTTAATTAGCCACTTTTGGAAATTCGGTTGGTCCAACCTGTGCTTCGCAACTCCTTTCTGGGCATCTCTGGTGCTTTCAGCTCTGTTAATGATTAGGTACAAACTAGGAAGGGTCAAAGTATAGTTGGTATAGTTTTTTAATAATTATTCCTGAATAAATCATCCATCTATCACTCAAATGATAAATATTGTATTATAGCTTGTATCAGAATTAATGCTATAAAATATATGCCAAATTATATTCTGCAAAGTACTCTCATTTTTGCAAGCTTTGTTTTAAACATCGGTTGTTATTATCAACTAACTGTGTCTATTTGCATGTATAAATTCCGGATGTATATGAATATACATCCAGGTATACATACAAATATGGGAATATAACTCCATGTATACCAATATACAAAACTACATTCAGAAATATGAGGCATGATTCATTCATGAAATCACAAAAATAAATAAATACATCTGTAACTAAATTATATGAAATGGTACATGTAGATGAATTTATAACGAAACAAGTTTTATAACATTTTATATATGATTGTTATATGATACATTATATGATTTTATAACACCGACAATTTATGGATCAATAAAACTACTTAAACCCAATAAAAATGTAACAGCAATAATAAGTAATACTGAATGACCAAGAGAGGCATTACCACTTTGTATATTATCACATTTTAATTTAAAACTTCATTTTTACGAGTATAAACCATATTATGTTTTAAAAAACACTTGGATAAGTTTTTTAACAATAAAAATCACACCTGCTATGTATATGGCATTATGAGTTAGTGGAAAGATTCTTAAAAAATTCATATTAAATAATGGTAATGTATAGTAAATTTAATTATGTAAATAATAGACTGAGTTTTCTTTTACCCTGAAAAACTGAACGGACTCATTTGCCAATTCAATACTACCTTTATTTCTCAAAAAGGAGACCCAGTAGATTTCCGGGGTTAATATGGAATACATTTAAAAGAGTAATAATAATTGGCAAAAGATGGATAGGGTTGTGGTTAAATAAGATATATTAAATAAATAATAATTTATTTAATTAAGCATATTATATTTTACTGCAACCTGAACCATCCTTTTATTTTTTTTCTCTGCTTGTAATTCAAGGATCAAACACCAACACCTCAAAAAAAATTTACATTCCTTCTTTGGTTCCTGCAGAATGAAAGTTTAAAATAACAAAAGCAATCTTAATTCATTAAAGGGTGACAAGACTGTGGAGCATGATTGATAGCAAAATTTCCTGAATGAAATTTGGCATACCAATTTTGACAGGCATTTTGACGGTTAAGGCATTGTATCCTCAAACATTGCAAATTTTTCTATGAGCTTCTCCAGTATGCTTACCATTTTTAAAATAATACAACAAAATATGGCGACAAGGACTGATATTTTCTTCCATACTCACAGTGCAATAGCGAACACAATAATTGAGTAGTTTCACAAAATGCATCAAAAATCCTCTCTTTCTCTTTATATTTAAGCTCTAAATTTCTTTTTATTGTGTTAACTGATTTTTATTAAAACTGTGTACCAACAGAGTACCTATTTCTTCCTCCTAGGTAGTAGTCCTTTATGTTCTCTTAAGATTTTGTGAAACTACCCTATTACTGTGTTCGCTATTGCACTGTGAGTATGGAAGAAAATAACAGTCCTTACCGCCATATTTTGTTGTATTATTTTAAAAAAGGTAAGTGGTATGTTCCAGTATGGAGAAGCTCATAGAAATATGGGCAGTGTTTATTGATATGATGCCTCAACCGAAGGCCATTTTCATTCAGGAAATTTTGTCATCAATGATGCTCATGGTCTCGTTGCTGTTTTATGAATTAAAATTTTTTTTCTTATTTTAAACTGTCATCCTGCAGGAACCAAAAAAATAATGTAAATAAGAGTTGAGGTGTTGGTAGTTGATCGTTGAATTACAAGCAGAGAAAAAAAGAAAACACAGTTTAAGCAGAGGAAGGTCCAGGTTGCTGTAAAATAAGCTAAATTAAATAATAATTTATTTGAGAGCAACCATTTCCATCTTTAATAAAGCCCACTAATTAACTAGCAATAGCATAAATAAGAGTTAAATATCATAGCATAGAAGCTAACTCTTAATTAAGTGCTGCATATAAACCCCAAAAATATCCTAAGCCTCCTTTGTGAGAAATAAAAATGTTATTAGGTTGTCAAATAAATGTATTAGGTTTTTCAGGATGAAATATAACTCAGTCGATTATTTGTATTAAGTTTTTCAGGGTAAAATTAAACTCAGTCGATTATTTACATTAATAAAGCACAATACATTGACCATTACTTAATATGAATTTTTCCCATCGTTCATGTTCATAGAATGTCTAGGGTTTATTATTAAAATACTGATCGAAGTGGTTTTTAAAATGAAAGTTTAATGAAAAAGAAGGTTATGGTATAAGTTTGAATTAAGGTCTGGCCACACATGTCCGCACCGCAGCAATAATATAGGTTATGTTCAGAATATTTTTAATTTAACTTACATATTACCTTTAGTTATGCATAAAGTTAAGGCCACACATGTCAGACACAGGCCACTTTATGCATAACTAAAGGTAATATGTAAGTTAAATTAAAAATATTCTGAACATAACCTATATTATTGCTGCGGTGCGGACATCTGTGGCCAGACCTTTATTCAGCAACTCCGAATATAGTTCGAAATACTGATTCTTCGAAATATTCGGAGAAATAGAGGGGAGACGCGGGTATTTTAAAAGTTAGATAATTATATCGACTGGCACAAAATCGATGTGTTCCTTTCAGAAGGGGTGAGATAGTGTGTGACGTAAAAATGACGTAATACTGAGGCAAGGCGGTTATTTTTCAAACAGGAGGGGCTATAGGGGAAAGGTGGTGGGGATGGTAGTTCGCATGGTGACCAACAGGTAGCAGCGTGCTTATCAGCTGTCAAACCCAGCAGGGGAATAGATGTAGTAGTACCATTTTTTTAACTGAGATACCAGATTTTTCAACTATAATCTAATAACTTATTATCTGCTGACTACTTGGAATGGGCTTATAGGATTCAGAATCACAGAAACCATCAAAAACGATGCATAAATCGACAAAGTTGCAGCAAAATTAATTGTTCATTTACCATTTTTAACCCCCTGTAAATTATACAGGGTTCCTTATTTGGGCTCACTCTGCAGATCTCAAGTCTGCAGAATATTGATACCAAGTTAAAACCGAATTTTCAAGAAGGTGCTAATTTTGTTCCCTATTTCCTTTAATTATAAAGTTTTTCTGGTATTAAAGCTACCACACAACTACCGGAGCGAAGCCGGGCACCCCAGCTAGTATGTTTATAAGATGTAATTATTATTTGTATTTTCCTATTTATTAGGAAGTAGATATAATTGCAAATATTAGATTTAATAAATTGTAGTTTTTAAGACTGTTATTTTATTTGATATTGAAACCCGTAGCCCACAATATGCTATTTTTTAAATGACGGAAGATACCAATTGAACCTGATTATATTTTGAGTTTTGAATTATATAAAATTAAATGGGATATAGTGTAATTTATATTTATCACATTTATTTAGTTTATAATCAAGTTACTACATGTTTTTGTGGCAATACAAATCGAGTCTCTTCTATCCCTCTCTCTCAGTGTTTAACTGCACAACTATAAATACCATCTCTCAATATATCAGTATGTTTGCTAATCATATAATTTCTTTTCCACTTCCCTGTTCATTTTTTTTATCCTTTAAGAAGCCTTACATAAAGATCTTTCTTTTTATAGAGGGCTCTTGCTGTGAATAATGTTTTTTTAATAGTCTTTAATATTTGTTTGGCAGGTCACTGATAAAGATAAAAGTGAAAGAACTTTGATTCACAAAACATTGAAATCTGTCTATGGACCAAGAATTTTCAGTAATACTATATCTAAGGAAAATGGTACAGTTATCAAAGTTGGAAAATCTAGCAACAAGGGTAATGATAATATTATAAAATTTTGTAATAAGGAGATTATTTTGTTATGTTTATTTTATGATAAAACATACAGTTTAGTTAGGCTAGGTATTCTTTTTACTTTCAATTACCTATATATGAAATATATAGTAAGTGGAAGTATTGCGATCGTGAAAATTTTGGCTTCCGGTTTTCAATGGAAATACACGTTTTGGGGTCCCCTGAGTCCAAATAACAGAGTCCCGCGAAATGGTCTGTGTGTGTGTGTGTGTGTGTGTGTGTGTCTGAACAGACTAGCTCGAAAACTATAACCATGCAAACCTGAAATTGGTTATTTAGTGTACGTGGTGTGGCTATTAAATAACGAGACTGACGCTGCTACAGAAGAAGTGCGCATGCGCATGCGCATGCGCCAAACGCCAGGAACCAACAGCTGTTATCGTGAAGCCTTCTCTTTCGAATGTAGTGCCTCTCGCTTCTGTAAACAAATCAGTACAGCCGTAGCCTTTGTTCGCATTAGAGTTGTTTTTTTGTTTCGCCGGAAAAATGTTAAGTGTAACAGTAGAGCAACGAATTGTTGTGAAATTTCATGTGAAACTTGGAAAAACCACTACTGAAACTTATAATTTATTGAAAGAAGTGTATGGCAATGAATGTTTATCGCGTGCACGTGTTTTTGAGTGGTTTAAGCGTTTTCAAGATGGCCGAATGAGCAAAGCAATGTTGATTGTTTTTTTCGATATTCATGGGATTGTGTACCTTCACTGGGTTCCTGAAGGTCAAACAATTAATCAACATTACTACCTTCACGTTCTTGCTGAACTCCGCGAAAGAATAACGAAAAAAACGTCCTGAATTGTGGAAGGACAAGTCATGGGTTCTCCACCAAAACAATGCGCCGGCTCATTCCGCATTGTCTGTTAAGAGGTTTCTAGCCAAATTCAGCATCCCAGTGTTAGACCATCCGCCTTATTCGCCGGATCTTGCGCCGTGCGACTTCTATCTGTTTCCTAAGGTGAAATCTGCATTAAAAGGAACAAGATTTGAGTCTGTTGAAGCTGTGAAAGAGAAAGCGGCACGCGTCCTGAAGGAGCTGACAGAAAAAGACTTCCAGCACTGTTTCGAACAATGGAAGATTCGCATAGAGCGTTGTAGGGATAGAGGAGGGGTGTATATTGAAGGTGATAATAAGAAAAAATGTATGAAATAAAAATAAAATGTTTTACAGTGTCAGTCTCATTATTTAATAGCCACACCTCGTATGTATATGCCCGCGACGTGACAGCAAAAATTTCATCAAAATTGGTCTATAACTTTTTACGTTTTTCCGATTTTCTCAAAAACGGCTCTAACGATTTTGATTAAAATGAGTATTTGATATATTCATATGCCCGAGATATAACGGCAAAAATTTCATCAAAATTGATCAACCGGAGGGGGCACTTTACTTAATAAATTTTGTATTATTTTCACGTTTTTTTTTTAATTTACTCAAAAACGGCTTTAACGATTTTGATCAAACTGGGTATTTGATGTATGTATATGCCAAAGATATGACAGCCAACATTTCATCAAAATTGGTCAAACAGAGGAGGCATTTTATTTGATAAATTTTTTCCAATATTTACCTTTTTTTCGACTATCTCAAAAACGGCTTTAATGATTTTGATCAAATTCGTCATATTTAATGAAAATTAGGTGTTCTTTAATATCAGGTAAGCTTTATCATTATTAAAATGTTCTGAGGGGGCTCAAATGGGGGAAATGGCCTTTTTTGTTTTCCTATAAAGTACCTTTGTTTTTGTTTATATGGAGAAATTAACTGTCTCTCGTTACGCCTAAAAATAAGAAATGGATAAATATGAAATATGAAAAAAATCAAGTGAACATATAGAGGAGAAAAAAAGAAAAATATTCCGTCAACTCATAAAACACGTTGAGCCCACGCATGCAGAGTACGCCTTTAATGACAGACCATTGTTCATAATTAAAGCCATTCTGTTCATTTAATGGAAATTATTTGTTTAATGGTAACTAAATGAAGTTTTCAGAAACTACATAGAGGATTATAAAATCAGACGACTTGGAGTATTATGCTTGCATTGCCGAATTTGCACAAGTAAAAACTTTTATTTAATAACAAAAAAATTAATGTTTTTTATAGAGCAAATAAAAAGTAAATAAGGTACTGGTTGGATAGCCTCCCCGCACTACTAGCGCTCCTAGCGGCACTATTATTAACTACTATCAAAATGTCAGGTTATAAACAAACAACATGATAACAGAAATGCAGGACTGAAAAATAGAAGGAAAAGAGGAAAAATAAATGCTGTTCATTAGATAAATATGCTTATAATTTTAGAAATATGTATAATTTTTAAAACTATATAATATTACATATATATATGTAAGGTGTAATATAATATAAAAAAAAAAAAAAAAAACCTGTACCACTACAACCCATAAGGGTCTTGGGTGCAGTACTATGTAAGGAAGAGTACTGTTTCTTGGTCAGCGGTCGTGCAAGGAGGTGATTTGACCGTGATCACGCTCAACCGCCAGGTTCTTTCCCCTTAATTTTTCAATTAAGGGCACCCACTTTATAGAGGCTGGGTTTGCCCCAGGAGGGTCTCTCGGCCCACGAGACGAACTGTGGCGAATAATAAAGATATCATAAGCCATGTCAGATTTGAACTCTGAACCTTAAGCACAGCAGTCCACTGCCTTACCAGTGGGCTACCCCGCTCCCGTAATATAATATAAAAATGTATAATTGGTTAACATATAGAATTTTTGATAAATAGAAATAAAAATATATAATGAATAAAAATTAGAGGTATTCTAGTTCCCTCTAACCAGGTTCCTTTTCTTATACCTTTTTCAGAATTGCCAGTTCTAATTCGGCACCGCCATCGAATATTATTATTATTAAATTGTAATTTCATGTCATGATTGTTGTGGCATAACATTCCACCTGGAACAATATCAAACTTTTGAAACAACTCCACTGCTTTTTTATCATTAGATACTTTTCTAAATATTCTTTGTAAGTTGTATTCGTCCATTTTGACAAAAATCTGACTAAAAATTAACAACTAACCTACTAACTATAAGTAACTTAAATTTACAACTAATTAACTAAAAGTAACTTAAATTGGCAACTAATTAACTAAAAGTAACTTAAAATTAACAAATCACAATCTTAAAAATTAACAACTATCTTAAAAATTAACAACAATCTTAAAAATTAACAACAATCAACACGAAATGAAAAACACCAAATGACGCCAACAGAAACACCAAATGACAAGATAAGAATATAGCACAATTGAACCTCCCGACCAAGTATAATGTTTTGCCGCTATGAGCGCTAGTAGTGCGGGGAGGCTATTAAACCAGTACCGTAAATAAGAAATGAATGTGGAAAAATGTGTGACTTTGAGAAGTGGCGATTAACAAAACACATAAATTTCTTATCTAAGTAAGTTGGTAAGTGAAAGTTGTGTGCTGCGCACATGCACCAGATATTTTAACCAACCAAAATTATAATCATATGAAGAGCGAATATTGTTTGTTTATGAAACTATTTAAGAAAGAACTCTTTCACTAATTTTTATCCTTCAACCTAACAGATCATATTAGTATATAATGTAAATGTGGGTATTCATCAAACCCAATTGGTGAAGCTTTATAGTTTATGACAACTTTTGAAGTCAAAGTAAAGTATCCTAAAAGTGTAAAAACACTGAAAGTCAGCTATCTAGGAACTTAAATTAATATAGCATCCTATTCCCTGATACATATTAGGTTGGGTTAGTAGAATTTTAGGCTAGATCTGTAAATTTTTAGAAATTTATCAAAATGTTTCTTTTTACTTTACACTCATATTAATATAACTCACTTGGATTTTTATTAGTTCCCAAACATCACTCAGCATCATGCCAATGCTCTATGCAGCTGCAGTACCAGGAATCTTGAGTTAAATCTTTACCCCGACATAATATTTAACGGGAATGCGGGAATGTATGCTCAAATGGGCTAGTAAGTCTCCCTCAATACCTCAGGCCCACGACACTCCCTCAAGTCTCATTCTCAAGTGGCCTTTGACATTTTCTACCTGCTAGGCACTGTCCCATCCTTTCTCTGTCTATCATACACTAGTATCAATGGACACTTTTCAAATTTACATTTTTTTTTTCTAAATATATTTTAATTAATTAAGGACTGTGAAAAATTACTCTACAGACATGAGTCAAATTAACTCTTGTTTGCTCCTCATAATATCCTTATTGTGAATGCAATAGAAAAAAAAAAAATTGTTTGCTCTAAACTTTTACCTAACTTGGGCATTCCACAATCACAGAAATTGTTATAACATTAGCTACCTTCGAAAACCAATTAGAACTCAAAACAAAAAATCAAAACGTATGAAGAGTTTTCCTTAATTTATTCCTTATAAAAACTCAGAGTCGTTGATATGTATTTATTTTGAAAGAGTAATAAATCAGTATTCAAACAGATGTAGTAATCTTGAATTTGAAGAAACTCGTGAAGAGTTATATTGTTTTTTTAAATGGCTGGGAAAAAATCTGAGAAATAAAATTCCAAACTTTGAATTAATTTATATAAAAATTATTATTTGGAGAATCTATAAATTAATTCAATTAACTGTTTCTTGAATTGGCCTACTTTAAATCTAAATTGGGGGTGCAGTTCAAAGAAAATAATCTGGTGCGGTGCACATTTCAAACAACTTTTACTTACCACCCTTCATACTTTGACTAAAAATATAAAAAAAATTGAAAATGGCATACTAAAGTGCTACCGGAAAGGGAATAACAAACTTTTTTCCTCAATGAAACTTGTTTTTTTTTTTTTTAAAATTGTCATTTTTTGTCAAAATAATTTTTTAGAGGATTATAGAAATAATAATCGAGTTTTAGACTGAAAGATCATGTATTTGACGATATATATCGTATGTAAGAATCGATAGAAAGGTTTCTAATAGTGACCGACCGAAGTTTCGGTTTCGGCCAGGCTGAAACTAGTTTTTGTGTCTGATATCTCCGAGAAAGAAGTAGGACTACACGATTTCAGCTTGTAAGCTCGAACTCTTTCATGGCATTTGACACCCTTGGATTTAATAGTGCAAAGTATCTGTAGTCTATTATTGTAGTCTATTACACTTGTATTGTTTTTCGATAGAACATAGATTTTTCTCATTTCTTTTGGTATCTTTAATTGATCGAAAACTTTAAGTTGGGTGTTGTGACAAAATTTGACAGTGACAAATAGAAATGTGTCTCCTAAATCACATCAAGTCTTAACATGTAATGAAAGCATGTTTTTCATTCAGAATTCTTTACGTTGAGTGTAAAGAATAGTATTTATTCTTTACCTTGAGCGTTAAGAACCTTTTTGTGCTTTTAATTATCTCTTTATTAATAATGAAATTTGATTTCTAAAAAAATAAGATTAACATTTAATAAGAATAGATATTCTAAATCCTTAAACTTAAATTAGTCGTTGGAGAAACCCGTCATGTCCACAGATTCAATTCAAAAGTGAAAAAATATTCTAGTCAGTAACCTTGTCATTAAAAGGAAGGCTTAAGTTGCATTAAATGGTGTTAGTAGGTTTTTATCTTTGTTCTTGTATAGAATGGGAATTAGATGCAAAAACCAATTTTTCAATCTAGGCAGCCCCTTCCCCCCACCGGATCACTAATAGCATCCAAAAAACTTGTTTCTGTTTACCTTGAAGAGGCACGTTTTCGACCAAAAACTATTCTATGCATTTTCAAACTAGCTTGTATGAGCTTACATTTGAGACCAAAACTGACTCAGTAGACTAAATAGCTATGGACATTTACGTATTCAATAGGCTGTCAATTTGTATTCTATCGGCTTTATTATGGCAAAGATTTACTATATTATTTATTATTTAGACATAATATGAATTTTTATTATTATCAGCCTGTTATTTCAAGATTATTTCAACTTTTAGGGCTGTACTAGTTAAGGGGGTATGATCTAACATCCCTCAGGATCCATTCGTACTAGGAAGAAGGGGCCGGGATTCGATCCTATGACCTAACTAATACCTGTTTTACCACTCTTCTATACCAGCCCACTTATTAAATAAATAATTGAGTTGAATTAATGTTATTTTATAAGCTATCATTGATATTGGTAAACTAGACATATTACACACTTACATGAATTATATATACACATGTAAATAAGTTTCGGTTTTGGCACAAAATCGGGTCTATGGCTGAAATTAGGTTTCGATTTCGGCTAAAATTCAAATTTCTAACAATGACAGATAATAAATTTGAACTACATTAATAATTTTGTGCGCTTCAGTATTTTTCAGAAAATGACACTGATATTTTATTCTTCTCAGGCAGGGACATTTATTAGTACTTTTAAATCAATAGTTTAGCTATGTTTCAACAAGCTCTGAAAACACACTAACAACTCTTTTCGTGTTTAAAGTGCTTGTTGGAATATACCTTTGATTTATTAGGAAACGCTTTGAAAAAAAAATTTTTTTTCTCTGAACAATACCATTTTGGGCTGCACGCACTTTGCTTACTCTCATAATGCTCTCTCTCGTCTTCTCTCTAAAAAGTTCTCTTTGTTTTTCATTGTAAAACAAATTTAAAAAAGGTTCTTTGTAATTCTTAAAGTTCAGATTTAGTTTTAAGACAGTTGCGATAAATACCATGGATATTTATAACAATAAATAATTTACAACAATAATTTATTACCTTAAACATTTTAAACATAAATTATTTATAAAACAATAATTTATGTTTTTATATTAAAATAGCTGTATATCCCGGTTTCACCCGGGGAATTTCATTTTTCTAATAAACGTGAACAATTCTATAAACAAAAATACAATAAAAATAGCACTAATAGATTATTATTATTTTATTATATTATTATTTTAATTTATATTTATATTATTATATTATTACTTTTAAAGCTTTAGGATATACTATATTTTTAGTTTTACCCTCTGGGGCATATATAAGGTTCATTCAATGAGATTCATTAAATAATATAATATAACATATAAAATATATAAATATTTTAGGGGTTTCACCAGGAAATTTCATTTTTCTAATAAACGTTAACTGCTATTGATTTTATAGTTTGTTTATTATTGCATAATAATGTCTATTTAATATTTCTGAATTTTTTTTGTTATTTTTGTAAGAATAATCGGATTACTTTATTTGCTTATCTTACTGGATTTTATCATATTTATTTAAAATTTAATATATTATATATAATTAAAGTTTTAATATTTAAAAATTTATCTTATTTGTTTTATTAAATTCCTGTAAGCTTATTTACGAATGCACTATATATATTTAAGGTGATGAACATGAACAAAACGTCCACCAACTTGTAAACAATAAAAGGAATTTGGGACTGAAGTTGGATTTTCTTAACATTCAATTAGATTTTCATTTTGATTGATAGATATGAAGTAATAAATTAGTCTTTAGCCACACCGAAGGTGTGAGGAGATTAGTGACAAGGCAAAGGCAAGTTGCATGGCGCGACGCCCGAGAAATATATAATAAAACATGTATTCGGTCTTCAATCAAAATACAATATTGTAGCCATATTGTAGTTTTATGAATAAAAATAATAGCTAACCTTGATTGCTTTGTTTATTACTAGTATAACAAAAACTAGAGAAAAAATTATAAGGCAATGACCAAGATTCATTTTTATTGTTGGAGGATTAAATTATTTAAATACGGTTATTTAATAACTAAATTATTAAAAGGAAAAAAGCTCGAAAGTCAGCAGAAAGCTGAAGTTGTTGGTAGTTAATTACAGGTTTGTTCCAACAAACAGTCCTGGACTTGCTGTGATGCCCCCCCCACTCCTTCGATTTTATGTTTGGTTGCTTACCGAACTAGAGCCCATCGATCGTGAAAAACGGGTGAGAACATGAAAATTAGTCCATGACTGCTTGTTTGAACAAACCTTTCAAAAGTTAGTTAACTACCATTGCAGTTAACTACTTTTTAATTAGAACTAGTAGTTGATTGTTAAAAAATTTAACTACTTCTTCTAACTCTAGTAGTTGGTAGTTAAGAATACTAACTACTTTATTGTAGTTAAAAAAAGTAGTTGTTCATTTCTAACTACCAACTACCAGTTAATAGTTGCCTCATACAACTCCTTAAATTGTAGTTAATGGTTAAAAATGTAATTAACTACCAGAATTAATTACCTACTGCCCAACTTTGTTAGCTCGACAGAGCCATTTTGAAATTTCAATTAACATTTTTAATTTGTTTTGATTCATACATTTGCTTTGCAGATAGGTTATGCTGGCCAAAGAATCTCCCCCAGTTTCTTCATTTTACTATTGTCAAATTGAAGATGGACACCACTCATTGTATTTGCCTGCTTTCAAAAAAACTAAGGTAGAATCACACATCTAAATTTTAATATGAAGCTATGGACTTTTCTGAGTTTTAGCGATTTTATTAAATTACTGAAGTCAATAAATCAGGCTTTGTTTTATTTTCTTCCATATTTACATTTATTATAACTTCTAATCTATAACAGATTTTTTTTTTTTTATGATTTTAACTTTTATTAACTGCAATGCTTGCATTCCATAGATTTTATGAGACCGTCAAAGTTTTAACCAGCCACTGGTTGACTTAAAATCAGTTTACATTCATAGGATCCATTCAAGTTTACATCCTTATTAATTAAGGTCTAAATTGGCTAGTGGGGGCGGGGGGCAAGAGGTAAAAAAAAAAGAGGCAGCGAAATTTAGCTTGTCCTACCTGGATGCTATGATTTTCTTTGTGATGCAACATATTCAAGTTATAAAGAACAGAAATTCAGACTTTCGTGGTTTTTCCTGAAAGACAACTTGGTTTCCCATGCCAAATGATATAAAGAAAAATCTTTTACCTGATCTTTTGCAAGTACGTTTTCCTTGTACTTCCTCTCAGTAATGTTAGAGACTATGAAAAAAAATTATCTAGAATTATCTATTCAGGTAGGTATTAAGCCATATTTAAGTTAAATATATAGTAACCCCGAAATAGGATTCCTTTGAACTTCGTATCAATTATTAAAGGAAGGGTAATGAACAAATAATGACAAGTCATTTGTCTTTTTTTGAGGGTGTTATAAGGTATTTTTTACCTTATTTTACTGTACTATAATGATTGGCTGAAATAATAGTCCTAGCAGTCTTATTAATAAATTATTAAGTGTGTTTTTTTTTTCTTAATAAAGAAACATGCTTTACAGGTTGAAAGCTAATTGCTTTACCTACGCAGGCACAAAAGATCGAAGAGCAATCACCACTCAACGAATGTGTGTAAAAAGAAAAAGAGCTGAAGAATTGGAAAAACTATCAATCAGAGGAATCAAAATTGGAAACTATGAATATAAGTCAAAACCTCTTCGGTTGGGTGAATTGTCTGGTAATAAGTTTACTATTACTATCAGGCAAGTAGATTTATACCATTTCTTATTGTTTTGTTAATTAAAATTCTTACATAACTTTTATTGCAAATTATTGACAATCACAGTAAAATGAACTGTTAAAAATATATTAATTGTTTTTTTAACTATTATAAAAAAATCGCTTATTGTTAGTTTTTGCAACGTGTACTTCTGTTAAAAGAAGTACAATATAGAAGTATTAAAATAGATAAAAATTCAAAGGATATAAAATCAGATAATAGAGGGGAAAAATAGAAATAAAAAAATTGATTTCAATTTAGTTGAACTAAATAGTAGGACTCCAGGTGATGAGTTTGGTGAATACACATTTATAGGTAGTCAAGGAGGGCAGTTCGGTAATCGATTATTGCTGTATCAGTACAGATTTGTTAGATTTCATAAAGGATTTTAGAATTGGAGTACAAACTTATTCAGATCACATGCCGCTTGAACTATGTCTTCATTCTGATGAACAGCTAAATGAAAAACTCCTCTTACCATTAATTCCGAGATTGCCATGGACAGTAAATGATGATCGACATTTTAAACAGAAACTTAGTAAACTGTGTGTTGTTTTATCTTATCCTTTACAGCTTGATAATATAAAAAAGTGTGTGGATTCGGTTCATTACTTTTAATAAATCTAAATTTTGTCCTGAAAACCCCTGCTTTGGTATAACTTGCCTAAAGCTGAGGATAATAAGTAATAAGTTGCTTAATTTATTTAGAATATCAAAGAATGACCTGGTAAGGAACTCTTATGTTCTCCACAATAGAATATGAAGTGCTATGAAAATAAAAAGAAAAATTATTTTGCCAAACGTTTTATTGAATTGAAAGACTCGAAGGATTTTTGGAATTTAGTTAAAACATTTTTTTAAAAATAACAATGTTGTTAGTGTAAGTATTAAAGCTTCTGATTGGGTGCAATATTTCAGCAGGCCATATAATTTTCAGATCAGCGGTAACTATTTATTTGTGGAATTGTATTTGGAAAATCATAAATTAGATGCACCATTTAAAATGGCTGAATTAAAAGCAACAATTTCTGAAGCAAACAATCTTTTCTCTCCACAAAAAAATGTTCACTCCCCAACAACACTCCAAACTATCCAATTTACTTAGAGACTCAACTAGACCCAATTTTCATCACTACCCTAAAACTACATTTCAAATATACAGTGGCTCACAGTCAAATTGATACAACCTGTAGGAACTGAAAAAAAAATACTTTAATGGTTACAGTAAACAAAGAAACCCATTAAATTTCCAACACATCCTTATATATATAAAAATCTCGTGTCCCGATGTTTGTCATTCTATTTCTCAGAAACTACTCAACCGATTTTAATGAAATTTGGCTCAATGTATATAGTTTTTGCCAACTTAATAGATGGGATAGTTTTTAACTTGATTAGTGACAAAAATAATTCTTATATAGTGAATTAATGCAAATACAGTAGATCGTGTTACGATTTATTAACATGGCTTCACATGTCGACTTCATAACCTTTTTATGTACAAGCATGCTATTATAATTACGGTTATAATAATTTTGTATTATGTTATTAGTAAGTGCAGTTATTTGGTCTTATTGTTCCATCATTATATTCCACTGGCAAATAGTTGTAAAATCTTTATTCATTCTTAATTTTAGTTAAAGAATAAACCATGAAAATGTTACTACAAATTCTTAAAAGAGTAGGTATTTTTCCTTCCTTTTCCTTTTTTATTTGTATTCTTTCCAATTCCTAGCTAAGTGCTCTAATACTGTGCCGTGGTCCACCCTGATATCAACTTTTAGAAAAGTAAATACATTTTAATAACTTAAAATAGGCTATAATTGGAATCGACCTTATGTATGTGTAAAATTTAAAAAATTTCAGCGAAGATGTTTTATTGTATTATGTAAGTGCAGTTAATTGTTCATAGTGTTCCATCATTATATTCCACTGGCAAATAGTTGTAAAATCTTTATTCATTCTTAATTTTAGTTAAAGAATAAACCATGAAAATGTTACTACAAATTCTTAAAAGAGTAGGTATTTTTCCTTCCTTTTCCTTTTTTATTTGTATTCTTTCCAATTCCTTGCTAAGTGCTCTAATACTGTACTGTGGTCCACCCTGATATCAACTTTTAGAAAAGTAAATACATTTTGATAACTTAAAAAAGGCTATAATAGGAATCGTCCTTTTATACATGTAAAATTTAAAAAATTTCAGCGAAGATTTTGTATTGTATTATGTAAGTGCTGTTATTTGTTCGTAGTGTTCCATCATTATATTCCACTGGCAAATAGTTGTAAAATCTTTATTCATTCTTAATTTTAGTTAAAGAATAAACCATGAAAATGTTACTACAAATTCTTAAAAGAGTAGGTATTTTTCCTTCCTTTTCCTTTTTTATTTGTATTCTTTCCAATTCCTAGCTAAGTGCTCTAATACTGTGCCGTGGTCCACCCTGATATCAACTTTTAGAAAAGTAAATATATTTTAATAACTTAAAATAGGCTATAATTGGAATCGACCTTATGTATGTGTAAAATTTAAAAAAATGTCAGCGAAGATTTTGTATTGTATTATGTAAGTGCAGTTATTTGTTCATAGTGTTCCATCATTATATTCCACTGGCAAATAGTTGTAAAATCTTTATTCATTCTTAATTTTAGTTAAAGAATAAACCATGAAAATGTTACTACAAATTCTTAAAAGAGTAGGTATTTTTCCTTCCTTTTCCTTTTTTATTTGTATTCTTTCCAATTCCTAGCTAAGTGCTCTAATACTGTGCCGTGGTCCACCCTGATATCAACTTTTAGAAAAGTAAATACATTTTAATAACTTAAAATAGGCTATAATTGGAATCGACCTTATGTATGTGTAAAATTTAAAAAATTTCAGCGAAGATTTTTTATTGTATTATGTAAGTGCAGTTAATTGTTCATAGTGTTCCATCATTATATTCCACTGGCAAATAGTTGTAAAATCTTTATTCATTCTTAATTTTAGTTAAAGAATAAACCATGAAAATGTTACTACAAATTCTTAAAAGAGTAGGTATTTTTCCTTCCTTTTCCTTTTTTATTTGAATTCTTTCCAATTCCTTGCTAAGTGCTCTAATACTGTGCTGTGGTCCACCCTGATATCAACTTTTAGAAAATTAAATACATTTTGATAACTTAAAATAGGCTATAATTGGAATCGTCCTTATGTATGTGTAAAATTTAAAAAATGTCAGCGAAGATTTTGTATTGTATTATGTAAGTGCAGTTATTTGTTCATAGTGTTCCATCATTATATTCCACTGGCAAATAGTTGTAAAATCTTTATTCATTCTTAATTTTAGTTAAAGAATAAACCATGAAAATGTTACTACAAATTCTTAAAAGAGTAGGTATTTTTCCTTCCTTTTCCTTTTTTATTTGTATTCTTTCCAATTCCTTGCTAAGTGCTCTAATACTGTACTGTGGTCCACCCTGATATCAACTTTTAGAAAAGTAAATACATTTTGATAACTTAAAAAAGGCTATAATAGGAATCGTCCTTTTATACATGTAAAATTTAAAAAATTTCAGCGAAGATTTTGTATTGTATTATGTAAGTGCTGTTATTTGTTCGTAGTGTTCCATCATTATATTCCACTGGCAAATAGTTGTAAAATCTTTATTCATTCTTAATTTTAGTTAAAGAATAAACCATGAAAATGTTACTACAAATTCTTAAAAGAGTAGGTATTTTTCCTTCCTTTTCCTTTTTTATTTGTATTCTTTCCAATTCCTAGCTAAGTGCTCTAATACTGTGCCGTGGTCCACCCTGATATCAACTTTTAGAAAAGTAAATACATTTTAATAACTTAAAATAGGCTATAATTGGAATCGTCCTTATGTATGTGTAAAATTTAAAAAATTTCAGCGAAGATTTTTTATTGTATTATGTAAGTGCAGTTAATTGTTCATAGTGTTCCATCATTATATTCCACTGGCAAATAGTTGTAAAATCTTTATTCATTCTTAATTTTAGTTAAAGAATAAACCATGAAAATGTTACTACAAATTCTTAAAAGAGTAGGTATTTTTCCTTCCTTTTCCTTTTTTATTTGTATTCTTTCCAATTCCTTGCTAAGTGCTCTAATACTGTGCTGTGGTCCACCCTGATATCAACTTTTAGAAAAGTAAATACATAAATTTAAAAAATGTCAGCGAAGATTTTGTATTGTAGCTAAACACTAAAACAATTTGCTGTGGTCCACTGGTCCACCCTGATATCAACTTTTAGGAAAGTAAATACATTTTAATAACTTAAAATAGGCTATAATTGGAATCGACCTTATGTATGTGTAAAATTTAAAAAATTTCAGCGAAGATTTTTTATTGTATTATGTAAGTGCAGTTATTTGTTCAGAGTGTTCCATCATTATATTTCACTGGCAAATATTTGTAAAATCTTTGTATTTATTCTTAATCTAATTAAAGAATATAAATCAAGAAAACGTTACAACAAATTCTCAAAAGTATAGGTATTTTTCCTTCCTTTTCCTTTTTTATTTGTATTCTTTCCAATTCCTAGCTAAATGCTCTAACACTGTACTGTGGTCCACCCTGAAATTAACTTTTAGAAAAGTAAATACATTTTGATAACTTAAAATAGGCTATAATTGGAAACGTCCTTATGTATGTGTAAAATTTAAAAAATGTCAGCGAAGATTTTGTATTATGTAAGTGCAGGTATTTGTTCATAGTGTTCCATCATTATATTCCACTGGCAAATAGTTGTAAAATCTTTATTCATTCTTAATTTTAGTTAAAGAATAAACCATGAAAATGTTACTACAAATTCTTAAAAGAGTAGGTATTTTTCCTTTCTTTTCCTTTTTTATTTGTATTCTTTCCAATTCCTAGCTAAGTGCTTTAATACTGTGCTGTGGTCCACCCTGATATCAATTTTTAGAAAAGTAAATACATTTTAATAACTTAAAATAGGCTATAATTGGAAACGTCCTTATGTATGTGTAAAATTTAAAAAATGTCAGCGAAGATTTTGTATTGTAGCTAAACACTAAAACAATTTGCTGTGGTCCACTGGTCCATCCTGATATCAACTTTTAGGAAAGTAAACTCTATTATTCTAAATAAATATTTGAAAATTAACCTTAATCTTTATCATTGAATATTGGTTTGACTTTGTATTTATTTAAAGATATTGTTAAAGGTCCCTATCCTAATTATACCTGGATAGGCAAACTTTAGAACTCTCACTGTAGCATCGTCCGATTAGCTTTAGTGGCATAAAGTGATGTTAAATCAAACAAACAAAGATATTAGGATATAAATTAATTCAACGCATTATAGCTAATGAGCCACAGCAACACGTGGCCGGGTCTGCTAGTTTATTTATAATCTCTATTGAAATATGTCATAACTCCAAAATTAAAATATTCAACTTCATTATTTAAAAAAAAATGAACGAAACAAAATAAATCAATAATTTCACCTCACAGTCAAAATGATACACCTGACTTCAGATTAACTTTTATATGTTATTTATTTAGTTCAATACCTAGTAGGCCAGCCTTTATTTTCTACCACATCTTTTAAGTCTGTTTTGAACTGATTCGACCAATTTCCGATGAATTCCGAGCTCAGCTTGTTCCATTCTTTGAGAAGATATTTTTTGAAGTCTTCTTTGCTTGAAATCGCATGTTTCATAATTTCTAACTCCAATTTCGCCCAGAGGTGTTCTATTACATTAAGATCAGGTAGTTGTGGTGGAGTTTTTATAATTTTTTGGCAATAATAAAGGAGCCATTCCTTAACTATCATAGCAGAATGTTCGGGGTCATTGGCATGATAAAAACAAAAGTTGTCTTTGTGCCCCAGTTTTTACCCTCTTTCTTTTAAATTTTTTTTTAAAATGTCTATGTAAACATGCTTGTTAACGATGCCATCAATAAAGTGAAGATTTCCCACACCAGTGGCCGCCATACATACCCACACCACAACTCTGCCACCACCATGTTTCACAGTTGGGCATAATTTTTTTTTGCGAGCTCTTCTCCTTGTTTTGTCCATACACAGGAACGCCCATCGGATCCAAAAATATTAAATTTACTTTCATCAGCAAATATCACCGTTGTCCAAAAGTCAGGGTCCTTCAACAAATATTCAGTTGCAAATTGCATTCTAACTTTTTGATTTTTCTTGCTGAAAGAAGGTTTCTTACCTGCTACTCGTCCATGAAATTTATTTTTGCTTAGCACATGCCGCACTGGTTCTGCACTTACTGGCTTACCTTAGCCTTTGGACAGTTCCACGGCTATTTTGGGTGCAATCAAGCGTGGATTTTGTTTTATTTCTCTGACGATCCAAGTCTCATCTCTGTTACTTAACATTTTTCTTGCACTTTTAATTTTTTTTTCTGACAATTCGATTTTCCTTTTTGTATCTCTCCACAATATGCTGGATTGTTGAACGGCTTTTTTTAATGATTTCAGCTATTCGATTGAGAAATTTCCCATCATTAAAATGTTGAATGACCAACTCACGTTGTATGTAGTCCCATTATTTAAAAAGTTAAAATATACGACTGATATTGTTAAACTAGTTTTGAAAAGGACCAAACAGTTTCTACGCAAGAGTTTAACTGAAAGAAAATGGTTTAATGTAAACAAATATTGATAAACATCAAGGTGTATCATTTTCACAGTGAGATAAGTAAATAACAATCATGTTTATTGTTATTATTATATCCTGACTAATTTTTATCTATTTATACGCAAAGTACATATTACTGTGATGCCAATGGATAACAAAAAATTATAGTTTTGCGTATAACATAAGTAGAACAATTTATGTATCAAAAGATTTCTTTGAAAATAAAGGTGTATCATTTTGACTGTGAGCCACTGTATATTAAAAATATTTCGTTTGCTGGACCATAGATTGCCTAAAATTATTGCAAAAGAAAGGTTTGCAAGTAAAAGGGTAAAAAGTAAATGTTTGGAAGTAAAAGAGTAAAAAGTAAATGTTTGTGGTTTGCTGAGCGGTAAGCACTGGCTGACAGCGTAGGTACTGATTTAAACCCCTGTTTTATTTCAAAAGAGATGTGGTAGAAACAGACTAATAAAATCATTAGTCTCTTTCAAGAGCAGTTTAGAAGTGATTGTTTAGCCGCATCTCTGCTACCTGACTACCATAAGCTTTACTTTACAATATCCTTCCTACACAAATGATGTTAATAGTTTAGATTTAATAAAAATAATTTTTGAAGTATAAGGAGAACTTTTAGACCTAAATTACAAACCATGGGTAGATGGAGTTATTTATTATTGTACCATTTGTAATAATAATGAAATAGAAGACATGGTACATTTATTGGAGTATGCCCAATTTACATTACAGGGAAATATTTTGGGAAAATATTGATCAATAAAGAAGAGTTATTAGTTCTGTTCAACCCGAATAAAGTGAATGAAATTTATTGTTATGTAAAAGATGCATTAAGATATAGGAGATTATTATTATCGGAATTTTCTTAACATTGTAAATATTATCTGTATTTTCTTCGAATGTGCTATTATTTTTAGGACTCCTGGCAGACGGGGAAAGCCATGTCAAATTTGTCCTTAGGTATTTTGTAAATACTTATTGTTTTTGAAATAAAGAACTTTTTCTATTCTATTCTATACTAATCCTGATGCAAACTGTACTTTTATGTTATTACGATATTTATTCTGTATAATTTTCTTATTTTCTGTTGGTTGAATTCTGTTCCCTGAGTTATTTTTAAGAACATTTTCTATTGATTTATTGGTATACTGTCTCACCTTAAATTTATTGAAGACATTACTTATCGACTTTATATTCTCTTTAAATACGTATTCTGTAATATGATTTCACTTAAAAATATAAGATTTGAATATTTCTTGTCAATAATGTTTATAACTAAATGATAAAACATGTTGATTTCAGGAATCTAGAAGCTGAGAATGATGTCATTGAAACTGCTATGAATAGTTTAAACAGAAGTGGTTTTATAAATTATTTTGGATTGCAGAGATTTGGCTCCTCTGCTATTGTTCCTACTTTTGCGATTGGGAAAGCTATACTGATGAGAAATTGGAAATTGGTAAAAATATGTTAAATGTTATTGAAACTGATATTATATTATGTTATGTTATCGATAGTTTAAACAAAAATGGTTTTATAAATTATTTCAGATTGCAGATTAGTTTGAATTAGTTTGGCTCCTATGCTCTTGTTCCTAATTTTGCAATTGGAAAAGCTATACTGATTAGGTATTGGAAATTGGTAAACATATAAAATAAATATTCCTTCTATCCTATAAAAATATAAGGATAACAGGTGCTGTCATCTTAGAGTTAGATAATATCTCATTATTTTCCTAATTTAGGGTTCCTAAATTGGAATTATTTTCAAACTGTCCCGAGAAATCTGCGTGATCTGCTGTTAATGAATATAATATTGTTTGTGCAATTTGTTTTTTCAGGACATGTTTCCTTTTTTGTGTAGCAACATTATTTTGTTACACTTCCATACCTGATTATATTTTTCTAATCAGGTATTCCTGAAAGCTTGCGTTTGTTTTTAAGTATATCATTTCTTAATAGGTTTGAGATCAGAGTTATTTTAACTGGGCTTTCTTCAGCTAGGCTATTGATTATTTGTATTCTTTCAATATCATATTCAATATTTCAATGAGTTCAATGGAATAATAATTTTGTTTTTTTAATTGAATGAATGAATGATTTATTGTTTAAGCAATTGCTTTTTACTATGGAGAATGACCCATTTATGATAATTATCTTAATAATTTTACAATAATTGCTATAATAATGTCTATTAAGTTTGTTGTCATATTAATTTAATTCTACTATAGTTCTTACTCAACATTTCACTAAAAACAAAAGTATCTTTAATTATTAACATAAAATAAATAAAAACAATCTTTTCCATAGACAAATAAATACGTTTAATATGTAATGTTCTTATGCTTCAATAAATAACTTTAAGCCGTATTTGTCCCTAAAATGTAAATATATTAATCACTATTATTGATCATTATTAAATATTAATCACAAAACATTTAA
Source organism: Aelia acuminata (assembly GCA_911387785.2). Classification (NCBI taxonomy): domain Eukaryota; kingdom Metazoa; phylum Arthropoda; class Insecta; order Hemiptera; family Pentatomidae; genus Aelia; species Aelia acuminata. Next base: position 153,912,226 of record OU426978.1, on the reverse strand, counting down.
CATTAATTACAAAACAAAGTATTAAACATTAATTACAAAACAAAATATGGTACTTTTCTGTTATAGTCACGCCCAGAGAAAATGTTTTTAATTTAGTTAGTACATTGCTTTAAATAAATAAAGCACATGTTTTCTGAATAAAACACTTTACATGAAATTTAATTAAAATATTTATTTTCATTTTAGTATAAACATTGAAAAAAAATTATGTTATATTATATAAAATTAAATTATATAATATTATGCTGTTGAAAAAATCTGACCGCAGTTTCCTCATCCAAAATATTCCTAAAAATATTTTTTATATTATACTGATACTCAACCATATTTGACGTGATTAATTAGCTAGTCAAAACAACTGATTCGGCACGGAATTGTTTTCTCCTGACAGATTGTTTTCTCATGCCAGTAAGCGAACAGGTGTGAAATTAACTCTTAGTTACCTCCCTAGCAACACTGGCGGTAACCCTGCTGCTCCTTAAAGCAATGTACTAACTAAATTTAAAACATTTTCTCTGGGTGTGACTATAACAGAAAAGTACTAATTATTATTTAGAAGAGTTAATGGACAATGCAAAACCTTCCACATCTAAAGCTGAAGCTATGTGTACTCGAACTTTTGCTAAATCCATTTTTCAACTTCAGAAAAACTGATTTGTAATGTTCTTATGCTTCAATAAATAATGGTGAATTGCTCCCAGTGGCATACTTCTCCAAGAAATTCACTCCCGGGCAGGCAAAGAAAAAAGCAATTTATCTTGAATGTTTAGCAATAAGAGAAGCAATCCGTTATTGGCAACATTGGTTATTAGGCCATAAGTTCCAAGTAATTTCGGATCATAAACCCTAAGAAAATCTAAAAATCAAAGCTAGAACAGATGAGGAGTTGGGGGAATTAGTATATTACCTATCGCAATATGATTTCACATTACGTTATTCCCCAGGAAAATCAAACCAAGAAGCAGACGCTCTTTCCAGAAATCCAATATTAGAAAGTTTTGAAAACAGTGATGACGTACTTCAAATAGTGAACTTAAATAAAATGGATGAGTTAAAGCGTGACCAAGAAGATAATCAAAACGAAATCATTTCCGTCAAAAATGTTTTCAAGAAAGGTGATTTAATTTTTAAAAAGATAAGAGGGAGAGAATGCATACTTGTTTCAATGGAGTTTGGCTTATCATTGATTAAAAAAATTCACATGTACTATAGACACATAGGAGTAGGTCACATAGCAGCTATGATTCGACCTTTCTACTACTTCAAAAATATGGACAAGCACATTAGAGAATTCTCTGATAAGTGTGAAACTTGCAAAAAGAAAAACCGAGGAGAGCTCGAGAAATTGGTTATTTATCCCAACTAGGCCCAGCCAAAGAGCCTTATGAGATTATGTCTGTGGATACAATCGGAGGCTTTGCAGGAAATAGATCACCTAAACGTTATCTGCACCTTTTGGTGGATCACTTCACTCGATTTGCATATACCTATGCTTCTAGATGTTAGACAACGCAAGATCTGATTGAATTCTTACGTCCAATTTTCGAAAGACATAGAGTGAAAATCCTTCTCGCAGACCAATACCCTGGAATGAAATCCAAGAATTTCAAAAATTTTCTTCAACAAATGAATATTACATTGATCCTTACAGCAGTAGATTGTCCATTCTCAAATGGTTTGAACGAACGCTTAAACCAAACACTAGTCAACCGTATTCGTTGTAAGATTAGAGAAAAACCACACCTACCATGGCCCAAGTTAGCTGCAGAATGTAATGAAGAATATAATCGTACAACTCACAGTGTGACTAAGTTTTCCCTACTTTATCTACTTACTGGAAAACAATCATTATTTAACCCTGCATCTCTGAATTCTCCGTCAGATTTAGAAGCAGATAGACATCAAGCCTTTCAAAATTCAAGAGCCCACCATTTGTTCAATAAAACAAGATCAGACAAGAACAAGAAAGATCATGATTTCCAAGTTGGTGATTTGGTGTATCTAGAAACAGGTAACCGATTAAACCTAAAAAAATTGGATCCTTTACGTTCAGGACCATTCAAAATCAGACAGAGGGTAACTTCAAAAATTTATGAAATTAATTATGGACGAAGGCGTTCACAAGCTGATTTCGTTCATAGTAGCAAACTTTTACCCTTTCGAGGGGGGGAGATGTAAAAGTGAATATTCACTCTTATTTAGAATGCCTTGTTTGTGGTTATATTAATTAAGAATTTGATTGCATTTGTTTTTTATACCTGATTCAGATTGTAGTTTTAGATAATGAATAAACTTTAAAAACCGATTTACCTTTTAGGTAAGATTCTATTTGTAATTCTACATGTTTAATATTTTGGGTACTTTTCTGTTATAGTCACACCCAGAGAAAATGTTTTAAATTTAGTTAGTACATTGCTTTAAGGAGCAGCAGGGTTACCGCCAGTGTTGCTAGGGAGGTAACTAAGAGTTAATTTCACACCTGTTCGCTTACTGGCATGAGAAAACAATCTGTCAGGAGAAAACAATTCCGTGCCGAATCAGTTGTTTTGACTAGCTAATTAATCACGTCAAATATGGTTGAGTATCAGTATAATATAAAAAATATTTAAATAAATAAAAAAAAATAAAAAAGAAATAAAGAAGAAAAAAAATAAAAAAAGAAATAAAAAAATAGTCCCTCTATATTTCGACGAACATTATAATTGTGTTTTTAAAAATTATTATTTAGAAGAGTTAATGGACAATGCAAAAGCTGCACATCTAAAGCTGAAACTATGACAGATGTGGGAAGTCAATTACAACTAATGAAGATAATTGAAAAGCTTAGTGAGAGGTTAGAGTCTATTAAAAACCGTATTTGTCCCTAAAAGGTAAATTTATTAAATATTAATCACAAAACATTTAACATTAAACATAAAACAAAACATTTAACATTAATTACAAAACAAAATATTAAACATTAATTACAAAACAAAATATTAAACATGTAGAATTACAAATAGAATCTTACCTAAAAGGTAAATCGGTTTTTAAAGTTTATTCATTATATTATATTATATCATTGTACACAAATGCAATCAAACATATGTTCTTAATTAATCTCTATATATATAAGAGGCTTTGTCCTGACTGACAGAATCAACGCAGAGCAAAAACTACTTTTTTTTTTTTATTAACGACTTTATTACAACGCGAGGTCATATGTCGTTCCCTAACAATCCATCCCGCCATTTTTTCCTGTCCTGACAGTCGTTTTCTTGCAATCCTCTTGCTGCCATAGCTTCTTGCAGTCCGTCCATCCATTTCTTTTCAGGGCGACCTCTCTTTCTTCTTTCACTTGGAACATGCTTCAGTAACCTCTTAGGCCACCGGTCGTCCGACATCCTCATGACGTGTCCGAACCAGCTCAGCTTTCTTGTTGCGATAGTATGAAGGATATTAATTGGTTCTTGGACTATTTCCCTTATGATATTATTCGGGACATGTTGGATTCGAGATATCCCACAGCTACGTCTCCAAAAATCCATTTCCATTGCAACAAGTTTTTTTGCTGAGGCTGTTGAAACAGTCCAGGTTTCAGAGGCATAAAGTACGGTACTGATTATAAAAGCATAGAATATTCTTTTTTTGGTTTGAAGTTGGACATTCTTATTCCATAGAACAGAATTTAATATTTGGATAATCTTTCTACCTCTAATTACTTTTTCATCAATATCCATATTGCTGTTCCCCTTCGATAGCCACCTGCCCAGATATTTAAACTGTTCAGTTGGGGTCAAATCCCATTCTCCAACATTTATTGAGGAGTTCCCACTACTATTAAATGCCATATATTCCGTTTTAGTTTTGCTGACTTCCAGCCCCCCTGCCGTATAGGCTTGTAGCAACTTCCTCATCATAAATGACGCATCTTCTTCATCGTTTGCAATAATGACCTGGTCATCAGCAAATTGTAAATTGTACAAAACATTTTCATCTATGGCAACCCCCATACCACTACACTTCCTTTTCCATAGGCTAAGGATGCACTCCACATAAATATTAAATAGGAGAGGTGAGAGTGAACAGCCCTGCTTTAGGCCTTTAGTAATTGGGAATTCTTTTGATAGTCCATACTTAAGCTTGACCCTTGCTGTCGCATGCGAATACAGTCCCTTTATAGCTCGAATCAAGTATTGGCTTACTCCTATGTTTTCCAAAGCATTCCATAGTTTGCTAAGAGGCACCATGTCATATGCTTTTTGAAGATCAACAAATATTAAATTTATTTCTTTATTATGAGCCTTAAATTTTTCTATCAGTTGAGTGAGGGTAAATATATGATCTGTACAAGACCTACCACGCCTAAATCCGCAAAAACTACTAATGATAGAAATTTGAAGTTCGGAATTTAGATTTTAAACGCGATGTAGGTAACCACTAAGAAAGGAATTTCGAAAATGTAACCCCTAAGGGACTTAAATGGCGAAATTGTCGTTTAACTCTAACGGAAATCTATTGTTGAGATATTAAACCATATGTTTGTTATTTGAATATCGATTTAACGTTAAAATATTATTAGTCTATTATTAAAATAACATTCACATAAAATATGGCTACAGATTATTTAAATATTAGTGGTAATCAAATTATGCACACTGTGATTCCCATGATTGGGGATGGTGCGTGTTTATTTCAATCTCTTCTCCATATATTTAAGAGGCTATGTCCTGACTGATAGAATCAATGCAGAGCAAAAACTACTAATGACAGAAACTTTAAGTTCGGAATTTAGATTTTAGGTAACCGCTAAGAAAGGAATTTCAAAAATGTAACCTCTAAGGGGTTTAAATGGCGAGATTGTCGTTTAACTCAAAGGACACCTATTTTTGCACTTCGAGAAAAAATGTCTAATTTGGACCCATTTTAAAGATCTTGATACGACGAGTTTAACTCGCAAGTTCCAAAGTGGCGTCGAAAACCATGTTTTAAAGCCGAAAAATGAAGCGTTCACGACGAGTAAGCAATTTTTTGTTTCGACGGTTTTGGTGAACTCTCTCCATTATGCGTCTCCCTCTCTTCTACCGAGCCGGCTGCTTCCCTCTCCAACATTCCACCTACCGGAAGCTCCGATTCTACTAAATCTCCTTAACATCAGTTAACATTTTATATTAAATCGATAACAAGATAATGATCACAGAATTGATTTTAAAGGCTCGCGGGCAAAGCCGCGACGGGGAATGCTAGTATAACCATAAACAAGGCGTTCTAAATAAAGGCCTATTCACACACATCAGTGACGGCACCGGCAAGTAATCCGTCCGGCTTGTTCTGAGATATTCTTCCATGTATTTCAGATGAGTCTGTTTCCACACAACAGGCACAGTACCGTATCAGTGAGACAGTGCCCCGTCAGTGATCCATCGGTGATATTTCAGGTTAGTCCTCACCGATATTTTTATTTTTTCACTGACGGATTCAAACAGTGATTTTCATTAAAATAAGATGAATGACGAAAAACTCATTGAATTGGTGCGTTTGTATCCTGTGCTGTACGATCTGGCACATCCAAGGTACATGGACACTGAATTCAAAAACACTATTTGGGATAAAATTGGAGAGGAAATGAAAACAGTAAGTAAACACAAATTTGTATTTGTCTAATTTCTTTAAAGTTGTTTATATATGATACTGAATTAATTTATTTCTAAAAAAAAATTCAATTTAACGTAATCACATTCTATAACCAAAATCATATATCATTTTAATGTTTAGATTTACAAACAAGCCCAATGGGTCTTTGATTCATGCAGATCTTATGAATTTTTAAAATGAGTCAATACTAGCTTGTAAAATAACAAACATAAATTATTAATTATATTTCATATTTCTTATAAAATATATTACCATTGTTTAGTTTTGATTAAAATCGAAGAATTGCAATTTTTAAAACATGTAAACGCACATAGCTCAAATACTATTTGTCCTAGAAAGATTTTTAATCTTTCTATTCTATTAATTTTCATTGTACCAATCTGAATAATGTAGGTATATATTTTAAAATCCGATTTTGGATTGTTTATAAAATAATTATTTGTTTCTAAAAAAAGTTAAACTTTTGATTACTGCAAACTAGTTATATGCTAAATTAAAGCCCTTGCAATTATAAAAATATGGTACAAGATTCCTCATTCTAGGACTAATTGTATTAATAGTGTATAGTAAGATATGCAGCGTTTGATATTCCAAATGTTCCATGCAAATTGCCCTTCTAGGATTTTTTACTTAAATACTAATGTTCAGAAAAAAATAAAAACTTGGCATTTTTAGTCACACTGATGAGAAAAACATAATCACTGAATAATAATTTTTGAAAAAATTGAAACATTCTGTAAATTATTCTCTCAATGGAATGCGCTTAATGTTACATTCCGGCTTAGCATTTTATTTTTTATATTTATAACCAAGGAAGAGCTCCAGCTTCAGAATTGAAATATTCTGTGAATATTTCTCTCACTCGAAATGCGTATAATGTTGCATTCCCACCTTGAGATTCTAAATTTTGAAGTGCGCGGTTCCCACTATTCGATTCTACATGAGGAGGGTAGCTATAACTATTTTTGTCGTATTTTTTCACTAAGTTGTGCAATAAACACGCGGCCAAAACAATGTACGTGATTTTTAGCTGAAAAAAAGTACTGACTGGTGCCGGTGACGTTACGGTTGTGTGTGAATCGAACGAACTGAGAGATTACAGGAAGTTGAATCACTGACAGGTTCCGCCACTGTGCCGTCACTGATGTGTGTAAATAGGCCTTAAAAGTGAATATTCACTTTTACACACATATATATATATATATATATATATATATATATATATATATATATATATATATATATATATATATATTAATCATTTTAAATTTAAATATTACTAATTAATATAATGAATAAATACAATTCAATGGTTATTTAATACAATAATGGTAAATAATAGCATTTAATACAATAATGGTTACCTTAGTATGAATTTCCCCTCTCCCTTTTTGTTAATTAATATGAATAATTTGTGTTCATTTGTAGATATGTTTTGCTAGATTATTTTAATTAAGTACAGCAGACTCCCGATTATCCGTGTTATTGGGTGGCAAGGCAACCGCTGATAAACCAATTCCACGGATAATCCTAATCCGTAAAATTTTCAAAAGGTCAACAAAACAATTCAAATCAAAGCAAAATGTTTATTTATAGATATTACAAACATACATACATACATATAAATAATTATGTATAAATATGGTACTTTATAAAGTTTTATCACTCATTGTAAAATAAAATCACGAACAACAATCACAAACAAGCTATGTAACTGCTAAAATTGACGTGAACGAGAAAATGAAATGATGAAAGAAAAAAGTGGGATGGGAAGGGAGTTCTGAAATTTGTGACTCTCTCAGTCTTCGGGTATTACACTTATTGGCTGGGACACTTTAGTAAGCAAACGGTCTGTTCTGAGAGTGGTGACTCACACACTTTTCGGGTTTTATACGGCGGGTACACATGAGTAAACAAACTTTTTTCTAATTATAAAATTATTTGAATAGTGAGGTAACCCCTCTTAGTTAAATATTTAATTATTAAACTAGCAATTCCTGTTTTTATGGGGGAAACTGAATTTTTATTTGTCTCAGTTAGAGGCTTGTTCATGTTTCACCTCACGGGAAAGTGTATAATAAACTTATTTTTGGTTGTGTTTTTCGTCGTAATATTTAACTCATCTACCGCTAGAATAAAAAAAAAATTCTAGAATGACCGCGGATAATCCGCAAAGTGGAATAAATTTTATGTCATTTTCACGTGTTTTTTTTATTTACTCAAAAAAGGTTTTAACGATTTTGATCAAACTGGTTATTTGATGTATGTATATGCCAAAGATGCGATAGCCAACATTCCATCAAAATTGATCAACCGGGGGGGGGGGGGGGGGGGACTTTACTTAATAAATTTTGTATCATTTTCACGTGTTTTTTTTCTTTACTCAAAAAAGGCTTTAACGATTTTGATCAAACTGGGTATTTGATGTATGTATATGCCAAAGATCTGATAGCCAACATTTCATCAAAATTGGTCAAACGGAGCGGGCACTTTATTTCATAATTTTTAACTTTTTTCCGATGATCTCAAAAACGGCTTTAACGATTTTTATAGAATTCGTCATGTTTAATGAAAATTAGGTGTTATTTAATATCAGGTAAGCTTTATCATTGTTAAAATGTTCTGAGGGGACTTTTTTTGGGGGGGGGGGGCCTTTTTTTTGGGGGGGGGGGGGCCTTTTTTGTTTGTTTGTTTCCTATAAAGTACTTTTGTTTTTGTTTATATGGAGAAATTAACTGCCTCTCGTTACGCCTAAAAATAAGAAATGGCTAAATATGAGATATGATAAAAATAAAGAAAACATAAAGAGGAGAAAAAAAGAAAAATATTCAGTCAACTCATAAAACTCGTTGAGCCCACGCATGCGGAGTACGCTTTTAATGACAGACCATTGTTCATAATTAAAGCCGTTCTGTTCATTTGAGAAGTGGCAATTTACAAAACGCATTAATTTCTAATCTAAGTAAGTTGGTAAGTGAAAGTTGTGTGTTGCGCGCACGCACCAGATTTTTAAAAACATCGATTTTGTTTTTAACATCTATGTTTTCTGTAAAAACAACTTTGTTATAGCTAAAAATTCGATGTTAAAACATATTTGTTTTTGTACAAAACATCGAAGTTAAAACATATTTGTTTTTGCCGAAAACATCGATGTTAAAAACAACTTTTTATTATTAAAACATTAATGATTTTAACATCGGTGTTAACAGCATATATATTGGTGTTTATTGTCGAAAACATCGATGTTAAAACATTTTCGTTTTTGTCATAACTTTGATGTTAAAAACAACTTTTTTTTAAAACATCGATGTTTTCTGCAAAAAAAAAATATGTTTTAACATCGATGATTTGGACAAAAACATCGATGTTAAAATATATTTGATGTTGTCCAAAACATCGATGTTAAGAGCATATTAAGAGTTGTCTTCTTTTCCATTTCGGTCACCTTATAATCACATGGAAAGGACCTTATTAGGGTTGCAGAAGTGGTTTTCGTAGTTTCATCTCTGACAACACAAGAGAATCAGTTAATAGAACGTGATGGATGAAGAATTTGTTTTCTGTTAAGTGAGCTTTGGTGTCACTTAGTTTTTGAGAAAAGAACACCTTTGGTTGGGATGCATTATTATGTCTTTTGGTGAAATACTCCACTGAAATATCAGTCAGTCTAGGTGTAATATGAGCTGTAGATCTGGGTAAGGGTGGCTGACTAAGGTAGCTTATTTCAAACAGGGTTTATAGGCGTCAGCTGTAAACCTTGATAATAAACTAAATTATTGAGCCTTGTATAGTACCTTTTGCCCCACCCTCCCTATTCACCTATAGCTCCAAGGAAACAATGTTATGCGCGATAGGTTTTTGGGTGCTCAGCAGTCTTTAAAGCTGAAACTTTCAGGAAGAGGTGATGTGAGAATTTATTTCATGTCCTAATTAACCTCATTCTGCAGCTCCAAAAACACAGTTCAATAGGTTAGTAGTTTTTTCCATATTGTGAAAGTCACTCAAATGTTTAGGTGATGCAGGTGTTTTTCAAGGGATTTATACCTTATAAACGAACTGCATAATTTAAATATTATTTTCATCTTATTTTAGATACTTTAACTTTAATTAGATCTAATAATAATGTATATTGTGAAAACCAGCCCCATTTGTATTCCATTCCCATCTTTGCATTGATTATAATTTCTTTTATGTTTGTGTTTTTTATAATTATGTATGGCTAAAATAAAATATTTTTCTTATTTTTATGTTGTACAGCCTTTAGTTGTGTATATAATAAATTATATACATGTATCTATATAATATGTATAATAAATTTTGACTGCAGAACTGTATTAATTAAAATACAAGTAAATGGCAAATACAATAGGCTGAATGTTACAAAATAAAATAATATTTGAAAAATGTTTTATCAAATGTGTTTTGGAAAATTGTGATCTGTTTAAAACATTAATCCCATTTGGTTAATCTTAAAAATAATAATTATACGTTTTAAAAATATTACAACATTAAATTTGACCACTTTTTACTTTTTAGGCTGTTGAACTTATTTTGAAACCAAGAACTGACGAGAAATGTCAGCCATGGATCAGGCAAGCCCGTGAAGCTTGGTGGGAAACCCGGGATCCTGGTAAAAGTCTCAGATTTTTGTGCAGAAACCAAAATTCTCTTGAGTTCAGAGTTCTAAAGGCCCTTAAACAGAATCCATCTGATTATTATGGAGCTCTTTTAAATGTAAGTATTTACAGTAGCTCAATGGGTTGAAGCATTTGTTGTAGACACAAGTTCAAATCCCGGCCGCAATTTCTCTTCAGATAAAAATTATTCAAAGTTATTCACATGTTAGGTGCTGTGGCATGTTTTAGGGGTATCCTGTTCAGTTCAGGTGTTGGACCCCGGGGACTGATACCTCACCTAACGTGTTAACAAATTACGAACCACCTATATTTAACATATAATCTTAAATATAACGAACTGTCAATTAGATCCTAACATTTGAAGAAGTGTTCAGCCCCCCGGTTACTTTGCTGCAATTTGGCTAGATCTGGTAGGTAGTGATCATTGAAAAAAAAGGTTGATACGGCTTGGATTAGGCCTTTGCTAGCGCATATGGTTAAAGCCTCTGCAGCGGATTTGCAGAGGAGCTGGTTTTAATTACCAGCCGTGGCAGAACAGATAAAAATAATTTATTATTTATTTACTATTTGTTTGTTATTCAAATGGTGTTATCCATTTATAATTTTTTGTGTGTTTGTTACATGTGCCTATAAAATATACTTTTAATATGGCCTGTAAAATAATTCTTTTAATATGGTTTTCTTGCATGATAAATGTTACTATAGGAGCCTGGCATATATATAAATATTTTAAATAGTTGTATCGTGAAGGGACATAATCGAAGAAAATTGATTGATTTAAGTGATAACTACATTTAAATTTATCATTGCAATAATCTTTTGTAAGTTAAAGTTGTGTATTAATAAAAAAAAAATCTGGTGCGTGCGCGCAACACACAACTTTCACTTACGAACTTACTTAGATTAGAAATTAATGCGTTGTTGTGGTCCCCTTCGTTAGACCAATTTTGATGAAATGTTGGCTATCACATCTTTGGCATATAAATACATCAAATACCCAGTTTGATCAAAATAGTTAAAGCCGTTTTTGAATAAAAAAAAAAACACGTGAAAATGATACAAAATTTATTAAGTAAAGTCCCCCCTCCGGTTAATCAATTTTGATGAAATTTTTACAGTCATATCTCAGGCATATAAATAGATCAAATACTCAGTTTAATCAAAATCGTTAGAGCCGTTTTTGAGAAAATCGAAAAAAACCTAAAAAGTTATTAAGTAAAGTACCCCCTCCCTTTAAGTAATTTTGATGAAATTTATGCTGTCACATCGCGGGCATATACTTACACTAAATACCCAATTTCAGGATCGCACGGTTTATAGTTTTTGAGCTAGTCTGTTCACACACACACACACACACACACACAGACACACACACACACACAGACCATTTCGCGGGACTTGGTCATTTCGACTCAGGGGACCCCAAAACGTGTATTTCCGTTGAAAACCGGAAGTCGAAATTTTTCACGATCGCAATACTTCCACTTACTATATATTTTATATATAGGTAAGTGAAAGTAAAAATTTATATAATGAATTTTTCTTTTTCTTCTTCTTCTTTCTTCTTCTTATTTCTTTGGATGTTCTATATTTTTTCTATTATGTGTATTTTTCCAGGAAAATTTTATACATCCAACACATTTCCATTCTAATTGTCATCTTTATTTTTCTTACATTTGTACAACGTTTCGGACTTGTTTGTCCATTTTCTAGTACATATCTAAAAACATTTTTTATTCCATTAAAACTCAGTATATAAACAATTTTACCACATACAGAACTTTTTATTTTTAAATTTAACTTTTAAAAACCTTCATTCAGTGTTAAAAATCATTCTAAAAATATTTTATAAATAATTAGCCAATATCACAAATAAGAGTTATAAAATGGACATACCTTAACTTCCTACTATATTAACACTTTGAAATGTCTCGTCATTATTTTTAAACAAACTACGAGTATCTCCTCACTATTCATCCGCTCATCGCTTTATTGTTGACCAGTCCCCACTTTTTTCATCCCTCCCCTCTTCATCTAAACCCTTATCTTTAACCCCACTCTTTTATATTTTAATTTTATTAATAATTTCTGCATAATGGGTTCCTATTCCCCCTATATCGCTTTTATAATTTACTGTGTTTATTAAGTTTTTAGTTATGTGGATTGTTTCTTTTAACTTTCTTATTTTATTATTTTGTTCTCTATCTATTATTTTTACATCATCAAATTCAAATTCATGGTTTTGTGTTATGGCATGTTTAGCCAAAGCTGATTTATTTATGTTTTTTGGGTTGCTGGTGCTATTTTTATGTTGTGCTATTCTCGTTTTTAAATTTTGTGATGTTCCCCCAATATAGTATTTATCTTTACAATTCTTACAGTTTATTTTATAAACTACTAGCAGACCCGGCCACGCATTGCTGTGGCTCAGTAGTTATATCCTAATATTTTTAAACAAATACAGTAATACCAATATTCATTGATAAAGATGAAAACCTTTCAGCTAATCAAAATCCAACGTGATTGAGAATAGAGCATTACACCATTTAAAAGTATTTGGTAAAGAATATAGGAAAGTTAAAGTTTTTATTTTTTACATCTCATACTTCAATGTAGTTTGATTAAAAAGGAGCTGGTTGTGTTTACGACTCACAGAGCTGCCAACACTATCGCCCTTTTTTTATGGATCGGTATAAACTAACTCGAAATGGCTATATTTTTCCACTAATTTTAAAAAGGATGACTGAAGTAAGTTTTGATAACCTCAGCCATTGATCTATTGATTATTGGCCTAACACTACTTCAACTTGGTATTGTTAGTTTAACTACGGGTTAAATTTTGCTCAGGGTCATGCCAATCTTGGTTAACGCGTCATATATGTCATTTTGATAGGCGTTTTTCTCAATTTCTTTGAGACCTCGATTTCCCAACCCTTCGGCTAATAAGTGTTCGGTAGGAGGGTGGTGTGTTGAAGCTTTTAATTTAGCAATATATTTGAGTGATAATAAATCTCTTCTTAAAGAGGTTTTTACATAATACAATTAAGAATTTTTATTTATTCAAGTACTAATTTGTTCAAAATTTTTTGGGTTAACCTGTTTTTTTTTTTTTTAACACAAACCAAAGATTTGATGGTTTCCACACACGTGAGCAGGCGATACCCATTTCCCACGTGAGTTATGCCATTGCCCAAGGGAAAAACACGGATTTTCAAAGTCCAAGTGGACATTGTTTGCCCTTGGGATTTGTTTATGGTCATGGCAAAAGCTAAACGAATAGGATATTGAAGCCTTTTAAATTTTATTGAAAATTCTGTCGGTTCCAGGGGAATAGGTGGCAACTGGGCGATATTTCCTGTAAACCTTCCAGGTAACATTTTTCCTTCAATAACATTTCCTGTGATCCTTTTAATGACCAAACGTGTACCGTTGCACAATTGAGATGGATTTAAGTTACGAAGAAGAATGATCGGTGAGCCAATATTCAACTGGAGATTGTTTGGGTGTATATCCAGGGAATTAAAAAATTCAGATGGGAAATTTACGGCTTCGTTTACATCTAGAACATTGTCAATTGATTTTGGAAGTTTATTTTATCGAAATCAACATTTTTTGCTGCCAAAATAGCACGACTACCCAGCCACTTATAGTCCAAATAATTGTTCAAAATATCAGGAAAGACACTTTATATTTCGTAGACAGTTCATTTTTCGTCTCTACAACAGTTCAGAAATTTTCTGGTAATTTGATAAATTTTGAATTTCGATACAGCTAGCTCTATTTCACCGTTTCCAATATAGAGCAATTGTTAAAAAAATATATCTGCCGATGGATTATTTTGCAGTAGTACTCTCATATTTATGGCGGATAAATCTGAAACTTGAAGTTACCCAAATAACAATTATTCCTGTTCAGTAGTATGTAAAATTTAAAAAATGCCGCGATTTGTAATCCTTTCTTAATCAACAATCATTTAAAGATAAGTAAATATCATTTCCAATAATAGCCTACTTTAAATTAAAGAAAGGATTAAAATCTTTGCTAACATTTCTTAAATTTTACTTTTAAAGATAATTACAACTTAGGAAGTAACAGCCTCTATTCGATTGGGATTAAATTTTCTCAACTTTAAATTATTGTTGATAAAGGAGGAATTACAAATCTTCACTGACATTTTTTAAATTTTACATTTTAGATCTCGGGATAAAAATGATAAAAAGGTTTGGTAAAATAAAAAAACACTGTATTTAAATAATAACAAAACGAATAATGAAAATAAAGAAACTTCTGTTAAATAAATTAACTGAAAATATAATATTAAAGTCTTAATTATGCAGTTCTTTAGCAAATCACAAAGTATCCCACAACACCTAATCAAAACATACCCTTTTTGAGAGGGAGTTTTTACGACTGGTTACCCGCAGTGTAGCCAATTGACTAGTTTTCACTAATTTTTGGCAACACTGACTCCCCAAGTCAGGCTTCTATTTGGTTACACCTATGACAGTTGGTGCTGTTACAACATTTATAGAGTATTATTTCAAATAATAGCCTAATTTAAATTATTAAAATGCATTTACTATACTAAAAGTTGATATCAGGGTGGGCCCAGCAAAGCGTTTCAGCGCTTAGCTAGTAATTTAATTTAAATACAAATAAAAAAGGAAGAAAAAGTACCTACACATTTGAGTATTTATTGTAACCTTTTCTTGATTTATTTATTCTTTAATGAAAATTAACAATAAATACAAATTTGTATTACTATTTGTCTGTGGAAAATAATAATATAGGAAAAATAACTGCACTCACATAACGCAATACAAAATTATAATAATGATAACCTGTATTACAATAGCATGCTTATAAACAAAAACATTATGAAATCGACATATGACGCCATGTTAATAAATCGAAACACGACCTACTGTATTTGCAATAATTCGCTTTATAAGAATTATTTTGATCACTAATCAAGTTAAAAACTATCCGGTCCGGTAAGTTGGCCAAAACTATATACATTGAGCCAAATTTCATTAAAATCGGTTGAGTAGTTTCTGATAAATAGAGAGACAAACATCGGGACACGAGATTTTTATATATATATAAGGATATTGAGGTTATCTAAACTTTTTATTTTATCCTTTGTATTCGTTAAATGTTTTTCTATTTTGTTATTATTGTACAAACCTAATTTGAGATTATCATGTTCGTATTTTTTAAAGATTTGTTTTATCTTATTTGTTAGTCTAGGGATATATTTTAATTTTTGATAATTGTAATTGTTTTGTTTATTTTTTTCAAATTTTCCTCTTATCTCTTCATTTTTGTTTTTTTCTTTATTAGATGGTTCGTAAAAATCTGTTATTTTGTTTTTTGTTTTTTCTTTTGTTGTATTTATAACTTTTGTTACTATATTGTTATTAACTTTATTAGATTTTATTGGATTATTTATCTCTGCTATTTTATTGATTTTGTTTATTGTTGTGAACCACAAATTGTTGATTATTCTTTTCGGATAAAAATTATTTTGTAATATATTATATATTTTGTTTTTTATTTCTTTGAGGTGTTCATGGTGTGTTAGAGATATGGCTTTTTTGATGAGATTTTCAGCAGTATTTTCTATTTGATGCTTAGGGTTGTTGGAAAAATAATTTAATAAAATATCACTGCAATCTTTTTTTTTGGGTCCATTTTGTTGTTATTTTATTATTATCGAATACTATTTTCATATCTAAATATCTAATCTTTTTGTTATTAGGTTTTTCTGTTGTGAATTTTATTCTTTTATTTACATTATTTAATAGCTGTAAAAGTTTTTCATGCGTATCCTTTTCTGCAATAATCTGTAAATCGTCTATATATTTTATTATTAATTTTGGTTTATTCGTTAGTTTTTCTATTTCTTCATTTATTATCTTATTTAGATATAAACCACTTATTATCACTGCCAATCTACTTCCCATCGGTAACCCTCCTACTTGTCTGTAGTACATTTCTTCCTATTTAAAATAATTGTATGTTATGCATAATTTAATCCCTTCCATAAATATTTTTTTGTTTTTTATTGTTGTGTTATTTTTAATTATCTCCCAGTTTTCTTCTATTATTTTTAGGGTGTCTCCAATTGATATGTTAGTAAATAAATTTTCTACATCGAAACTTATTATCTCATAATTTTTATTATCTGCTAAATTTATTTTTTCTAGTAATGTTTTAACTTCATGGGCATTTTTTACGTCAAAATTGTATTTATTATTAATTGTATCTATGGCTGGTTTTAAGAATTGTGATAATTTATCGGTTGGTCCATTTATATTGTTGATAATTGGTCTTAGGTTTTTTTGTGTATTTAAGTTTATTTTAATTTAATTATTGTTTTATTTAGGTTTATGTAATTTAATTAACCCGTGAATTCTTGGATCTGTGTAATGGTTGGCTGCTATTTTATTTTTAGTGTATTTATCAATATAATTTAGTTTTTGTAAATTATCTACATATTTGTTAATTTTTTTGGCCAATTCGATTCCTGGATTTATTCTGACCTTCTTATATATATCTTTGTCATCCAATAAATTTAATATTTTATTTTTATATTCATTTTTTCCATTATTACCAGTTTCTTTGTTTTGTCTGACTTAATTACTATAATGTTTTTATTTTTGTTTAAAAAGTCTTTGAATTGTTTTATATCTTTATTAATTTGAGTGTTTAATTTACTAATTTTTGGATTTTTCTTAAATTTGGTTATATAATTATTTATCGTATAGCAGATTTTATTTCTTGTTACATTAATATGACTTTCGGCCGTGTCCAAACTATCAAGTATATTTTCTATATCTCCTATTAATTGCACTATGTATTTATCTATTTTTTTATTGTCTAAACTAAATTTTATTCCCAATGATAATACATTTTTTATTTGATCTGGTATATTTATATTGGTAAGATTTTCTTTTCTATTGGTGTATTTATGCAGATTGTTGTATTTATTTAGTATTAAAGTTTCATCTTTATTGTCTATTATGTTCTCATTGATCCTTACATTTTCTTGAATGTTAATCCCTTTTATTGTTGTTATATAGTCATATTCATGATTTAATTTTTTAATTAATTTATTCATTAAAGGTTTATTCAATGTAGGTTTAATTTTTCTGTTTATTTTTTTGTCTATATTATGTTTCTTGCTTAAAAATATTTTCTGTATTATTTCATTAATTTTATTATTTATTATGTTAAACGTTATTGGGTGATTAATATCTTTATTATTGTTGATTATTAAATTTATTTTGTTTTTTATCTCTTTATTTATTTTTTCTTTTACCCAATAGCTTTGTTTAATTTCAAGTCTCATGATT
Source organism: Aelia acuminata (assembly GCA_911387785.2). Taxonomy (NCBI): domain Eukaryota; kingdom Metazoa; phylum Arthropoda; class Insecta; order Hemiptera; family Pentatomidae; genus Aelia; species Aelia acuminata. The sequence continues at coordinate 153,894,597 of OU426978.1, read as the reverse complement.
TTATTTTTTAAAATGTTGCAGAAGCCTGTTTTGTTATTTTTAACTAAAAATTCATTTATATATAACTCATCTATTTTTTAAATTATATTGTATATATGTTTCGGGCAAATATCTCTTTTTTTACATTTAATTAAATAATATAGCTGTATATCCATCTTACCTCTTTTCATGATTAAATTGGCTATATCCTTTATATAAGTCATTTCTTTACCGTTATTTATTGTAGAAATTAACGTTTGTATTATGTTGCGATATGAGATCGAATGGATTTTTTCCTTTTCCATGATTTTGTCCATTTTTCTTTTTCTTCTTCTTATTTCTTTGGATGTTCTATATTTTTTCTATTATGTGTATTTTTCCAGGAAAATTTTATACATCCAACACATTTTCATTCTAATTGTCATCTTTATTTTTCTTACATTTGTACAACGTTTCGGACTTGTTTGTCCATTTTCTAGTACATATCTAAAAACATTTTTTATTCCATTAAAACTCAGTATATAAACATTATATTACACTCTAAAACAATTTTACCACATACAGAACTTTTTATTTTTAAATTTAACTTTTAAAAACCTTCATTCAGTGTTAAAAATCATTCTAATGTAAGAAAAATAAAGATGACAATTAGAATGAAAATGTGTTGGATGTATAAAATTTTCCTGGAAAAATACACATAATAGAAAAAATTATATAATGAAGTTCTCAAATGTTCGATATGCAGGTAAATAAATATCTCTAAACGAACTGTCAAGAAGCTCGGGTCGGATCGGGCTACCTAAAACCTCAAGCTCCTTATCAGTGGCTCTCATTTATTTAAATTGATTAAGTTCAGTGGTGCTCGAATAGTATTTCAGTTAATTGTGGAGCATTGTTAAATTATGTAATAAGTGCTTGTAGGTCTTGTTCTACTGGCATTCATTATTTAACTTAATAATTAAGGGCACTGGATATTAAAACAAGACAAGTCTAAAATAATACTTCTTGTGAAAACCTAAAAAAAAGGTTGTTAATCGCAAATCTATGTATGTCTTACAGACAATACTATGCAAGGGACCAGAAAGAAGAAAATTACTTTTATTTACATATATTTAGATAAAGTGAAAATATGGCATATTTTCAATGAATATTAAAAACCTCAACCCAATAGTTGCTTATTATTGACTGTATTGTAACATTTAATATCAGCAGTCAAGACAACATATCCGATATATATAAACATGCATACATATTTATTTCCTTCTAGTAGCCATATAAGAAGGGTGTTTATTTTCAACAAGTGCCATACAATATACGTTCATTACTTGCATTTTATGTTCTACAGAGTTTACATTGATACTAAAATATATAGATAACAAAACAATATTGTGCAAAGACAAAATAAGAACTCATAGGTGATTAGGTGACATTTCAAAGAACAATGAAATATAGTTGACTATTATGATCTACAAATAGATGTAAAATATTAAAATAATGACACTGGACCGAATTAAAAATAAATAAACCGATATATATATATATATATATATATATATATATATATATATATATATATATATATATTCTGTAAACTATCTCCAATGGTGTTTTGAGCCTATTGATAATTAGTATTTATGTTTCCCAATTTCTCATAAATTTCTTTCGCAAATATTTGTAGAGATAAATTATGTTTATTTAGCAATTTATTCACTCAGCAGGCCGTTTTGTGTTTCTTTGTTATTTCGTCTTGTATTTATCGTCATTGAGCTGAGAGAAGTCTGCAGTCTTCGAGGAGATGTTGATATGTTTGTTCAGTTGTGAAATCACATGGGCAATATGGGTTGTCTGTTAGTTTGAATCTATGTAAGTGGATGTATATAAGTATAAGGGTTTAATTGAGCCATGCCCTGTGAATAATTTATGTGGTTTAGAAATATATATATATATATATATATATATATATATAGTGACAGGTTTTCCGTGGAAGAGTTAATTTTTTGAAGATTGACTTGGTGCTATGGGTGGATACCCTGAATAAGGTCTTTTTTCCTAGGTTTTTATCGAGTTATGGAAAGACATAGGGATGTTGTTCAGAGTGAGTTAGGAAGAGTGTTAGGAAGACAGGGATCTTTTTACGAAAAGGAAGTTTTAAGGGAAGAGCCATAAGGATGGCATTTGTCTTTTAAGCTTTCAAGTTAAGTATACTAGTTAAGGGAATAGAGCTTAAATACATTTCCTTTTTATAGAAAATATTAATTTTTTTTCTTGTTTTCTTAGATTCCCAGGAATACATTGATGTTATACCTGCATTCATACCAAAGCCTTGTGTGGAACCAAATAGTTTCAAGGCGAATAGAAAAATTTCAATTTGAACCTCAAATTGGTGATTTAATAGTTGTTAATACAGATTTAACAATTGACGAAGTTGTAAAAGATGAATTGACTGATTCTGATGAGGATGAGAACCAAGAAGTTTCTGGTAAATTATTTATAGAAAATTCCTATTCACACTGCAATAAATTATTGAATTTAATAATCAGATAATTTAACACATTAAGGCTTGGTTACAAAGTTTGGATTAGCATTCAAGCTGGCTTAGTCAGTTACTGCAGTGCAGCTACTCATTTTTTGTGATTGCAACTTACAAGTTACTGTCATATGCGAGTTGGTCCGTAGCTTGCACTGCAATTACATCATTTTTTTGTATTTACTCACCTCTCCGCTTCCCACTAGTCCCATCTCAGTATAGTGTTATTAAGATTAAGTCGATAGAAATAAATATTTTTCATTTAGTACATAAAAATAAAGCATCATAATTTTAATGAGTCACGTAATGTTAAATAACTCATTGTTACTACTCTTGTATCCCTAGTATAAGATAGCTAATATAGATTTCACTCTTTTCCCATTTAAAAGAACCAATGGATACAGGAAATAACGTTCAATGTGTTTAATAGACTGTTAAAATTTTTCAGATAAAATTGAAGAGGCTAGAAAGAGAACAATTGTACAAGCTTTAACCAAAGAAACTGTTTCTGGTACTTCAATTTATGATATTGTTTATCCTTTGCCTGGGCATGATGTTGAATATCCTAAAAATGAAATAGGAAAATGGTATAAAGAAATCTTACTAAAAGATGGTATATCAGAAGAAGATCTTAAAAGCAATAACAAGTAACAATTAATATACCTTCAGGTCACAGGTCTTATTGTTTTAAAATGTAAGTGCAAATATTTATTTTATTTTTAGAATATTTTCGTTGTATGGAACTTATCGGAAAGCCTTAGACAAAGTTGGAAACCTTGAATGGAAAATAGTTGAACATAATGATTTTGATGAAGATTTGGTCCTATCAGATTTTGAAAAGGTAGAAAATAAAAAATTAAAAAATGATGCAGAAATATCAGGTATATTATTTACATTCATTACATTCTTTCATAACTTAGGTAAATTGTGTATAAGAATTTTGTCATCAAAGTGTAGACAATAGATATATGTTGATAGTTCACTCCTAAAATATATAAGTTTTATGTTAGGAAACAAACTATGTTTGCATTAAAGAAAAGTAAAAAAAAAAAATTGTCATTTGAAAAATCTCTGACATTAAAAACATAATATAACACATACTAAGTTTTTGTTTGCTCTTCTGGAAAATTAAACTTATAAGGTTTTAAGGTATTGTTCTTATATGTTGAAATCTCAAATTCCAGTATTATTTAATTTATAGGTATTGTTTAATAAGGATTTTACATCTCTAAGCATATTAAATTTTATCATGATTTGTTAAGTACATTTGTCTTTTTCCTTGTTCCATTTTGGTACATATGCATCTGGTATTTGCGAGTCTTGTATCCCTAAACCTTTTTTGCAAAATTCATGGACAATTTCAATTAGATTATCCATCTTAATTTCTGGTAAATCGTTTATAATTAGATTTTTTCTTTTTCCTTAATTTTAAGAAAATGTAACCTCTTCTGTGTATTTTCCTGATTTTCTTATCTTAATAAATCTATTTCTTTCTTTAACAGTGCATTTTCCACAATATATTTTGTTAATTTTTGATCTAATACGGCTATGTTTGGTTTAGTAGATAAATCTTGCAGTTTTTTATCGAGAAATTTGCATAATCTATTAAACATATCTTCGCATACCTCTCTACCTTGATCCTTTTTATTTCTTTATTTTTTCTTTTCTATAACCATCTAACTGCTCTGGTGAACTGTTACTTCTTCTTCTCTTCAGATCTTTTTTGGTGGTAGTAGGAGTAAAAAAGGCGGGTAATTTTTACTTTCACTTACCTATATATGAAATATATAGTAAGTGGAAGTATTGCGATCGTGAAAAATTTCGACTTCCGGTTTTCAACGGAAATACACGTTTTGTGGTCCCCTGAGTCCAATTAACCAAGTCCCGCGAAATGGTCTGTGTGTCTGTGTGTCTGTGTGTGTGTGTGTGTGTGTGTGAACAGACTAGCTCAAAAACTGTAAACCGTGCGATCCTGAAATTTGGTATTTAGTGTAGGTATATGCCCGCGATGTGACAGCATAAATTTCATCAAAATTACTTAAAGGGAGGGGGTACTTTACTTAATAACTTTTTAGGTTTTTTTCGATTTTCTCAAAAACGGCTCTAACGATTTTGATTAAATTGAGTATTTGTTGTATTAATATGCCCGAGATATGACTGTAAAAATTTCATCAAAATTGATTAACCGGAGGGGGGACTTTACTTAATAAATTTTGTAACATTTTCACGTGGTTTTTTTATTTACTCTAAATCGGCTTTAACGATTTTGATCAAACTGGGTATTTGATGTATGTATATGCCCGAGATATGACTGTTAAAATTTCATCAAAATTGATTAACCGGAGAGGGGACTTTATACTTAATAAATTTTGTATCATTTTCACGTGTTTTTTTTATTTACTCAAAAACGGCTTTTAAGATTTTGATCAAACTGGGTATTTGATGTATGTGTATACCAAATATGTGATAGCCAACATTTCATCAAAATTGATCAACCGAAGGGGGGACTTTACTTAATAAATTTTGTATCATTTTCACGGGGTTTTTTATTTACTCAAAAACGGCTTTAACGATTAACAAAAATAAGATATGAATGTAGAAAAATGTGTGACTTTGGAAAATGATATTTAGCAAAACACGTCAATTTCTAAGTAAGTTGGTATATAATCTAAGTAAATTGGTAAGTGAAAGTTGTGTGTTGCGCGCACGCACCAGATTTTTTTTTCTTATTTTTAGTGAGTGACATGCAAGAAGCTACCTGGTGTTTTGGCCTGTTGGTGGGGAGCTCCTGGTTTGTTTCTGCCTTTCTTATCCATCTATTGACGATACTTTTACAAATTAGGATATGGTCCAACCACTGAGAATTAAAATTCTCAGTGGTTGGACTAGATTCTCACCTGACAAGAGGTGCCAACTCACGGTGTAAAGAAGGGGCTGTATGTTCTTTTCACTTAACCACTTGGTGTTTTACCCTCCCAGCCCACTCTATAATTGCCTTAGTTTTCACATTATTTTACATTGTTTTTCTAGTGTAAGTTGATTAATAAATTAAGTTCTGGCTTGTATATTGTACTCATTGTTCATTTTAAATGTTATTAAAATTGTTTAACTTAAAAATGACATAGTTTTTTAACATCAACTAGCGTTTATTTACAGGTTGGTTCAGTTGTTATTGTCAAACTCTTTGAGGTGATTGTAGACACAATTTTCAACAAAAAGTTTATTTGATACTTAGCATGATTCTATCTCTTGATTCCTCCTGACCCTCCTCGTTCCATTAGTATTTTTCTGATTACAAAATTTAAAAACCAAAACCAAGTATGTCCATTGGGCTTTATATAATTATGAATGGAAACAAGTTGTTTTCTTTTTTTTATAAGGAGGAAATTTAATTAATCGTTTTCATTCACTGATTTGGTTGTTACCTACTTTATTCCATTGGCGGATCCAGGGGGGGGGGGGCTGTGGGGGCTGCAGCCCCTCCCTTTGGAAACTTTTTCGTCTTTTTAAAGATAGAATTTGACTTTCCTTAACGTAAGGAAGCAAGTTAAAGAACAAATAATGTGCAGAACAAGTAGAATTTTAGTTGTAGGGAAAGAACATAAAGGTAAAAAAGCTGATTAGCAGATCCAAATGAAGGTCTCTGGGGCTGCAGCTCCCCCTTCAGGACTGCGGTCCCCCCCCTTCACGATCGGCTGGATCCGCCCATGCTTTATTCAAGACTTAAGTTTTGTTAGGTCAATCTCAAATATTTGATATTCTATAATAATCTTTATGTAGTCTTTGAAACTTGGTTGAAGTGTAAAGTGGAATTTCCTCTTTTATTAATAAATTGTTTTTCCCTTTATCTTTAAAATATTTCATATTATTTCTAGGACAATTATTAGAATTTAAACTATATTTAATAATATTAATATATCAACTTTTAACAGATGCCAAGATTAAGTCATTAATCATGAACATAACTCTACCACCTTCAACATATGCTACGATGGTATTACGTGAAGTAATGAAGACAAACACTTCAGTCAGCTTCCATGCTTCACTTACAAGAAATTTCCAGGAAGCTAAGCGAATGAAAACTTCAACAGAATTGTCTAAGGAAGGTGATTATTCAAATGGAGAGGCATAAAAAAAATTAATAAAATAATAAATAAATTTAAAAAAACTTGTTCATTGACTTTGATATAAAATATATTTATTGTTTTTTAAAATTTATTTTACTTGTTTCTTCACTGATTCCTTTTATGATTAGTTTACAATTAGTTGAAGTAAAATAGTCAAAACGCTCTGAATCCATATGATATAACAATTAAACTTATTACAACATTATATTTTGTACAGCAATAATGCTTCTCAATATTTTGAAACCCATTTTTAATGCAATTTTTATCAGTAGTCCATCTACCACCACAGCACAGAATGAAAGATGAGTGAGCTAGTGAATTTTCAAATTTAAAATGAAAAATCTCAAATACTTTTTTTTTTATAATAAAAGTGTTTGCGGCATTATTAAAAAAGGATTGTTGATGAATGACAAAGTGAGATAGAATATAGTGCAACGGGATCCTTCTCCTTCAACCCTATATAGGTCCCTTGCTCTTATACATTTTTTACATCTAATTACATATTTTTATTCACCTTTTTAATATATCTTTAGTTACTAATTTTTATTTAAAAAAAAAGTATATACGTGAAATAAAAATCTGGTGAGATGCGCGCAACACACAACTTTCACTTTCCAACTTACTTAGATTAGAAATTCATGCGTTTTGTTAATTGCCATTCCTCAAAGTCACACATTTTTCCACATTCATTTCTTATTTTTGTTTTTATTTGCTCTCTAAATTCACCAATTTTTTTTTATTAAATAAAAGTTTGTACTTGTGACAATTCGGCAAGCATAATACCTCAAGTTGTCTGATTTTATAATTCTTTATGTAGTTGTTGAAAACATAATTTAGTTACCATGAAACAAATAATTTCCATTAAATGAACAAAACGGCTTTAATTATAAACAATGGTCTGTCAAAGGCGTATTCCACATGCCTGGGTTCAACATGTTTTATGAGTTGATGGAATACTTCTCTTTTTTCACCTGTATATGTTTACTTGATTTTTTTTCATATTTCATACTTAGCCATTTCTTATTTTTAGGCGAAAAGAGGGACAGTTTATTCTTCCATAAAAAAACAAATACAAAGGTACTTTATAAGAAAACAATAAAGGCCCCTTCCCAATTTAAGCCCCCTGAGAACATTTTAATAATGATAAAGCTTACCTGACATTAATTAAGACTTGATTTTCATTAAAAGCGACGAATTTGATCAAAATCATTAAACCCTTGAGATAATAAAAAAAGGTAAAAATTGGAAAAAAAAAAAAAAAGTGCTCCCTCCCAATTACCCAGTTTGATCAAAATCGTTAAAGCCGTTTTTGAGTAAATAAAAAAAAAACGTGAAAATTAGACAAAATTTATTAAGTAAAATGCCCCCTCCAATTGATCAATTTTGACTTTCACGTCGCGGGCATATACATACATCAAATGCAGAGTTTAATTAAAATCGTTAGAGCCGTTTTTGAGTAAATAAAAAAAACACGTGAAAATGAGACAAAATTTATTAAGTAAAATGCCCCCTCCAATTGATCAATTTTGACTGTCACGTCGCGGGCATATACATACATCAAATGCAGAGTTTAATTAAAATCGTTTGAGCCGTTTTTGAGAAAATTGAAAACAACTTAAGAATTAGACAAAATTCATTAAATAAAGTACCCCCTTTGTTTGACCAATTAAGATGAAATTTTTTCCGCCCCATGGCGGGCATATACATATACTAAGTACCCAATTTCAGGTTCGCACGGCTTATAGTTTTGAGCAAGTATGTTATCACACAAACCATTTTGTGGAACTTGGTTTTTTGGACTCGCACGGGGGATCCCAAGTCATAATTTTCCACAATTGCAAATACTTCCGCTTCCTATATACTTCATATAAAATTCTGTCTCCATTTTGATATTTTTTTACCCAATAAAACGGATTTTATTTATCCCTGAAAGAGCAAAATGGGCACCAAAAATTTGAAATTGAATACTGCAAGGGCGTCCGCTAGATTTCGTCTATGGGGGACAGGCTGATCAAATTTTCGTTTAGGGGGTAGGGGGGGGGCAGTATAGTAAAATTCTGATGATCGAGTTGAGGGAATTGAAGTATTCTGTGTAAGTAGGCAGTATCGTCGAACTCCTAGCAGTCTTTAGATCTTCCACTCCTTTTTTTTTTGCTATCACATCGCGGGCATATACATACACTAAATACCCAATTTCAGGTTCGCACGGTTTATAGTTTTTGAGCTAGTCTGTTCACATAAACACAGTATGTCACACAGACCATTTCGCGGGACTTGGTTATTTCGACTCAGGGAACCCCAAAACATGTATTTCCGTAGAAAACCGGAAGTCGAAATTTTTCACGATCGCAATACTTTCCCTTACTATAAATTTCATATACGCGGCGACGGTGCTGCTTCTTGACTGAAACTAGAGAAACGGGGATAGAAGCCGGGCCAATACCTGGGTTTCATAGGGTTTTTTGGCGTTTTTAATTTATTTCTCCATAATTAAAACCCGATTGAGCAAAATATTATTTGGAAAATGTCTAATAGGTATTGCTCGGCCCCTCAGTGTTCAATTAGAAAAGACGTGTCATTCCATTTATTTCCAAAAAATAAAATGTTTCTTGAAGAGTGTATTGTAAAATTAAGAATAGATAAGCCTGTTTCGAAACCTATGACGATATGTTGTCTTCTCCTCTGTCTCGTGCTGAACTAATGGGATTTCAGGTCCGCTCTCGGCCCACTCGCGGAGGTATCTTAGTGCGAACGGTTCAGCTGAGGTATCTTCCTCCTCGATTGCGTTTACAACTAAATCCCGGGACAACCAATCTGCGACCGCGTTGTCAACTCCCTTCTTATGAACGATATGGAAATTACATGCCGCAAGTCTTTCCTTCCAACGTGATATTCGTGCAGACGCTTCTTTAAGCGAGCCCAGGTATAGTAGAGGTTTGTGATCCGTCAGCAACTCAAATTTTCTTCCTTAAATGTATAGGCGAAATGTTCTACGGCCCATACTACCGCCAAGAGTTCGCGGTCGATTGCGCTATAACGCCGTTTTGCGTCGTTCAGTTTCCTACCCGCGAATGCTATAGGTTTTTCACCTTTTTCAAAATTTTGGGATAATACGGCACCGATTGCCACCTCGCTTGCATCTGCTGTGATTTTGAAACTCCGTTGAAAGTCGGGGAAGGCTAGTAATGGTCGGGTGGTTAAAATTTCTCGGCATTTCTCAATACTTGCTAACTGTTCCGCCCCGAGCTTAAACCGTTTGTCTTTCTTTAATATGTCAGTCTGTGGATGGGTGAGATGCGCTATGCCGGGTATAAAACGTTTATAATAATTCACCATGCCTAAAATGCACATGCATTCTTGGGCAAGGGAGCTTCCCGAATGGCTCTCACACGTTCCGGGTCCGGTTGAACCCCATTACGTGAAACCAAGTAACCTAAAAATCTTATTTTTCCTAATCCGAACTTAGATTTTTCGCTGGATAATTTCAACCCGAATTCCCGGATGCTGCTCCTCTTCAGTCTTACTAAAAACGATGAGATCATCCATGTAGACCTGTGAAAACTCTTCGCCTAACCCACGCTGCAACTCGTCCATAAGACGTTGAAAAGATAACAGCGCCCCTTTTAGCCCGAAAGGCATCCTAACAAATTCATAATGCCATCGCTCCCACGAAAACGCCGTTTTGCCTATATCCTCCTCGGCCATCCTAACTTGATGGTAGCCACTTTTAAGGTCTAACATAGTAAAGATGGTTGCACCCGACAGGCGATCGAGTATATCTTCTACCCGGGGGAGCGGGTACCGTTCATCCTTGGTTGCCTCATTCAGCTTCCGGTAATCGACCACCACGCGATATTGTTTCCTCTCCTTAGTACCCTCGCCCTGCTTTTTCTCAACCACCCATAATGGGCTATTGAACGGGAAATTGCTATGTAGAATAATGCCCTGTTTTAGAAATTCTTCCAGCTGTTGTTTAATGATGCTCCGTATCGCTTGGGGATATCGCCTATCTTTAACGTACACCGGTGTTTCTGCTTTGAGGTTAATTCTATGTACCGTCCTCCCCGTTATTGGTAAAGGTTCGCCGTTTTGGTAGAATAGGTCTTTATTCCGGTCTAATAATTGGGCGATTGCCGGTTTGGTACACTCTGCGGCACCGATTGCCATATAGGCGTTATTACCCTTCGCCGCGGTTTTATACCTCCGTTTGCCTATCCTATAACGCCACTTTGTCAGGTTTACCCTTAGACTCAGACCCAGGCTCTGTAAGATATCGCATCCTATTATTAGATCATATCCTGGCATCAATTCTTCGATTACGTGAACCCGAATGTATACATACGCCCCGTTAAATCAATGAGATTCAAGTTTGCTTCCCCAAGGTTTAGATTTTACCTCTAACCGTCGATACTACACATTTACAGGGTTTCCGTCCCGTCCATATATCCAGTTTTTCGGCTGCCCTCCTATTTATCAGCGAATTAGTACTCCCCGTAACAATTAAGAATTTTATCCCTGATTCCTCTAAACTCGCCACGGGCAACCTAGTCACTCTCCTCGTTTTCACACTTTGTTCATTATTTTTACAATATAATGTTTATTTTAAACTAGGAATGTTTAGAAAAAAGTACATCCCTGGTTGTTTATTACTAGCTCACTCGGTCGGTTGCCCCCCCCCAAAAGCCGTGTCCTCAATCTGCGCGTGGACGCTCCGCCCCTACTTCCGTTCCAGAGTACACCCCCCCCCCCCCTCTCCAGGGATTTCCACCACTTACCTCGTTTAGTTTAGTAGCCGGGCTGCTGCGTTCAGACTGGGTACTCTCCTCGCCTGAAGATTCCTCTCCAGAGTAACGGCTTCCGCTCCTTCTGCCCGTCCGCCTACTGCTCCAGCCTTGGTTGTTAACTTTCATCGGCTCAGATAGTTGCTGGTCCCTCCTGTTCGATCGTGGGTTCCGCCGTGGGTATTCTCTAGCTATGAGCCCTCTCCTATCGCATTTGAAACATCGTGTAAGATTACACTGTGCAGCAACATGGCCAGTTCGTGCTGCCATCAGCAGTTCGTGATTACATTCGTAGCAGCGTCGTTCTGATTTCCGCCTCCTCTCCTAAAGAGCTCGATTCGGACGCTTTTCGACGTTTGAACGAGTGTTAGTTGACTGCCTCCTCCTTGGTGAACGTACCTCCGTCCATTCAGCCTCGGTTCTTTCGTAGCGGGTTTCGTTTCGCTCCTTCGCATCTATAAGATCATGGGCGCACTCTATAAAACCCCGATCTTTCGGAAGCGACCCCGGCCGGTCAACATAATGGTTTAGTTGTTCCTTTAATACTCCTTTCAAGAATTCCAACTTTCGGGCCCCCTCCGCTTGTCCAAAGGTTTCTACCATCTTTTCAGTCAGCCTGTTATACAGGACTAGGAGCTTTTCTGCAAATCCACCTTCTGCGTCCGCCTCTCCTTGAGTACATAGAACACGTCCTCTTCGGGGTCCATCTTCCCCCACCGTAGAGTTTTTTCAAGCGTACTTTCAACGTGTCCCAGGAGTACGTTAGATCTCCTTTGATGGCATTCAGCACGCACCTTGAAATCCGCCCGACTAGCGAGGCTTCTAGAAGTCGGACATCAGCTTCCAGTAGCGTCCCGGCCTCACTCCGTGATACTATTAGTTCTTTGATGGATTAACGCGGAATTTCGCGTCCTAATCTTCAGTAGCTATATGTCTTGAGTTTTCGAAGCCTCGGTCAGCTACAACTCTAATTTCGATCGTTCGACGGTAGCTTGAGCAAGTTGATATTCTAATTTTGCTAATTGCTCTGCTTCACCCATTTTTCTTCCTCGACCTTAAAGTTGTAAGACTAAAACGCACGGGGTCAACGTTTTATGGCACTAATTAATTGAACCACGTGACCATACTGTCGAGTATATATATATATATATATATATATATATATATATATATATATATATATATATATATATATATATATATAACAAAAAAGAACAGAGTACAAATACAAAGAAACATATGACCTGAAAAAAAAAGAATAGAAAATAAAAATAAAAAAATCTTGTCATTCTTATACACCTAAAAGTCTACAGACTAGAACAGAAAAGAAAATATCACACACAATACACTACACTAAAGAGAACATAAAAAAAAAATATTTTATATATACAGGGGATCTGCTATTGCGCTGAGAGCACTCCAGCTCAGGATTTAACATTCGCCCGATCGTGCAGAAACTTTAATTTTTCGATATGAACAGTGCGACGCTTTTTAGGCGCATGAATACTTTCTATCGTGACCACATTGTATTCTTTAAGGGTAGTTAATCTTAAAGGACCCTCGTATCGTAGCATCTCCTCTCCCCTATTTGAACTAATTTTGCGATATACTATAGTGCCTATTTTCAAATCGCCGCTAACCTCCCGAACTGCCGCGTTTTCCTTCGCAACACCCCTGCCTTTTTCTCGCTCTAGGCGGTCGCGAACCTTGGTCCACCGTTTCGTGACGGAGATATGATGGGCGCTGATTTGCTCCCCAGGGATCCTCAAGCCGTCTCTCTTCCGAGCACGCATTCCGAACAAAACCTCAAAGGGGAATAGCTCGTGACAGAATGAATGGAATGGTTATACGCTGCTATGCTTTCGGAATCGTATCTTCCGGTGTTATATACATGATATACCCTTAAGTGGTCACTAAGTGTGCTAAGGAGTCTCTCGACACCAACTCTAATTTTGGGATGCCCTGGAGTGTCAAGGTGACAACCCACGTTGAGCGCTCTCATATCCTCCTTATAATGGCAATGTCGAACTCTCTCCCTCCGTCGAATGAGATCCGATCGGGCACCCCATAGAACTGAAACCATCTCCTCAAAGCTTGTAGCACCACTTCCGCCGACCTCTCCAAATCTAAAACGGTTACCCACTTGAAGCCCTTCCAAGTGAAGGTCCATCAACGGAGCTGATGCTGTGGGAGTTTCTACCTGAACCCCTTCGGTGGACGGCGGTCGTACTTGGTGGTCAGACATACATCACAGGCACCGATTACTGCTGGAATAGTGGCGGACATTCCCCACTAGAAATAGCGTCGCTTTAGGGCTTGCAAGGTCTCGTTGACTCCACGTCTCGTTGTCGTGCCCTGGTGGTATGCCAGGGTGATCTCCTTTTGGCGCTCATTTTCCTTCACCGTTTCCACCGCATATTTACAACATATAAACGTCCGGTCTATCCCGATGCGTTCGGTCCGCCACAATTTCTTGATTTTCTCCCAAACGACTTATAGATAATTTCTCCCAAACGACGTATAGATGATATGTCTTCCCCGGCCTGGACTCCCTCTGAAGCACCATCTGCAGTTGGTCCTCCGCAATGCCGGAGTGTAACCAGATAGTAGCGATGCTACTCTTTCCATATGTTCCTTACTCTATCTTCATTAGTCCCACTGTCCTGGTCTTCCATATTATCTGACGGCGTTAGTCAATAAAAATTACTGTATTTGTAAGAATAACAATTACAGGGGTCTGGTAGCCCAGGGATGTACTTTTTTCTAAACATTCCTAGTTTAAAATAAACATTATATTGTAAAAATAATGAACAACAGTAGTTACATACAAATCTATTCAAAAATAATAAATGCCCTATTCCTCAAGCCCCGGTTAGATAATAAAAAATATTTGATAATATATGTCCTTCTTGAGGGTTAAGTTGGCAAATTAGTTGTTCTTCATTATCAGAAGATTTGAAGCCTTGGAGATATTGGGTTCTTAGAAACTGGTAGACAGGCCCTACGAAGATAAGTTGAGTCAACGTCTCCGGTCTTTGCAGGTTACACACACAACAGGTTGTAAACTGTGCCGTCCAAATATAGTCAAATCTCACTGGAGGACGACAGTCTAAGCTGGATAAGAGCTCTTTTCTTTTCTATACCCACATCGAAGCGAAGATACTCCTCACCAAGACCTTTGGGAACTCCGTTGTACTCAGAGTTCAAGGTTTTAGCATAAACTTAATTATTAAAATATTAGTTTGATACAACAGTTAATAATACTCACCCCGGATATCTTAACTCCAAAAATTTATTAGTAAATATAAAACTGAGTAGATACTCACGCTATTGGTGTTAATATTGGAAGAGGAAATTTTTTAACTGTCCCATATGAACTTCTTCGAGTTTCCACTGTCCGAAAGTAATTATACAAACTATTCATGTGGTTACCAAGTCTAGTAGTTCCAAACTCAACATTAATGAAAAGAATTTCTGGTTCATTAGGCGAAAAACAACTAAAAACAGGATATTTTTAGAAAATCAAAAATTCGGCATTAACCTCGGTGTAACCTTCCACCAGACTCATCTGCCGTCGTTTGTTGTTGATGATGGTATCGATCTCCTCCAGATCCCCCATATGCTCCGTAGATTGGTCCCTACCCTCTGACGAATCGCGGCTCTCCTCCGAGTCCGTTTAGGCTCCGTCCCATTCGCGCGCCGGTGTCCACTCCTGCAGAAACCTCCGGATCCCACTTGACGATTCCCCCTCCCCTTCTTGCACCACGTTCACTGTTAACGCCATGGAAAGCCAATCGGCGACCACGTTCTCCTTACCCGGCTTATACACTATGTCGATGTTGTACTGGCTAAGAAGTTCCTTCCACCGCGTCACCCTGGCCGACGACTCCTTGAGCCTCCCCGCCCATTGCAACGGTCAATGGTCGGTAAATAGCTTGAAACGTCTCCCGAAGATATAAGGACGAAAATGGTCCAGCGCCCATATTACTCCAAGTAACTCTCGTCCAAGGCACTGTAACGCGCTTCCGTCTCCGGCAGCCGCCGACTCGCATAAGCCACCGGCCTATCAACCCCCGGCCCCTCTTGCTGTAACATCGCCCCCAACATGTATTCGCAAGCGTCGGTGGTAATTTAGAACGGTTTCTGGAAAACAGGGAACGCTAAAACCGGTTCTTCTTGTAGGCGCCTCATCCACTTTCTGTTGTTATCCTTCATGAGTGGGGTGACCTCTATCCTACTCCCTTTTTTTAGAAGATCATTGATGGGAACGAGGTACGCCGCACATTGGTTCAAAATGACCAATTTAGGGACAAAACCCTTAACCGGTCACAAATGACGATTAAATATATGCATTCCATGGTTTTTGGGTCGCTGAATCGATTTATGCCACTTTCAAAGCTGTAATATTTCATTTTAAGGGTTAAAGGGTAAACAAAATACGCATTTTTAAAAATAAAATTTTGATTATACTTGGATCGTTATAAATTAATAAAATGAACACTTTTGGTTGAACATAAAAATATATATTAGGGAAACCAACAGATACAGATGTTCACAAAAAAAAAAACTTTTCCAACATAAACAAAAATATTGTAGACCGGTTTCGGTTGGTACACCATCTTCAGTACAATATAAAATAATATTTATACTAATCATCCATTCATGATACGATATTAATCTTCTAAAATTAAAGCAGCATTATCAACATCTAAAGGTACTTTCTTTTTTTCCAAATTAGGTCTCAAGTGACCGATGTATGGGTCAGATAACACCAACATAAAATTAAATACATCCTCGGTGCTCCCGGTACATCCTATAATCTTTATTTCGGCACTCTTGGGCCTCTTCGGATAAAGTTCCCATGGGAAATACTGCTCGCTGGATGATGAACGCCTGATTTCGTCGTCCACTCGGTATCGGCGTTGAACCCGGTCTGTCATTTTTCCAAAAGCGCATGTCTTCGTTGTCTTCAGCCGAGAGTAAAGGTACCAATGATGTCATGAACATACTGGAGTCGCACATGAAGTCAACTTCAGGCTCATGATTCATCGTCGGAGAGCACGACAAGTGAGGTAGCAGTTGATGAATCGATCTGAGGGGTCGTCATTAAGTCAGAGTCTTGTTGTACCTGTGGGGTCCTTGAAATATTCTGCATGTAATGCCTCTGGCCAGAACATCCAGCAAATCCCCATTTACTGTGGAGGATCACGTTATGCCCAACCCAACACTCAATTTCCAGTTTCTCTTTAGAGTCGAAGATTCTATTTGAAAAATGGTCAAGAAGATCTTGTAATGGAACTTGAGCGGCTGTTTCTGAAATCGTTACATTAGCGAGGTAGCATTTTTTTTTTTTTTTTTTTTTTTTTTTTTTTTTGGACAGTAACACTTTATTGTAGGATGGAAATATCTTGAGCCCTAAATTTCTTACTGTCTTCCTGATGAGCTCGTACTGGTATTTGGATAATTTAGCCATGGATGATCCATCTAGAATCGTAGACTGTTTGTTTCATTCTGTCTTAGAAGCTGCCGCATTAATAAGATCTTGGGAGACTGATGCTTGGAGGCCCGATATTTTACGCAGTTGAGATTTCCTACTACAGTCAGAAAAATCTTTGGTTGGTCTCCCCCCCCCCAAATTTCTAGAATTAGGCTTGCAACCCATCGGCACAAAGGGTTGTTGTTGGTAAAGTTGTTTTCCAACCATTTACTGTTTCTTCTTTAAAAAATGTCCTTAATGTATGTCGCTTCCTTAAAGCGTTTATTAAAATGTCCAAGAAATCTTTTTTTTATTTCCGAAATAATTGTAAATAAGGGCTTACCTTCCACCCCTGGAATTAATGCTGGTAATGCCTGCTCTAGCGACGGATTCTTATTCATCAGTATAACACACAAATCGCGGTAGGAAATTGCGTATTTATCCATACTAAATTATAAATAAATGATTATTATGAATAGATTGAATAAACATTTCACTCTACATACATACATGGGTGATCCTCATTTAATTTGACCATTTAACTTTTTTAGAAATGGAATTTTGTTTGAAATTATTGTATGTATGATTTGTATGAAAAAAATTCAACTTATGAATAAAATTTGATCTGAATATCATCAATAAGATGTTCAAGGAAACAAAAGTGAACAAAGTTTGTCAGTTTGTTCAGTATGAGTATTTTTTATTATTTTTTCAACTCGAAAATGAGTTTAGTAGGAGCGTTTCTGTATTTTTATTTACATATTTTTTGTAATGTTTTTTTTTATTCTCGCTGACTCTCGTCAATCCATATCACGGCGTAAAAACTCATTTGTAAGGCATCGAATCTTGTTTTCCTTTTGTTATACAATAATTACTACCCTGGTGTCTATTCCTACTCCTTTACTTGCCAAGCTTAGTAGCCTAACCTTTCTCGCTAGTTGACCTATGAATAAGTCGTTCTGTCAAGCCTTAGGTTTTTCGTCGAATATTTGCAGCTCATTGATCATCTCGTAGTGAAATATACCTATATGCTGCACAGTTTTTACTCAGTTCAGTGTCAACGATTCACCCATAATTAATTCATTCACTGCTTTACATGTAGGTCAAATTCAAAGACTGAGAGGTATTTTCACAAGCTGAGTAGACTGAATATTTTTACAAGCTGCCAATTTCCTTATTTTCTTTCTCTTGGCCAACATCTCCTCTTTATTAAGAATATATTTTACATTATGTCCCAAGTCTATTTTTTCTTTTCTCTATTGCTCCTTTCTACAGCTTGTTAAAATGGCTATACAAAAGAAATGAATTATGTAGGCATTTAAACATAACAATAACAACACTTCCTCAGATTTTTTTTTCCGTCACGAGTGTTACGTAACACTCGTGACATTTTCACAAAAAATCTCTATCCTTAGCTAAACCAAGGGTCGGACGTATATGAGAGGATGAACTCGAATAAATGTCCCTAACCAACATCTTTTGCCGGTATCATTCGGATTTTTCAATGAACGCTGATACATACAATTAACGTAACACTCGTGACAACTAATTTTTGTGATATACATTATTTTGCATTGAATATCAAATAACCGCCTATTAGATACTTTCTTCACGAAGTTTGCACGTCGACTGATAGCCGGTATCATCAACAAAGATTATCATGGCCATTCCCAACATTTTCAAAGAACAGTGTTGCCCAGAACAGCCGACAAAGCTCGCCTTGAATGTTTCTACTAACCTTGGGGACAGATGCATTTTCCTGATTTACATTTGAAGTATTACAGATAACTAAACATATCACTCACGCCTTGAAACACCACCGTATTACAATGAAATACCTCATTGTTCAAATTTAATTAATTATCAGGGGTTCATTTCTGGATGTGGTGAACTAAGCATAACCAGCTTGGGGACTGTAAACACTCGTGACATTTTCAAACGTCACATTGACATATTTTGTTTTTTAAGAGGCCTAGTTCATTTAAATGTTACCATCATATTGCTATAAAAGCAAACTATAAAATAAATATCCAACAATATATTTTGGATATGAAAAAATATCTCAAAAACGAATGTTAAGACCGTGGACACTAAATGGTCAATTAATTTGAGAATCACCCACATACATCAGCGGCCCGACAACTCATCTCTGAGTCTTGGCCTCCTGGATCAGCCTTCGCCAAGTGTCCTGGAGTGCAGCCGCCCTCCAGTTGCGAACTCCGAGTAGGGTCCGAGCGTCATGTGCCACACCGTCCTGCCATCTTAATCTGGGCCGTCCTTTCTTCCTCGTTCCGAAGATCTTGTCCAGGAACACTTTCTTGGGGATCGCATGCTCGTCCATCCTTGCCAAATGACCAGCCCATCGCAGCCTGCCGAGACGAACGAATCGGGAGATATTAGGCTTCTGGTATAAGGTGTATAGTTACTGGTTTGTCCGGCGGCGCCACTCGCCATCCTGGGCAACTCCTCCGTAGATGGAGCGGAGTATCCTTCGTTCGTGGACTTGTAGAGCCACAAGCGTCTTCGTTATGGTCCATGTTTCCGATCCGTAAGTCATTACTGGTCGGATAAGCGTCTTGTAGAGGAGCACCTTTGTCGCCCTGGACAGGAGTCGGCTTCTCAGATGATGTCGAAGTCCAAAGAAGCACTGACTCGACTTCGTAATCTGGCATCTGACTTCCCGGAGACGTCGTTGTAGGCACCCAAGGTACGTGACTCGTTCACCTTTTCGAATTGATAGGGGCCGATTTTTACTTGTTCTCTCTCTTTAGAGTATTGACCATATATTTTGTTTTTGAGAAGTTCTCTTAGTCCGATACGTTGGGCAGCACCATCGAGCGAGAGGAATGCGTCTACCATGTCCCGATAAGATCTCCCTATGATGTCTAAGTCATCGGCATATCCCAGTAGCTTTGTCGATCTATTGAAGATAGTCCCGCCTATTTGGATGGAGGAGTCGCGCACTGCTTTCTCGAGACCAATATTAAATAGCAAACAGGCCAATGCATCTCCTTGCCTTACACCATTGCCTGGGATGAGAGGGTCAGACAGAAAACATTGAAGCCCTCCATGGTGACTTCGCACATTCTTACCAGCTTCCTGGGCACCCCTAGCTCCTCCATAGCCTGCTAAAGTCTGCACCGATCTATGCTGTCGTAAGCACTTTTAAAGTCCACAAAAAGGTGGTGGGTTTGGACGTTGTGCTCGCAACCTCTCTCCAATATCTGCCGAAGCGTGAAGACCTACTCGGTTGTAGACCTTCCCTTGCGAAATCCCGACTGGTAGGGACCGACGATGCGCTCCGCATGAGGCTGCAGTCTGTCAACTAGTGAGGGACAGAACTTTATAGGCGACAGGCAGGAGGGAGATGCCGCGGTAGTTAGTGCAATCCAGTTAGTCCCCCTTCTTGTGTATCGGGCATATGATGGTCCTACGCCATTCTCCAGGCATGTTTTCTTTCTTCCAGATAGCCATCAGAAGTTCCTGTAGGGCTTTCACAAGTTATTGACCACCATATCTGAATAGCTCGGCGGAGAGTCCATCGTATCCTGGTGCCTTATTATTCTTCAGTTTACCCAGAGCCATTGTGATCTCATCCTCGTCCGGGGGGTCCAGGTCCAGGTCCTCGATAGGAATTGGCCTTAAGGGGCTATCCTCAAGTGTCCCTCCATGTCCTATGAGCTCATGAAAGTACTGCCACCATCGCTGGAGAATTCTAGCCTCGTCAGTCAGAAGAGTTCCGTCCTCATCCTTGCAAGCCGTCAGTCTCGGCTTGAAGGGCTTCCTTCCTTGATTTTTTGTTAAAATTTTTGGACTTCAGAGCTGGTTTTCAGCGTCTTCAGCTCCTTCGTTCTTGTAGAGGCGGTGGCCTGCTCGCACTCTTCGTCGAACCATTGGTTGCGAGGCTCTCTTTCCTGCAGTCCCAGAACTCCCTCAGCCTCCCTTGATATGGCCTCTTCTATCTTCTGCCATTTATCATCCACACGGCCCATCATAGACATATCAAGTGTTCGAAGTTCTTCACTGAGACGCCCTTCGTAGGTAGTCTGAACCTCTTCGTCCTTCAGACTGGAGATATTGAATATCTTCATTCGAGAAGTAGGCTGCCTCTTGGCGTGGGAGATCCTGTCTCTGAGGTGGGCTCTAACAAGGATGTGGTCCGAGTCAACATTTGTTCCTCTAAAACAGCGAACATCCAAAAGATTGGACTTATTCCTACTACTTATCAGGATGTGGTCGATCTGTCTCACCATCGGGTGACCTCCATGTACCCTTATGAATATTCCGATGGGAAAAAAGCGTGCCTCCAATTGTCATGCCACAAGAGTTAGCCAAATTTATCAATCTGTGGCCATTGTCATTGGCTTGCTCATGCAGGCCATGCATTCCAATAGTAGGTATGAAGCATCTCTCGCGTCCGACTTTTGCATTCATATCGCCTGCTATTATTTTAGCATCATAGTTCGGGCATTGGTGCACGGTTATTTCCAAAAGGTCGAAGAACTCGTCCTTTTCCGCCTCCGCCGTTACTTCGGTTGGTGCATGGGCGCTGACTATCGAGTAGTTCCTAAACTTCCCTCGGAGTCGGATAACACATATCCTCGAGCTTATAGGCTTGAAGTCGATGACAAGTCGCTTGAACCGTTTCCCCACCACAACCTCAGTACCATGCATGTGGAGTCGTTCGTGGCCGCTATACACGGAGGGCCTGACCCCCCTAGCGAGCACCCCCCTCCACATCCGTATAAATTACATATCGTTATGTTCCTTGTGGCAAAAGATTAAGAAAAAGCCAATGTTCCCAGAAAAAAAAAAGTGGCCGCACTAACCCAAAATGGCGTTCAAACATGGCGGAATGACGAATTTGATTTTAGTTAGTTTTTTTATTACTGACATTCTCCATTATGCTTAATTTAGCCATAACTGGTCTTTTATTAAATCTAGATAGTTCTAGATTCAGAATAAATGAACAAAAGCTCTAAAATAATTAATCTTGATAACATAAAATACCTTTAAAGTCAATTTTTTCAAGTCCCTCGCGTAAAAGTTGAAATTCCAAGTTATTTTGTGATTAAACGGCCACCGTTAACGAAAAACGCCCTGCAATAAAACATCTGGAGCAATTATTCTTCTTTAAAAATCAGTGGTCAAATTTCAAAATATATCAACTAGTTTTATAGAAAACGGACCTTAGCGGCAAAAAGGCGCCAGTGACTCGGGCGCATCCAGTCCTCTGCCACATCGTTCAGTTCTCATACACCGGGTTTAGGATATTATTTTGAATGTGTAATGGAGCCTACGTAACTGCAAGTTTTTAATTGACAGACATAATTATTAAAACCTGTTTATATATATATATATATATATATATATATATATATATATTTATAAATCTGATAAATAAAGTATATAAATATGATAAATAATAATGAATTAGTCGCAGATTGTACATTATCTAAACCTTACTTATATTGACATAAACTGGTCATCTTGACATCTTTATGAAGATGAAGTAGAAATGCAGATTTTCAATTAATCATCCCTCTCACGGTTTCGAAGAAAACCATGTTTTTTTGTTTTTTTTTCATTTATTGTATCAGTAGGGAATCCATTCATTTTATAAGATGCGGCCTAAAACGTCGGACGTTCAGCATTTACAATAATAATAAAATTAAATAAAACACTAACAAACGTTACACGTTTTTGAGTGAAATTCGGTAATTTTTTTTATTCTGAGTTAAAGAATGTATTTTAAATTTTATAATATTGTTATCAGATAGGTATTCTCCTCTTATCGATTTAGCACTTTGAACCACCCCTCTGGTTCTCGATTTTTGTTAAGTTTTGTTTTTCGTTGCTTTTTTTTTTCTTATCTATATAAATATTTGTATATCCAGACCCAACTTCGATAGATCCGCCCTAACACAATCCTCCCACCTCCGTCTCGGCCTGCCCCTCGGACGTTTCCTATCCGGCACCACGCTTATTAATATTTCCGGAATTCGTTCACAGCCAAGTTTCGCAATTTTACACGCCCATTTCATTCGTCTTGCTGCAATCACGTCAATTATATTTACTGGATAAAGTTCACTCAGTTCGGCGTTGTGTAAGCGTCTAAATTCTCCGCTTAATTCATCCCTCTTCGGTCCAAATATTCTGCGCAATACTTTATTTTCAAAAACTCTAAGCCGTTGCTCATCCCTTAATGTCAGCGGCAAAGTTTCGCATCCGTAAAGGACCGTTGGAAGAAAAATAGTTTTGTAAATCCTAATTTTTAAGTTTCGGGACAGAAGACGCGAGCCAAGCAACTGCGCGACTGAAAAGTAGCAAGCATTACCGGCTTTTAATCTAACCTTAATTTCTTCATCGATTTCGTTTTTTCTAGTTACCATCGCCCCTAAATATCTAAATCTCTCTACGTGTTCAAACGTATTCCCCCCTATATTGATATCAACAAAATCCTCACCACTTCTACGACTAACCATATATTTTGTCTTATCCGTATTCATTTCTAGTCCAAGTCCTTGTCCGGCTTTCATCAACGTTTTTGTGTTCAATTCTATGGTTTCCACGTCCTCCCCAAGCAATACCAAATCATCGGCATATCCGAGCATGGGTATATTCCCTCCCAAGTTCAAACCCTTTCCGGTACGTGTCACCTCCCTAATGGCATATTCCAGCGCTAAATTAAATAAAACAGGTGAGAGAGAATCTCCTTGTTTCAAACCAGAGGGGACCTCGAACTTCTCAGAAAAAAAATCTGGTGCGTGCGCGCAACACACAACTTTCACTTACCAACTTACGTAAATTGGAAATTAATGCCTTTTGTTAATGCCACTTCTCAAAGTTACACATTTTTCCTCATTCATTTCCTATTTTTGTTTTCATTTGCTCTATAAAAAACACTAATTTATTTTATTATTAAATAAAATATTTTACTTGTCATAATTCGGCAATGCAAGCATAATACTCCAAGTCGTCTGATTCTATAATTTCAATTGGTTACCATGAAACGAATAATTTCCATTAAATGAACAGAACGGCTTTAATTATGAACAATGGTCTGTCATTAAAGACGTACTACGCATGCGTGGGCTCAACGTGTTTTATGAGTTGACTGAATATTTTTAATTTTTCTCCTATATATGTTTACTTGGTTTTTATCATATCTCATATTTAGCCATTTCTTATTTTTAGGCGTAACGAGAGACAGTTAATTTCTCTATTTAAACAAAAACAAAGGTACTGTACAGGAAACAAAAAATCAGCCCCCCTCAGAATATTTTAATAATGATAACGCTTACCTGACATTAAATAACACCTAATTATCATTAAACATGGCGAATTTGATGAAAATCGTTAAAGCCGTTTTTGAGATAATCGAAAAAAAGGTAAAAATTGGAAAAAAAGTTATGAAATAAAGTGCCCCCTCCGTTTGACCAATTTTGATGAAATGTTGGCTATCACATCTTTGGCATATACATAAATCAAATTCCCAGGTTGATCAAAATCTTGAAAGCCGTTTTTGAGTAAATAAAAAAAAAACACATGAAAATGATTACCGATTTTAACTTTATTGAACGTTTCAGTCATACACATTTTTACTAAGTTTACTAATTTTTTTGGTATTCCCTGCTCGACCAGAATGTTATACAACTTTTGGCGGTTAATAGAATCATATGCCTTTTTAAAATCGTTAAAAAGCTGATGTACGATTCCGTTATATTCTAATTTTTCATAATAATCATAAATAAGTGGCGTTTTTCGTTAATGATGGCCGTTTAATCAAAAATTAACTTGAAATTTTAACTTTTACGCGAGTGACTTGAAAAAATTGACTTTAAAGGTATTTTATGTGGTCTAGACTAATTATTTTAGAACGTTTGTTTATTTATTCTGAATCTAGAACTATCTAGCTTTAATAAAAGACCAATTATGGCTAAATTAAGCATAATGGTGAATGTCAGTAATAAAAAAACTAACTAAAATCAAATTCGTCATTCCGCCATGTTTGAACGCCATTTTCGGTTAGTGCGGCCACTTTTTTTTCTGGGAACATTGGCTTTTTCTTAATCTTTTATCACAAGGAACACAACGATATGCAATTTATAGGGATGCGGGGGGGGGGGGGGTGCACGGTAGGGGGGTCTGGCCCACCGTGTAACACCTTCAATCTGACTACATCCCTTCACAACCAGCCTCGCTTTAAATGTTGGTGGGTTTGTATACTTTCCAGGCTTGATCCTTAGAACCCACTTTGTTTTTAAAGGTTTCATCCCCTCAGGCAGTTCAGCCTCTTCAAAACTCTGATTCTTTATCAGAGATGCGAATTCTGACTTAATAGCTTCCCGCCATTGTTAAGCATCAGGGCCATTTAACGCTTCTTCTACACTAATGGAGGATGAATCGAATTCCTCTGAGTAATATGTAACATGGTCCCGCCAATTTTGGGTTTTGGTGGATGGGCAGAACGTCACTTTTTCCCTTTCTCCATCACCCTCCTCCACAAATATGACATCCCTTGGTGGCATCACAATAGCCCATAAACACGAGTCTTTCTGATTTTAAATCCTACTTTTTTCTTTGTTGTCTTGGAACATGTACCATCGCCCTACACCCAAAGACTCGTAGATGAGACAGGTTTGATTTCCGACCATACCACTTTTCATATAGTGTTACATCCTTCAGGGCCGATGATGGAGATCTGTTTAGGAGATAGACAGCCGTGGATACAGCCTCCACCCAATACCCTTTTGGAAGGTCTGCGTCGAACAACACTGTCCTAGTTTTTTCTACTACAGTTCTGTTGGCCTTTTCAGCAACCCCATTTTGTTGAGGGGTATACCTCACAGTCAATTGGTGAATTATTCCCTCTGTTTTCCCATGATACAAATTTCGCAGGGATCCTGAACCACTATATTGTTTTCCAAACCAAAGGATGAGCCTTGAGTTTGGCCATGGCCTTACGGTTCATATGGCCGATTCTCCTGTGCCATAGAAAATCCTTAATATGAGCTGTATAATAACATTTATTGAACTATGATGTTCTCATGCAATAGATTCCATTTTTAAAAAAAGCTGTTGCTACCAACTCACCTATCTTGTCATGAATGTAACCTCCTGACTTGTCAAAGGTGATTGAATAACCTTTTCGAGCGATTTTGCTAACAGAAAGCAGATTGACTGCTGAGTCCTTAAAAAAAGAAATACACATCACTAGCTTCCGCTACTACTGATTTATCACCGTTATGCAGTTTTAGGTCTACACTACCACTGATGTCAGCACTAAGATTAGACCCATCTGCCGCCAAAACTGAGAATATACACGGTTTAGGGTCCTTAAGTTATGTCTCATCGTTTGTAATGTGTGCAGAAGCACAAGAATCAAGATACCAAAAATCTTTTGCTGGATTTGCCACTAAAAAGGCCCTTTTTACATGATCGGTACTCACAGATCTTTTCTCTTGTTGATTTTGATTTTGGTTTAAACTGCAGTCTTTTGCGAAATGTCCCACTTCATTGCACCTAAAACACTTGAGGGTTTTTTGCTGACACTTATTGTTCCTAATGCTTGCTAGAACAGAGCCATCGGATTCTTCATAGTCGGAATTCCTGACCTCTTGCATTAACTTTACTTTCACGAAATCACCGGTTATCGGAGTTTCGGAGCTCTCAAGGGCCATGATCATAGGCCTATAATAGTTTGGGAGGCCTGCTAGTAAAAGGGTACAATCCATCCGTCACTCACGGCAAATTTAATTTCATTGAGCTTGTGGGCAGTTGACTTAATTTTGTCACAGTAATCTTCGATATTCCTGCAGGTTTCAAGTCTTGTTGTAACAAGGGTTCTTAATAAACTGTCAAAGAAAAATTATAACTTGGCGACACTGATCAAAACCTTTTTTTGTACTGTTACTACATATGTTATATCATTCTAAAATTTGTGTACTATTAAATAAAAAAGCTTGTTTGAATAGTTAAATAAATATTTAACTAATTGACAGGTTATGGGCCCAGAGCTCTATTTGCAAAAGGTGTAGTGTGAAGTGCATTAAATTGAATAATTTCAATTAGTATTGTGTATTAGACAATGTCGGTGCTAACTTTGTCTGTTCCTTTACTCACGTCGAATAATTTCACAAACTGGAAGTTTAGGATAAATGCTATCTTTGAAAAGGAACAAATAGCTGACGTTCTGGTAAGTGACCCACCAACTGATGCTACAGAAAAGAAAACTTTTTTTATTAATGATGCAAAAGCAAAAGCTATTTTAATTCAAGGTCTTTCCGATAAACATCTTGATATTATTCAAGATTGCAAAACGTCCAAAGAGATGATTCAATCTTTGAAGAATATATTTGCTAGGTTTAGTTCTTTTTCTAAACTAACCTTATGGAGAAAGTTAGTAAACTTAAAAAGTGAAAGATTAGAAGATCATTTTCTTAATTTTGATAAATTAATCAGAGAACTGAATGATGTAAGTTCTTCACTTAATGAAAGTGATAAAATGTGTCATTTGCTTCTATTGCCTTGGAAGATTTTGAGAGTGTCGTAATTGCATTAGAAATTGTCGAAAATATAAAAATGGACTTTGTAAAAGCACATCTCTTGGATCATGAGTTAAAATCTGGTGCGTGCTCGCAACACACAACTTTCACTTACCAACTTACTTAGATTGGAAATTAATGCGTTTTGTTAATTGACACTTCTCAAATGAACAGAACGGCTTTAATTATGAACAATGGTCTGTCATTAAAGGTGTACTCCGCATGCGTGGGCTCAAGGAGTTTTATGAGTTGACTGAATATTTTTCTTTTTTTCTCCTCTTTATGTTTTCTTTATTTATATCATATCTCATATTTAGCCATTTCTTATTTTTAGGCGTAACGAGAGACAGTTTATTTCTCCATGTAAACAAAAACACGGGTACTTTATAAGAAAGAAACAAACAAACAAAAAAGGCCCCCCCCCAAAAAAAAAGCCCCCTCATGACATTTTAATAATGATAAAGCTTACCTAATATTAAATAAACCCTAATTTTCATTAAACATGACGAATTTGATAAAAATCGTTAAAGCCGTTTTTGAGATAATCGAATAAAAGGTAAAAATTGGAAACAAAGTCATAAAATAAAGTGCCCCCTCAGTTGGACCAATTTTGATGAAATGTTGGCTTTTACATATTTGGTATATACATACATCAAATACCCAGTTTCTTCAAAACCGTTAAAGTTAATTTATTTGAGTAAATAAAAAATATGTACACATGAAATTGGTACAAAATGTATTAAGTAAAGTCCCCCCCTCCGGTTGATCAATTTTCATGAAATGTTTACAGTCGTATCTCGGGCATATACATAATTCATATACCCAGTTTGATCAAAATCGTTAAAGCCGTTTTTGAGTAAATAAAAAAAAACACATGAAAGTGATACAAAATTTATTATGTGAAGTCCCCCCTCCGGTTAATCAATTTTGATGAAATTTTTACAGTCATATCTCGGAAATATAAATAGATCAAATACTCAGTTTAATCAAAATTGTTAGAGCCGTTTTTGAGAAAATCGAAAAAAACGTAAAAAGTTATTAAATAAAGTACCCCCTCCCTTTGAGCAATTTTGATGAAATTTTTGCTGTCACATCGCGGGCACATACCTACACTAAATACCCAATTTCAGGTTCCCACGGTTTATAGTTTTTGAGCTAGTCTGTTCACACACAAACACACACACACACACACACACACACACACACACACACACACACACACACACACACACAGACACACACACACACAGACCATTTCGCGGGACTTGGTTATTTCGACTCAGGGGGTCCCAAAACGTGTATTTCCGTTGAAAACCGGAAGTCGAAATTTTTCACGATCGCAATACTTCCACTTACTATATATTTCATATATAGGTAAGTGAAAGTAAAAATGGACTTTGTAAAAGCACATCTCTTGGATCATGAGTTAAAAATTAAGGCTCACGATATTTCTGAGATAGGTCTTAAAGCTCTAAATAGTGGTTGCTTTAGATGTGGGGACAGTTCACACTTCCAGGCAGGCTTTCCTAAAAATTTTAGAGGAAGCCAAAATAGAGGGCGTAGAATCAACAGAGGCTATAAATGGAGAAGGGGCCGAGGTACCAATTTCACTTCACAGAGGGCGAAGGAGAAACAAATTCTTTAAAGGATACCCATGGGGTCACCTGTGGTGTTGTGGTTAGCATGGCAACCTACAATACTAAAGATCGCGGGTTCAATTCCAGCGGTGGCCCTAGGATTTTTTAATGGGAGTAAAAAATCCTTAGCTATGCCGTCCCTCGGATAGGATGTAAAATGGAGGTCCCGAGCCTGTACGATGTCAGGTACTCGTTAAAGATCCCTATCCTAATTATACCTGGATAGGCAAAATTTAGGACTCCCACTGTAGCATCGTCCGATTAGCCTTAGTAGCATAAAGTGACGTTAAACTAACAAACAAAGGATACCCATGCCAATCATGCACAAGGTGAGAGTGAAATCAATTTATATACCCATGAAACCTGTAATTCAAGTATAATTTTCGATGAAAAATCTTTTATTTATGATAGTGGTGCTTCAAATCATTTGGTCAGAGGTGAATTGAAGCATTTTATGAAAAACGTTAGAAAATTAGACCGAGAAGTAAAAATTGTTCAAGCGGATGATCAGCTGTTGACTACAAATGAAAAAGGAGAGCTGGTTCTTTATTGCCAGGGTCAAAAATTTGTAATCGAGACATTGATTGAACCAGGTATGAAACATAATTTGCTTTCTTCATCAAAATTAGCAAGTCGTGGGGCAAAAATAATTACAGATGAATTCTGTACTACAGTTTACATGAAAAATAATCCTGTTCTAATCTTTAAACCTAGAAATGGTCTATATTACTTTGAAGAAGACAGATTTGTTGAACAGTGCTTAGTTGCTGACAATGAAGGAGACTTATGGCATAAAGGAATGGGCCATATTTCAAATGATGGGCTCTCACAATTGAGTTTACCTACTCTGAACAAAATATGCGAATCATGTGCTGAAGGAAAATCAAAAGGAAAACCCTTTTATGAGAACAAAAAACTACAACAGAAATAGGTGGTCTTATTTCCAGCGATATAGTTGGTCCCATCAAACCGAGTACACTCAATGGAGAGAGATATTTTCAAGTAATATTAGATGATTATTCTCAATTCGTCGTGGTCAGGCTGTTAAAACAAAAAAGTGAAGCAGCGGAAAATTTGATGGCATACATAAAGGAAATAAAAACTCAGTTCGATTTAAACGTTCAACGTGTAAGAATTGACAATGGTGGTGAGGAAAAATCGAAGCAGCTTTTAAATTTTTTGAAATGTAATGGTATTAAAATAGAATATGCTATAAGCCATTCTCCTCAACCGAATGGCAGATGTGAAAGAATGAATGGGATTCTTCTTTCAAAATTAAGAACTAAATTGATTGACTCTGGGGTTCCCAAATTTTTATGGGGAGAAACACTAAATTGTACGGTATATGAAACAAATAGATCACCAACTTCAGTTTTACCTAGAGGTAAAACTCCTTCGGATCTATGGAATGGGAGAACTGACCTGACTAAATTGAAAATTTTTCGGCTGTAGAGCATGACACACTCTGACACCTAAACCTGCTAAATTGGAACCCCAGCAGTTCGTGCTGTAATGGTAGACTACTGTGGAGGTGGTTACAGGCTCTGGCTACCAAATGAAAGAAAAATAATTAAGTCAAGGGATGTCAAATTTGATGAATCAATCATGGAATGCAAAATCCAAGATAATTCTCAAGATATCTTAGAGCCAAATGAAGTGATAGAGATAAATCCAGAAAAGGAAACTAACAAAGAAAGTGAACAAGAGGTTCAGAATAATTTGCAAGAATATAATAATAATAGGAACTCGGAAGAGGAAAATGTTACGACAAGCAGAACAAAGAATAAGCCTGCATATCTGGAAGACTACGAGCTTTACACAGCGTACTGTATTCTATCATCCACTAATGATGAACCGTTTTTGAAAGACGTTATTGAAAATATGTAATTTTTATTTTATTTTTGATTATTATTTTTATTTTGATTTAATGATAACCAATTAGATGTTTTTTCTTTTTTGTAGATTCATTGTAACCAACAACGGTATTTGTCTTTGTGTATGCACATAGGTAAAAAAAAAAAAAAAAAAATAGATTAAAAAAACATCTAATTGGGAGAGGGTGTCAAGAAAAATTATAACTTGGCGACACTGATCAAAACCTTTTTTTGAACTGTTACTACATATGTTATATCATTCTAAAATTTGTGTACTATTAAATAAAAAAGCTTCTTTGAATAGTTAAATAAATATTTTACTAATTGACATAAACCTACCCTTCTGCTAAGGCCTGAGTCTTCGAAGGCAGTCTCCAGGCTTCTGAAGCAGTCTTGGTATCTCAAATATGAGAGTAGTTGGTTTTATCAACGAAGAGATTGATCCTGGAATGACCTTTTCGGTCCTTCTTCTTCCAATCTTCATCCTCTTTCGGTCCCTGTGTCTCAACTACTTCCCATAAGTAGTTGGGAACTAAAACTACATAACTGGTAATTGCATAATAGTAGTTGCGCGGGGGCCAATACAAACTACAAGTAGTTGTCTGGGTAGTTAATTACTAATGTAGTTAACTACTGCCCAACTCTGCTGATAAGCTTTATTGAATCCCAGTTTGTGACTCCTGCTTGCTAAGCTACACTCCCTCTTCAGAGATAAATAAAACCCCCAAACGGGTCTTTTGCAGTTGAGATCGGAGCCACATAGCAGTACTAGTACCACAGTTTCACCAGAAAAGTAAATGTTTCCAAGGTAAGGGCACAGTTAGGAAATTAGCTCTTCCCTCAGTCAGATATACAAAAATACAATTCTCAAACTTACCACATTCTAACTATATTCTACGATAGAAATAGATGATCTCTCATGATTCTGCAGGTCTTTTCTGTATATGACAACACTGACACCCCTAGCAGTAGTATTGCACAGCTTACCGTAATGTGATTTGGACAAAGAATAATATGGAGAATATTTGAGCAGTATTCTATTATGAGCCATATATATGCTACATGAGTCTATATGTCAAGATAATAAGGCTAATAAAAGGTGGTGTAAAAACTAATGGAGTTCCTGAGCATGTACGACGTCAGGTACTCGTTAAAGATCCCTATCCTAATTATACCAGGATAGGCAAAATTTAGGACTCCCACTATAGCATCGTCCGATTAGCCTTAGTGGCATAAAGTGACGTTAAACAAACAAACAAGGCTAATAAAAGTTGAAAAACTATATGGACAGGGAAAATAGTATCCCATTTATGGTAGAGAATTAAGTCACAAAAAATTACTGAATGAATAATTGTATCACTCCGGATGAGTTGGAAGACAAGACTCAGATGGGCAAATGGTATTGTGGTGAATGCATGGACTTACAAATCTATAACTGGAAACAACCGCAAATAACAAATAAAGATGACTCGCAGTTGAAGCCTTCCCACTTATTCCTAAGAGGGATGTAAAGCCATCTCTATACATAATTTGTATTTAGTAAAAAAAACAAAGTTTAAAGTTTATATAAGCTGTCTTTATTTATCTGAACATCCTTGCATAAGTCAACATCGTCACCAACCAAGTCCCCCTCGTGGATTAGGTTTTCAGCTTGGTCTTCCACTTCCACTATAGACTCTTTTCCTTGATCAGGTGTTTTAGTTAAAGGTACAAAATTCCTCTTTAATTTTGCAGCCAACCATAATTTGTATAAACCTTCTGGGCTTTCGGTTTGTTCGTCATCAACTAATAATGCCTCTATCAGCTTCTTTCTTTTTGAATCATCTATATACCTTGAAAATAACATCATAATTATTTAGGGTAAGCCAGTGTAATCCAGTAAATGAATAGATAATGCTATAATTCTTTGAAATTCATTATATTATGAGATGTATTACAATGACTGGGTGGTTCAATATAAAAGCATAAAAAAGATAAATTGTCTTGCTAATTTAAAAAGATTTCATTTTTTAAATTTTCGAAGTTCAAAAACACTTGAAATCCCTTATTATTTTTGCCATTTTGAAGTTAGCTATAAGATCTGTTCATACTACCATATCAAACGTTTTTCCTTCAAGTTAGTAAGCCATTCACCACAAAAGAAGTATTGGGAAGAAGCTAAGTCCATACTTCAACCCTGTGGGAGAGAATCTTAGTAACTTGAATTTTTACTTCCACTCATCTATGTGTATATGAAATATATAGCAAAAGTATTGCTATCGTAAGTAAAAGTAAAAGTCAGTCATTGCTATCGTGAAAAAATTCTACTTCCGATTTTCAACGAAAAGTTTTTGAGGTCCCTGGGTGCAAATAACCAAGTCCTGCGAAATGGTCGTGCATGTGTGAGTGTGTATCAGTGCGTGCGTGCATGTGTGTGTGAACAGACTAGTTAAAAAACTATAAACCGTACGAAACTGAAATTGGGCATTTGAGGTAGGTATGAGCCCACGATGTGACAGCAATAATTTCCTATGTGACAAGAAAATTAAATCGAATAAACGTAGAGGGCACTTTATCCAAACGCCTATTTTTACTTTCACTAACCTATATATGAAATATATAGTAAGGGAAAGTATTGCAATCATGAAAATTTTAGAATTCCGGTTTTCAACGAAAATACACGTTTTGGGGTCCCCTGTGTCCAAATAACCCCTGTGCATATATATACCCAATTTGAATAAAATAGTTACAGCCATTTTTGAGAAAATAAAACAAATAACGTGAAAATGAGACAAAATTTATTAAATAAAGTGCACCCTCCGTTTGACAAATTTTGATGAAAATTTGGCTGTAGTATCACGGGTATATACATACACCAAATACCCAATTTCAGGTTCATAAGGTTAATAGATTTTGATCTAGTTTGTTTACACATACACACATTTTGCAGGACTGTGTTATTGTAAATGGGTTATTGTACATTGTGTGTTGTGTGGGGAACATGGGGACTCAAGGAACCCCAAAAAGTGTATTTCCGTTGAAAACCGGAAGTCGAAATTTTTCATGATTATAATACTTTCCCTAACTATATATTTCATAAATAGGTAAGTGAAAGTAAAAATAGACGTTCGGATAATGTGCCCCCTACGTCTTTTCGATTTAGAGGAAATTTTTGCTGTCACATCGCGGGATCATACCTACCTCAAATACACAACTTCAGGTTCCTACGGGTTATAGTTTTTTAACTAGTCTGTTCACTTTTTACGGTTTTTTTTCTCAAAAACGGCTATAAAGGTTATGGTAAAACTGGGTATTTTATATATGTATATGCCCGTGATGCGACAGCCTAAATTTCATCAAAATTGGTCAAACAGAGGGAGCACTTTATTTAATAAATGTTGTCTCATTTTCAGGTGGTTTTTTTATCAACTCAAAAATGGCTGTAACATGTTTAATGAGAATCAAGTAATCTTTAGTATCAGGTAACTATACTACATAAAGAATTATAAAATCAGTGGACTTGGAGTAATATGCTTGGATTGCCGAATTATCACAAGTAAAATATTTGATTAAATAATAAAAAATTGAGTGTACTTTATAGTTGTAGTGTACTTTTGTACTTTATAGAGCAAGTACAAAAAAAAAAAAATGTAAATGAATGTTGAAAAATGTGTGACTTTGAGAAATGGCATTTAACAAAACAAGTCAATTTCTAATCAAAGTAAGTTGGTAAGTAAAAGTTGTGTGTTGTGCACATCACACCAGGTTTTTTTTTTTACTGACACCAAATAGATAGATAAGATTTTTTATGAGTTTTTCCTGGTGTCTATGTTACAATGTATAATATCTATTTATGAAGGTGCAGAACCATGATAATGGTTATAATTCACTAGTGTTTGGAAAAATGGGCATCATTACAAATTCTGTCTGATAGTATTTCTTTATTCATGAATAATAAATGAAACTACATTATTTCAACAGAGACTGGTCTATATTAAAAATTATGATAAATTATGAATTTTAAGATGAGACAAAAAAAAAAAATCTAAAATATTTAACAGAAGAATACTACAATAAATAATAATTTTAACTATGAGAAAAATGAACAGGTAAAGTGATAAACCATCATATATACTATTTCTCAAGGCCTTTTTTTTGTTGGTACGCTATAACTTCCTAAATACTTCATCAAATTTCATGAATGAGGCATCATTTTAAAGGTTTCCTTAACCACTACACTGGAGAAATGTACAAATCACTCATTTCGCCTTTGATTGCGAGTTATAAGCTCAAAATTTCAATTTTTGCGAGAAAAATGGTCGTAGAGGTTTCTAAATGGTGTTAATCTTTTCAGGTTTGAGAGCATTTTTGGTCATATACATTTTTTCGATTAACCCCTTTTTTGCTTATCCCCTTTGTTTGCGAGTTATAAGTGAAAAACTGCGAATCTCAGCGAAAATGGTCGCAGGGCTTTTTCGAAAGTGTCATTTTCAGTTTGTTGAGACAAACATTTTGGGTTATATACACTTTACCGATTTTCGCCGTCGTTTACGAGTTATAAGCAAAAACTTGCGATTTCAGTAAATAGAATCTTCGCACTCGCTTTCGGCAAAACCAATATATGTTTTTACATAAGTATGTGGCGTTTTCCAGGGTGGGCTCTTTCAGTGACATCTATGCCTGTGTAAAACAAACCCACCAACAAACAATCACAGATGACCATATTGTAACTTCAAACTTAGGGATCAAAGAGGTGCTGTAAACACGTAAATACTATGTGAATATGTAAATGCCTTAAACTTATATTTCAAAATATAAATATTCTACAATTTAAACCCATCTATTCTTTACTTCAACCCTCACCTATGCCCATGATGCACTAAATACGCACTATACGATACTAAATATACGGTGTGTGGGTACTAATTAAGTGGGATTTAAGTAGGTTAGAGTGTGAATGCTTTTGAGAGTCTCTTGAACCCTAGGAGATCAGAAAACTGCTATGATGACCATGCACAATTACCGGTGGACACTCACGATGACTTGGAAACCATTCCACCTGATGTTGAGGACATCGAAGACATTTTGGGCAAACTCAAAAATAACAAGTCACCAGGTAATGATGGACTCCCCGCAGAACTCTTTAAAGCAGGGCAGGAAGAAATCACCAGGGAATTGCAGGAACTAATAGCTCAAATATGGGAAGAAGAGAGCATACCTAAGGAGTGGAGTGAGGCCCTAGTAGTACCCGTGTACAAGAAGAAGGGAGAATCGACAATATGTAGCAACTTTCGAGGGATTAGCTTGCTTAATACCGCATATAAGATCTTTTCCATATCCCTTTATAATAGGCTCCTTCCATACATGAAACGAAAATTAGGTGAGTTTCAAGGTGGATTCCGGCCTAACAGGTCAACTATTGATCAAATCTTCTCCCTTAGACAAATCGCTGAGAAGATGAAGGAGTATCAGCAGACTACTTGGATGCTGTTTATTGATTTCAGAGCAGCCTATGATACAATAATCAGATGTCAACTCATAGCAGACATGCATGAACTGGGGCTACCAAGTAAACTAATCCGTTTAGTAAGATGCACTTTGGCAAATACTACCTGTCAAGTTAAATGCTGTGGATTATCAGAGCCTTTTGAGGTGTTAAGTGGCCTAAAACAGGGAGACCCAATAGCTCCTCTTCTCTTCAATATCGCTCTACAAGCAATCATCAATAGAGCAGGAATGAACATGGAGGGAACAATTTTCACCAAGATGACCCAGGTCCTGGCCTATGCAGATGACGTAGTCATCATTGGTAGATCCCTTCAGAGTGTCAGAGTCGCCTTTGAAGCAATGGATATCGAAGCAAAAAAGAGCGGCCTTCATGTCAATGCAGGGAAAACCAAGATTATGGCACTAGGAAAAGGTATACTGGGGAGGCAGACTCACTGTGAAATAGGCACGTACAGTTTCGAGGTGGTCAAAAGTTTTTCGTATCTTGGCTCTGTAATCAATGATAGCCTGAATGAGGAGGAAGAGATAGGAAAGAGAATAGTTGCAGGAAATAGAGCTTATTTCTCCATCTCTAACCTTATGAAAAGCAAACTTATAAGCCGTACTACCAAGTTTATACTCTACAAGACACTTGTAAGGCCAGTGGTAACATACGGTGGAGAAACATGGACCCTCAACAAGAAAAGTACCAACCTGCTAGATAGGTTTGAAAGGGCAATTCTGAGGAGAATCTTAGGGGCTGTATGCGATAATAGCCAGTGGCGAAGAATAAAAAACAATGAATTGTTCCGGCTCTATAAAGAAGCAAGCATAACATCCTACATCAAGATACAAAGGCTGAAATGGCTTGGACATGTGATAAGGATGAATAATGAAAGAGTGGTCAAGAGGTTGTATAAGAACATTCCGGATGGTGTGCGTCCACGTGGTAGGCCAAGAGGACGATGGAAGGATGCTGTGGAACAGGATCTTCGCAAACTGGGGATTCCTATCACTCTTGCAGAAGATAGAGAGAGATGGCTGGCAGCCATTGAGCAGGCCAAGGGCAGCCTCGTGCGCCTGTCGTGCCGATAGAAGAAGAAGAAGAAGAAGAGTGTGAATGCTTGGCATGGGTCAGCAAGAATAATAAAAAAAAGTGGAAGAACAGGCCGGGATTCTTCCTCACATCCTATATGGAGTGGAACAGCTCATTACATTTGCCTCCAGATCCTTAGCTCCAGCCGAACAAGGATATTCACAACTCGACAGGGAAGCCCTTGATATAATTTTCTGTATAGACCATTTCTACCAGTACTTGTTCACCCGTCCTTTCACACTAGTGACCGACAACCAGCCACTAGTGCGAATTTTTCTTTTAAGTTCAATAATATTGTTTCCTGTGGTAAACGAAATGTAGAGAACTTAGTAAGATTTATTTTTGCTTCTGTACCAATCTTTTTACGTAATTAGTTTTTTTTTCTTAGGACCGATCCTTCCTAAGATATAGGTGACAAAACAAAAAAGGGACCTTTAATCCCACCTTCCTCATCACCTAAGGTCAAGTACTTTAAGTATGTTATACTACTTGGTACCCCAAACAATTTAAAGTAGTAAAAAAATGTAGTTCCTGATATAATAACTAAACATGGAATCATTCCTTTTGTCAGGTATGTGCCAAAATGAATCTTATAAACATTCGAAAAAAATCACTTAGAAGACTTTATGAATCATATAAACATGACTTTGACACATTTGCTTATATATATAAATATATAAGCAAATGTGACACATAAGCAATATATATATATATATATATATATATATATTATATATATATACATATATAAGACTGTTTACAATTAAACTATACTGCATCTATGGTGCAGATGCTAGACGACAACAATACTACTAAAAAACGGTCTATTGACTGACTGAGACTGCCTAAGGCCGCGTCCATAGACAAGGTCAAGCAGAATGTACTAAGCTTTATATTCTGCTGACAAAAGGGGTAACAATAGTCAGCCTTCCTTGGAATTCCATGAAATTTATGGTCTTATGATTATGTTGTCCATGTGTCAATTAAACCTACATTTAAAATGTTTTACTATAATCAGTGTTTCTAATGTCTTCAATCTCCCTACATATAAAAGTAATCTTATAAATGTTGAGACTTTGAACTTATTCACTTTATTCAATGTTAATGATATTTTCATTACTATTAATTTGTATTTGCATTTGTATAAAATCGTATTTATATATTGATGTTAAGTAGAATTGTTTTTTCTAACTGGCAACACTGTGTATAACTTTTGGAAGGTTATAGTGAATAAAAAGGCGTACTTTTTGAAATGTGCTTATGCTGTTTCATTATTTTAAAACTTTAATAATAAATAATCTAAAAATGCTCTTGAGTCTCATTTCTTGGCAAAATTTTCCAGGAACTGCAGTAACATTGACAAAACCATAATGAAGTTTCATTTTTCAGAAAATGACAGCAATATTATATTCTGCTCAGTTATGGACATTTATTTAAATCTATTGTTTGAAATGTATTAAAAGTTCTACACAAGTATGTTCCAAAACCACTTAAAACGCATTGATAACAACAGACTAAGCATGTCTTATCTCTCTCTTTTGATTCTAAATTGGATTGATTGGTTTTTATATTCGATTCATTGAGCACTGAAACTGTACCAAGCATTTTTTATAAAACCATTCAATCATATTTAGAATAAAAAGAATGGGAAAGGACATGCCCATTCTGTTGGTTATCAAGACACTTTAAGAGCTTGTTGGAGCATAACTTATGTTTTTCCCATAAGTAAACATTTTGAGCAATAATGAAATAATTATTTTTCCTGATAACATCCTAAATATTGTAAAAAATCAAAAAAGTTCTTAATGGTTCCACCCTGGGAAAATGCTCAACAAGATGCAAAAGGTTTAATTCCGATCAGACCATCCACCTAGGAGAAATCGGTTACATACATAGAAAAAAAAAGGAATATACTTATCCAACTGAGTAACGTCTCCTTTTTCAAAGTTGGTTGATAAAATTTAATTTCCATAATCTAAGCAAGATATGAACATAGTATTGCTTAAAAAATTCATAAATCATGAACTATGTACTCACGTGGGCATTGTTACATCAAATTTTATTATGAGGTCACCTTTCTTACTAGGATCATCAACATACGGCATACCTTCTCCATGCACGGTTTTATGAAAACCAGCTCTTGAAAAACAGAAAATAAGATAATGAAATCAATAAGTACAAAAATATTAGTTTTTATTAGTAGATATACATCTTTATTTCAATGACCATAGTCATAAGAGATGCTCAGAGATCCAGACTTGTTTAGGGTCAGCTCCAGCCCTAATTCGTAATAAATTGTCTCCATTTTTTATTATAAATCTGTCATCCCAGTGAATGAGTGACTAAGTCATTTCTTTACCTTTTAAATTTTGAAAAGTACTGGTATAAAATAAGGGGTTTTCATTATCAAGTGTTAAAATTTCGGCAAAATCACCAAAATAATATGTGACTACTGATCACAGCCATCAAACCAATTGAATAGTTCTTATCACCAATGAGATATTAGATTTGACTGATTGTTCACCGACTGATCACAACTGATTTAACAAAAATTATAATAACCAAGTTTCAAATAAATGCCTGACTTATACACTTATTAAATACAAAGAAACTGCCTCCATGCTACTTTTCAGCTATTTAACCTTAAAATTTTGGGCTGAATTCGACTTGCCCACTTATTTATATGATGACAGAAATATCAACATGGCAGTCAGTGCAAAGCCAAAGATTTTTTAGTCCCTTTAAAAATTTCTAGGGCTACCACGGGATGCGAACCCGCGACCTCTAATTTAGTAAGCTGCTATGCTAGCCACTATATCACAGGCGATCCCAGGTCTGTGAGTGTATTTGCTTCTTTCTGTCTGTGTGTAAAGAGACTAGCTCAAAAAGGACCAATAGTACGAAACTTATCAGAAAAACATATGGCAATCAGGAACTTTTAATAAATACACTTTAGTTTAATAACTATTGTCTCCACAATAGGTATAAATAAAGAAATATTATGTGGTTATACTGTTGCTTTTTAAAAGAAAATTTTGTGCTCTGTATTCGAAAATAAAGTTCCGATTTATTATGCAGAAGGAAAGTCAGTAGTCAGATGAGAGATTTCCTCATAAAAATCTTATATTTTTATTTTTACAATGAAAACTCCTACTATGAAAGAATCCATATTGAATGAAAATTGCAGGCCATATGCATTATTCAATGCTAAATAAACTAGAAGTGGACCAATATTGCAATGTCATTTTAGGTCAAATAAAAGTATGTAAAAGGAGGTTAAGTTCCCATAAATATTATTGCAAATAGGGAGGGGGGTACTTATTAACTTTTTACCGGTCTATCCGATTTTAACAATATTTTAAACACTTGTTGTTTATAAGTAAATAAAAGTAAGAGGAGGTTAAATATTCATTAATTTTATTCAAATATGTGATGGGAGGGTGTAAAATAATTTATTAATTTTTTATCTTTTTATCAGCTATCGACTAAATTTGAATCACTAGTTGCCCATAGGTCAAATAGAAGTAAAAGAATGCTAATTCCTTGAAAATGTTATTAATGATAGTTAATGTAGGATGGGAGGGTGAATTTATAACTTTTTATTCAATTCCTACTAAATTTTAAACACTTTTTGTTCAAAGGTCAAACTATAATTATTGTTATTAAAATAATAAGAAAAATACATCAATTGTAATATCATCAACTTTGATGTTTAACATCTGAAATGCAGAGAGGCTTATCACAGCTGACTTTTTTTCAAATTATTGTTATTGTACCGCCTTTTAATTAAATAAATGCTATTCTAAGAATGTGCAACTCAAATGTTTAATGGTGCCGTTTACTTGATTAGTTTGCATAACACCTCAATTATCAAGGGATTGCATAGTTGGCTGCAGCTCTACTTAACTGACAATAAGGCTAAAGCTTTTCTCTAGATTTACATCAAGACCAATCTACAGGAGTAACCTTTGTAAACTATTTATCACACTTTCTGTAACAGCCGGGGGTTTGCGAAGCCTTCTGACTTCTCCTTAATATATCATCCATGTTTGGGCAAAGGGCTTAAGTCATAAAATAATTTTTTTGTCTCGTCTTCTTAAAATTCATAATTGACTGTAATTTATTAGTTATTCATAATTTATTACAGCCTCTATTGAAAGAATATAGTTTCATTTATTATTTTGGAATAAAGAAATACAATCAGAAAAAATTTATAATGATTTTCAATAGCTTGGTAAATCGTTGTTTAAGCTTCACTTTCGACAACTTAACCCCTTTTGACCAAACACCAGTGATATATTTCATATTTGAGTAAGTGAAAGTAATAAATATAATTAGATATTGCGCACCAAATACTGATTTGATCATTTACAGAATGGAAGCCATAAAAAAAAAAAAATAATAAAAAATAAATAAAAAAATTCAATTAAAAATCACCAATCTCTACCATAATAGTGTTGCCCACTCCTTTCACCTTATGCATACTTTCTTTTCCAAACATAAGTTAAATTGAATTAACTCCTCTTTGCTGCACACTCTTGAATTTTCAATTTTCACTTTGACAGGTGAGTTTCCAATAATAATTAAATGTAATAAAACTTTAAAATAATTTTTAAAAAATCATAGCCTAAATTTATAATGATTAGAGGCATGTTAACACATCAAACGAGAAATACTCAATAAGAAACCAATTCATCATTGTTAATTTAGAAAGAAAAAACACATTTAAAATAAATCACACTTAAAAGAGGGTAATTTCACTTACGAAATTACATCAGTTATAGCAAACCGAATCACTCTTTCATCTAATGTATTCAATTCCACAATAAGCTTTTCAAGAGACTGGTAAAGATCTAATGTGACTTCCATATGTAAATTAACACCGTCCCTCTTGAACTTTTCATGAGGTAAATCTTTCGTAATTATCACCAAGTCACCTAATAACATAAAAATAATTTTTTGAATGAAAATTGTGAAACAACAGTATTTAGTAAAAAATAGATTTTTTGATAATAAAAAAAAATGAAAACACATATGTAATAAGGTCCAAAAATTTCCAGCCAGGAATAGCGGAAAATATTTTTTTTTCCAATATATTCTTAAGTTTAACACACTTTATGCAACGCTTTGGCAACATTTCTGTACCATACAAAAATTCTTCTCTGTTCAAAAATGTTCTTCCACCACTGCTTGGAGTTCTTCATTGGTGTTAAATTGCCATGAAGGTCAGATTTTAACTTTGAGAAAAGCTAGAAATCGCTAGGGGCCAATTCTGGGCAGTAGGGTGGATGAGAGATTTCTCGAAATCCACAGTCCTTCACAACGGCCTGGGAAAGAAATGCTGTGTGGATAGGGGTGTTGTCGTGGAGCTGGGTACCTCTGCCTAACTTTCCATGCCTCTTCTCTTTAATGGGGTATCACAACTGTATAGTAGGGCTGCAAAAAATGTTTTGGGTCCAAAAATGTATTGGTCAGCATTAT
Source organism: Aelia acuminata (assembly GCA_911387785.2). Lineage (NCBI taxonomy): Eukaryota > Metazoa > Arthropoda > Insecta > Hemiptera > Pentatomidae > Aelia > Aelia acuminata. The sequence goes on along the minus strand of OU426978.1, from coordinate 153,851,606 downwards.
ACTTGCGTAAAAATTCATTGCAGCAGTGAACTCGTTCCCTTTTTGAGCAGCTGAAAGAATTTATGGAACCCGTCTTGTATTGACCTTGCTCATATGGAAATTTTCTTTGATGATCCTCAGATCACTTGTTTTTAAAGCTCCAACCTTGGTTTTCAGTTGCCGGTCAGACAGCAATTCAGATTCCACAAGTTGGAATGTTTCAGAATGGACAGCTTTCATTGAGCGACTGGGGCCATCTTCTGGACTTTCTCTCTCTAACTTAAATAACTTTCCTCGTTCTTTCACTGTTGAATAAGGGAGGGAGGAATGCCCGAAGAACTTAGGAGTAAGACCCTCTTGACAAAAGAATTTAATAACTGCACATTACTCGAGCTTGAACATTAAAAAAATGGCGAGTTTCCTTCAAGGCTAGACACTGACTGACAGGACTGAGGAAGTGAGGGCAATGGGTATGAAGAGAGTAGGTATGGACCTGCACGCTTGAAGGATGGGAAGTAGGGCAGGCCGGAAACTTATGGCCCTTAATAAGTAAATACCCCTTCAACAACTCTAATTCATGTGCTAATTACAAATTGAAGAGAATGCGATGGGAAAAACTTCTTCCAGTTAAAAGGGCATTAATTAGCTTTATTTGATCTCAGCTTTAGACTTCTGTTTGATCCGCTTGCTCAAAAGGGCTAAATTAACTCCAATATGGTCCTTATCATTGGAGATCAGAGCCACGCTAACAGGTCCTTTAAGCGATCCAGTTGAATAAAATAAAAAATCTGGTGTGATACGCGCAACACACAACTTTCATTTACCAAACTAGTTGGAGTAGAAACTGAAATGTTTGCATAATTACGTAAACGCAAATTAGAACATTCACAGAAAACAGCTTTATACATTTATTTACTTATTTTTGTATGTTATTCTCCATAAGGTAAAGAGAACTATAACAGATAGAAGGGGTATATACAGTGCATAGAAAATTAGAAATTAGTTTTTGAGTTTCTCATATGCCTTTCCAGAAACCGACGGAGATAATTATCGATGATTATTCCAGAAAAACCAACCTTATATTTCATTCAGAAACCTATCATGGAACTAAAGTTTAAAACTAAAATATAATTATTAAGGACTAGCTGTATATACCGGTTTCACCCAGAGAATTTCATTTTTAAAATCTATAAAATCTATAAAGTGAGACTTTTATCGACTAAAACGGTCGATATCGTAAAAACCAATGTAAAGCGCGATCAAAACGATTTTCATAACAATAAAGAATATACCCAGAGATGGGCTGAAGTTATGCAATTTTAATATGGACAGGTGTCGCACCTGGTATCAAAGAACCACTGAGCGAAATTTGGAGAATTTAGGACAAACGGTATGGATTTCTATAAGAACAAACAAACAGAATTTCATCTTTATTTATATTGATTATATTGTCCCAAATGTTTTAAAAAAAAAAAAAAACAGCTTTAAAATATTTTTAGCAATACATGCTTCTCTAAGCATTCACTCTCTAAAGAACTAATAAAATAGCTTTTATTTTTATCTTTGACAATGTGACAATGCAAAACATAATACATCATGGCGTCTGATTTTATTTCTCTATTTAGTTGTGAAAACTTAATTTAGTTACCTTGCAAACAAATGATTTTTAAAAACATGTTTGTTTCAATAATAACTTAATACACCTAGCCAACTCTTTCGCAGGGGTATTAAGCTTTACTTTCTAACAATGGATTGTAAGTAAAGTACAGCGCATGCGAACGAGTTGTCAATGACACACACACACACACACACACACACACACACACACACACACACACACACACACACACACACACACACACACACACACACACACACACACACACACACACACACACACACACACACACACACACACACACACACACACACACACACACACACACACACACACACACACACACACACACACACACACACACACACACACACACACACACACACACACACACACACACACACACACACACACACACACACACACACACACACACACACACACACACACACACACACACACACACACACACACACACACACACACACACACACACACACACACACACACACACACACACACACACACACACACACACACACACACACACACACACACACACACACACACACACACACACACATACGCGCGCACACACACACACACACACACGACCATTTCGCAGTGCTACCATGCTTTTCCTCCAAATGAGGTAAGCAATCTATTACCCAGATAATAGCCAAATCGCGACTCCAGGGTTCTACTGAATTGATAAAAAAATATTTAAATATGAAAATAAATCCAAAATAAGAACAAAACGGGCGCCACATTATTTTTTTATGGAAAATAGTGAAATCCACGAAATATAAAAAAATAAATGGATAAACAATTAAATATACACAGGAGGAAAAGAAAAAGATAATTTAGTGCAATCAAACCAAAGAATCAAAGTGTGCTATTGAGTGAACTAATTGATGAAAAGAAAATTAATCTATAATTAAAAAGAAAATTAATGATAAAATTAAATTAATCTCATTAAGGTTTATTGATATATTTATTATTCATGTAATAATTATTATTAATATGAATATTAAAATTAAATTAATTAATATAAACGTCAGGCAACAAGACAAACAAAAAAAAAAAATAATAATTTCTCAATAAAAATCTGGTGCGTGTGCGCAACACACGACTTTCACTTACCAACTTACTTAGATTAGAAATTGACATGTTTTGTTGATTGCCATTTCTCAAAGTCACACATTTTTCTACATTCATTTCTTATTTTTGTTTTTATTTGCTCCCTAAATTCACTACGTTTTTTTTACTTTCAAGTTTTTTTTACTTCCACCTATATATGAAATATATAGCAAGGGGAAGTATTGCGATCGTGAAAAATGTCGACTTCCAGTTTTCAATGAAAATACACGTTTTGTGGTCCCCTGAGTCCAAATAACCAAGTCCCGCGAAATGGTCTGCATGTGTGTGTGTGAACAGACTAGCTCAAAAACTATAAACCGTCCGAACATGAAATTAGGTATTTAGTGTATGTATATGCCCGCGATGTGACAGCAAAAATTTCATCAAAATTGCTCAAAGGGAGGGGGTACTTTATTTACACTTGATTTACTAACTTTTTACGTTTTTTTCGATTTTCTCAAAAACAGCTTTAACGATTTTGATTAAACTGAGTTTTTAATGTATTAATATGTCCGAGATATGACTGTAAAAATTTCATCAAAATTGATCAACCGTAGGGGGACTCTACTTAATAAACTTTGTATTATTTTCATGTGTTTTTTTATTTAATCAAAAATGGCTTTAACGATTTCGATCAAACTCAGTATTTGATGTATGTATATGCCAAAGATGTGATAACCAACATTTCATCAAAATTGATCAACCAGAGGGGGGCTTTACTTATTAAATTTTGTATCATTTTCACGTGTTTTTTATTTAATCAAAAACGGCTTTAACGATTTTTATCAAACTGGGTATTTAATGTATGTATATGCCAAAGATGTGACAGCCGACATTTCATCAAAATTGATCGACCGGAGGGGGGGACTCTACTTAATAAATTTAGTATCATTTTCACGAGTTTTTTTATTTACTCAAAAACGGCTTTAACAATTTTTAACAAACTGGGTATTTGATGTATTTATATGCCAAAGATGTGAGAGCCAACATTTCATCAAAATTGGTCAAACGGAGGGGAAACTTTATTTCATAACTTTTTTTCAAATTTTTAACTTTTTTTCGATTATCTCAAAAACGGCTTTAACAATTTTCATCAAATTCGTCATGTTTAATGAAAATTAGGTGTTCTTTAATATCAGGTAAGCGTTATCATTATTAAAATGTTCTGAAGGGGCTTTTTTTTTTTTTTTTCCCCCTATAAAGTACCTTTGTTTTTTTTATATGGAGAATTTAACTGTCTCTCGTTACGCCTAAAAATAAGAAATGGCTAAATATATGAGATATGATAAAAACCAAGTAAACATGTAGGGGAGAAAAAAATGAAAAATATTCAGTCAACTCATAAATCTCGTTGAGCTCACGCATGCGTAGTACCCCTTTAATGACAGACCATTGTTCATAAAAGCCGTTCTGTTCATTTAATGGAAATTACTTGTTTCATGGTAACTAAATGAAATTTTCAACAAGTACATAGAGAATTATAAAATCAGACGACATGGAGTATTATGCTTGCATTGCCTAATTATTACAAGTAAAAACTTTTATTTAATAATAAAAAAAAATTAGTGTTTTTTTTAGAGGAAATGAAAACAAAAATAAGAAATGAATGTGGCAAAATGTGTAACTTTGAGAAGTGGCATTAACAAAACGCATTAATTTCTAATCTAAGTAAATTGGTAAGTGAAAGTTGGGTGTTGCGCGCAGGCCCAGATTTTATTACTAAATAAAAGTTTTACTTGTGATTCGGTGTGATAATTCGGCAATGCAAGCATAATATTCCAAGTCGTCTGATTTAATAATTCTCTATGTAGTTGCTGAAAACTTACCATGAAACAAATAATTTCCATTAAATGAACAGAACAGCTTTAATTATAAACAATGCTCTGTCATTAAAGGTGTACTCCGCATGCGAGGACTCAACGTGTTTTATGAGTTGACGGAATATTTTTCTTTTTTCTCATCTATAGGTTTACTTTATTTTTTTCATATTTCATATTTAGCCATTTCTTATTTTTAGGCGTAATTTCTCTATATAAACAAAAAAAAGGTACTTTATAGGAAAACAAAAAAGGCTCCTTCCCCATTTAAGCCCCTTTTAGAACATTTTATTAGTGATAAAGCTTACCTGATATTACAGAAGACCTAATGTTCATTAAAAATGACAAATTTTATAAAATAAGCCTTAATTAAAGCCGTTTTTGAGATAATAAAAAAAAAAGAAATTAGTAAACTTAATAAGATTACCCTAGAAGACTGGACGCTACAAACAAAGAAAATGCAATTAGCAGAATGGGAGAAGAGTTGGACAAGAGAAAGCCGAGAACTAACAAAAATAAAAACTGACTGTAGGAGATGGAATACAAGCTACAGAACATCAAGGAGAGAAGAAGTAATGCTGTGCCGGGAATGGTACCTGATAAGAAACTTAGCTGGGTCTACCATATCAGGGAGCAGAGAGATGAATGCACGAAAAGGCTTGGGATTCTCAAATGCGTCTCTCATTCTAGCTGGGGTGCAGACAGACGGTGTCTAATTACTATGTACCAAGCATTAGTCAGAAGTAAAATCGACTACGGATCCCAGATCTACAAAACTACCAATAAAACCTTATTACGGAGCTTAGACTCTATACATATGCAGCCTTAGAATTTGCACTGGAGCCTTCAGAACCTCCCCAGTCGATAGCATACATACAGAATCTGGGGAACCATCATTATATTTAAGAAGAGACTTCTTAGCTCTTAAATATGTTGGTAAATTGAAAGCTTGTCCACACCATCCTCTAACCGAACACTTATTTGCCGAAGGATCGGATAATCGCAGTCTCAAAGAAATTGAGAACAACATCTATCTAAAGGACATATACGAAGCATTAACAAAAATTGGCATGAGCCTAAGTAATACTAGACCCTTAGCCAATTTAAAAATACCAAGATGGAGTGGAGTTAGACCAAAAGTCAATAGATCAATGACTGAGGTTACCAAAACATACCCGATAGAAGTTCGGTCATCCTTTTTAAGATTAATGGAAAAATATAACCATTGCGAGATAGTTTATACAGATGCTTCAAAAGTGGGCGATACAGTTGGCTGCGCTGTGAGAAGTAAAGACATTCAGCTCCTATTTAACTTAACAGGGGAAAGCACAATATTCACTGGGGAAGCCACAGCCATCCTAAATGCTCTCTACTTGATAGCGAAATCCAGGGAAAAGAACTGGGCTGTTGTAATGGATTCATGGAGCGTTTTGGCTGCCTTCAATAGTCCATACCCACGGAATTCGCTAATTATAGAAATCCTCAATGAATGGTGGGATATAAAAAGCAAAGGCATGACCATTATCTTCGTCTGGGTTCCTGCCCACTGTGGCATTCCAGGCAACAAAAGAGCTGACAAGACAGCCCATTTAGCAAGACTAGAAGAAGGAACAGAAATTAGTAAACTTAATAAGATTACGCTAGAAGACTGGACGCTATAAACAAAGAAAATGCAATTAGCAGAATGGGAGAAGAGTTGGGCGAGAGAAAGTCGAGAACTAACAAAGGTAAAAACTGACTGTAGGAGATGGAATACAAGCTACAGAACATCAAGGAGGGAAGAAGTAATGCTGTGCCGTCTAAGAATTAGACATTGTCATTTCACACACAGTCACCTACTTAGGAGGCTAGAAGCTCCAACTTGTGAAAAATGTGACAATGTCCCTTTATCAGTACAACCTTCTGTTGCAGTGCCCAAAATTTGAAAAGCACAGGAAAAAAGTTGGAATTTCTGATTCTCTAAAAGAAATTATGAAAGACAGTGAAGAGAGAGTCACCACTCTATTTAAGTTCCTCAAATACGCAGGATTCCATAGAGGATTCCATTATCTTCGTAAAAAAAAACACCTTTCTTTTAAAGGGATTTTTTTTTTCATCTAATTTTTCCAATTGATGACAGAATATGATATAGATGACAGTGTCCTTTCTCCCCCTCAACTGTTTTCAAAAATCCATTTATTTTGAGGATCAATAGAGGGCAATTCCATGTCAAATCAACACAAAAATATATCATTTTGAACCTCACCATTTCAGATTTTCTTGTAATTTGGTATATGTGTACTGCTTTTACCTACTAGAACAATTTTGAAATATTACTGAGATATGTCTACTCGTTTTTGAATTATTGGTCTCTAAAGCCCTCAAAAATAGGTCCAGAAACAGAAAAAATCATGATTAAAAATAGCTGTAGATGTTTTCTAAATTTGACTAGGACTATGAGATTGGTGTCGTTTAACAGCGCATTCCATGCCCTTTCATATGATATACAACAATGTATAGGTTGGTACTAAAGAAATTTTCTTAAAACTAAATGTAAAATTTTAATTTCAATTTTCTCAAAAAGGGCATTTTTTAAAAAATTTATATTTTTTTTAAAAATAGGTAGTATTATATCTATTCATACAGGAAAATATAAAAGTGGCATGAAAATTGCTCATTAATAAAAAAATTGAAAACTAGTAATAAAATTTCATAAATCTAGCATTATATGATTAAAAATAGCTGCAGATGTTTTGCAAATTAAACTAGGACTATGGGATTGGTGTCGTTTAACAGCGCATTCCATGCCATTTCATATTATATACAAAAATGTATAGGTTGGGGCTAAAGAAATTTTCATAAAACCTAGTTTAAAATTTTAATTTCAATTTTCTCAAAAAGGGCATTTTCTTAATTTTTAGATATTTCTTTTTAAAAAAATAGATCATACTGCCGATAACTATACATTGTTCTATATTTTATGAAAAGGCATGGAATGCGCTGTTAAACGAAACCAATCTCATAGCCCTAGTCAAATTTGGAAAACATCTACATCTATTTTTAATCATAAAAAGCTAGATTTATTGAATAATAAAATTCAATAAATCTATATATATATATATATGTAGTTTATACTATATATAATATTAATAAATTAATAGCCGATCTATGCTATTAAACCTTATTAATAAAATTTTAAAAAAATAAATTAAAATCGAGCGTAGTCCTCGGCTCCAAGGGTAGAGGCTAAATATCGGTGATGGAAATTGGATGAGACCAAAAATAGGGGGGTAGGTGCGGGAATAATATTAAAAATCAGTGTGACCGCTCTTACCCACCCCCTAAACCCTAATTTATGGCTTGAGTTATCATACCTCGAAAGCATACAAATTGAACGAGAGCGGAGTGTTAGGCAGTATAAAAATTGCCAATTAGATCGAAAGAGTAAAAAGGACTACTTGAATCTTAATAATAAAAAAAAAAAAAAATCGAGCGTAGCCACGGCTCTAAGGGTAGAAGCTAATTATCGGTGATGGAAATTGGATGAGGCCAAAAATAGGGGGTAGGTGCGGGAATAATATTAAAAATCGGTGTGACCGCTCTTACCCACCCCCTAAACCCTAATTTATGGCTTGAGTTATGATACCTCTATTTTTATATATGTATATATATATATATATATATATATATATATATATATAGCTATGATACCATTACTAGTTTTCAATTTTTTTAGTAATGAAGAAATTTATTCATCCTCTTTTATCTTTCCATCCTTCATCCTACTTTTATATTTTGTTGTATGAATAGATATACTACTACCTATTTTTTACAAAAAATATAAATTATTTTAAAAGATGCCCTTTTTGAGAAAATTGAAATTAAAATTTTAAACTTGGATTTAAGAAAATTTCTTTAGCACCAACCTATACATTGCTGTGTATCATACGAAATGGCATGGAATGCACTGTTAAAAGACACCAGTCTCATAGCCCTAGTCAAATTTGGAAAACAACTGCGGCTATTTTTAATCATACAATGCTAGATTTATGAAATTTTATAACTACTTTTTAATTTTTTTAGTAATGAAGAAATTTCCATCCCACATTTATATTTTGTTGTATGAATAGATATAATACTACCTATTTTTTAAAAAAATATAAGAATTTTGAAAAATGTCCTTTTTGAGAAAATTTAAATTAAAATTTTAAACTTGGTTTTAAGAAAATTTCTTTAGCCCCAACCTATACATTTTTGTATATATGAAACGGCATGGAATGCGTTGTTAAAAGACACCAATAAATAAAAACTAACATCTCCTTTCATTTGAGACCTCATTCAACAAAACCCATCACTCCTGAGAGTCCCTGAATATTATACAGTGTGTTTTGGACAGACAAGAAAATACATCAGAATTCCTCCCAAAGAGTTCCTATAAAGACTACTCGACCGCTCCATCACTCCGTCTCTTACCATCTTTTGAAGAGCATTCTCGGCCTCTTCCCTCTAGACTTGGAGAAGTCTCCGCTTGCTGTTTTAGGTCTAGTTGGAAACCACATGAGTTCATTATGTCTATGCCAAGACTTATGTCTTCTTCTATATCAGCCACTAGAGCAGAGGGCGATACACAGTTTGAACCCAACTGCATTTTTACCGTGGCTTCCCCGAATACTTTTTCTGCATCTCCAATCCATAGTCGCCACCTGGCGGGCGACAGCCTTTTCTCTCCAGTCAGATGATAGTCTTTGTAGCACTGGCATCTAACAATTAAGCAACTACTAACTAGTAGTTGGTAGTTAGAAATGTACAACTACTTTTTTAAACTACAATAAAATTAGTTAGAATTTTTAACTACCAACTACTAGTTAGAAGTAGTTCAAATGTTTAACTACCAACTACTAGTTGGTAGTTAAAAAGTTTTTAACTACAATGGTAGACAACTAATTTTGGAAGGTTTGTTCTAAAAACCAGTCCTGAACTAATTTTCATGCTCTCCATTATTTTTATTTACAATTCATTGTTTGGTTTTCTTCCTTGATGGGCTCTTGTTCCATACCAACAACCAATCAATCATAGAATCGAAGGAGTGAGAGGGGGGGCCGCATGACAGCCAGTCCAAGACTGCTTGTTGGAACAAGCACACTAGAAAATAGTATGAATTTCGTTTTTCTTTCACATGGGGATCCAATATTATGTTGTCAAAGACAGGGTTTTTGAAATAATATTCATTAATAGTATTTTAGTGGCGGGGGAGGGGGGGAGGGGCGCTCTTTAAAAAATTTAGATTTTTGGATTTTTTTCACACAATAATCCAATACTATGTTATCGGTACCCTTGTTTTTGAAAAAAATATTCTTTTTGTATTTTAATAGTGGAGGAGGAAGGGGGCGGGCGCACTTTAAAAAATTTATATTTTTCGAGTTCTTTCACACAGGAATCCATTACTATGTTATCGGTACCCTTGTTTTTGAAAAAAATATTCATATTGTATTTTAATAGTGGGGGAGGGAGGGGGCGCACTTTAAAAAGTTAGATTTTTCGAGTTCTTTCATACAGGAATACAATATTATGTTATCGGTACCCTTGTTTGTGAAAAAAATATTCATATTGTATTTTAATAGTGGGGGGTACATAAAAAAGTTAGATTTTCGGAGTTTTTTCACACAGGAGTCCAATATTGTCGAGGACTGTGTTCTTCAAAATAAATTTTCATATCATATTTTAGTGGCGGGGGGGCAGGGGGGCGTCAGGGTCTAATATAATTTTATCTAGGACAGTTTATATGAAAATAATATTTATTTTGAATGTGATCTAATCATACTTTTTATATTTCTTTTTTATATTTTGTATGAGTAATGATATGAACCCATAATTAAAGATAAACTTTAATTAGGGGTTCATATCATTTTTTATTTTTTTTTGTTTTTTGTTCCTCCCTTTCCTTGCCTTTTTTTTAGGCTATACAGGGTTTCCCGGGCCAGGGGAGTGGGTAGGGGATTGATGCCGAGTATTATTAAATGTTTCCTGGCTCCGATTGCTATCTTCGGGTTATCAATCATACGTTACCATGGGCAACGCGTATTTTCTAATGAGTTTGGCCACTCGGCTATCTTACATATGTTTAAAATAATATGATTTACATATTACCAGGGTTTATTTGGGAATTATTTTTCATTTACCATTTTAAACATTAAATTATAACATAAGATCACATTCAAAATAAATATTATTTTCGTATAAACTGTCCTAGATAACATAATATTACACCCTGATGCAAAAAAAAATCTGAGAAGGTATTATCGATATTAGGCGCCCCCCCCCCCCCCCCGCCACTAAAATACAACATGAAAATATGTTTTGAACAACACCGTCCTCGATAGCATAATATTGGACCCCTATGTGGAAAAACACTGAAAATCTAATTTTTTTAAGTGCGCTCCCCCCTCCCCCTGCTATTGAAATACAAACTGAATATTTTTTTAAAAACAACGTCCCTGATAACATAAAATTGGACCCCCATGTGAACGATAATCCGGAATTCAAACTATTTTCTAGTGCGCCCCCCACCCGCCATTAAAATACTAAAAATGAATATTCTTTTCAAATATCTCATCCTTGATAACAAATTATTGGATCCCCGTGTGAAAGAAAAACGAAATTACAACTATTTTCAAGTGCGCCCCTCCCCCACTAAAATACAAAATGAATATTTCAAAAACCCCGTCCCCGATAACATAATAATAGACCCCAATGTGAACGAAATCTGAAATTAAAACTATTTTCTAGTGCGTCCCCCCCGCCACTAAAAGACTATAAATCAAAATTCTTTTTAATAACACCTTACTTGATAAAATAATACTGGATCTCCGTGTGAAAGAAAAACGAAATTCAAACTATTTTCTAGTGCACCCCCTGCTCACCACTAAAATACAAAATGAATATTTTTTCAAAAACAACATCCCCGATAACTTAGTAATGCACCCCCGTTAGATAAAAATCCGAAAATGTTACTACTTTCAATATAAAAGAGCCCCCCCCCCCTCCTCCTCACTCAAAACTTTAAAATAAATATTAACACTAATGAATACCTGGTCATGATATAATATGCTTAGGTAAAGGGTTAGACCGGGCGAAAATGAAGGAGTGGTTGAATTTGACTTGGACCAGGTTGAATTTGAAATAGAAATGGTGGCATTCGACTTGGAAATGCTACTTATACATTTTTTTATGAAGTAAATGAAGCTCTCTCTTTCCCAAATAGTTTCCAGTACTTCAACAAATCTGGCTCACTAATATTCCGAAGTTAATGATATTTGGATAGTCATCACATTTGGATAGTAGTTAGTAGTTAAATAATTATAATTACCAACTACAGTTTGTAGTTAGTAGTTAACATATTCTAACTACTTTTTCTAACTTGTAGTTGGTAGTTGGAAAAATTTCACTACTAACTACTAGTTAAAAAATGTAGTTGCCAGCTGTTAACTACTAACTAAAAACTGTAGTTAGGAATTGTAACTACAATCAAACCAAAGTAGTTGTAGTTAGAAGTTATTAGTTGTAACTACATTTTGCCCAACTCTGATAATCAATAATAAAATAAATGAATACCAGGGCTAATGCTAGGTCCTTCATCACCAACATTTTGAAATACAATCTTCGAGCCACATGGTAATCCTGGTTTAATTATTACGCAGATTACTTTTTCTTTAAGATGGGTAGTAATATTATCATCATCAAAAACTTGTCTTTCAATTTTTAATTTTTTCATTGTTCCATGATAAACCTATAACATTCGAGATCTTCTATATGAACTTCATGATTCTTAAACTAGGTTGCACTATTTAAAAAAAGTTGAGACAATGAAATAAGTGTTTCATGCATTAAAAACAAACATTTATTTTATTAAATTTATATGGTTGATGAAAATTTTTTAATAAAAAGATATTTTAATTAACTGCTGAAGACTTAGTTAATATTTTAAAGAATGGGAGTGGACTAGGAGGCAGTCTAAAAATAGCTAATTAAATCGAGAGAGTAAAAAAATTAAAATCGAGCAGAATCACAGCACTATTGGCGATGAAAATTGGAAAGACAAAAAATAGGAGGGTAGGTGCGAAATTACGGCTATAAGGGTAGAAGCTAACTATTGGTGATGGAAATTGCAAAGACCAAAAATAGGGGGATCTTCTGTGCGTTTTTTAAAAATTGGAGTCAAATATCACTTCAAATATCATACCTAAAAAGCCAACAAATTTTACGGGAATGGACTAGGAGACAGTCTAAGATTGATGTTTTAGAAGTATCAGGGGATTTGATAAAATATACATAAAAATAACTACTTAAATAGGTAGGAGCTTGGCAAAATTTATCTGTAGAAGTAGGTATATATGGTTAAATATTAATTAATAGAAGGTCAAAATGGTTATACTTCAAAAACAGCAGTCTTAGCTGGAAATTCAGTGATGCAAAATGTAATGCCCTTTTATTTTAAAGAGAACACAATTTTGTCTGCGATGAATTGTTTTCGAGTTATGATTAAAACATTGAAAAAAGTTAGAAAATTCCAATTTTGTTTGCTTATAAAATTTGATGGCAACCAATCTGAGGTGGCAGACGTTCATTTATTGTCTATAAAATGAGTAGTTTCAGGATATAAGATCAAAAACTTTCTTCAAATCAGACACTTGTTTAAACCTCAGCTACCGGACTATAACTATTGGTGATGAAAATTGGAAAGACCAACAATGTGGGGGGGGGGGGGGCTTTTGTGCGTTTTTTAAAAATTGATGTAACCAGGCCTCACCCTTCATAATTTACAAATACCACTATAAAGTCAGATCTTGAGATGCAGACATTCTTGAGCAAATTCCGGATTCTATGGAGCCATGGTTTTCTATGACTCCTAACTCTGATCCTAAAAAGAGACTTATCATGGAATTCAAATTACTAACTGAACATTTCTTAGGTGATAAGAAACCTTCCCACCTTCTCCAGGGGATGAAATCATTGGCTGGTAAAAATGTAAAAAATTAATTTCTATGGTCCATAGTTTTAGATAGGTCTAAAATCTATTCTAGTGATAAGCCAAGAGATCTTAGACAACTATCGAGCAAGGCAGATTGTAAATTAGAGTGTCCTCAAGTTACTCAATTTGTTCCTTCACTATAATTTATAACCATCAAATTCAGACAAGCTAAACGGCTCACTCAACTAGAATCTATGGTAGCTAACACTTTTTTACAAATTTCTTGATGTATAGTCAGGATTTTCATTAAAAGTTTTTCACTGAAAATGCTGACTATGAATTAACCAATCATAAAGAATAACAGTTGACTATTTCTCACCTATAAATTTCTTAATACCTGTACTTAATTTTTGTTTGTACTTAATTAGGAGCGGCATAATGTGATCTTATGTCTCAGTGCCTGCTATTTTAAAAGATCTAACCCCTGACCATTCTTTCCTCAGGCCGACTCAGGGGCTTCAAGCCTTAGCCTACTTTATGATGTCAATGATTCGATGATCACCACTTATGGCAATAAATTCCTCAAATTAAATCTGAAATTTGGATCTTTTGGTCTTCGCAACGAAGCCTAATCTTTTCAGAGATATATCAATCATGTCCTCGAAGGACTGCAGTTTATCTTGATTACTGCTGTCGTTGTCCAAGAGGTTAATTTCCTTGGCTCTAAAGTCTCTCCATCTGGCATATCTCCTCTTCGAGAACATGCTAAAGTCAAGTAAGTACTGCTGTATTATTCAAATATTGTATTAAACACCAAGCTATGGTGTTCCTGACAAAACTACTACTGACCGAGGGGATCAGTTCGAATCCCTGCTTTCCTCTGAGTTGACTAAATCTCTGTATATGAACCATATCAAACAAACCTCATATTATCCTCAGGCAAATGGCAAAATATAGAGGTGGGATTGCATCTTAAAAACATCATTAAAAGCCCATCTAACTGGCAATTGGGTTTCTGTTCTACTGCTTATTCTGATTTCACTCAGATCCCACATTATTCCTGAAGTATATGTTTCCTCAGTGGAAATTGTTTTTGGTACACCAATTAAGTAGCCAACTGATTTGTTTGAAGATATAAAAATTAAAGTGAAATGCCACAATATCTAATCAAGACTCCAGGATGCTTTGTCCAGTTCCATAAAGTCATCACAGCTCACTGAAAATGTTTGTACACTCTGAACTTTCACATGTTTTTATACGATGTGATATGGTTCGAAAACCGCTACTTCCTTCATGCAATAGACCTTTTGAAGTGCTTTCTCGATCAGAAAACTTCTTCAATTACCAAGTGGACCACCAAACACCTCAGTGGATTGGCTCAAACCAGCATTCTTTCTTGGCACTTCTCCCGAAGACTCCGAAGAACATCCCACTTCTTTCACAAGCTTATGGCCTCAAATTCCACTGGCTGCTGACCTTCAAACCCAACCAGCTGAAGACCTATCCTCCAAGCCTCTCCATACAACCAAGCCTCGTTCTGGGTGTATAGTCCATTTCCCAATAAATTTTCTCAGCGCTATCACTGGGGAGGCAGTATTTATTTGTGTTTTCATTTTACTTTAGTATTGTATTTACATATCTATTTTGATAAGATAAGCTACAACCATAACATTGTAACCTTTTTAGAGTGGTATATATAATCCAGGGGTTTTAAAAAAAATTAAATTATGTAATATGAAAGTTGTTATAAAAAACTTTCTTAAAACTACCTTCTTTGAAATGGTCTTTCTCTGCTCTTGATAACCACAAGTATTCCCTATATTGAACAAAGTTTGTTAATTTATTTATAAATGTAACAATGTAGTAGATTTTGAGAATGGTCACATAAATCTCAATTAAAAAGGTGGTTTTCTTGATTTCATTAACACTATTATTTTATTTCCTTAACTAAATAGTATTATAAGTATTTTCATTCAATTGCAGGACTTGGATTTATTCCATATGAGCAAAAAAAAAACTTGTCTTATTTCCAGGTGTGATTTTTATATTACTGAGATTCAATCCCAATTTTGGTAGCTATTCACCTAGTTATATGTATTTTTCTATGATATATATGTACACTTCACTCAATAATAATTCTTTCTCAACTTCAGAAGGTTAATATAAGCTATTTTATGTTCTACAAATTACCTAAGGCTAATGTTGGGTTTGATATTCATATATTTCATGTTTGATTTTTTCCTTATCAGTGATTCCTTTATCATTCACTGTAGCGTAGTGCCTATTCCTAGATCTTCAATGTAGGAATCATTTTTTAAGTATTATTATTTTCTTATTAATATTTTCTACCAGATTTCAATCTAATTGATGGGGTTTCCTATAATTATTTCAACTTGCCTCTGACTTATTTATTCATTTATTGTTTATGCTACGGTTTATTCTCTTGTGAATAATATTTATATTAGGGATAATATTTCTTAACTTAGTTTTTTAAGTTTTTGTTTTAATTTTTCAGCCTGGTATGTACCATTGTTTTAATTTATTCAAAGGATATTCAATGCTTCGGACTTAGCTAATGTCTTTTAATTTGGTGAGTACTGCTTGTTTACAGCATTTCTTTCATTTCTTTTGAGTTTCACCACCAAGTTGCAGTCACTAGATGTTCATTCCTTTTGGTTTGTCCCCGTTAGTGAGTCAGCTCTCCCAGTGGGTTGCATTTTGTACTCCTTCTACCGATCACCCACATTGTTGTAGGCTCACTCAATATTCACTGGTGGCTCTATTCCGGCATCACATTTCCTTGTTCTCCTCTTCGTGATGCCACACTTGTTTCCCTCGGTGTTTTGTTTATTTGAATATTTTGCCCCCTGTATTGTTTTCTTAGCTGTTTCGGGTGTCCAGGATTTAATTAATTTTATCCCCTCTCCTCAAATTGATGTAGTGTTTTATTCAATTTTTTCATTACTTTGTTTCACGTCCCAAATATTTTTCTATAACATCTTTAATTAGTATTGTGGGTGATCGAATGTTAGCATTTTCTTTATCGGCCTTTGCACTTGCTACCCTTTCCCGCTACCTTTCCCTATTGGGGCAGCATTTTAGTTTCATCTACTTTTCTTTACAAAACATCAATTCCATGGATGCTCAGGAATGTAATACAAGAGCTCAGCTCATCGAGCGAAGCCTCCGCGAATGCAAGCGGAAAATCCTTTCTTTAATAGACATTCCAGTTCCTGCCTCTCATGAGGATGTAGACTACTATGAGGCCCATTTCGAGTCTGCCCAAGGATTTTGGCATAAGTTTTTTGAGTCCTATGCAGTAAGGAAGGAATTAGCAATTAAATGCAGGAAAGGATGACGTCCCTACTAATGCCTGGGCAGCTATCTATGACTCGCTGCATCAGACAATCATCAAGGCTGATGGAAGGTTGCGTACTCTTTGCAGGGAACTTCAGGCATCACAGCATAACAATGATCCTCCCTCCTCCATAAACCATGCTACGCTGAACTCAACATCCAGTTCATGCCGCCCTCACCTGCCAGAGATCCCAATTCCTCCTTTCAACGGTGACAAGCTCAAGAGGAGCTGCTTCCGAGACACTTTTGTTTCCGTGATCCATGAGGATCCAACCCTGTCAAGCGTTCAGAAGTTCCACTACCTCATAGGTGCACTAAAGGGGGAAGTCGCCTCTCTTGTCAAGAATTTTTCTGTAGATGACAGATCCTATGCACAGGCTTGGGCAAAAGTCAATGACACCTATAACAACTCTCGTGTCCTTGTCAGTTTACTAGTACTGTGCATCCTGGACTGCAGCACTGCCTTATGTCGAACAGAAGTTCAGAGATATGATTTATTTCTGATTGGTGTAGCTGAATCTGTAGAGGCTTTCAGAGCCCTCCACCTATAAAATCCAGCTGAATTCCTTATGGCTTCACTGGCACTCAGAGCCCTGGATCCTGCCACCAGACGCCACTTCGAGCTCAGCCACGGTTCCACATCAGACTTGCCTATTGTGGACAAGATCATCAAGTTTGTGAGGCAGAGAAAAATGGCCTTAAAGATGTCCCTGGATTTGTGCGTTAAAACGCCTCCTCCATCGCAGAGGTCTTCAACCAAGCGTCTTTCTGGAGTCTCATTCCACGTTACTGACTCCTAGTTTAGAAGTTCCTCCATTCAATCTAGCATGCGCAAGTCCTCCTCACCACAGTCTCATAAAGGCTTACAGAAGAAATGGCAAAGTTCTTCCACCAATGCCTTCAATTCAAAATGTGCCAACTGCGAGGGTTCCCATTCTTTTTCCCGCTGTCAGCAATTTGCAAGGTCGCCTCTTCAAGAAAAGGTCAGACTGGTGAAACAACGCAAACTTTGTTTTAATTGTTTGAGTAGAGGCCATCAAGTTTCATCAGCAACTCATGGTTCCACTGCCGAGAGTGTGGAAAGAAGCACCACTGCCTTATTCATGGTGGTCTGGAGATCGATCAAGTCGCTGCGGATCAAAGTAAAGACCCTTCCACCGCTCAATCTGAAACCTTCCTCGGAATGGGTACTGAGATGGCTGTTCCATTAAGTGACAACACAGTTCTTCTGCGCACTATACAGTTCGTTGTCAAAGGTCCTTGAGAAAGGGTTCTCCCAGCTCACGCACTTTTCGACATCGGAAGCCAATGCACTTTCATTTCAGCGTCGCTGGCCCAGAAGATCAGAGCCAAAGTACAACCATATGCCGTGCGAATTACCAGCCTCTGTGAATTGCATATCCCTCCTTCTCACCTTAAGAGTGTCAAGTCCTGCTGCATCGCTCTTCACAGCAGGGAAAAAGAGTTTAATGTAGTCCCGATTGTTGTGGATAGAATCATTTCCACACTGCCAAGCCTGAACCTTCTGCAAGCGATTGTCCAGAAGCTTTGGAATGATTCTCTAGCCGATCAGCAGTTTCACACGCCAGCCCCTATCGACATTGTTATAGCTCAGGACTTGCATGATCACCTCATCACCGGATTGCCTTATCCCACTGGAGTCTCAGATAGTTCATATATCCCTACCATCTTCGGTTTAGCTATCGCTGGAGAGCTTCGGCACAAGGATACCTCCGAAAAACCGCTGATGCGGAAAAGGACAGGATACTCAGATTCTCATCATTTCTCCCATTGATCAGAGCTGATGCACATATGCTGTCTTTGTTCAAAATATTTATCACCCCAAAGCATTTTTTATGAAGAGAAGGCTTTACCCAATGAGATTGCAAAATTGCAACCCTTTATCGATCAGCGTGGGTTGATCAGGGTGGGAGGCCACCTACATCTTCGCTCTTTCAATACGCCAACCATCCCATTTTGATCCCTTACAAAGCCCACTTTTCCAAGTTACTGGTGGTCCATCTCCACATTTCCAACTTTCACGCAGGCCCAACCCTTTGCCTCAGCCTACTCCGCAGCAAATATTGGATCCCCCGTGCTACTAGGCTGATCCGAGGCAGGATTCTGCATTGTGCACAATGCAGAATTCTCAAGGCAAAACCACCTACTCCAATCATGTCCCACTTGCCAAAGGGGAGAGTCCAGCATGGTAAGGCATTTACACAAGTAGCAGTTGATTTCGCTGGACCTTTATGATTAAGGAGTCTCGATGTCAAAACGCCGCTTCAGGAAAAGCTTACATGTGTTTATTTGTGTGCTTCGCGAGCAAGGCAGTTCACCTGGAATTGGTGAGTTCACTCCCCACCACTGCTTTTACCGTGATTTGGTCAGTTCACGGCTCTAACTTCATAGGTGCCTCAAGATTCATGAAGCAGATATTCAAGCAGCACCTCGAAGACGGTTTTATTCAATGTGACCTTGCTCCACAGGTCGTAGAGTGGAATTTTATTCCCCCACATGCTCCTCATTTTGGCGGATTATAGGAGGCAGGAGTAAAATCAGTCAAAGGTCTCCTACCAAGCGTCATTGGCAAACAGCCATACACCTTCGAAGAATTCTCCACCATTCTGTGCAACATTGAAGGGCTCCTGAACTCTAGGCCACTGTGTGCTATCACCGAAGACGTAACAAATCTGGATTACCTCACCAACCTGGACATTTCCTCCTTTGAGCTCCATTAACATCTCTTCTTACCTTTAAGGAGGTGCCACGCGATCTATCCTCACTGGTTACAAGATGGGGTCTTCTCAAGGAGCAGATTGGGCATATCTGGAACAGATGGAGCAGGGATTATCTCCACAACCTTCAGCAGAGGTCGAAGTGGATCCAAAATAAACTGGGCTTGAGGATCGGTGATCTAGTCATCCTACTCGATCATCGACTGATGGTTGGAAAATGGCCTGTCGCCAGAGTAGTCAATGTAATTCGTACAGTTTACAGTTGCATTATTCGTACGGTGGAATGATTCGTCACTCTTTCTCTCTCTCTCCTCCAATTATTTTGTTTAATTCCTTGTTCAAGTTATTTGTTTATTTTCTCTTTTCTTTTTTTTCATTCCAGTATTGTAGGGCACATACCGCTTTTTGTATTGTAATTTCGTGTACATTATGCATTTGGAGTCCATGCTTTATTTTTTGTTCTAACCAAGTTAAATCGGTTTTCATTTAATTTTATGTTGAGTGAAGTAAACTTTATGTTTTGTAACTTTCTGCACTGTACGTACCTTACAACATGATAGTCTACCCAACGTTCTTCAACATGCCATTCTTTAAATCAGGCGGAGCCGATTTAGATGGGCAGTTTGTTCCGCATTCGCTCCATTGGAGTTGCGGGTTTATCTGGTGCTGCACTGCTGCCCTCTTAAAGGTGGCATGTAACTAGGGCCTCACGTCGTACTGTCACATGAGAGGCCGGACCTAGCCCTGCATCTATGCTGATTTTTTTTCTCTCATCTTCTGCACCAGTATGGAGTAGAAGAAAGAAGTTGCCCCAGGGGGATGCCTGTTTTGTGTCCATTTTATTAATGTCTGTACCACTTTAAAATTGTAAATTTAAAAACAATAGAGGTTTCCTTTTTTGCTCATTTTTTCATTTATTCATACAGTCCACTTAGATTTATACTCAGAGTTTCAACCAGCTACAGATTTTGAGCCCAGACAGTCTGCTGGGGGCCAAAGTCGAACAATAACTCCGAATGGGACTACACTAAGGAACTACTTCTCCACTATTGGGGCATACCTAGAGAAGAAATAAGTCTTCCCAGGCTCAAGGCCTGCATCAGAATGAAGGTACCAAGATTATCTGCTTTTTTAGGGTGCATATTTCACTAAAAGTTTCAAATGCCTAGGCACTAAGGGCTAAGCTGCTAAGGGAGACTGGACTCTACATTCTGTCGGAGAGTGATCTCACTCAGTTGATGACCAAAGGGAACATTGGTTGATGAATAAGAAATGGGACACTGTGCGCACAGACAGTAAAGACCATTAAGTGATCAACTTGTAGCAATGGTATGTTATGTAGGCAAGGGTATACCACAGCTGCAAACATTTATATAATCTTGAAGGTCCCATGTTGAGGATAAAAAACATTTAAAAAAAAAAAAATTAAACCGACTTCGAAAACTAGGAACCCGTAAAAATAAATTCACTGAAAAGTCTGAAATAATTACCTTTCTGATTTTTATGAATACACAACAAAATTCAAAATAGTATGAAAAGTGGAAAAATGCATTAAGACAGATAATTTTATTTTTATTAGCAGGCATCCCCCTGGGGCGGAGAACATAGCATGTTGTCAGGCCTGAAATTTATCATCAAAATGTAAGTGATGTGCAAATTAAATTTCTCAGCATGATCGCCCACCCCCAACTTTATTCATCGTTCGCATCGTCTCGACGATCGCCTATGTCATCGGTAAAACCCAGCAATGCCATAAAATACTTCTTACAAATTTCCACTAAAACTAACCTGTTTTGTGTCCATTTTATTAATGTCTGTACCACTTTAAAATTGTAGTGTAAAATTGTAGATAATTTTATTTTTATTAGTACGGATACATTTTTACGGTTAATAAAAATTATTAAATTAAAATATGAAAATACCATGTTCAATACATCACAATCTTTTTGGAGGCGGCGCAAAATAGAAAATCTATAGAGAATTTTAAGATTTTCCTAAGTTTTAGTGTTAACAATTTCAAATTTTGCGCCGCCTCCGAAAAGATTGTGATGTATTGTATCATCACATTTTAATTTAATAATTTTTATTAACAGTTAGTATGTATCCATATTAATCAAAATAAAATTATCTGTCTTAATGCATTTTTCCTCTTTTCATACCATTTTCAATTTTGCTGCATATTCATAAAAACCAGAAGGTAATTATTTCATACTTTTCAGTGTATTTATTTTTACTGGTTCCTAGTTTTCCAAGTCGGTTTATTTCATACTTTTTAGTTTCGGAAGATAATTTATAGGAAGCAATATGTTGATTTCTGAAAAAATTTCGATGTGCTTTTTTTTTTATATATATATATTTTAAGTGGTTTTTGAACTGATTTCTGGTTTTCGTAGTAATTTTTTTTTTTTTATTCGGTACCCCTCCTCTGACACTACAAGTGAGTTTGGTCCATTAATTAGTTGTTCTATCCATGGTGGGAATAATAATTCTACCCAAGGACGAGATCTATTCCATGGGTCCCTCGCGAAATAAAAGTCAGCCCGCCCAGGTAGAGCTATACCACGCTCGTCTATCCCAGGCCTTTATATTATAACTAGCTAGGGTGCCCGGCTTCGCTCCGTAGTTGTGTGGTAGTTTTAATAACAGAAAAACTTTAAAATTAAATGAAATATAGAACAAACTTAGCGCTTCCTTGAAACTTCGGATTTAACTTGGTATCAATATTAAGATTCGAGATATTCAGAGTCTGCCCAAATAAGGAACCCTATATAATTTATAGGGGATTGAAAATGGTGAATGAACTAATTTTGCTGCACCTTTGTCGAGTCATGCATCGTTTTTAATGGTTTCTGTGATTCTGAATCCTATAAGCCCATTCCAAGCAGTCAGCAGATAATAAGTTATTAGAGTATAGTTGAAAAATCTATTAGTTAAAAAAATTGTTAAAAAAATTATATTTCGAGTACAACTTAACCGCCGACTACTGTGATGGTCCTATTAGATCCAGAAGTATAGAAACTACCGAAGATTCATAGAAACTTTTTTTTAAGACCTTTCTTCCATTTCAACCTCCCTTAATATACCCCCCTCCCCGTAATTTGGGCGGACTCCGCATCTAATATTACAATGTGAAAACCAAAATATCATGAGGGCACAATTTTTTCACCATATTTCTTTTTATCCTGAACTATGAGGGGTGATATTATTTTAAAAAATGCTGTAATTCGAGTTAGTCATTTTGTCAACTGGAATACTCATTATACATAGTAATAAAACCAACTTTTTTTTCATAATTACATACAATAAGAACACTTCAAACTTTTTATTTTCGATTTTTAATCAGTCAATTATCTCTTTTTTTTATGTCTATTTTTATTCGCACACTGTACTACTAAGAAATGTTCACTCATAATGCATTAAATTTACTTAAGTATATATTATATATTGATTAAATGTAATATGTTGATCAATTAGCCTTCTTATGAGAAAATAAATTTTGTAAGGAATCAGGTCGGTATTCTAATCGATTGCAGAGATGTATTTTATTTTGAAAGCAAAGGAGAAACTAATTATTTTCGCTTGATTTTTTAGTAATTTAAAAAGAACAGCTGAAAAATAACCTATATAATATAACCTATATATATAACCTTTACGAACTGAACTGAATGAATGTACAACAACGCACCCTAGCGCTTTCTGGTAGCCTGGAGTTCGAACTAAATTTTTTATTCATAAACTGGTATGTCATTCTCAGCTAGACTAATTACATGGTGCGAGAGGCTTAAAATTCCAGTCATTTTCTCTTCAATTTTACAAGAGAAAAACGGAAACCTTCTTCTCCGTTAGGGGTTATATAGCTACATGCTGACATAACCTTCTTGATCGAACGTTGAGTCATTTTTGAGCTTTATTGGCACGCACATTGTACACTTTGCTTTATAATATATGTTGATTATATCAATTTTAATCGACCGTGTATTATAATAATCACCTTTTCAGTTATATGAATATGCACAGAAAATTGAAAATGTTTGCGGTGCGTGCAGTACACACCTTTCAACACCCTGTCTACTTTGATTTTTTGTAAAGACCAATGTTCCATCGGGAAGACACATAAAACTTTTTTCCACAATGAAAATCTTTTTCCTTTGTGGAATATCGTCTTCGGTACTTGTTAATTACATACATACATCTGCGTTCCGAGAGGAGGTTGTAACATGAATTTAGCCTCTTCAAGATGCCATAGGAACGCCACTGAACAGTTGAGATTTTGGCCGTTTTTTGACAAGTTTTATTGGGAAATATAAACACAACATATACTTTTGTTATTTTTTATTACATGTACGTTTGACTGCCTCGAAATGGAAACAATTCCTGATAAATGACTACCTTTAAGATTTTCGTCTTTAGACTGTCTTATCGAGTACCATCAGCTAGGGACATTATCCTAACTTAAAGAAAAAAAATGAAACAATTCACCATCATAGATGGAATTGGAGATGGAAGAAAATAATATTGAAATATTTTAGCAGGACGTATTTATTTCATGACTGGACATAACCATAGCATTTTTCTTAATTTTCAAACCACATCTAAGCTTAGTTAACAGTTTTTTGTTTTCTCAAAATCAATAATTTGGCACTTACAGCAATTTTCTTCAAAAACCTCATTAGTTGCCAAACATGTGAAACATATGAAAATGGACACTGACTAATCAACTTTGCTCCCTATAGAAACCTCATAATAGGTGGTACTCTTTTTAGACACAAGGTAGTCCATAATATGGACATATGGACTTCACCATATGTCGATCTATGATCTCAAATTAGATCTAACTTGCTGGATGTTCGAGTTTTTAGCAGTGCAAATATTAATTCTGACCACTTTTTTGTAACAGCACACTTAAGCGAATGAATATCAATGATTAAAACTCACTGCACTCAAAGAGTCCGAAAATTGTACATTGTAAAACTAAAGGAAGAGGAATCTGTTCCAGTATTTTCAGGTACTCCAACCTTGTAGATAAGAAACTACAAGAGGCTGACTGGCCTGAAGATGTGAGTATTGAACATAGATTGAAGAAAATTTCAGATGTAATTGAAGGTGCAGGCAGCAGTTGGAACAACAGGCCTTCAGCTGGTGGGTTCCCTAAAAAATTTGGTTTAATGATGAATGCAGAGCAGCAACATAACACTAGAACCATGCCTATGCCCTTATGTCCCAAAGACACACTAGAGAAACTGTGGAAGAGTACCGGAAGCACAGACGTGAGGAAAAGCAATTACACAGAAGGAAGAAGAAGCATTGGAAGAAGAAGAAATTAAAGGGACTTTAAAGGACACACTTTAAAAGATAATAATGAGATCCAAAAATTTTATCACCAGAATCAATCAGGACATAAAAGTATTCAAGCCCAGAACAACTGCTTGGATTGATGGCACCCTTCTCTCTGAATAGTCCCAGATCCTAAAAGATGGTGGCAAAATTTTCGGGATATTTTGCAAGGGAATATTGATGGTCGAAGTCCTACTAGTCCATGGGAGCAATATCCGCCGAAAATCTCTGTACCAATCCATTTTGACGGGGAATGGAGAAGAAGGAACAATAATGAACTAAGTTCTCTCCTGAATGAGGCAGATATAGTCACGGTTGTCCGACTGGGGAGGCTCAGGTGGGCCGGGCATCTGATGAGGATGGAAGATAGTGCAATCCGCAAAAAACGTTGATTGAGTTAGACGCCCTATGCTTCGTTGGGAAGACAGGGCATGTGATGCTCATGAACTACAAGCAACTCAAGATCGGGCATCTGGTGAAGGCCAATAAAAGAGTCTCTGACTCGTCAATGGGTTATCCCGCTGCTGTAAGAAAGTAAGCTAGAAGGTAGAACAAATGAAATTCTTAATTGCAATTAATCATACATTTTTATAGTAATGAAACCATTAGTGTAATAATTTTTGAGTGAAAACCCATAATACATACAATACAGTATGATTTATTGAACTGAGTATTTCAAAATTGACATAGATCTAATTAGCACGTTTTTTTTTTTGTAGACAAAAAAAACCAGGAAAACCCTTCGAATTCGTGCCCTACTTATATTCATTTATTATTAATTATGGGCCCTACTTATTATGGTTGATTATAGCACTCTGAATTTGTGACTTTCTAATGCATGGTGCTTTATGAATTGCATTTGTTACTCCTAGGATAATCATGTCTCAAGAAAATAATACATTGATGAATCTGTAAACTTCAATAAGAGGGCTAAGGATTGGGAGGTTTATAGTAAAGACTTTTTCACAGTTCTTACTTTGGTTAAAATATGGCTTTTTGACTGCTCTCTCCTTTTTCTTATTGATAGCGACTTTATCCTTCCTATCATCAGTCTTCCGTTTTTATTTATATTTGTTTTTGATCCTTTATTTAAAACCACATAAACCTCTATCGATGATTATGTCACATTTAGAGAGGTCACTAAGCTATTTGGTGTAGGCAAGGTAATCTGACAGCATTGACTTTTGAGTTTTCCTTAACTCATTTTCATTGAAAAGGGCCAGATGAAATGCTATTAGCTCATATTGTGAATACCTCCGCAGTTCTTTATATATCTGTTTGTTAATAAAAATTCTCTGGAAAACATTGTTGCTTGCATTGTTGAAGGTTGCCTCCTCCCCCTGCCCTCGGGTATCCCTAAAGCAATATGTCATCTCTTTAGAATGTTCAAAATAGTTGCAGGTACACAGATTACCTGTTTTTCAAGGGTTTATAATTCATTAACCATTTCAAAATCAAACCATTTCTCATGATTCCTATCCCACTATTCATGGATAAACAGTAAGTACTGTTATATATAACATATGAAAGGTTTATCGAAAAAAAATTTTCACGGAGTGCTAAATTCTACCAGAATCATTCATTTAAATTAGAATCTTAAAAATCTTCTTACTTTCAAATAAACTCATATAAATTTATGAACATTGCCCCCACATGACCCTGCAGGGTAAAGGCAACAAAAAAAATAAAATAAATAAAAAATAAATTTATGAACAGAGAAAGAGGAAAGGAAGGAAATTTAATCATCTACAACTGTTTTATGAACAAATTTTCTATGGAATGAAAATTTGAGCCAGAGTTTATTGAAAAATATGTTACAAAAGTTCTTTATTTTAGTTGAAGATTTTTGGGAAAGTACATTTCATTAATGGCTACCGGTAGTTAACCAACTATAATAATAAATAATCTGGTGCGATGAGCACAACATTACTAGCGTCTATGTGCGGTAAATATAACCGATTTAAGAGGCTGTGTGATTGAGTCGGCCTTGGCGCTTAGGATGGGGGGATTACGTGGCCTCCTAACCTCTTCTGCTTCAGCCGTCGTGTTGTTTGGACGTTCTTGTTATGACTGAGGGATTAATCAGGTTGTGCCCCCCAACCAAATGCACAGGCTTTCTCGTTCTGATTCAACCACTGGTGTCGAATCTAAAAGTGTTCTTCAACACTTGGTCTATCTCAGTCCTATTACTTCCTTTCCCTCATTTTCCTTTCAGACCAGTATCTGGTACAGGATGCAGTGAAGTGTGAAGATAAATTCTGTAAGTTTTCCATACCTTTATTCGTAATTTCATTTTTATTTATATTGTTTTGTAACGCCACGTTTTCATGAATTTTTGTTCCTTTCAATTACAGTCCACATTTGTTCTCTCTTATCTGGGTGCTACCGGATTTATTCGTATATGCCTTGATAATTTACTTATTATAAATTTTATTTTTATTCAATGTTAAATGTCTAATTTCTTTTATACAATTGCCATGAAGAGTACTTACTACTTCAAAGTCTAAATTCCATATAGCATCTCAACAAAAACAGCTTTCTCCACACGTATTTACTTCTTTTTGCTTGCTTTTGCCCACAAAGAGTAGTGTATTATAATTATTGCGAAAATCATGATTCCTTATTCTTGTATTGGCCCTGAAGAAGCTCACAGCAAGATGGGTGAAAGCTTGGTCGTTGGAAAACCTATGACATGGTCAAACCCTGAAGAAGAAATGCAGGCAAAAAAAAAATTGTTATAAATTAAATATAAATAAAATAATTTTTTTTTCAAGTCCCTTCAAAAAAAGGGATATAGTAATAATGAATCAAAAAGTATTGAGGATTTTCAAGTTTTGCAATAATTATAATACGCTACTCTTTGTGGGCAATAGCAAGCAAAAAGAAGTAAATACATGTGGAGAAAGCTGTTTTTGTTGAGATGCTATATGGCATTTAGACTGTGATGTAGTAAGTACTCTTCATGGCAATTGTATAAAAGAAATTAGACATTTAACATTGAATAAAAATAAAATTTATAATAAGTAAATTATCAAGGCATATACGAATAAATCAGGTAGCACCCAGATAAGAGAGAACAAATGTGGACTGTAATTGAAAGGTACAAAAATACATGAAAACGTGGCGTTACAAAACAATATAAATAAAAATGAAATTACGAATAAAGGTATGGAAAACTTACAGAATTTATCTTCACACTTCACTGCATCCTGTACCAGATACTGGTCTGAAAGGAAAATCAGGGAAAGGAAATAATAGGACTGAGATAGACCAAGTGTTGAAGAACACTTTTAGATTCGACACCAGTGGTTGAATCAGAACGAGAAAGCCTGTGCATTTGGTTGGGGGGCACAACCTGATTAATCCCTCAGTCATAACAAGAACGTCCAAACAACAGGACGGCTGAAGCAGAAGAGGTTAGGAGGCCACGTAATCCCCCCATCCTAAGCGCCAAGGCCGACTCAATCACACAGCCTCTTAAATCGGTTAAGACAACATAGACGCATGAAAACATGAAATATGAAAACATAGACGCTAGTAATGTTGTGCTCATCGCACCAGATTATTTATTATTATAGTTGGTTAACTACCGGTAGCCATTAATGAAATGTACTTTCCCAAAAATCTTCAACTAAAATAAAGAACTTTTGTAACATATTTTTCAATAAACTCTGGCTCAAATTTTCATTCCATAGAAAATTTGTTCGTAAAAAAGTTGTAGATGATTAAATTTCCTTCCTTTCCTCTTTCTCTGTTCATAAATTTATTTTTTATTTATTTTATTTTTTTTGTTGCCTTTATCCTGCAGGGTCATGTTGGGGCAATGTTCATAAATTTATATGAGTTTATTTGAAAGTAAGAAGATTTTTAAGATTCTAATTTAAATGAATGATTCTGGTAGAATTTAGCACTCCGTGAAATTTTTTTTTCGGTAAACCTTTCATATGTTATATATAACAGTACTTACTGTTATATATAACATACTAACATACTAACATACTAATATACAGACATATACTAACATACATACATACTAACATACTAATATACTATAGCATACTGTTATATATAACATTCTAACATACTAACATAACATGAAACTATTATATTCCTTATTATTGTACTTCCTTCTTGAGAACGTAGTTCATAAAATACTTTTAAATTATTTCTATACACTAATAATTCAATAACAAAACTCCCATCTCTCTAGTGTGAAATTAGTTGAATAAATATATCTTAATTATATCTTTATTTAGTCGCCTGCAGTGGTACGTACACCTACGAGACTGATATGGTGGTAGGATAGTGATGCTGTTCCCTGGGGACATGGTCTCGGCGCACCGCTTGCTCAAATTTAAAAATTAATTAGTCCAGCTGTATGCGTCCCACAATAATCAGACATAGCTTAAAATTAAATTTGAATTGTCCCTTTTATAAGGGTTATGCCGAAACATCATAGACTGCAATAGTACGGAAATTCCTCGCTGGCTACTTTTTAAAAATCGAAAATGTCATTTTTTATTTTCCTTTTGTCAAAAAATAGGGAAGGAACAACATTAAAACCATTTATTTTATTTTTATGAGTATAGGTAATGTCTGGTGTCTTTTTAAAAAAATTCAAAGCAATATCTCTAAAAATAAGGACACAGGGACCTGAGAAACAAGAATTTCCATTAAAAATGTTAAGTAAAAAAATTACCAAAAATAATATATTGCGATTTCAGATTTTTTTTTTTTTTTTTTTTTTTTTTTTGTGTTTTGTTTTTAGGATAGGCTGATAGAGAATCAAATGCAGCACATTACAAAAACATAAAATTACAAAAAAATAAAATGGAGTTTTTCAAAAGTTTAACATGAAAATCGGGTAAATATGAAGATTTGGTAACAGCGCGCGAGATCTACTGCCATGTTGAAGTGGAATGGACTATAGTCATCGTGATCGAGTATTTGTTATCGGAGATTGCAACGTGCATATGGGTAATCTACAAACAATTAGTAGTGCGATCATCGAATGTAAATCGATAAATGTAATAAAAAACATTTTATAAAAAAAATTAAACCAACTTCGAAACCTAGGAACCAGTAAAACTAAATCACTGAAAAGTATGAAATAATTACCTTCGGATTTTTATATTGTTAATAAAAATTATTAAATTAAAATATTAAATACTATGTTCAATACAACACAATCTTTTGGGAGGCGGCGCAAAATAGAAATGACATGTTATGTCATGACGTCATGAGAAGATTTTCATAATGTCTAGTGTTAAAAATTTTAAATTTTGCGCCGGCTCCGAGAAGATTGTGTTATATTGAACATAGTATTTAATATTGTAATTTAATAATTTTTATTAACAATTAGTGTGTATTAGTACAAATCAAAATAAAATTATTCGTCTTATTGCATTTTTCCACTTTTTATACCATTTGCAATTTTGCTGTGTATTCATAAAAATCAGAAGGTAATTATTTCATACTTTTCAGTGAATTTAGTTTTACTGGTTCCTAGGTTTCGAAGTCGGTTTAATTTTCTTTTATAAAATGTTTTTTATTTCATACTTGTTAGTTGGTTTAAAAAAAATTTTGAAATCTTTTTACGCTCTACCACGTTCCTCTTTCCTTTTTATTATTATATATTATTACAATAAGATGTTAAAAATAGTCTGAGTTAAACATATAGTATGGTGTGTATTAGCAACCCAATGTAGTTGGGCAGCATTTCTTTTATGATGAATAAAGTGTTTCTCTCTATATATAAACCTTTAAAGTTACCTTTTTAATTTTATTATACAACTTTCAACATACTACGTTTTATGATTAAAAATGGATTTTATTTGTTTAAAGATCAATGTTCCATTGGGAAGGGAAAACATAAAATGTTTTTCCACAATGACAATATTTTTCTTTAGCTAAATATTGTCGTCTGTACTAGTCAATTACATACATCATCAGTGTTCTGAGATGTGTTGAGTTAAATATACATACATATATAAAGCCGGCCATTCCAAGATGAAGTCACTGAACAGTCAAGATTTTGGACAAGATATCGTTAATGGAGAATTGATGAGGATGGTAATATGACCTATAATACTCATAACTTGGAAAGTAATTTTGGAATTATGATTGCTTGAATATCCTTCTGAAAACTATGGCGATATTATGCACTACTCCGGTAGGGACTGTTGATATTGCTTTATTTAAATCGATCGCTGGAAAAGTAGTGATTAAACAACATCATTGGATAGAAGTCCCAGCAAAACAGGGGCAGCCATAAAATTGATCGATATCAAAAAGACTGCCCCGCTAGGATAGAAGCAACAGGGTTTGGGACTCATTTTATGGTTAATGTATTATTACGAAGGATATTATTAGTCTCGATACTACACTACTGATTTAATTCAAAAGGTTGAGTCAATTATATCTGTAATTCCTTTCGATGAATTTTTAACTAAATTTATTACCGAAGTACTATGAATTATATCCTTCGTAATAAAACATTGTTCAGAAAATAAATTGCTAAACACTGTTGCTTCAATTCTAGTGGCGTAGCATTTATGATATCAAACATTTTCATGGCTGCCAAATTTTTGCTGAGGGGACTTTCATTCAATGAGGTTTTCCAGGAGATATCAAGTTTTATTTTGCACTTTTTATTGAAGGATGAACATCCGCCTTAATAGTCGCAGAAACAAAATTAAAAACTGATAATAGTAATCCGGATAGATACAAGATCTCCGACAAGATATTCAACAGTGACCGAGTGTATTCGGAAAAAGACAGAGGTAAATTGTTAAGTCAACTGAAAATGAGCTTTTCCAGAAATTATTGTACTCCTTTTTAATGTGCATAGCGAGTGGCTACGATTTTAAATTGAAACGAACCTTCGGGAACTAGAAGAAGTTTTAAATTCTGCATTAAAACGGTCATCAATGCTCAGTGTTTCTTGGAATTCCACGAATTTTGTGGTCTTATGATTATGGTGTCCAACCATCGATTAGATCTAAATTAAGAAGGTTTACTGTTATCGGTGAATATATATATCTATCTAATATGTATGCTAATATCGCTACAGAAAACGACAGCGATATTATATATCTTTATTTAAATCTATTGTTGAAAAATTAGTTAAGGTTATGTATAGGTTTGTTCCAACAAGAACTTAAAACACATCGATAACCAACTGACTGCTCATGTTCTCCCCCCCACTCTTTTGATTCTGAATTTGATTGGTTGGTTTTCCCATTTGATTCATCCAGCAGTAAAACAATATTGAGATTTGTTAGTTATCAATTAGTTTTAATAGCTTATTGGTTACATATGCCATATGTTTTCCAATAAGTAAACATTTTGAGCGATAATTAAATTATTATTTTAATTTTTTTCCCGATAACTTCTTAAATAAATTAAGAATCCAAAAAAGGTTTCAATGGGACCACCTTGGGAAAATACTCTACAAGATGCAAAAGGTTTCGTTCCAATTGGTCCATCCATCTCTGAGTAATCGGTGAACATACATAGAAAAAAAAAGTCATATGTATCGAATAGAGTAACCTCCTCTTTCGGTCGAAGTCGGTTAAAAAAGGAACTCTGAAGATGGAAAAGTTTATGGAAAAGGACTTAAAATTTCTTGAGTTCTGTGATGACCATGGGCAGGTGATACTGAACGGGAGAACCACTGGAGACGAAAATGGAGCATTGACTTACATTTCTACAATAGGAGAATCGGTAGTAGACCTGTGCATGTCCTCAATTGATTGCTTGAAGTACGAGGGGTGATCAAAAAGTTCCAGGACTGTTGAGATTGCGCGGCAATGGAGTGTCATAGAGCAGTGCGGTTGGCAGCATTGTTTAGCGTGACTCTTCCTGAGCTCAGCTGTTTATTCAGTTTGTTGATAACCTTCTTCATTGCAAAGTTACTGCTGTTTTCGTAAAAAAAAGTTTTTTGTGTTCGGCGATTTTGTGAAATGAATGTAAAGGAAGAGCAACGCGTTTGCGTAAAGTTTTGTGTGAAGTTGGGTAAAATGTTTACTGAAACTTTTCAAATGTTGCAAGTGGCTTTCGGTGATGAATGTCTGAGTCGGTCAAGGTGTCATGAGTGGTACAAAAGGTTCAAGGAAGGCCGGACATCGTGTGAAGATGATTCTCGTTCAGGGCGCCCATCAACTTCGACTGACGACGATCATGTTGCAAGATTGAACAGTCTCGTGCGTTCTAATCGTCGACTAACCATTCGTGAGATGGCTGAAGAATTGAACATTTCATTTGGTTCGTGTCAACAGATTTTAACAGAAAATTTGCAGATGAGAAGGGTGGCTGCAAAGTTTGTTCCGAGACTGTTGACTGAGCAGCAGAAAGAACACAGAGTTCAAGTTTGTCAGGAACTTCTTGAAATGGCAAATGACAATGAAAACTTCTTAAAACAAGTCATTACTGGAGATGAAACGTGGGTTTATGGCTAAGACGTGGAAACGAAGGTCCAGTCATCACAATGGAAGACAAAATCCTCCCCAACCCCCAAAAAAGCACGTCAGGTCAAATCAAACGTCAAGGTCATGCTTACTGTTTTTTTCGACTGGAAGGGTGTTGTTTACCATGAATTTCTTCCACGAGGTGAGACCATTAACCGCTTTCGTTATCTTCAAACCCTGAGAAATTTGCGCGAGGCAATAAGGAGGAAGAGACCAGAGTTGTGGCGGAGCGGTGAGTGGATGCTGCATCATGACAATGCGCCTGTTCATTCCGCACTGCTCATTCGCGACTACTGCACCAAAAATGGAATGACGGTCATTCCCCAGCCTCCATATTCACCTGACCTTGCCCCTGCAGACTTTTTCTTGTTACCAAAACTTAAGAGACCCATGAAGGGAAAGAGATTTGAGTCCGTAGATGACATTAAAAAAAAATCGCTGGAGCAGCTACACACCATTTCACAAGATGATTTTTCAAAGTCCTTCACACAGTGGAAACATCGTTGGGAAAAATGTATAGCTTCCCAAGGAGAGTACTTTGAAGGGGACGACGTCCAATAGCCTGTAGATTTTTTAAATAAATTAATAAAAAATCAGTCCTGGAACTTTTTGATCACCCCTCGTACGTAAATCAGTTTGTAGTCTTGAGTGAAACATTCTCGGATCACATGCCTCTTTTATTAAAGTTGGATATTCCATGTAATGTAAAATTAAACATAAGAAATGGATTTATAGCTTTGCCAAAAAAATTGAAATAGAATGAAAAAAACAAGGACAGATATCGTAATTAGAAAAGTTAACAAATGATTTAACACAGAGAAAAGTCTAAAGCAACTCATTATTTGCATACAAAAGGCATCACCGAAAGAAACGAAAAATCAATGTGGGATCACCCGTAATTCTTGGTTTGACTGGGAGTGCGTAAGAGCAAGGATTAAGTCGTTTGCGCTTTTATATTAAAAAAGGGGGATCTAAATAATGTGCTTAATTACAGAGATATATCTCTACAGAAAGTATATCAAAGATTCAAAGAAGGAGCAGAGAGCAGAATACTCAACTCACAACAATATATTTTCTCTGTTTGGTATAACAATTATAAATTTCATTACAAGCAACCGGTTTATTTATTTTTTGTAGACTTTAAAGTAGCTTTTGATAAAATAGACTGAGAATTCCTTTTCTATAATCTAAATACTATCCATCTCCCGACAAAAGCTTTTAAAATCCTACGAAGTTTGTATGAAACTACAACATTCAGAGTTTGGACTAAAGATGGTCTATCAAAATCATATGACGCAAATATAGGCTTGAGGCAGGGTTGTTCGTTGAGCCCACTTCTTTTTTTCTTTTTGATAAATGATCTGGTGGAATTGGTTGCAGCTGGAATTATAATTGGTGGCAAAAAAATCAATATTCTTATGTATGCGGACGATGTAGTTTTTTTTTATTTTTTGGGTCCTCCCCTTCCTCGCCGTTTAGGCTATACGGGGTTTCCCGGGCCAGGGGAGAGGGTGGGGGATTAATGCCGAGTATAATTAAATTTCCCCTGGCTCCGGATTTTGAACTTGCTATGTTCTGGTTCTTCTTCATCTGCCCGGTTGTCCGTGGCAACGCATATTTTCTAACCTTACCGCCCCAGGAAGATATAGTCCTGCATGCTGATAATCCGCTCATATTACAAGAAATGATTAACCGATTAGAGGCCTATTGTAAAATATGGAATCTAGAAATTAACCTTGGAAAGTCAAAAGCTATGATATGTAGAAAGAGGAGAGACATAAATCGGATAAAAAATTAAAGTTGACATATGATGGAAAAACAACAGAAATAGTTGATAATTATAAATACTTGGGAATTATCATAAGCAATAGCTTATCTTTAAAGGAACATTTTAAGGAAAAATTAAGAATCTCTAAAAATGGTCTTAACATTATCTGGTCAAAAATCATATTAAATAGACAAGTCCCAATGAAACAAAAAATATTAATTTTTAACTCAGCTGTGCATGCAATTATATGTTACGGAGCACAATCATGGGGATACAAAGAGTTTGGGAAAATTGAAAAATTACAAAGATATTTTATTAAAAAAATTATTGGAATCCCGGATAATACACCTAACTATATGCTGTACCTCGAAACGGGATTTGATAATCTTTTTATCTATACATTAAATTACATATTATACATTATTAAAAATATACATGGAATATATTATCGAAGTGTTAGAAATGGACAAAATACGACTTCCACACAGAATACCTAAAAAAAAAAAAATCCTGCACCTACCCCCTTATTTTTGGCCTTATCCAATTTCCATCACCGATAGTTAGCTTCTACCCTTAAAGCCGTGACTCCGCTCGATTTTTATTTTTTTATTATTTTTTATTTATTTTTATTTTATTAATATTTCGATTTAACTAGTCCTTTTTACTCTTTCGATTTAATTAGCAATTTTTAGAATGCCTAATAGTCCGTTCTCGTGCAATTTGTATGCTTTCTAGGTACGATATTACTGTCTAGCCTAGGGGAGGAATGGTTGGGGGACCGGAGGTGGGCCCCTCACCTACCCCCCTATTTTTGGCCTTATCCAATTTCCATCACCAATAGTTAGCTTCTACCCCTTAGAGCCGTGACTCTGCTCGAATTTTTCATTTATTTTTAATTTGTTAATATTTCGAATTAAATAGTCCTTTTTACTCTTTCGATTTAATTAGCTATTTTTAGACTTAATAAGTCTAAATAAGTTAATAATCAATAACAATAAACTATGGATGAGAGAATTTAGAAAAATAGGAAGAAATTTTGATATTTCTTTCTCAAAAGAAGGTCTCTTGAAAGAAATTAAAATATTTAAAACCAGCTTAATCGAAAGGATAAGAGAAGAAAAAACCCAGAGCAGCTGAATATCACTGCCCATCTAGCATCTGAAATATATGCCAATCTAGCATATGAGTGTGGTTTTATTATTTTATTTTTTATTATTGTGGTTATTTCAAGGAGAAAGACTTGCATTTTATTCGATTAATTTTTACAACTCCGCCTGTGGAAGTAGCGAAAGCTAGGACTATAGCCGGTCCCAAGCCCAGATTAAGGAGGAGGGTTGATGGGTAGGGCTGACTACCCACCCATCATAAAAAAAAATCCTTTGGTTACTACGACTCAATCACGCCTCGGATATCGAACTGTTAAACTGCATCAACATGAAACCCGGAAAAGCTATACAGGCCTGGAGCGCTGAGAGAACTATCGGACCAACTATCAAGGTGCAAGATGGATATAGCAGCTCTACAAGAGGTTAGATGGACTGGAAAGGGCCACATAAAAGGAAAATACTATGATATCTTATATAGTGGATATGTGGATAAGCACATATTTGGAATGGGCTTTATGATTGCCAAACGTATTCATAATTCTGTGGTCGACTTAGTGACAGGCTGTGCAAAATAAGAATTAGGAATGGGTCAAGGAACATCACCATAGTGAATATCCACTCACAGACAGAAGATAAATATGAAGAAGATAAAGATGCATTCTACTATAACTTAGAAAGAGTAATGAGCCAGTGCCATGCACATGATATAAAAACTCAGACTTCGTGGTTCTTATGAAAGCGAAATTAAGGTTCCATCAGTATAACTATAATGTAAAAATTAAAAAGAAGAAATGGTGCACAGACAGCCTAAAAAAACCGGAGGTCTTTATACTGCAAAACATAATACAAACAATGGCGGACGAAAACTGCAGCAATAATCAGAACAATCGCAGAAGTAATGATGAAGAAGGTACGACAACCGAAGACAACCAGTCGGATGAAATGGATGAAGAAGAATTACCCCCAGAGGTAGAAGATATAGCCGACATTGTGGGTAAACTCAGAAATCACAAAGCCCCATGGGACAGATGACATCACTGCAGAATCAATAAAAGCAGCAGGCACTGAACTGAACAAGGAAATGTATAGATTAGTAGCAAACATATGGCAAGAGGAAAGACTTCCTAAAAATGGAAGGAATCTGTAGTTGTCCTCATATTTAAGAGAAAAGGAGATCCCACTGAATGCAGGAACTACAGAGGGATCAGCCTTCATAATGTTGCATACAAGATTTTTGCCATATAATTATATAACAGGCTGGTACCATACGTGGAAAGCACCGTTGGAGATTATCAAGCAGGCTTCTGATCTAATAGATCAACAATAGACCAAATCTTCACTCTCAGGCAACTGGGAGAAAAGATTTATGAATTCGGCCTCGATCTTTGGGTGCTTTTTGTGAACTTTGAGAAAGCATACGACTCAGTGAACAGGAGAGAGCTATATCGAACAATGGAAGAGATGGATATCCCTAGGAAGCTGATTGCATTAACGAAATGCACTACGGAAGGCAATGTTAGTCAAGTCCGAATAAATAGAAAAAAAAGTGGAACGTTCAATGTGAAAAAATGGCAAAGGCAGGGTGATGAGTTGGCACCACTTCTGTTTAATTAACATAGTTCTCCATAGAATAATAAGCAGGACAGGACTAGATCATGGCGGCACGGTATCCTCATGAATGGTACAAGTACCATGGAGAAGGATGTAGCCATTGTTGTTAGGCCACTAGGCAGTGTAGAGGAGGCATTTATGAAGATAAAGCAAGAAGCTGAATACATGGGTCTAAGGGTCAACAACAGTAAAATGTTATGTATCAGAAAAGGGGACATGGTACCAGAACAAGTGCAGCTAGGAAACAGGAGCTGTATAAAGAATACCAGGACCTAAGTCTCTCTAATTTTGCTAGAATACAACAAATTAAATGGCTTGGCCATGTTATTAGGATGGAAAATGGTAGGTGCCCGCGAAGGCCCACAAAAATACCCCAGGCGGGACTAGGCCTAGGGAAAGACCTAAATCTAGATAAAAGGACAAAGTATTTGCAGATGTAAGAGAAGCTGGAATAAACATGGGACAAGCTACAGACAGACAATACTGGGGCAGAATGATTGAGCTGGCCAAGGACCTCTTTAGGCGTCTCGTGCCAATAGAAGAAGATGGGGAACTTCTTAATTTAAATTACCGACCGTGGCAAGATAAAAGGAGAAACTGCTCTCTATGTAACATGAACTTATGGGAGGATATCTTTCACTTTCTATCTGTATGCCCAGTATTAAAAGAATTCAGAACAGCATTTTTGAGAAAACAAAGATTAGATTTTGATGGAACCATAAAAACTTTAAATGGACCAAATTACAAAAATATATATTTCTATCTAAAGACAGCCAACAATTATAGATACGAAATGGTTAAAAATTTCAATTTTGAATAAATTGTTATATATGTTTCAATAAATATGTGTAAGAGTGTCTACATTAACTGAAAGCTTTATTTTGATTGTGTATACACTGTAGATAATCACATTCTTAAGAAAAGGCTTTATTTGGACTGATTACATATGTATTAGAAGACCATGTTTTGTTTTGTTTTGTTTTTTTTTTGTATTTTTTCTTTTTTATAGTAATCTAGGTAATTGTTTATTTTAAAATTAGCTGGTATTAATAAGCAAACACGAATACATTCATTGTCGAAAAAAAAAAATGTATTTATAGGAAAACACCTATAAATCCATTTTCTATCCACGATTCTCCTGTATGGCATCAATATCTCTTTTAAAAATGTCCATTGGTTTAAAGAGCAATCTCAATGCTCCGGGTGGAAATAAACTGAGGGTATTCCATAGTCCAAGTCTAAAATTCACCTCGCCGTTTTTATCCATTTTTTTATATGAGAAAGATGAATAAGTGAAGACTGGGTCCCCCCTGGATCCGATCGGGCCCCAAAGGGGAATAGACAATTAGTCGACACCTTCATATTTGATATTTGCTGTTAGGCTTAGTAGCTAAATGACGACCACAATTGGATTTTAGCAGAGGATGGAAAGTGACTCCAACCCCAAACCTTCTCCTTCATCCTAGCTTAGGCCAGGCCATGAGCTGACACAGTTGAGTGCTACCAGCGGAGGGGCGAAGGTCTGCCTTATTGCAGCCCTTTCAATTCAACTAAATTTTTAACACATTTTAAAAGTTATGAGTACTTACTTTACCCTTACAGGATCCCTATATCTTATAAAATTTTTATAATCCTACAACTTTTTAATATTTCGATTGAAATAAAACTTTGGGCTTAAATTGGGTACCTTATATTGGTAATTGAGAAAATATAATGCTTTACAGCTAACGAAAATCTATATCTCTTTCTTTATATTCTGAAATGACTATTCTAACATAAATCAAAGGTCTTTAAATTAAAAACAATAATTAATTTAATAATTATGTTTTTGGAGCAAACTAAGCAATAATATTGCACATATACAAGTAATAAAATTTACCTCTTCAAGAGTAAGTTCAAGCTCCCTCTCATAGGGTTGCTCCTTGATTTTAACATCTTCAATTTTATGTGCTTTGAACACGGCAATTTGATCTTTCAAGCAATACATCAGATCAGCATATGGATTTGCAGTACCAAAAAACATTCTAAGCATAAATGGAATATTATTTTTTTTTTTAAATTAACCACTAATAACATAAGAAATATTTAGATTAATAAAAAACACAGTATACAGTTGCTCGGAGTTAGTGGTGGCAGATATAACAATGTATGACAGATGGATTTAAAAATGACGCCTTCAGCAACAAGTTTTTTATTTACAACCTTAAAAATATTTCTAAATCACCATAAGAGAAATCACAAAGTATGATGCATGGCTTGAAAATGGCTCTAGAAGCCGAAACGTTGCCAGAATAAAAAATAAATTTTTATTACTGTTTTTTGGTGAAATTGGCCTTTTTTATTAATCTAAATGTATTAATCACCAAACCTTGATAAAATATGATAAAAGATAAGAAATATTAAATACTTATAAATAATGCATTTACTTGATAGCTAAACAAAAATTGTGTAGATCTTTATTCTCAATATTCATTCATATCTCAATAAAGCTTTAGGGCTTTCTTTAGTTTCCTACATCCTTTAATTTTTTGCTAGAGTTCTGACGGCAGAGCAACAAGAGACTTCTAAATACATAAGGGTTATTATAAAAATATGGGTTATTTTGTGTAACACAGCCTCTTTGGTTAAACTCTCTATCATAATTTCAAAGTTTCATGGAAAGTTCAAAAATTTCGGAAAGATAAAGCAAAATGGCAGCTGTATGGAACACCTACTCTGACGTCAAAAAGTAAATAATATTTACCATGAAAAATTGTTAACCATGTCAATTCTCACTCCCTACACTCGTCACACGGGCTATGTTTCGAACATTTTTATTTTACACTAACTGAATGGCTTTATTATTGATATTGCCTCCTAATATCCAGATAGAACATAAAAGAAAATCCTTTAACCATATATCTGATAGGTTTTATTATATTAGATAGGTTTATTTTTTTGACACAGTCTTTTCTCACACCCTATAAATTTTCTTAATTACCCTTTCAAAGCTAGGAAAATGTGTATTTCAATTTTTGAAAAAATAGAGGGAACATAGCTGCCTGACTAACTTAGTTTTGTTTCCATCAGACAACACATGATCCTTAAAGAAAATTGTTTTTGGTGGAAGTTCTTAGAGTATTTTTATACTTTCTCATTCCCTACAATACTTTTGTTAATTAAGTAACGTCTTTAATCCATTAATCATAATCATTTTATGAGAACATAAAGGTAGACATAATGTGATATATTTTTAAGGTGAGAAAATCTCCAATGCAATGCATGAAACGTTTAAATCCTCACTCCCTACAACTCTATTCCCTACAAATGATGAGAAAAAATCAATTTTATGGGGACTGAGATGAGATTGTACAACTCTAGTTGCAAGTGCTAGCATGTACACACAATACATTCCATACAGGAAGTTCTGAAGGGCAATGTAAGGCAGGTCCACATCAATTTGATGATTTTGTTAACCTAGCTAATCATTGTAGATTATTAAATGATTTTTTTCCCTCCCATCAGGAAAAATAGTCATATCCCCCATAAAACCACAAGAATTATGAACTTAATTTGTGCATAACTCAAAAAATTTTGATATTTTTGCCAGTGGCGGATCCAGAAATTTTCTGAGGGTGCTACTTTTTTATTTTTTAAATTTTTGAAGGACCTAATTTAAAATATTAATACATAGTTAAGTTGTAAATTTCTATTAAATGTTTCAATACAATCCATTTTTAATCTAATGAGTTTAAAACATTAATAAAGATAGCTTCTTTTTATAAACAGAAATAGTAATAGTTGATTGGTGTCCTCACCACTCAGGAGGAGGCCCCCCCCCCGCACCCTTCCCCTGGATCCGCTACTGATACTAGTTGTATATCCCTGCATCCCTCACTGATTATTGTTATTATGTGAATGCAAAAGTTCTGTACTCCTTACAATTAGAAAAAAAAAATCACAAAAATCGGATATGTCTAACTATGGACAGAAGCCAGCCTCATTATTGCATTAATCATATAATATATACCTGCAGAAATATTTTCCATGTAGTTAAAAGCACCATCTTCTAAAACATTCTCTGAATAGTCACCTAAGATTTTCTTTCTCATCTATTTGCTAAAAATAGACTAATAAAGATGTTTTTTCAAGTTAAAAACTAAGAAATTGTTATGAGAAGAGAAAAGATTATTTGGGCACGGCCAGGAATCAGATCAAGGTCCTCTGTGTTTCCGTTGAAGCGCCCTTACCACTGAGCTAACCATGGGGGTCAATTCCAGATGTAACTATCTTTCCAACGATCCCATACACTAGGTTTTGACTAATGTCCAGATGATCGAACTTAAATACCGTCATAGTTAATTATGAGTTGAAAATTAGTCAATTTTTATTTTTACTTTCACTTATCGATTTTTTGCGACCCTGGATCCAAATAACCAAGTCCCCCGAAGAGGTCTGTGTGTGTGTGTGTGTGTATGTGAACAGACCAGCTCAAAAGGTATTAACCGTACGAACCTGAAACTGGGTATTTGGAGTATATATATGTCCACGATGTGACAGAAAAAATTTCATCAAAATTGGTAAAACGGAGAGGGTACTTTATTTCATAACTTTTTACCTTTTTTTTTTTATTTTCTCAAAAATGGCTCTAAAGATTTTGATAAAACTGGGTATTTGGTATATGTATATGCCTGCGATATGACAGCAAAAATTTCATCAACATTGGTCAAACGGAGGGGGTACTTTATTTCATAACTTTTTACGTTTTTTTTTTATTTTCTCAAAAATGGCTCTAAAGATTTTGATAAAACTGGGTATTTGGTATATGTATATGCCTGCGATATGACAGCAAAAATTTTATCAACATTGGTCAAACGGAGGGGGTACTTTATTTTATAACTTTTTACGTTTTTTTTTTTTTTTCTCAAAAACGGCTCTAAAGATTTTGATAAAACTGGGTATTTGGTATATATATATATATATATATATATATATATATATATATATATATATATATATATATATATGCCCCTGATATGACAGCAAAAATTTCATCAAAATTGATCCAACGGAGGGGGCACTTTATATCATAGCTTTTTTCCCCATTTTTACATTTTTTTTTTATTGACTCAAAAATAGCTTTATTGATTTTGATTAAACTCATAATGTTTAATGAGAATCAAGTATTCTTTAATATCAGGTAAGCTTTATCAATATTAAAATGTTCTTATAAAGTACCTTTGTTTTTGTTTATATAGAGAAATTAGCCGTCAATCGTTTCGCCTAAAAATAAGAAATGGCTAAATATGAAATATGAAAAAATCAAGTAAACATATACCTACAGGAGAAAAAAAGAAAAATATTCCGCCAACTCATTAAACACATTGAGCCCATACATCTGCGCAATACGCCTTTAATTACAGACGATTGTTTACAATTACAGACGATTGTTTATAATTACAGATGTTCTGTACATTTAATGGAAATTGCTTATTTCATGGTAACTATATGAAGTTTTCAACAACTACATAGAGAATTATAATATTACGAATTGAATTATTTTGCTTGCATTGCCTAATTATCACAAGTAAAAATTTTATTTAATAATTAGTGTACTTTAAAGAGCAAATACAGAAGAAAATAAGTAAATGAATGTGTGACTTTGTGAAATGGCATTTAACAAAACATGTCAATTTCTAATCAAAGTAAGTTTATCAGTGAAAGTTGTGTGTTGTGCCCATCGCACGAGATTATTAAATAATTAATTTATTATTTTTAAATAATATTCATGAGAAGAGAAATTATTGGCCACAGCCGGGAATCAAACTCAGCTGCAGCACTCTTACCACTGAGCTATCTATACGTGGTGTCTATGCCAGCTGGGTCAGTCCTTTTTCTTCAATTATCCCACCCAACATGGTTCGCCACATTGCAGCGTAGTACCCAGCCTCCAGTTGCAGATCTGGTGGGTGGGATCGTTGAAAAGAAAAGATTGACACAGCTCGAATTGATTGACATTGTTAGCTCAATGTTTGCTTGGAAAGCAATCCTTCGTGCCACACCTTATCAAAGGCTTGACTAATATTTAGAAAAAGGCCTGGACAATAATTTGTTTATTCTTGTTGTTTCATGTTGGAAATGTCCTGAAGTACCCACCTAGAGAGTTTGATTTGGACATAAGAATTTTTTTAAATAATAAAAATTTAAGATGAAGGAGTTTGACAGAAATCCTGAAAGAGATGCACAGGGGAGATATGGAAAGAAGGAAGTAATCAACTTGTTACTATTAAAATAAAATGCGAATATTTTTTAAAGCTACATTCAATTTTATAAAAATGTCAAAACTATCCCTGGGGTTCCCTACCCAACAGAAGATAAGGAAAGAATACTTGAGGCTGTACATGGATGTTACCACGCTTGGGAGAGGCTGCTGTCTGACTGAAATAAAGGAAATGGCAAATGATCAAGAGCTTTGAAGCAAGATGGACCAATGCTAAACCTCCACGCCTTGTGGCAGCTGGAGTTGAGAAAATGTTTGAAAGTTGAGAATTTCTCAATTAGCCTATAAAACCAAAACAAAAAATGGTGGAAATAAAAAAATTACATAATGAAATATTTTTTACTTGAATGTTCTGATAGGTTCTCCATGGTACACCCAAGGTGGATGCCATCCTACAGGCGTAAGTGTCCCTTTTTTTAAACCAGCTTCTCCATAATGATCATAAATTGATTTAAGAAGTGGATTTGTTAGAACTTCATAGGCTTCTCCAACCAAGCAGAACAGATCTTGTAGATTTGGATCCTTATTTCGTACAGGGTTATATTGCAATGATAAATGACGATATCTAAAAGGATTCAGTATGAAGCACAATTTGAAATAAAAATAAAAGAAAATTACATAGAAGAAAATTTATAAATTGAAAAATTAAATTAAATCAGGAATAATAAGTAAACAAATAAATATATATTCATACTTTAAAACAACATAACTATATGTATCATTTGATAATGAAACTAGTTATGATTAATATAAAGACATTTTGAAATTATATGACAATAAAAAAATAATT
Organism: Aelia acuminata; assembly: GCA_911387785.2. NCBI lineage: Eukaryota > Metazoa > Arthropoda > Insecta > Hemiptera > Pentatomidae > Aelia > Aelia acuminata. The sequence continues at coordinate 153,806,674 of OU426978.1, read as the reverse complement.
TGTTGTAAAAATAACCTCAATAAAGAATCTGTTGCAGTTTTCTAAATATGAAAAGTTATTTCCATAAATGTGTAAGAAGGGTTATGCAGACAATCGAAATGGATAGAGAACAGTATTTGAGACAAACCTAAACATATAACTTGTAGAATTTCGATCAAACACATTTCCTGCCCAATCAGCATCAATATAACCTTTAATCCTAGAACTTTCTCTTCAGTAGACCAAACCAACATCTAGGGTTCTTTTAATGTAGCGAAGCACTCCTTTGAGAGAGGTCCACAACTCCTCATTAGGAAGGCTTTGAAAATGACTAACTTATGGAATTGGCCAACATGCATCTGGACGCGTCACCAAATTTGCATACATCAAACAACCAAGGAGTCGACACTTGGTTTTTAGATGATTATCACCCAAATTACATTAGATATAATCGATTTTAAGAGTGGGATCTATGGGAGTTAACTGCCTTGCAATCTCTCATTCTAAATTTATTTAAAACCTCTGTTAAATTTGAAGTCTAGCTAAGTTTTGCAACCCCTATTGCAGTTTTAAGGGATAATGCGAAATTCTATCCGTCTTTTATGTTCAAGTTCTTTTTAATATAAAGATACATTATCTTATCTTTAGAGGTTCCTAAAATTATTATCTCATCAAAGTAGATTGATACACAAAGAATACCTTCCTTATTATGTTTGAAATATAAGGAATTATCAAATATACATCTTTTAAAACCTAATTTGATTATAACCTCATTAAATTTTTTGTTAAAAAAATTGGCAACATTTTTAAAGCATAAATAGAATCTCTAACCAACTTCAAACTAGGCAGGTACAGTAAAAAAACAATAAATCCTCATCTTACATCCATTTGGTGAATTGGAAAACTATAATAGTTTGCTGAATTAATATCCTCATAGGCTCCATTTTTGCAATAGAAAAAAATATATATCGGAGATTTTGAATAGGTATGTTGAAAAAAATGAGTAAAAAGTCTTTCCTTAAACTCCGTTATCCCATTGTCTCTTTTCTTCATTCTGAAGACCCATTTTTTAATAACTTTAGTTCTGGTTGAACAGCTGCTTTCCAATTTTCGGCACTGACGCTTTTCATGGTTTCTTCGTGAGTCTTTTGGTTTTCATATGTGGCTAAATAATTCATTTTAAAGTCCTGAAGTTTGTCAGGGTTTCTCAACTGATCTCGATTTCTTAATGTCCTTTCAGTTCCATCAGACTCAAGTTATTCTCATTCAGATCCAAAGGCTCTTCCGGTCCATGAACTTGTATTTCATCATCAAAATCAGACAACTCATTTTAACCTTCAATGTAGTAATTTACATCAGAAGAACAAATAGTACTGTCAGGGAATTGTAAACAATCAGTAGCCTTTTTTTTTTTCAACTTTGAGAACCTTCATTAAATGTTTCATATTTAAAATTCACCACTACTAATAGCCACTGCAGAAACTTTTCCTTCCCTCTTCCGTATTTCAGATCCATTCTTATTTGTTTTAATAACGTAACCTTTATCAAGAGCTGTACTAACAAAAAATCATCTATTATAATCAAAGAGAACATTCAGTAAGGTTACATTAATATACACATTCTAGTTAAAATAAGAAGGTAGTTTAATATCTCATATTCCTTATATCTTTAAAGTTTTCCCATCTTCGAATTTAAACTGCCTATTAAATTCCACAGCCACTATAATTTGTAAAGTAGTCTATTTAACAGCAAACATATACTGAAGCTCCTTTTTTCCATCAGCCAAGTGTTTAGATCTCTGGAGTCTCAAAATTGTGCGCTAGTTACAATAAATGCCTAATATTTTTCCTTCTAACTGAAGATTGATACTGCTTCTTTTGGCTCTTCTGTTTCAGTTTTAAACAGTTTTTCCGAATATGTACAATCTTGTGCCAACAGTTTTGAAAATTTATAATTGTCTATTGTGAATTCTCTGTTCCTAGTAAGATAATACAGAGGTTGACAGGGATGGGTAACATAGAGTGACAGGATGAGAGGATGGTGGAAAAAAGGAGCTTACAGCAAAATATTACTTAGTTATTACATAAGAACTTAAATTATGACTTATTCATTAATTATTGTTAGAAATACATCTCAATAAACAGAATTTCAAAACCCTCATTATACGAAAAAAGACAGAAATGAAACAATATTATTCAAAGTCCCTTTCCTTTTTTCATAACTCTTATCCTTAATATTTGAACAATATTAGCAATAAAAACTCTATCAGAAATCGGATGATGAATCTAACCCTGACGTTTCCTATTTCTCAGGTGGAACGTGTATGAAAGACATAATCAAATATAAACATCCTGTAAACATATCTATTCAATTTGTCGCAGAGGGTGGTTTTAGAATTTAAGTGTGTGATGTGGTTACTATGTGCTTGATGTGATCTTCAGCATATGCACCATCTAAGAATTATGATTAGGAACTGATATCAAGATAAGTAACATAAAAGAGCAAAAACTTGAACAAAATTCCAATAATATTTAAAAATAAATCATACTGTAAAAATAAAAACTTACGCTTCCTTAATTTCTGAATCATTGGCGCTTTTGGTAAGCCCTAGAATTCCATAATAATCCAAGCCTCTTTTTGCCATTAGGTGAAACTATAACTTTGTGAAATTGTCTTGGATGAAGGGTGCACCAGAGGTAAATAATGGTATTGATGCAACTAAAATCTAATAATGAAAATTTAAACAAAACAACCCGGAATGGTTTTTATTCTCTGATTCAACAAAAGGAATACTCCAAACCTAGGGTCATTGTATAAGAGCAACCTCCACAAAATTCAAAATACACCTTTTATTTTTAAAAGAAAACAAAAATTGTATACTTAGCTAAAAACAATTGATTTTTTCTACTTAAATTAATCATATGCTAGCAATGATTTTGCAAATATACACTAAATATTTTTATCAGATAAAAATATTCTTGTGATAAGAGCATAGTGCCACTATTCATCCTCATTGAAGTTGTCATTAAACTTACTCTTAAAACATATAAATAAAATTGTGGGAAAATTATAAAAAGTTCTGAAGGCAGAAAAGAAGGATAAATAATTATATTTCTATATACATAACTTGGAACAGAGATAAGCATGGAAATAAGAATAAGCAATGAAAGTACCTTACCAGGTAATGGCAACTTCTATGCTTCACTGATTCCAGAATATAGTACTTCATAATGATTAAATACTACACAAAATAATCCAACTCATAAAAGTCAAAAACTTGACAATAAGTAACCACAAAAGAACCTTCTAACAAGCAAGTTCTTTTTCAATTCCCAAATAATTACTGTCTGAATTTGAAAAGTTTTAGTAAAAATTAACTGCCATTCTATTAATAATTTGTTGAAAGAACTGACATTTAAAAACAAAAAACCCTCAAAAATAGGACATGAATAGAAACAGAGCACAATTTTAATGATACTTTTTAATAGAAATAATTCTATTTAATGTAAGACAAATGTTTTTGATTACCAGATTCGATTTGCTTATGAATATTATATTGAAAAAAAAAAATTATCTATTAATAAATAAGTAGGATGAGAGTATTTAAATTTCGATTCTACATAATTCATATCAAACTTAATGAATTATATTTATGAAATAATTGTCATACATAATTAAACCCAAATTTGTGAATTAGATTTGAAACTGCAAAAAACTCCGCTGGTCGTCCCATTTTGTATTTTTGACATATGGCGGGTTGCTGCATTTCCGCTTTGGTATTCACAAGCTTCTAAATGAGCTTTTACTATTTATTCTTAATATGAGAAAAAGATTCATGCTTCCCAATTATATCTTGGTGGAAAATTTCATTTTCCCAATTTTATATGAAACATTTCACATCGGAAAGTATAATATATTTTTGAAACACTTATATTGGTAGAAAAAAAGAGAACTGTTTTTTACCGTTCTTCTTAACGTTTTTTACCCTCTCTCGCTTTTTTAACAGTTTGAAAATATGAAGTCAGTTACCTAAGTCATTGTTTAAGTTTTCACAACCGAATAATTGTGTATTTATTGAAACTGTTTTGTTTTTTTATAATGGCTTGTTCAGAACATTTTTCTGAGAACAACGAAGATGATTATCAAGATTCAATTAAAGAGAAGAAGAAGAATGTAAACGGTGAGTTAATTTTTTAGATACAGATATATAATCACTAAGTAAATGGAAATCAAAAGAATTTGAGATAGTTAAAAAATAAAGGTGCGTTATATTTTAAGTAGATAAGTGCAATTAATCTAGTTTTAATTTAAAATGTAAAGGTAGTTTATGTTTACTTAACTTTGATTATGAGAACATGATTATTTGTAAGTACCAAAAGTACCTTTTTACGAAAAATCCAATAACTAAATAAAAAATTAGGGATAATAATGAATACCTCTCTACTTTTAGATAAATTGAAAAATTGTGGAAAACTAACCATTGATATCCATGTACTTGGGATGCATGGAAGGTATGCAGGCACCTGGGATGTGTGTGTATAATGATTTTTGAACTTTTTGATTAATGTTTATTTTAAACAGTAACAGAAATGCACTTTTTTCTGCTTCAGTAGTGGATCCAGAAATATTTTAAGGGGGCGCACTTTTTGTTTTTAATTTCATGATTTATGAACGACCTTATTTAAAGTATGAATGACAATAACAATTAAATGTCTAATTACTATTCATTTTAGGAGATAAAATATTATTAAATAAAATGTTAGAGATTTTATACTGGGTGTCCTAGTCATAGTGTAAAAAATGAAATGGGTAATACTGCATGTTAAACGGGGTTGAATGGCGCAGAAAAGAGTTTCCTATCTCAATCTGTTGAGGAGATAGAATTTTTTTGTTTTTATTTTCAAAATCCTACTTTTTTTTCTGAAAAATGACAGTTTTCCCTACTTTGGTTTAGCGTAGAAATAAAAAGGATGATATTTTCTTAATCAGCATTAAAGTTTCTAAAAGATGAGAGGGGTCTAGTTTTTTTAAATATACTTTCAGTGGGACTTTTAACGCGCTAAACACAAAACATTTATTAAAACTTAAATTTTTAATAGTTTTTGAAAATTCCTCACTCCCCACGGAAGCACCCTAGAAGCTGTCAAATTTCCTAAAAAATGCGGAATTTAGTTAGCTTTTTAGTGGTGTAACCCATGATACAATTGCACTTCACCTTTTGAGTCTAAAAGGAGTTTTTCTGATGAAAACGGCTCTAACGATTTTGATTAAACTGAGTATTTGATGTAATAATATGTCCGATATATAACTGCAAAAATTTCATCAAAATTGAACAACCGGAGGGGCCACTTTACTTAATAAATTTTGTATCGTTTTCACATTTTTTTTTTTATTTACTCAAAATCGGCTTTATCGATTTTGATCAAACTGAGTATTTGATGTATATATATACCAAAGTTGTGATAGCCAACGTTTCATCAAAATTGGTCAAACGGAGGGGGCACTTTACTTCATAACTTTTTTCCAATTTTTACCTTTTTTCGATTATCTCAAAAACGGCTTTAACGATGTTCACCAAACTCGTCATGTTTAATGAAAATTAGATGTTCTTTAATATCAGGTAAGCTTTATCATTATTAAAATGTTCCTTTTTTGTTTGTTCGTTTTTTTGTTTCCTCTGAAGTACCTTTGTTTTTGTTTATATGGAGAATTTAACGGTCTCTCGTTACGCCTAAAAATAAGAAATGGCTAAATATGCGATATGATAAAAATCAAGTAAACATATAGAGGAGAAAAAAGAAAAATGTTCAGTCAACTCATAAAACTCGTTGAGCCCACGCATGCGCACTACGCCTTTAATGACAGACCATTGTTCATAATTAAAGCCGTTCTGTTCATTTAATGGACATTATTTGTTTCATGGTAACTAAATGAAATTTTCAACAAGTACATAGAGAATTATAAAATCAGACAACTTGGAGTATTATGCTTGCATTGCCGAATTATCACAAGTAAAAACTTTTATTTAATAATAAAAGAAATTAGTGTTTTTTATAGAGCAAATGAAAACAAAAATAAGAAATGAATGTGGAAAAATGTGTAACTTTGAGAAGTGGTAATTAACAAAACGCATTAATTTCTTATCTAAGTAAGTTGTTAAGTGAAACTTGTGTGTTGCGCGCACCAGATTTTTAAAAACTATTAGTGGAACTCATGTAAATGTTAAGAAGTATGTAAATATTGCTTCTTGGTTATCCGGTATGCAAGATGATTTGACTGAAACCATCCATAACGGTCAGGTTTTTCCCTAATACAAAAAAATCTGGTGCGTGCGCGCAACACACAACTTTCACTTACCAACTTACTTAGATTAGAAATTATTGCGTTTTGTTAATTGCCACTTCTCAAATGAACAGAACGGCTTTAATTATGAACAATGGTCTGTCATTAAAGGCGTACTCCGCATGCGTGTGCTCAACGAGTTTTATGAGTTGACTGAATATTTTTCTTTTTTTCTCCTCTTTATATTTTCTTTATTTTTATCATATCTCATATTTTGCCATTTCTTATTTTTAGGCGTAACGGGAGACAGTTAATTTCTCCATATAAACAAAAACATGTTTTTGTTCATCTGTTCATTAGCCCACAAAAGATCATGCCTAGTAATATGCTTTATGAGTTATTAGTTTCATTTCAGCCAATATACATAAAATAATTATAGACATTTTGAACAGTTTAATTTCTCCATTAGCTTGAATCTAACCTTGAAGTACCAAATTTAAATTTTGTACTTCACAATGAACGAAGTAGGCATGAGGTGCATACTGTAGTGTTCTTTGTTGAACACATTGCTGAGTTGATCAGTCTTGCTTACAATTGTTATTGAAAACAATGGTGCACTTTATGTCTGATGTCTGAAAATATTTCATTGCAAAGTTGTTTAGCATGGGCTTCCGCGGATAAAGGGGGGAGGAGAGGACAGCTGCGCTGCCTAGAAATTTTATATACCCTTAGAAACAAAAACTATATATATAATAAATTCGAATTTATTTACTATAGTTTTAAACCATTACATAAACAAACGTTTTAAATTTTAAATTTCAATAGGTATTTAAAATATTAATTGTAATAGGTTTAGTTTAGTTATATTAATAGGTGTTTAATTAATTGAAATAGGTATTATTTCAAAAATTAATTGAGTCTTAGAAGGTCAAACTAGCTCCAACCTTCCCCCAGGCATAAGAATTTTAGCTACCTGCCCCCCTAGACGAAAATTTTACCACGCTGCGTCCTCCTAGACTAAATCCTGCGGACGCTCTTGTTGTTTACTCAGCCACGTATCAATTCATTTCTAATAAGAGGACACAAGTAATTTATTAATCCATTACACTTTCGCCACTTTTTTTTTTTTTTTTTTTAGACAGGGCATATTCTGAGAGACTTTGATTAACTGAAAGAAAATTTCACGAATTTATTTTCCCGTAATAGGAGAATGCAAGTATCCGACAAAAGTGAAACGTTTATAGCTCTGTTTAAGACCGTTCTCATTTAATTTAGCTTGTTACTCTTTACTTCATTGCTGCATCGATAGGTGCGATGTAAGAATGTTAGGCTAAAATAATATTTTACCGCTCGAATGCATGACACTTTCTTTTAGTGTTTTCAATATTTTTTTATTTTTAAATTATCAAGACAGAAATATTACGTTTTTGTTTAACGTTATTCAAAATATTATACTTATTTTTTTTTATGGGTGTCCCAAATCCCGGGGGCCTCGGTGCTGTGCCGGTATTCACCTGCCTAGCTACCTAAGGACGAAAACATCCCCCTCCTGAAAACATATGTTTTAATTTTATAACAATACCACATTCAACCCTTGGTTAAAAGGAAATATCAAATAAAAACTTAAAAACAAGATTCTAATTACACTGATTATTATAAGTGTATCAACAATGAAGAAATTCTTGCACATCTTTCCAATCTTAGAGCTTCAAATCATAGGGTTTTTAAGGCCAATATAATTCCTTTCCACAAAGTACTGTTCAGGTGTTCTATCTGCCCGTTACCTTGTGTTGGCTTACCAACTAATGACAAATTCATGGATAACATGCATACGCAAACGGAAAGTAAGAATATTCGTCGACGGAACGTTATTAATATTCTTGAGTTAAAGGTAAATGTCAAAGGTCTTGAATTAGATCGATGCTTTGAAATCAAAATTCTATTTATAGCCTTAAAGAAAATCCCAGTAGTTTCATGGAATCTTGGCTTCACTTCGGCACACATTTGACAGTTAGTAGCCAATTTCCTGACTTCCTCTATCAAATATGGTAAATTCTTACTCTTGACCACTGAAACATATGAGTAATGCATGGGTGACAATGACTGATGAAGCTGAAGCAATTCGTACGATTGGTAGCATTGCAAGGTCTAGAGACTTTTTTCTCTCCGTCTGGCGGTAGTTTAGGCTAATTCCAAACGCCATCTTTTTATTTTTTATTAATAATATTGCATGCTTTGGGGAGGGGTATAGAAGAGAGAGCTTCCTGACCCGCGATGAAAAGAAAAAAATTTCCATAAGAGGAAATACCTCCAGTGTCTCTAAGACTCAACCAATGCTGCAGCCTCTATTTCAATATGATGCCTGCTTATTACAGATTTGAACGGGCCAAAAATGCGACTAGTCGGACATCTTGACCAGCATAAGAAAAACGAATGATCCAATTCGAGTAAAGAGCAAAAATCCTAGAGTCCGTTTTGGTGATTAAAAGTCATGTGGGAGTGGCATATTTAATATTGGAGTCAGGCGAGGGTCTGATTTGGTTAAATCTTGTTTCACACGGAAATGGCTCCCATGGATACATTAACTTCATATGGGATAATTTAAATATGGTTTTTGTTTGCAAGATCCTGAACTCCCCTTGTCTACTGATAACTGCATGGTATTCTATTGACATCAATGGCGCCCCCCCCCCCCTGAAAGGTGAGGATACCAATTAATTATTACTATTTCTGTATAAAAAGGGCTATTTTGTAACTCCTTAAATGAAAAATGGATTGTATTTAGACATTTAATAAAACTTTACAATGTAACTATGCACTAATTTTTTTAAATTAGGACCTTCATGAAACATCAAAAATTTAAAAATAAAAAAGTGCGCCCCCCCCCCCTCAAGGATTTTCTGGATCCGCTACTGAGAGAAGATTGTTCAAAGGTAGATTTCTCCAGCCCAACATATAGGATTGGCTCATACAGCTCTTTCCTAAGGTCCTATAACTCATACTGTTAAACAGCTAGGCTGCCATTTTGTCGTCCTGTTTCTTTATTGCTTTTTTAGTGTTTCTATGGCGCTAACAATCTCATCTTCATCGAGGCGATCAAGCTCATAATCTGACCACCGAGTTATAAGAAAAGCTCCAACTTCATCTGCTCTTTCTTTCTTGTATCATGGATCATTCAGAACATCATCAAAACATTAAAACACCTTTTCAATCTATCCAATATTTGCACAGACTCAGTTAAAAGGGACACATCCTCAACTTAAAAAGCAATAAGACTTGTTTAAGGGTCTTACCGTATTAACTTCATGGTAGAATAACAGGTTTAAAATCCCAAGTGTGGGATTAAATTTATATAAAAAAAAAATCTTTATAAAATTAATTAAAATTATACTTTAAATGACTACGTATTGAGATTTGGGATCACCATATCCAATGAACCATGTCCCGCTAAATAGTATGTGTGTATGTACGTGTGTCTGTGTCTGTGAACAGACTAGCTCAAAAACGATAAGCCTTACGGACCTGAAATTAGGTATTTGAGGTATTGTACATGTCCGTGATTTGACAGCAAAGATTTCATCAAAAACTGGGTTAATGGAGGGGACACTTTGTTTTATAAATTTTATCATATTTTTACGTTTGTTTCGATTTACTCAAAAAACGGCTCTAGAAATGTTGATTAAACTCGTCATGTTTAATGAGAATCAAGTATTCTTTAATACCAAGTAGGTTTTATCACCATAGTTCTGATGAGGCTTAAATGACGAATGAAAAACTTTCATCATCCTATAAATATAATCAAAATCCTTTAATAAATTAGGGCCTTTTTTGTTTGTTCGTTTTTGTGTTTCCTATGAAGTACCATTGTTTTTGTTTAAATGGAGAAATTAACTATCTCTCATTATACCTAGTAATAAGAAATGGCTATATATGGAATATGAAAAAAAAATAGATAAGCATAGGGAGGATAAAAAAAGAAAACTGTTCCGTCAACTCATAAAACATGTTGAACCCACGCATATGAGTACGCCTTTAATGACAGGCGATTGTTTATTTGTAAAGGCGTTCTGTTCATGCGAAACAGTTTTTCAACGTGTTACGGAATATATGTATATAATGAAAATTATTTATTTCCATGGTAACTAAATGATTTTTTCAACAAGTATGGATTTATAAGAAATTCTTATAAATCCATACTTGTTGTTCTCTATTCTTATTAAGAATAGAGAAATTTAAAATCCGACGCGATTGAGTATTTGCTTGCTTTTCGTGTTATCGCATATAAAAATAAAAACTTTTATTTAACAATAAATAAATTATTGAGCTTTAGAGAATAAAAACTTGATGCTCATGCAAATTAATTAAAACAGTTTACGGAGTGAAATAGATATGGTAAAATTTTTAATAATTATGGTTTAGTTTACAGACTTTAGTTCCATGATAGATTTTAGTAATCGTCGGTTTCCGGAAAGGCATAAGAAACAAACCTTTGCAAAAAAAAAAAAAAAAAAAAACTCGACTATGAAATTCAGATTTTTTTAGAATAAATAATGAATCGGAAAAGACTGTTTTCAGAAGTTTCATGTTTTGCGATACAAATTATAATAATCTATAACTTTTGGAGACAAACCAAAATAAGTAAACAAAAGTGGGAAAATGTGTGAAGTTGCTTAATAGCGTTTACCTATTTATCAAAACTCGTCGATTTCTAATCTAAGTAGCTTGGTAAGTAAAATTTGTTTGTTTCGCGCATCGCACCAGATTTTTATACTTGATATGGTTTTTACATTATGTTTTTAGGTAAAGCTGGACCTAGCAATGCGAAAGTAATATCTGTTAGTGACCTCACAGGACACACCAATGGTAGCAGATTAGTTAAAGCTAATATCAAGATACCTCGCCCTCCAAATGCGTTCATGATTTATGCTAACACCTGGAGAAAAAAGCTAGCCCATGATCATCCCAGTGAAAGTAATAAGCAGATTAGTGTCAGGTATTATATAATCTTTTTTAAATATTTAAATCAAATAACAGATATATCCGATACAAAAATTCATATCATAATATCCTTTATTTAAATTATATCATATTTGTATTATACAAGATAAAAGTATTTTACATTTTTTGCAGGACTATAATATATTACACATTCAATACAAGAGCGGGAAATCTTAATTTTTCTCATTTCCAGTTTTCCCACTTATTTATTATAAAAAAGAGTGCTCTACATTCCTGAAGTATCGCTATAATTTTAATTGGAATAGTAACCGAATGTTGAGCAGTTCTCCCAATGTGATATTGATAGAGTGTGAACTTAAAATACATCCCACAATGCGCAAAATCCGCACATCTTTTCCAGATGTTTTAACATAGAAACAGATTTTAAGAAAATGAAAAAACTATTTTTCAAACTTCTTTGATTATAAAAAATTCTTATTGTTTTGTCTTGTTTACATTTTTTCCATTTTATTTTTGTCCTTTTTGCCCTCTTCCAGGTATAAAAATCAACCACTATTATTGAAAGGAATGTCTTTGATGGATATATGCTGAATTAATACTCATAGTATAGCATTACCTATTCTAAAGGCCATTCATGCTGGTCCTCTTTTGTTTTTCTAATGTTACGATTATAAATCACTGGTGTTTGGGCAAAAGGGCTTAAGTGCCATTTTTATGAAAATGAGGTTTTTATGGCTTCTTGACAAAAAAATCTATCTGTTTTTAATGGTTCAATCGGCTTAAGTGAAATCAGCTTACTAAATGGTGTAATTAAGCTGATCTTAACGGCACAAGTATTATTTGCTATTTGGCAATGATCTAAAGGGGTTAAGTGACACTAGATAAAACTTACATCCTTTATACCAGAACGTGTGTAGATCAAAAGGGTCTATGTAGTTATGCCAATTCTACTAATTCCTTTGGATTAGATCCACAAACATATGTCTGCTACCAAGTTCTTCTTAAGCAGCATGCGTTAATTTTGATGGAAAAACAACCGATTTGGATCTAACCTAATTATGCATTTATTAAATTTTGTACACTTTAATCTAAAAACTAAAAATTAAATACTCAGTTTTTATTATGATTTCATTTAAATATTCAGATTGTTCACAAACTATCAAGATTTCATTCATCAAATTAAGATAACTTACTGAATAAGACATACGCTATCATCATTTTGAGAAAAAAAAATCTGGTGCGTGCGCGCAACACACAACTTTCACTTACCAACTTACTTAGATTAGATTAGATTAGAAATTGACGTGTTTTGCTAAATATCATTTCCCAAAGTCACACATTTTTCTACATTCATATCTTATTTTTGTTAATCGTTAAAGCCGTTTTTGAGTAAATAAAAAGCCCCGTGAAAATGATACAAAATTTACTAAGTAAGGTACCCCCTCCCGTTGATCAATTTTGATGAAATTTTTACAGTCATATCTCGGGCATATAAATACATCAAATACCAAGTTTGATCGAAATCGTTATAACCGTTTTTGAGTAAATAAAAAAAACACGTGAAAATGATACAAAATTTATTAAGTAAAGTCCCCCCTCTGGTTGATCAATTGTGATGAAATGTTGGTTATCACATCTTTGGCATATAAATACATCAAATACCAAGTTTGATCAAAATCGTTAAAACCGTTTTCGAGTAAATAAAAAAAACACGTGAAAATGATACAAAATTTATTAAGTAAAGTCCCCCCTCAGGTTGATCAATTTTGATGAAATTTTTACAATCATATTTCAGACATATAAATAGATCAAATACTCAGTTTAATCAAAATCGTTAGAGCCGTTTTTGAGAAAATCGAAAAAAACCTAAAAAGTTATTAAGTAAAGTACCCCCTCCCTTTGAGCAAATTTCATGAAATTTTTGCTGTCACATCGCGGGCTTATACATACTCTAAATACCCAATTTCAGGTTCGCACGGTTTATAGTTTTTGAGCTAGTCTGTTCACACACACACACACACACAGACACACACACACACACACACACACACACACACAGACCATTTCGCGGGACTTGGTTATTTTGACTCAGGGGACCCCAAAACGTGTATTTCCGTTGAAAACCGGAAGTCGAAAATTTTCACGATCGCAATACTTCCACTTACTATATATTTCATATATAGGTAAGTGAAAGTAAAAATGGAAATGGAGCTCATTTTATGTGGAGGAAGCACAATGGTTTCGGTACGACAATGACTATGGACGTACTAGTTTTAAAAACAGCCTGGATAGAGAAGATCCCTTTGATTATGTTTCGTTTAAAAGAAGAGGCCGACGGTCAAGCACATTCACGTTGAAAGATACTTACAGTGAGCCAATCCCAATATCCAAGGAAAAGAAAAAAGATCTGCTTGATCTTTTCAACTAATTCCCCCTACTTCCACGATTTTTGCAGAAACCTTAGGTGTAATAATGATGAAGATTTTGACCCTGATTTACTTGATGTAGAAATAGATCAATAACTTCATCAAGAGTTTCATTTTTAAACTAATAATGTACCTTTAGATTGATTTTTCATCATTTGTGTAATTGATTGTGTATTTTTAGTGTTAACACGTTTTTATATAAAATCATAATTTCAACATGAAATAAAATATTTTTGATTTTTCCAAACTTTTTGATACCCTTAGGGCAACGTCCATTTCTCACATCCTTAGTAAAAAGGAATTAGGTTGACTATTGTTAAGTACAAAAGGCTAATGAGGTATGATCAGAAGGTCATAAGAGACAAAAATATTAGATACAAAGGGCTTAAATGCACTTAAAATAAATAAATAAGTAATATTTTGTTTAAATTTTTATTTTGCTATAATGTTTAGTCTCTTATGAGATAATATAGTGATTGATGAATAAAGAAATCCATAGACAGTATTTAAAATGATTTTTCAAAACTTTGAAAAATCGTCGAGTAAACTTCACATTCCAATACTTAACCCCTTTTGCCCAAACACCGGTGAAATATAATGTTTAAAAGGAGAAAATATGATCCGTTTTAGCGTTTCCTATTCGGCCAGAGATATATGTCATCAATAATAATTACTAATGTTCGTTCTAGAATATCAATGAAGAAGTAATATCTTGATGTAAACACACAAAGTTGAATTTGATGGTGTTAAAAATGAAGACGAATTATTATTTGTGTTAAAAATGGTAGAAAATTTCCCGTATAGCTTGCCGTAAACAAGATGGTGAAATATGGTGCAGTTGTTTTTTTCGTTTCTGATCCAACTGCATTTAGAAATATAAACATTTCTAAAGTTTTGTATATAATAATAAGCTAATCGATTGATTGCTTGAAAGACCCCAGGATAGAGCACAGTAACGAGGAAGGGATTCTTCGGTTTAGATACTCTATAAATTTAGTCAGGCTTTTAGGAAATTGACTCTTTTAAAATGGAACTTTCATTTGGAAGATTATCTATGATAACCATACTTATACAGAGGTGCATGGAGCTTGGGTGAAACGGTTTACGGTACCGGTCACACAGCTGATCCAAAATATCATATCATATCATACACTTATTTCTAAGAGCCTCTGTTTTGTCGGTACGCCATAACTTCCTTAATGCTTCATCAAATTCCACGAATGAGCATCATTTCAAAGCTTTCCTTAACCGCTACACCGGAAGAATATACAAATCACTCATTTCGCCTTCGATTGCAAGTTATAAGTGCAAAACCGCTGTTTTGGTAATACAGGTTAGTAGTACAGGTTTCTAAATGATGTTAATCTTTTTAGGTTTTCAAGCAGAACATTTTCGTTAATATACATTTTTTTCGATTTAACCCTTCGTTTGCGAGTCAAAAGCAAAAAAGTGCGATTTCAATCTATCATCATATATTATTTCTCTAAGCCTTTTTTTTTTTGTCGGTACGCCATAACTTCCTTAATACTTCATCAAATTTCATGAATGGAGCATCATTTTAAAGCTTTCCTTAACCGCTACACCGGAAGAATATACAAATCACTCATTTCGCCTTCGATTGCAAGTTATAAGTGCAAAACCGCTGTTTTGGTAATACAGGTTGGTAGTACAGGTTTCTAAATGATGTTAATCTTTTTAGGTTTTCAAGCAGAACATTTTCGTTAATATACATTTTTTCGATTTAACCCTTCGTTTGCGAGTCAAAAGCAAAAAAGTGCGATTTCAATCTATCATCATATATTATTTCTCTAAGCCTTTTTTTTTTTGTCGGTACGCCATAACTTCCTTAATACTTCATCAAATTTCATGAATGGAGCATCATTTTAAAGCTTTCCTTAACCGCTACACCGGAAGAATATACAAATCACTCATTTCGCCTTCGATTGCAAGTTATAAGTGCAAAACCGCTGTTTTGGTAATACAGGTTGGTAGTACAGGTTTCTAAATGATGTTAATCTTTTTAGGTTTTCAAGCAGAACATTTTCGTTAATATACATTTTTTTCGATTTAACCCTTCGTTTGCGAGTCAAAAGCAAAAAAGTGCGATTTCAATCTATCATCATATATTATTTCTCTAAGCCTTTTTTTTTTTGTCGGTACGCCATAACTTCCTTAATACTTCATCAAATTTCATGAATGGAGCATCATTTTAAAGCTTTCCTTAACCGCTACACCGGAAGAATATACAAATCACTCATTTCGCCTTCGATTGCAAGTTATGAGCGCAAAACCGCAGTTTTGGTAATACAGGTTGGTAGTACAGGTTTCTAAATGGTGTTAATCTTTTTAGGTATTCAAGGCATGGGCGGATCCAGCCGATCGGAAAGGGGGGGGCTGCAGTTCTAAAGGGGGGGGGGTGCAGCCCCACAGCCCTTCATTTGGATCTGCTAATCAGCTTTTTTACCATTATGTTCCTATCCCACAACTAAAATTCTACTTGTTCTGCACATTATTTGTTCTTTAACTTGCTTCCTTACATTAAGGAAAGTCAAATTCTATCTTAAAATGACGAAAAATTTTCCAAAGGGAGGGGCTGCAGCCCCCACAGCCCCTCCCCTGGATCCGCCAATGATCCAAGGAGAGCATTTTCGGTCATAAACATTTTTTCGATTAACCCCTTCGTTTGCGAGTTGTAAGCGAAAAATTACAATTCTCAGTGAAAAACGTTAAAATGGTCGCAGGGCTTTTTCGAAGGTGTAATTTTTTTCAGTTTATCGAGACGAACATTTTTGGTTTTACTTATACACTATTCGCACGGGTCATCTAGTGAAATTATTATTTTAATAATGTTTCTTATTGAAAATATAATAGAAAATATTATTCATAATTTAAATAATTTAGTTTAATTCTGGGTATCAATATATGCTCAAGTTTCGGTCACTCGAGACGCTTAACTGATCTATTTCGGCCTGCCTTTGTGACTTCGTATAGCTAGCTATCCGATAGTAGTGATGGGCTTAACAGTGAAATTTCAATAACATGTTATCTAGTAACTGTTAGCAAGTTGATAACAGGTTCCGATAACAGGGGAGTTTAGTAACATGTGTTCACTGTGTTACTCTGCCTGTTGCCTTTATTTATCATTTATTCTATATAATATTTAGATTATGAAGAGAATTAATTAGAATAGATTAATGAATTAAAGAATTATTTAGAGAATAGATTATGAATTAATTTCGCATTTTAGGAGATTAGCTTATATTAAAAAATAAAAGTATACAATTTTTCAAAAAATCTGGTGATGTGCCAGGACACACCATTCCAAAACGTGTGTTTCCTTTTAAAAACGGAAATTGATGTTTTCACGATCGCAATACTTTCTTTTACAATGTATTTCCCATTTAGGTAAGTGGTATTAAAAAAAAGGAAATGGAATAAAAACTCTTTGAAATTTTTGAAATACATTTTCATAGTACATTTAAAAAATTAAAAAATAATAATCAAAGCTAACAAGTTTAATTACTTAATGAGGAAACTATTAAATAATAAAAAGTATTATATTAAAATAATTTCGAGACATTGCCCTGCCTTTTCCAAAAAATTTAATGCACTCGCAAAAATACTATACGTTTGGATATTAATATTGTTAATATAGTGGTACTTACTAGAATCAGCGGGTCCTTTTTTTTTTTTCTTTAATATTATAGTAGTATTTAATATTGCAATATTTCTGGATCCGCCACTGCTTCTTAGCAATATAATTAAGCTTGGGAAAGACTCTGTTTGCGGTATACTTTCATATTTATATCACAGATCCAATCTTTCGAAACAGAGCTACGAAATAACAGCACCAAGAAGGCTCTGTGTGATAAAGGAAGAGGGAGACGAAGAGCTTCCGGTCAGAGGGACGTGACGACACACGTGCCCGTGGAATGAAGTGCCCATTGTCCCTGGACCATCTATTCATCTCAATAGTCTAATCTCTTAAATAT
Organism: Aelia acuminata; assembly: GCA_911387785.2. Lineage (NCBI taxonomy): Eukaryota > Metazoa > Arthropoda > Insecta > Hemiptera > Pentatomidae > Aelia > Aelia acuminata. The sequence goes on along the minus strand of OU426978.1, from coordinate 153,789,036 downwards.
CGTCACAGGACATTAATTCTTCGTGACTAGATTCTCTTAGTATGCCCTCTTTCCAAAATTGGTTTCAGGAAGAATCAGTATGCGGGATATAATTCTGGCGGATTTTTATATTCTAAGCGTTCGTTAGAAATATATAAAAATATAAACATACATTCTGAAGAATGTAAATGATAAATAGCCCCTGCCTCTAAGCACACATGTGCAATATAATTAATTTAAATGAAAAATCTACAACATAATTTATTTTATTTTTTCAAACAATATATCGTCGTCACCATGCTAAAGTAACGAATATGCATATGTTTTTAGTTGCACATTTGTTACTTTAGCATGGTGACGACGATATGCTTATCCTACTTTATTAAAAAAAATATTAACATCACTTAAACAAATAAAAACTCAAATAAACAGACCAGTCTTCCTTACACCATGCTGATTGAATTTCAAAGTAGGCCGCACTTAGGGACTCTTAATTAAATGATTAAAAATCGCGAGAAATTTGACTGAAACATTCAATTTAACATTCAGCTTCTCTAACTCTTCTAAGAACATTCTTTTTGATTTATGCACGTTTCCTCTATTTACAGGAATATTCATCAAATTCTCTAATAAAAAAGAAAAGAAAAAAGTGCATTATAGCTGCTATCGTTGCAAATGAAAAAGTCAACTATATTATAAATATAACAACTATTGTAGTAAAGACTATCGATAAATTTACATCATTACAATGTACCACACCTGTTTTGTAGATCCTTTTGATTTAAACAGCTTTCATAATTATTATTAATCTAAATGAAACATCACAAGTTTTAGCATGTATGTCACTACTTTCAGGTTGGGGAAGCTCTGGAAAGACATGGCAGCCGATGAAAAGGAGTTGTACTTTGCATTAGCCAGGCGTGTCGACGCAGAACACAAAAAGAAGTATCCGGGTGAGTGTTTTTTTATTTTTATTTTTATTTATTTTTTATTTTATTTTTTATGTGCCTGTGAGTATTGGTTTAGGTTTTATCACAGCCTATTGAAATAAAATAAATTAAAATTGGAGTTTGAAACGGTTAAGCATGCAGAGACGGCGAATGAAATGGCTCCAAAGGGGGGCCCAAAGTTAATACAACATTAACTCTAATTTACAAAAACTTTAATGAAATAAAAACATTTTTTGTTAATCATATGAAGTAATTAGCCTTCATTCAAAAGAACATGCTACTGATAATATTTCATTAACAGACATTGAAATCAATAGATGGTCAGAGAAGATCCATTTATAAGATTATAAGATTTTCATAATGTCTAGTGTTAAACATTTTAAATTTTGCGCCGCCTCCGAAAAGATTGTGTTTTATTGAACATAGTATTTTATTATTTAATTTAATAATTTTTATTAACAATTAGTGTGTATTTCAATTAGTGTGTATTTGTACAAATAAAATAAAATTCTTCGTCTTAATGCATTTTATCGCTTTTTATACCATTTTCAATTTTTCTGTGGATTTATTTCATACTTTTCAGTGCATTTATTTTTCCTGGTTCCTAGGTTTCGAAGCGCCTGATCTGAAGAAAAGTTTTGATCATATAGGCTGAAAGTACTCATTTCATAGACAACAAATGTGAACGTCTGCCACCTCAGATTGGTTGCCATCAAATTTTATAGGCGAACAAAATCGACATTTTCGAACTTTTTTCAAATTTTTACTAATAACTCGAAAACGATTTATCTCAGAAGAAATTGTGTTCTTACTAAAATAAAAGGGCATTAAATTTCGCGTCGACTGAGGTCATTACAGTTAAAATCGGGTAAGTCTTTCCGCCAAAACCGATTGTCAATTTAACCACGTTAGCGGACAAATGAATTACGCTCATGTTTCAAAGCCTGCAATTTAAAGAGGATTACTCCAAATAAAAAATGTGACGTATATTAGTTGTAGAATATCAAATTCTGTGTAAAACGAGCTCATTAATTTTAAAATTAGCCCACTCCTGTGGAGACAAAGCAATTAAAACGTGAACATATTTAGCGCCTTGTGATCTAAAATCCGTGAAATTTTGGGATTTTTTTTCAGTTTTTCGCAGATAGTTCGGCAAATACAGATCACAATGTTTTAGATAGAAGTTGCAGAGCATCAAATTTAGCATGAAACAAGTTCTTACATACAAGTCAAAATCGAAGTTTTAGCAGGAAATAACCAATAAGAATTCTTTCACATTTTTATTTGTATTTCCACGCAGGTTTTAGCTAATGTTGAATGTAAGAACTTGTTTCATGCTAAATTTGATGCTCTGCAACTTCTATCTAAAACATTGTGATCTGTATTTGCCGAACTATCTGCGAAAAACTGAAAAAAAATCCCAAACATTTCACGGATTTTAGATCACAAGGCGCTAAATGCGTTCACGTTTTAATTACTTTGTCTCCACTGGAATGGGCTAATTTTAAACTTAATGAGCTCGTTTTACACAGAATTTTATATTCTACAACTATTATACGTTACATTTTTTATTTGGAGTAACCCTCTTTAAATTGCAGGCTTTGGAACATGAGCGTAATTCATTTTTCCGCTGTTACATAAATCCGGCCATTCAATGATGAAGTACGCCACTGAACACTCGAGATTTTGGCCGCTTTTCGACAAAATATCGTTAATGGAGAATCGACTTTGATAGTTATATGGCCTAGAATAAATTGGAAAGTGATTTTTGAATTATGATCGCTTGAATATCCTTCTGAAAACCATGGTGATATATACTACTCCGGTAGGGACCGTTAATAATTCTTTATTTAAATCTATCGTTAGAAAAGTAGTGAATAAACAACATTATTGGATAGAAGTCCCCGCAGCAAAAAAGGGGCAGCCATAAAAGTGATCGGTAAGACTGCCACGCTCTAGGATAGAAGCAACAGGGTTTGGGACTCATTTTATGGTTAATTTATTATTTCGAAGGATATTATTATTCTCGATACTACACCATTGGTTTATTTATAAAATATTTCTTGGTTGAGTCAATTATGTCAATTCTTTTCGATGAATTTTCGACTAAACTTAATAGCAAAGTACTAAGAATAATATCCTTCGTAATAAAAATTATTTAGAAAATAAATTGCTAATCACTGCTGCTTCAATTCTAGTGAGGTAGCCTTTATGATATAAATCATTTTTATGGCTGCCAAATTTTTGCTGAGGGGACTTTCATACAATGAGGTTGTTTTCTGCGTGATATCAAGTTTTTTTTTGCAGTTTTTATTGATGGATGGACATCAGCAGACATTGAAATTTAAATTTCTTTTTTAAATAATGTAATATCTGTATGGATAAAGTGTCGTAGGAAAATTTTCATTAATTGGGAAATACAATAAACAATGTTAGTTATAGAGATGACTACCTCGCATGCGAAAAACCCATAAACACAACCAAGTCTATTTTCACTGTCTGTTTAAACAAAATTCATTCCTTTATGGTTTATGAAGATGGAACAAACTAATATTGAAATTATTTAGAAGAACCTATATTTTTTTATAACTGGACAGTCCATAATATTTTTTCGAACTAAATTTGAGCTTAGATAACAGATTTTTGTTTTCTTATAATCAATATTCAGGCCTTTTAAATTTATACGCCTCAATAGTTGCAGAAACAAAATTAAAAACCGATTATAGTAATCAGGATAACATAAAAAAACTGTCACTCCATGAAGAATCGGAACAAGATTTCATGATAACGTTGTTTACTAATATCCGATCTACCTTATATCCATACTAATATCGCTACAGAAACGACAGCGATATTATTTTCTGCTTATATTATATATCTTTATTTAAATCTATTGTTGGGGCCGAGGCGTGGCCGAGGGGATAGCGTCTCCGACTCCCACGCTGGCGGGGCGGGTTCGAATCCCGCCCAAACCCGCTCGATTCTGTTCGGTGACGGCCTCACTGAACGGACTCAGCGGCTTGCCATGGATTAGACGATGTTGGTTAGCACTTAAAACACGTCGATAACTACAGACTGCTCTTGTTCTCCCCCCACTCTTTTGATTCTGAATTTAATTGGTTGGTTTTCCCATTCGATTAATCTAGCATTAAGAGAATATTAAGATTTGTTAGTTATCAATGAATTTTAATAGCTTGTTGGAGCATACCTCATGTTATATAAGCCATACTTTTTTCCAATAAGTAAACATTTTGAGCGATAATTAAATAATTATTTTCATGTTTTTTCCTGATAACTTCCTAAATAAATTAAGAACCCAAAAAAGGATTTAATGGGACCACCTCGGGAAAATACTCTACAAGATGCAAAAGGTTTCGTTCCAATCGGTCCATCCATCTCGGAGTAATCGGTGAACACACTAGAAACCCCCCCCCCAAAAAAAAGGCACATAAATATCGAATTGAGTAACCTCCTCTTTCGTTCGAAGTCGGTTAAAAATACAATATCACATCTTCTTGAAATACCACTTGTTTTGTGTCTTCACTCATCAAACTACATACCTGAGAGAACAGAAAATAACCTATATTACTATATTATGCAATCTTATGAATAAATATCTTATCTTATAATAAAAATATGGTGCGGTATACGCATCACACTTCACTTACCACCCTCATTTCTTTACTAAAAAAAGAAATTATTTTTGAAAAATAACGTAATCAAGTGCTACGAAAAAGATAACACAAAACTTTCTTACTTGATGGTTTGTTTATTCTTTAAGAACTGCGTACTGCTGTGCTGTCCAGATGAGGAGTCAGGAGTTAGATTTTATTTTAATATTTTTCAAATTAAACAATAACTTTCTTTGAAAGTAACGTTTACCCTTATTTATTTTCAAAGCGTGATTAGTAATTTTTTAGCGGGATTCAATACTGATTTTGCTCCTGATTTTACAGTAAAATTATTTCTTTGAAGTAAATTTGATATTATAAATCGTATACAATTTTTTTAGATAGAGGTGATTTTATTAATCAAATGCTTTACTTGAAAAACAACACAGAATACATCATACACTAAGGGAATTATTATTTATCATACAATAAGGGTGGGCTGAGAAAGACAATAGGGTTTTGGGAAAAGAATATAACCCCTTACGAATACCAAAAATTCATATATATTCTTTACTGTTTTCAATGTTCTCGACTTCCCTCACCATGAAGGCATATGCGTTCTTCTTTTTAGGTTTTACAAGTTTTTGCTTCGAAGGATACTTGATAAAGTGTATATCATTATTCAACAGTGGTGAGTGACAGCGCCTAAACTTGACCATGTTTATCGAAATTTATGAAAAACCATAAGACAATCAGATTTTTTTTTTTTTTTTTAAAGTAAAATATTGATTAGAATGCTGTGTAAGCAACTTCAGAGGCTGCTAAAATTAGTTCACTCATCAAATTTGGCTATCTACTTAAATTTCCATCCCTAAAGAAACTACAGGGTACTTAAGAAAGAAAAAAAACGACTTACTAGAACCCTCTGGAGGCATTGAAGGAGAGGATTGTGAAGGGCGAAGAACAAAAGGGTGGTGGCGATATCGATGAGGAGGCGGCAGGCGCGGATCCTCCTAAATCTTCCCTCCTTCCCTTTGACAAAGGGCTGGAACAATAGTCCTCCTGGAAGGGACAGTTGGTTCTACCCTAATCGCTTCTTACCTTCGTCGCTTCATCAACTGCTTCGTATGGATGCATCTTACATCATAGCTCATTGTCCTATTGAACTCTAGCTTTGTTTCATTCATGTTTGCGGAAAATCTTGCGGCGTAGTGAAAATTCTTCAAATTTCACAATTTACTTTATAAAATTTAAATTAAGTGGGTAGGAAAAAAGGGTAAGTTATTTAAAACGTATATTGAGATACGCAAGTATTAATAAATATTTAGATTAATGATTTGACCGGATACGTTCATCAAAAATGTATTTGTAATGGTAAATGAACTGCATATCTGCATCTGCAGATTTCTCACGATAGGATTTCAAAGTGGGCGGATTCATGGTCAATGGTCGCATGTAAAACTATCCTATTCTTCAATGTAACATCGGGATTCCCACTCTTGGTATCAGTTAGAGAAACATACAGTTTCCAGTCAGCCCTTTTGAGGTTCCATCTGGTTCTAGTATTAGTGTAGCATTTTCCATATTTTATGAGACTGATAAGACCTAAAATTTTATGCACCGGGCAAATAGTCTATGTTCAAGGGCCAGCACGAGAACAGAATAAGAGAGAACAATATCTGGGTGAGAAGTGCTTCCAGTTTGGGAAAAGGTAGGTCCTTCTTCAGGATTTTCAATAAACACAGCTGGAGTGGAGTCAATGAAGTCTTGAAAGACTCTTTCTACAGCATTGGTAGCAGAATATCCCCAGCGGATGAAAGGAACATTAAAGTCGCCAATCATCAAGCATTTATAGTTCCATTTCAGCCCGGGACTGGTTAGTTCCCTGGGGAGTCACAGTCTATGAAGACTCGCTGGTGATATTGGTTCTTCTAAAGTTCAAACTCAATCACCCCCAGTTCATCTCTTTTTCATTCGTTTCGTTTCGTATTTGAAAGTTTACAGTTAGCGAAGGAGGCCACTAGGATACCGGATGAGTGTGATCGGGCTCGTGGGACTGAATAAGTTTCCGTGATTCTGGAAAAACTTTAGATTGTCTGCTACTCCGGCCTCTACTATACCCTACACATCTACTTTAATACCATATATATAGTCTTTTTCTACTCCCTGAACCTTGTCATTAATTAATCCACCCGCGTTCCAGAATAAGATTTGGAATTGTGTGCCATTATGGTCCTTACAAGGACCGTGGTCCGTTGCCATTTTATTCTTGGACTAGACATGATGTGATGCTGGGCTGCTATGGGCGACATAGTGATTGTTTGGTTTTCTGTAAGCCAGGTTAACCTGATTTGATTTTTATCACAATCATATCTAATATAAGAGTCTAAGATTGTTTTTAATTATTTTAAATATAAATACATAAGCATTTTTTTCGGAATTCTCCATATGTGTAGACACTACTGGGTTAACCGTTTTTATTGAAACCTTATATGGTATAATAAATTACCTTATATCTTAAGATCGATTATGAGCTTATCAAGAATGCTGTAATAAAGCTATTATCGTTTAAAATCTCAGGCTCGCGAGTTATCTTTGTTTAAATCACATCTTCTCCGATATAAACGATATTGGAGTCGGCTATTAGGTTAATTAGAGTGTTGAATATGAAAATGATATAGATTTTTCGAATACGTGCTCTGATATCGATTTATTACAACTTGAGCTGTATATATGATATAGTGTCACTGATGACAGTATCCACTTTCCAATAGAAAATAACAAATTGTCATTGAGGAAAAATGGTTGTGTTCCCTCTCTTGTAACATTAACAACGCCATGTCGATTTTTAGTCAAAGAAGGGCGGTAAATAAAAGTTGCGTGTTGGTGAATGAAATTTTTACGCGCGCACTAGACCAAATTTTCTCTTTTATTTTATTATAAAATCCTTATATATTTTATATTTAGCCATATATTGTTACAAGGGATAATTAGGGTCTGTTATTATCCGAATAAACCAAATTAAAGGTACATATTACATATTACAAGTTATGTATTACATAATCCGAACTTCTCAGGAAAACACAGAAAGTATTATAAAGGATCTTTACTTTTTGCTGCTGACTTATCACTTGAATTAGCTTTAAAAAAGTATTAAAATAAAAATTGTATATACTTTTCATTATTGGAGGTCTTATTTAGTGAGGACTGCACTTTTTTTTTTTTTTTACTGTACAAACCTTAGACAAAACAAAAGGCGAACTTCAAACATTTTGTTATTAAGTTGTTATGGCGTAAGGTAGATTAAAATTCTAGATACAATGATGTAATGACCTCAAAATCGTATTATTTGGACATAGTTTCGTCTGGTTCTTATTTCCAGATATTAACTTTCACGTTATTGAAAACCATATACATTTTTATCATGAAGATTTCCCATATACTATAAGAAGCTGTGAAAAATATTACCTAGAATTAAAAAATTAGATAGATTGGTATTCAGTACGATTGATGATGAAACTATAATACTGTTGACGCTTCAATTCCTGATCATCCGAATCACCCGGTCTTACCGTAGCCTAGCAATCATGACCAGGAGATTGGAAAAGGCGTCCTTGTTGTAAAGGCGCTTTCCATACCTTCTAATAACATACCTTCACACCTTCTAATAAGGTTCCTATACCTCTTTGGAACATCACCTACTACCCAGTCACTATCAAGAAGGGACTAAAGTGGGAAGTTTTGAGCCTGTATCATTCATGACACTTCAGGCTTCTCCAAGGAAGGAGGAAACTACTAAAATCTCAGAAGGATGTTAGAAGGCCTTGACCCATTTCCCGACCCCACCAAGAACCACCACTATCGCCAACACGTTGCCCTCGCTCTCAAGTTAGCTCCCGCACACGTAAATGTTCATTAACTAATTACTATGGTTTTTTTTTTCCTTAGCTTATTACCTCTCGCGAAGGTAAATATTCAAACAGTCCATATTATGTGGGCGATGTGGTGGGGGCGAGGTGGGTGGGAAACTCCGTCCCCCCTTTGCCTACCCATTCCCCGTCTGATACCCCGCGCGCTCTACCTAGCTCTCGCGAACTTAAATTTTCAAACCGTAATTAATACGGCTTTTTTTCGTGACTAATTACCTCTCTATAGTGGTATAAGTAGAGGAAGGAAAAGGATAAATTGAGGGACCTTTTGAATCGCTATCGCTTTGTCTTTGGCTCGGAATCCAGTTAGCCAGGTAGACCAAGTGTGGTGCGATATAGAATCGTCACTGGTGGTGCACACCCTATTCCTCAAGCATCGCGGCGACTTCATCAAGTCAAGATGGAGGCTGAGAATATTCTACAAGAGATGATAAGAGACGGAGCGGTAGAGCCGTCGAGTAGTCCTTGGGCCTTCCCGGTAGTGCTCGTAAAGAAGAAGGATGGAAACACCCGCTTCTGCGTAGATTACTGGAAGCTTAACTGACAAGACTGTTTTCAACTCTGTACCTAAAAAGTGGATACTGGCAAGTTGAGATGGACCCTGCCGACAAGCAAAGACTGCTTTTACCCCGGGGTCCATCAATGCCCAAGGGCCTATCCCTAAGAATAAACAGCAGATTCGAAGTTTCCTGGGCCTTTGTCCCTACTACCGCCTTATGTAAGGACGTTTGCGAACATTGCGAAGCCTCTGGGTCGATTGATAGAAGAAAGAGACCTTTCAGCAGGAAAGGTCTAAATTTCAGGAACACTGAAGGCCAAGATGAAAGACAGCTTGCTCAACAGAGTTGTTGATAACGTTGACGGCACCCTATCCAGGAAGCAGCTTCTTATACCGAGAGCTTGCGTGCCGGAGTTACTTCGTCAGCTTCATGATAAAGCGTCAGGAGGACTCTTGGTTGTGACGAAAACACCCCAGAAAGTGCGTGAGAGGTTCTGCTGGGCGAACTTCGTGCCGTAAATGTAGCATCTGCTCTGCAAGGAAGGGACTAGCTCGCAAACTCCGCGTGCAGTATATGACGCAGGGAGTAGTCCTGGACATGTTAGGACCTTTCGCAGAAACTTTCGTAGAAAATAGGTACGTATATGTCGTCTTGGAATACGTCTATCCCCAACCAAGAGGCTGCTACCTTGGCTGACGTTCTGGTAAAGGAGTTCATCACAGGTTTCGGAGTACCACTTGAACTACATTCAGATCAGGGGGACTTCGAAACCATATTATTCCAGGAAGTCTTTAAGAGACTTGGGATCCGAAAAACTAGGACTACGGCCCTCCATCCACAGTAGAACGGATGAACCGAACCCTCATAAAATACCTTTCCAAAGTAGCCTCCGAGCACAGCCACATTTTTGGCTGCAAACCCGGAAGTTGACGTGTTTTGATAAATGCAATTCCTCAAAGACTTACTTATTTTTGTTTCTATTTGCTCTATAAAGTACACTAACATTTTTTATTATGCAATAAAAGTTTTTACTTGTGATAATTCGGGAATGCAAGCATGATACTCCATCACGTCTGATTTTATTTACCATTTTGTTACCATGAAACAAATAATTTCCATTAAATGAACAGAGGGTCTGCAATAATAAACAATATTCTGTCATTAAAGGCGTACTGCGAACCATTCGTGGGCCCAACGTTGACGGAATATTTTTCTTTTTTTCTCCTGCTCAGGTTTACTTGATTTTTTCATATTTCATATTTAGCCATTTCTTATTTGTAGGCGTAACGAGAGGCAGTTAATTTCTCCATATATTCAAAATCAAAGGTACTTGATAGGAAAACAAGAAAAGTCCCTTCCCAATTAAAGCCCCTCTTCGCTGTCGCATGCGGGCATATACATACATTAAAGCCCCCTCAAAATTTTTTTATAATTACAAAGCTTACATGATATTAAAGAATGCTTGATTTTCATTAAACATGGCAAGTTTAATAAAATTTGAGAGAGCTGTTTTTGAGAAAATCGATAAAAATGTAAAAATGGGAAACAAGGTTATGAAATGAAGTTTCCCCTCCGTTTGATCAATTTTGAAGAATTTTTTGCTGTCATGCCGCAGGCAAATACTTACACCAAATACCCAATTTGAGGATCGTACGGTTTACAGTTTTTGAGCTAGTCTGTTCACACACACACACAAACACACACACACATACACACACCATTTCGTGGGACTTGGTTATTTCTCAGGGGACCCTAAAACCTGTATTTCCATTGAAAACCGGAAGTCGAAATACATCAAATACCAAGTTTGATCAAAATCGTTAAAGCCGTTTTTGAGAAAAAAAAAAAAAAACCCTGAAAATGAGACAAAATTTACTAAATAAAGTGCCCCCTCCGTTTGATCAATTTTGACGATTTTTCGGCTGTCGCATCGCGGGCTTGTACATACATCAAGCGCCCAGTTTGGTCAAAATCATTTAAGCCGTTTTTGAGAAAAAAAAAAAAAAAAAAAACATAAAAATTACACAAAATTCATTAAATAAGTTTCCCCTCCGTTTGACCAATTTCCTGAAATTTTTGGTGTCACATCGCGGGCACATACATCAAATACCCAATTTCAGGTTTGTACGTTTTATATAGTATATATAGCTTTTGAGCTAGTCTGTTCACACACAGACCATTTCGCGGGAATTGGTTATTTGGACTCAGGGGACCCTAAAACGTGTATTTCCGTTGAAAACCGGAAGTCAAAATTTTTCACCATCGCAATATTTTCTATTTTCCCTTACTACGAGTATATATTTCATCTATAGGTAAGTGAAAGTAAAAAAAAAAAAATTATGGTTTAGAATAGTTCTGTATCGTTGGAACGAACTAACAGTTGCAAAAACTGTCGTAGAACATGTTAACCTGTTTAAATATTTGTGTTTTTAAATTTTGTGTGGCTTTGAAAATTGTTATTTTTCTTTGATAAAAATTGTTTAACCCACGTAAGAGCTACAATCTATATAAATAAAGTTGAAATTCTGTTTGTTTGTTTATTTGTTCTTTATGGAAATCCATACCGTATGTCCTAAATTCTCCAAATTTTGCTCAGTGGTTCTTTGATATTAAGTGCGAATACCTGTCCATATTAAAATTGCAACTTCAGCTGATCTTCTTTATTTTCCGAATTTCGCTAAGTGGTTCTTTCAGACCAGGTGCAAACACCGGTCCATATCAAATTTGCATAACTTCAACCGATCTTCAGCTGATATTCTTTATTCTCCAAATTTCGCTCAGTGGTTCATCCAGACCAGGCGCGAAAATTGTTCATATCAAAATTGCAGAACTTCAGCCGATCTTTAGCTGATATTCTTTATTGTTATAAAAATCATAATGATCTCACTTTACAATGTTTTTTTTACGAAATCGACCGTTTCTTTAGAAAAATGAAATTCCCCGAGATAAACCGGGATATACAGCTATAATCTATGTATATAAAGATGAAATTCTGTTTGTTCTTTTTAGAAATTCATACCGTTTGTCCTAAATTCTCCAAATTTCGCTCAGTGGTTCTTTGAAACCAGGTGCGAACACCTGTCCATATTAAAATTGCATAACTTCAGCCGATCTCTGGGTATATTCTTTATTGTTATAATAATCGTTTTGATCTTTCTTTACATTGGTTTTTACAAAATCGACCGTTTGACTCGATAAAAGTCTCAGTTTATAGATTTTATAGATTTAAAAAATGAAATTCTCCGGGTGAAACCGGGATATAGTACTAAAATAAGGCAGAATTTCATGCCCTACAACTCTTATCTCTAATATTTTTCTGAGGTTTTCGAGTTGTAGGAGTTGGAACATTAGCGTAATTTATATTTCCAATATATTGTATAAAATACGTGTTTTGATAACTGAGTTTGGCGAAAAAAACTAATTATCATTCGTCGTTTTCGACTCCAATTTTTATGCTCTCTTTCTAAAGAGATATAATGCAATATATATATAATGCAATTTTCTGTGCGATTTATTATTTTCGAGTTATTAGTAAAAAACAGTTTTCATCCACTTCACTCCCACCCCCAACAAAACCCGACGCGAGAGTTATTTTGGAAAGGCAATGAACAATTTATGACAAATTTCAGTTTATTTTATTAATGATTAGTTTAATACCAAATTTTAATGTACTATTTTCACGTTAAAATTTTTACTCAACATCTGAATTAAAATTGTAAAACTGTTTTTATTTCAAATTTATTTTCTTGTCTCTACGCTTTTTGTATAACGCAATCAATATTTTTGCAATACCGAAAAAAAAAATTAAAAGAATAATATTGATATAATATTATTTTATTGCCAATTTTTCTTTATCTTGGTTGTTGTAGAATGCACACCAGGACTGTAAGCAATATTTTGAATCTGGAACCTAAATTTTGATAATTGGTTTTCTGAGACAGTTTAATTCGTCCCAGATTTAATTAAGAATCACTACACTTCTTAAAACTGAATATAACAAAAAATGATTACTAATTATTGTATTAAGTACATGTAAATAAGTCCAGCCTAACCAAACATTTGGTTCCAGGTTGAAAAAGCTGTTTACAGTCGTCGTGTGCTGTTCACAACAACCAAGATAGCTTATCAAGATTAATAGCCAATGAAACCAAGATTTGCTTTACATTTCTCAAACTCAACGTTACCACTGCATTTGTATATTTTCATTTCAATATTTATGCACTTATTTGTTTTTAATTAACAGCTTCTGTATTTCAATTATTTTTGAGCGTCACGGATCAAAAAGAGTTGAGACAGTAAACACCACCGGTGATGATATAGGGGATCAATTACTTCCCCTAAATTTTGAAATCAAAATGATTAGTGGAATAAATTTTCAATGCAATTCTTATAAAAAATTCTAGTATTATAGAATTTATGTACACAAAGTTGATAATGGTCCTAATATTTTTGTAAATAAAATGATGTTCCCTTATTTATTTGTATTCTTGATGCTTTATATCACCATACTCTAGACCGAATTTTCAACCACACCTGCTAGTAATAAATTTCATTTGCGTTTTTGTAATAAGTTTGGAAAAATAACGTAGGGAAATTCGGAAAAATTAATAAAATAAGTTGAAAATAAGGCAAATTAGTTTTTAAAAAAATCTGGTGCGATGCGCGCAACACCCAACTTTCATATACCAACTTCTTAGAGTAGAAATTACTTGTTTTGATCATTGTGTACACGCCATCTGACCATTTACCAAAATCACAGAAATTAGCTTTGTACAAACATCGGGCTTCCACGAAATAAAAGTCAAACTTCCCAGGGCGGATTTGAACCGCCGCCGTTCGGAAAAGTATGGCGATGGTGACAAATTTCTACTTACTGTGTTCAACGGAAATACACGTTTTGAGGTCCCCTGAAATCCCCAATTAAACAAGCCCCGCAAATGGTATGTGAGTGTGTGTGTTTTAAATTTTAGGTAACATTACTAAATAAACCAAACTTTTATAGTGACCCACATACTATAGTAACATAAAATAAAAACTATTCTAAATTCATTATGCTTTCTTTTTAATCGCATAGGCTTTTAGACGTGACACGTAGACAAAACGTGTTTTCTTCATCAGTGAACTTTATCTGAACTTTATCAGTGAGATTTATCATGGGACATCGGTCACGGTCTCCTTAAGTCTAACCACCGTTCACGATTGAAGTCATCAAAGTAGTTCTTAATGATTTTTATATAGCTATGTTTCTGGCTGCCCGCTTTTCTAAGGCTGGTGGGGGTTCCAAAAACGGCCTATATCAAATTAATATATAAAATTAATGTTTTGAATATGTATCAGTGTACATTGGATTCATTTCCAGAAGGTGACGTGTTAACCAATTTTATTTTATTTTAAGAACCTGTGGCATGGGGTGGATGAAATACAGAAACAAATCTAGATTGAACTCCATATTTAATTTTATTGACTATGAATGTAAATCATAATTACCCCCTTAAAATCATAAATCCTACAAAGATATTTTACTAACACACCTTAGTTATTGGATGCTAACTGGTAAGTTAACATAATTTATTGAATGCAATATTACAATTTGTACTATATGTATATTAATCTTATCTAGTGGGCTCTCTCCCTCTGGATCATTTTAAGTCTCTGGTGTGGATCAGTCTCTGCCATCTCTGACGCTCTCTTAGGTTCAGCGTCGCCTCTTCTCTCCATTCTCTCTGGACCCCTGGACTACTGCCGCTTTCTTCACCTCCGCCCGAACTCTCGTCTCCTCAACCTCCGAACTCCTGGCACTTCCTCCAACTTCTATCTCTTCTCTTTTCTTCCTCCATATAAATCGTTTTTCCCCCACTCTCTTCAGACTTCTTCTGATTGGCTGGATATCCTAAAATTTCTCTTCCTTGCTGTATTTATCGTTTTTTTTCGGCGGTACCTTTGCCAGGGCAAAACCGGGGCTTCTTTTTCCTTAATTCCTCCAACTTAGGTATTTCCCTCGGTGTGTGTCGGCATCATTGTCGGTCTTTGGGTTTACTTTTTTTGAATTTCTAACAACAGGCTTATGGTCCTAATAACTTCCAAGGCGGTATTTCCAGGACCTTGGATATTATTATTGAAGCGGAGATGGTATTTGAAAATCGGAATTTTTCTACTTGTGAAATCATTATTCACTGAAATTATTAATATATTTATATAAAAAACATAAAATAAAATGCTAATTGAAGAAAGAAACCCCATTATTGTTTTGTAAATATGTGATTTTTTTTTACGCAGAGAATAGTACGTCGGAACCTTAATAAGTAAATTTATGAGGTGACATTCGATGGGAGGGTGATGGTCGCGCACTAGCAGGCACTAAACCTGTGTTTTATCATAAAATGTACAAATTAAAGTTAACCATGTTTATATTCTTCAGTTTATTCTATTATCATTAACTAAATAAAGATATTTCTGAGGATCAGGAAATTTCATTCGTCTTTCAATTTAATGAATATACCTCATATTGCAACATTGTTATTGATAGAATCTGAAAAAACGTTATGCAAGTTTTCAACTTCGGGGCGAGTAGGTTGAACGGGCCTTAGGGATTGACAAGAGAGGTAAGGGCTGGATCAATATCAGCGGATCCGATGACAGGGTGATTAGCGTATTTCACGTCACCAGCCTTCTCCCATCTTTGACATCTTAGAGGTTTACTTCGATTTTCAAAATGTATTGGGGAAGAAACGGATTTATAGCGAAGAAGAATAAGTATGAGTAGAAAATTACATTTTCCAAAATTAATTTGAAAACGTGAAACAAATTTATTATTAAATAACGGCAAACATATTTCAATAATTGAGTTGATGATCCTAGAAAGACATGGAGTAATTCTTCTGATTGATTGTAATTGAGCATTATTTTATTTTGTTAATTCGAGTTATCAATACATTCAAATCAGCTTGGGAACTTTTAATATGTCAGATTTCCACCCCCTCATACCTTAAGTATTTCATAAACTACAACATTTATCCATTTGTCGCCACATTCTCAAATTACTTAGTTCATAAAAAAAAAAAAAAAATAATAATCACTGCATAGTTTCGAAGGTTTGACAAATCAATATGAAAATGAAAGTAAGTTTGGATGAAGTATTTATATACCTCTGAACCCATTGCTACATGACAAGTGTGACATGTCAATATTACGGAAAATCTAGTAGATGCCATATACATCTTTCACTTACCACTCTGCTTTCTGTATAAATATATGTTTCCATACGTAAAGATAAAAAAGAAAAAAATATAGACAAAACAATATATTCACTAAAAATAATTAGTTGTAAGGAAATCATAGTTCAAGCATTATCAAACGGATGGGGATAATGTATCAAACCTGTTAAATTTAAGCGTTTTGATTCGTTTTTCATACCCTTCTATAACTGTATCTTGAACAGTTTACAATGGCGGATAGCGTGGCGTGAGTAAGAAGGGGCCATTCAGCTTTTACCCAGGTCTCAGACAGAGGAAACATTGAGGAAGGTATAACTGCTAAGAAAGCATTCACTGGAAACATGAGGAATGAGATTCTCCGTTCGGACACCAATTCCTAGAGCACGGTCTGGGGACCTGATAGATGTTAAACTGAGCGAGTTTATCACGAGGAATCAGTTGGTAGTTGATCCCTCTGCCTTACCTACATTTTCGGGTCTGCTTGGGCAAATCTGGATTTACATGACGCTGAATTCTCCGACACTGATCAGACACAATGTCGATTAGACCCTCGGTCTGAGACGAGTACCGTCCACAATGAGATTTCCTTTGGGCTAATTCAGAATGTGGACTGTCCCCACAGCATTGGCAGGGGTAATGCCACAGCAAGAGAAGGTTGGAATGCTTTCGAGGTACGCTGGCAGTGAACTCGTCGACGGCGAATGGGATAAAAAACTGATACCATCCATAAGCTGCCGAGGACTCCCTGCGGATACCGTAAGGCGAGAGCTCGACCTATCCCTCGCCACCATGGGGACGCCTTACAGCCATCCTTAACAGCGATGAAAGGAGATCTCTATAAGAACTGGCATTCGTATCGGAGGTCCAGTTGCGTACTGTCCTTCGAAACGAGCACAGGTCCAAAACCAGAATGTGTCGAAATGAGATGCGCTCACACAAGCGTAGAACTTTCAACAACTTCATTTTTATGAATCTTTACTTATAGTAATAAGATTGGATCCAGTATTACATATTTTATTAACTCGAAAAACATAAACAGTTCACAAACATGAATTAATTGATACTTTTTGTAACATCTGCTATTAGCTTATAAGTATAAATGTCATAACCTTAATGCCTTATCAATATCCTAACATCTCCCTTCTTCGATTCAGTCCATCCTCCTCGGTGCCCTTACCTTTCGCCCATATCTTGTCACGTACCCATCAAACGAAGGGACATCCTCATCCTCCTCTTCTGTCTCTTCGCCCTGCTGATAAGATATTGATAAGGCATTTAGGTTATAACATTTATACTTATAAGCTAATAACAGATGTTACAAAAAGTATCAATTAATTCATGTTTGTGAACTGTTAATGTTGCTAATGTTTTTCGAGTTAATAAAATATGTAATACTGAATCCTATCTTATTACTATAAGTAAAGATACATAACATGGCGCTGCGGACAAACATTTGAAGAGTTATCGGATTAAATAGTAAGAATTAATTTAATTTTAAATAAATAAAATGGAATCCTTTATGCAACCCCCGAGATCAATTATATGGAGTGATAAACCAGCTCAGGAATGGACAGACTTCAAGGAAAGAATGGAAATATATATTGAAGCGATTGGTAGGACTAAGCTGGAAGATAAACGTAAGTGTGCTATTTTTAAACATATTGCAGGTGAGAGAACCATAAAAAAATGAAATTGTTTGCCTATTAAATTAGAAACACTAAAAGATATATTCAAACAATTGGATGATTATTTTATTCCACAAAAAAAAGAATATTATTTATCTTGGATATAAAGATTTCGTATGCTAACAGTTGAAAGCAGAAATGTTTGTAGATTATGCTGTTAGGTTAAGAGAAACAGCTAATTCATGTGAATTCGGAGAATTGTTGGATGGGCTTTTGGTGGCCAGATTTATTTCGGGTATTAAAGATATCTCTTTAAGAGAACGACTTCTTAGGGAAAAGGACTTGACAATGGATAAAGTTTTAGAACAGTGCCAAGTAGTAGTAACAGCAGGGCCAAAGGTGAGTATCGTGGTAGGAAGGTTAATTGTAGCTATTGTGGTTTTCAACATGCTTTCGGAAAGTGCCCTGCTTACGGGAAATCTTGTAGAATATGTGAACGTCCAAATCATTTTGCTTCCAAATGCAAAATGAGTTCATCTAACCTAAGAAAGGTTAAAGAAATTCAGGAAGAATGTTCAGAAGGTGATGACTTTTTTGTAGGTATGGTAAAAGTAAACTCTTTTGATAATTCTGATAGAGAATGGAAGGCTCAGTTGTGCTTTGTGGAAAAGTTGTGTCCTTCATACTGGATACTGGGGCACAGGTGTATGTTTTGCCAGACAGGGTGGCACGTCAACTTGGAATTCAAGTTGAGCCTTCAATGAAAAAACTCACTACTTATTCAGGTGAACGCCTACCTTTAGTTGGTAAGTGTACATTACCTTGTTCTTATAAGAATAAGGACTATAATTTAAAGTTTGAAGTGGTGAACACACCATATGCATTTCCATTATTAGGACTGGCGGGATGCGTTGAACTATAGTTAGTGAGTAGAGTGAATATGATAGATTTAGATAGGTTGACGATTGACTACGTTGACCTCTTTGAAGGTATTGGGAAATTAAAAGGCAGGGCACATATTGAAATTGATGGGCCGGGATAGCCGAGCGTGTAGGAGCGCGAACCGTTGTTGCACGCTCGAGCCGAACGGCGGCGGTTCGAATCCGCCCTGGGAGGGTTGACTTTTATTTCGTGGAGGCCCCACGGAATAAATCTCGACCCTCCCACCATGGTTAGAATAGGTTGGTTACACCTGTAGAGTAACCGCCCGTATGCCACATATGGCCAGGTAGGGGTACCGAACAAAAAAAAAAAAAAAAAAAAAAAAAAAATATTGAAACTGATGAAGCAGTGGTGCCAACTGTGCATCCACTCAGAAAAATACCATTTTCTTCAAGGGATGTAAAATGGTGGTGCTTAAGTCATTAAGGAAGGAAATATTGAAAAAATCCACTATACACATCAAGGAATGGAAAAATGTTATAACCTAAGTGCCTTATCAAGGCTATTAGGCGGTGTCACTTTCCTCTACCGACTGTTGAAGAAATGGTAAGTCGGTTATCCAAAGCAAAATATTTAAGTAAATTAGATGCGATGTCGGGATTTCGGCAAATAGTGCTGGATAAGGAGAGCTCAGACTTATGTTATGTTATGTACTTTTATTACACTCTGGGGACGAGACAAGTTTCTGCGTCTTCCTTTTGGGATAAGCTGTGCCCCAGAAATGTTTCACTCTAGGTTTAAGAAAATGTTCGGAGATTTGGACGGATGTGACGTTTTCGTCGATGATATAATCGTATGGGGTTCTACAAGAGAACAGCACGATGCTAATTTGAAGGCGGTTTTGGAAAGAGCCAGAGAAGAAAACATTAAATTTCAGAAGAAAAAGTGTGTCTTTGAAGTACAAGAAGTTGTTTACATGGGTCACCGATTGACGGATAAAGGAATACAGCCAGATAAAGATAAGTTAGTTGCGATAGATGGCATGCCTCCCCCTAAGTCCAGAAAAGAACTTGAAAGATAGATAGTCTGTCCATCCCTGAGCTGGATTATCATTCCATATCATTGATCTCAGGGGTTGCATAAAGGATTCCATTTTATTTATTTAAAATTAAATTAATTCTTACTATTTAATCCGATAACTCTTCAAATGTTTGTCCGCAGCGCCATGTTATTTATCGTTACTGTTATTAGCTTTATTAGCTTATTAGTTATTATTCTGTTATTAGCTAATAAGTATAAATGTTATAACCTAAATGCCTTATCAATATCTTAACATTCATGGAGGAGGAGTCGGCTAAGAATCCCAGAGGGGGTCCCATTTAGGGTGGGTGGCATTGGGCAAGCCAACTCCTTTACAGATGGTAGCGGCTCTTAAAGATGGAAACACCTAGGAAACCAACCCAGAAGAACGCCATCTTTATTCCTACCGACATGTTTTGAGGTGTATATATCCTGTACTCCTTATTGATGTTCTGAAAAAAATTTTCGATTTTGGTTTTCGCATTCCCATTGTCGTTTCTTTTAAGTCTATGGACATGAGTTTCCCTTCTCCTTATGGCTCGGTACTCCTCCACATATCTCCTGGTCTATTTATTATGAATTATTAATCTTTACACTTGATTTGGATTATTAGCTTGCAACTCCACGTGGCGAGATAAATCCTTTTGAGGGGGAGTAGCTAATTCCAACAAAAAGACGCTTAGACGATGCCAAATTTACCAGCCTTAATGTTGCTATCGCTCGAAATCTCGTGCAAGCTCTGAGGTCCTATTGTACGCTGATGTTTCTTTTCCGATGTTTGCACTTTAGTCGCCATGAATGATCTTTATAAGAAGGGTATTTATCCAGGCAATTTTCCAGGGTTTCATAGAACTAATCCTTCGTCTCACCCTCGATTCTTCTGATCATCATCTTCGGTGGAGACATGTATATTTATTAGAGTTATGTTATATAAGGGGTATACCAAAGAAATTAGTAAGACTGGGCCGAATGACAATAAGAGAAGTGAAATGTATGTTCAAGATCCAAGCCAACCTGTCTCGGGAGTTTCATTATCGAAAAGGTATACTCCAAGGAGTACGTGGCTGCCTCCTTTTTATTCTAGCTTTAGAGAAAGCAGTAAGAGACACTGGTAGTGATACATCTAGGACGATATAATAGGTCTGTTCAGATACTAAGATATGCGAATTATCTGTCCTATCAGCTCATGACCAATGAAAATTACCCGCACTTCAAAAATTTTGTATGCGGATGGAAGGAAGCCGTGTGTCTAACCCATTTTGCCATGGGTAGAAGAGAGGAAGCTCCTGGGAGGCCGCCAGACAGAGGAGGCGAGGAAGTGGAAGGGAGAGACTAATTAATCTTGAAAGAAAAGAAGAAAAAAAAAATTAAGTGAAAACTATATAATGATGTACTTGCAGCAGTGATATGTTATGCAGGCATGCATATCATATCCCTGTTGCAAAAACCCGTATTACCCTAATGGTACGGTAGGGTCGAATAAATAAATATAGGTAAGTGAAAGTAAAATAAATTATATGACAATATAACTATAAGACCGATCACATAAATAAAATAGCTGTCGTAAATCTTCTAACAGCAAGGTATTCCAAAATCATATCACAGTCTGCGAAAAATGCCGAAACCAGCTGAGAGTATCAGAAAGTATAGGGGGTAGGCAATCACCGATCTACAAACCTGTTGGAAAGCTTCGCTTAACTGCACCCTTAACGTTATACACTCTTTTGTCTTCATTGTTATTATCTTAAAAGCTTCAGATACTAAAGTGAAATGGTGGACTTACTGAAGTTTTACTTTTAATTTACTTTGTAAAAAAATCATATCTAGGGGGGAGTTGGGTAAAGTGGGGTATCGGGTAAAGTGGGGTACCGATCTGATCGCGTCTTTTGGCGCTGCTTATCAACTGAATGGTATATTTGATTCCTTTGGTTGTGGTGTTAGTTTAGCGAGGTGTTCTATAGTGAAAAATTGTTCTGTTGGACTTTGAGAGTTAAATATATATTTTGAGGGCATTTTCTCTCATTTTAGTACTAACTTCAAAATGGTATAACTCAACCACAAAATCTTTGATCGCTACTTTTATTATTTCATTGGATTGGTCATTCTATTCATATGTGTTTCCGTTTGTTTTAAAGTTTCTATTAATATTTATTACCGTTTTACGATTTTTATGTTCATTAAACACCCTGTCGGCTAAAGTGGGGACGTCCCCACTTTAGCCGACGATATCTTATTTAACCTAACTTTTATATTTACCAAATCATTTACCTCATTGTTGTTACGCTGTATGCCTAAAATATTTCCCTATTTTATTTCAATAATGTCAGTGCATAGGAATAGAAATACAATCACCGCCTACAAGTCGGATCATGCCATATTTTCCAGTTCCAAAAATAAAACGCACGATTGTCACCATCACATTTTCTAGTTTTACCTTTCGTCAAATTGCAAGTTACTTATTATCGAAGAAAATTAAATGAGGGAAAACTAGGGGCAGTGGCCATTTTAACTTGTTCAGCATGCAAACAAAAACTCAAAAAAAAAAACGAAGAAAAAAAAAGAAGGACGTTAAAGAAAGAAAATTACCTGAAAAAAGAAATCTACAGAAAAAATAACCAAGTAAAACCGTTAGGAATCAATGAAAACTCGTTAGCAAATGTACAATGAAAAAAAAAAGTCAAGAAAAGAAAACTGAAGAAAAAGAGCTAAGAAAATCATTTGAAGAAAATGATTTTCGCACAGTGTGCTTGTGTGCACTGTGCTTAAGTTTAAATGTCAGATTTCACGAAAAGTGTTCTGTTGTGCCAATTCAAACTTGACGGTGTTCTTTGCCAGCTCTGCAGAACTTTTAAGGATCACAAAGTTCCCCCTGCGTAATGTTTCAAAATATATTTAGTTGTTAGTAATTAATTATCTTTTGATCAATTATATTAAAATGAATAATTTTGGTCATTGTGGTAATAATTATAGTTCAGATAAGGAGATATTCCATTTCGTTTGTAATAAACGACTTAATAATTTTTTATTAATCCTATGTTGAAGTATTTTTATAATAGCAGGATCTATACAAATTTTCCAACATTTTAATACATAAATGTATACTTTATATAGTACTCATAGCAATAATAAAGCATTTTTATGCAATTCAAAAAGGATACCCCACATTACCTGAAGGGGTACCCCACTTTACCCGAAGGTGCGGGTAAAGAGGGGATATTTTTTATTTTGTATTTTTATTAATTACAGCTGAACCCTTCCGATTTAATCCAAAACACTTAGCAAACATAAAGATAAGTAGTAGAAGTTTCAAAATTATAATTCATATTAGATTTTCAGTGAAAAATGAAGGATTCACAAGAAGACAAAAAAATGTCCCCACTTTACCCTACTCTCCCCTACATTATAATGGTTGTTTGTTCTGGTTTAAAAGAAACATCAAATTTGATGAAATGCTGTTAATATATCCCCTCGAACAAAAACAAATGCTTTTATAGCCTTCCTCTATTAATGGTAATATGAAGGTGATAAGCCGAGGTGTTGATGATGATGAAGACGCAGCGTCCTATCAACTGGTGGTAGGGGGGGATCAATGCCTGTCAACTCCGGAGGGGGTGAGTGAGTATCGACCCAAGGGGCATCTCTCCTCTTAACTCCTAACGGGGATTTTGCCCACTACAATATATCTACTTAGTAACACAGAACGCCTTAGTTAAGAAATAGGTGGAGGGTTTAGGAGATAAAGATTCCAATATAGTTCAAGTTGTTAGGATATAAACGGTTATGAGTGATGCACTCAATTAGATTAGCAATAAAAAGTGTAGTTTGATCTTTCTCACTCACTCATCCATAAATAATGAGAACCGAATTCAACGATGGTTCCAGACCTCAGTCAGAACTCCTAGTTATAAAAATATCTCGTCCCAACCCACTGAACCACACAGAAATCTGAGCGACAATAACTCCATCCTTACATCCTTTCTCTCAGATCTCAAAAACACCATCAAACCACTCATTACCTAACCACCGAGAAATAAAAGGGGATTTCAGAAATGAGCCCTTCCATTTCCACGATGAACACAACCGCCTAGCTGTCGTTCTGTGGAATTCTAATGGACTACATGACCATCGTGACGAATTTGTCTTATTTCTTAATGACAATAAAATTGATTCTTAACTAAGACACACTTCACATCCCAGACACATTTTTACATACTCGTACTAAACTACTTAAGGATTTATGGATAAGGATGCAGGAACCGGCGCGAGAAGGCGTTACCGATCAGACCACCCAGACAACACCCCGCGCTTCATTGCTGGTGGGGATTATAATGGTAAACACCAACGATGGGGTTGTAGAACATCCAACTTGCGTGGAAACATCCTGTCTCGTGTCACAACTCAATCACAACACAATAGTTAATCTGTCCCCATGCCTATGAATCCCACCTATTGGCATACATCCCTCATAAAAAAAACCCGGTATTATGGATGTTTTCGTCACCTCCCAGATCTTGATAGAATCCTTGGACGACCTTTCATAGGATCATATTCCAGTTTGCTTTATTTAAATTTAAAGTTCTTTCCTAAACCTTCCCCTCTTTCATTGATTACTGGAAATGTAAACTGGGACAAAAAAATATTTGTTTTTTTCACTACCTACGTCGATGTTAAAAAAAAAAAATCTTTCTTATTGTTAAAACATCTTCGTTTTTGTTAAACCATCTTTGAATTTTCAAAACTTCGATGTTAACCAAGTCTTTGGTTTTGTTAATACATCGAAATTAATGACCAAGTACATTTTTGTTATTGCCAGAAGTTTGGGAAGGTTCAAGGCAAATATTAAACATTGTTAATTTGTCAGATTTTAGAAAACTATTTCCTAGCGGAACTTTTTGAAATCATCATTCAAGCTTAAATTTATTGATGGTAAAAATTATGTATCGAGATTAATTTTCAAGTTGTATATCTTTCATTTGAGTACTTTTTCAATTAAAAAAATCAACTAAAACATCGATATCAATGTCGCATCCCTAGTCCAGGAGAGGAGCACTTTCCCGTAGAGCTAAAGCTAAATGAACTGTCACTGCTTCTTTTTAAAAAGCGCTATTCCTAGTCCTTAAATAGAAAATGTTTAATTTAAACATTTTAATGTCACTTTCCATGCACTGATAGAATTAAAAAATTCCTTGAGAATATTTTTGAATCTGCTATTCATTTAAACGAAATAGATATCATTTCCGTTACATTTTAAAAAACTATTTTTTATTTTAAGTAATGATTAATTAGCAATATATCTTCCTTTTTGCTATAAAATAGTACACATATGTGAGTTACAAATTTTATTGTACCCGACGTTTCGACCGAAATTTTTATAGATAGATAGATTACATTTATAGGAGACTTACTAGATAAGAAAAAAATAAAAACGAAATTGATAAAAATGGTAAGGTAATAAAATGTAAAATAATAAATAAAGGATCAAAAAATATAAGTATGTTATAGTCAAATAAAATAATTATAAATCTTATAAAGAGACTTTCGGTTATTTAAAAAGGTTTTTAGGGTAATATTTTATTCTACGTTCTCGCATTTTGTGAAAAAAGTACTATGCTATAAAACTAAAATGCTGGGATGAAGACGTGAAATTTCTTTTCAAATTAGAAGAACTGTTGTATACTTTTTAAAAAGGGGTTGGTCCGTCGGTAGATTTGTTCTCCATATATAAATAAAATAATGTTTTTCTTGGCACCATCATGCCGCAGCAAGTCCTATTTTGTAAATATAAAGTATTTATACGTATCTATGTTGTATAAAAACATTTTAGTGGGACATACTCGTATGATACTCTATTTTGCAAGCGTGCTGCAACCTGATAGATACATGACGGTACAGGCTGAACTGTAGCTACCATTAACATTAAAAATATTTTGGAGGGACCAGATTCCAATCAACACGTCATTTCTATCTTATTTTATTATAAACTTGGACAGAAATTTATTAAACAAGAGAATAATTTAAAAATTACATTCTAAAAAGAAGAGGAAGCTAGAAAAGCAATTGTCAGTGTAATGCGTGTAGTGATAATAAGATGAGGTTGGTCCTGTTGGTCTGTCGCTAAGCGGGCAGGGAGTACCCCACTAGTCATTAATAATTATACTCTAGTTTATAAAATTTAGCCCCAAAATATATTTTAATGATAAATTAACTGATCCTACTTGAGCGGTAGTTGCTATATTATTTTAAAAAGCTTGTGAGAGAAAAAAATTTAGTTTCAACTAATTGTAGGCTGTTGTTGACCCTCCCATCTATTCCCATTCAAGATATGTATATCAATAACGCGGTTTTAAACAACTGTTGATGAAGTAAGAAGTGGCACACTAGTTGGGGCCAAAATAGATTAATTTCTTTTAAAAAAATTCGTTTGGTACCATCGAGTTTTGGAACAATTACATAATAAATTTACTTTATAACTTATTAAAAATCAGAATAAAGATCTGTTTTGATGCGCGCAACACCCAAATTTTACCCACTGACCTACTTTGAGTAGATCCTACTACTAGACCTGCTTTAATAATGTTTAAACGTCATTTAGAAAATTCACGAAAAAAAGCTTTTTCCACATTTATTTACTTCTTTTTATTACCCTGCTTAAAGTGTAGAATATTAAAATGACTGCAAAACTTAAAGTCCTCAGTTTTTTTCGATTCATTATCACTTATTTCTGTTTTAGTGGGCCAAACGAAATTCTTATTTCATCAATAGTGGATCCCCCCCCCCCCCATTCTTGTAAATATATCGTCAGGTCATAGAAGCGGTAATAACGACTCGTAAAATAAAACTTAATATTCAAATTTTTGTCTCTAAGCCCTTTCCAGAAACCGACAATTACTGTTCCAGTAAATCCAAATTATATTTCATCAAGAAATCTATTATGAAACTAAAGTTTTTAAGGATGATCGTGTTCCTAATGTTTTTTACCCCACAAAACTGATAAAAATAACTTAAGAATCGCATGTTTTTTACTTATTAATTAAAATAAAATACTGTAATGTAAAACAAAACACAAAAATATATTATTTAAAAGAGTTCTAGACTTGTTGTTAGGACGAATTAACAGTTGGAACCAAATGCCCTAGTACATGTTTGTGACTGCAATGTTCGAGTAACATCTACGCTGGCCTAGATCCTTCCAGGCAGTTATTGTTCAGACTAAATATAAGGAGCGATGGACAACAGAGTTAGTCTTGTTCTGAAGCTCAAGTCATAGAGTTATTTTTTAGTTGCTGTATAGTTAAAAAAGGATACTTTTTGTAACCTGTTTAATTGTTTGTGTTTTCATACTTTGAGTGGCATTTTGAAATCTTATTTTCGTTCAATAAAAATTATTTTAACCCACATAAAGTTAAATTTAAATACTTTTTGTTTATGACAGTATGGCAATGCTAAAATATTCTCCATGGCGTCAAATTGTATAAGTCTATATTAAATTGTTAGGAAAACTTCATTTGGTAACCATAGAAACAAATGATTTCTATTATGTTCCAAAACACGTTGATAACTCTTTCCCATGAACAGAACGCCTTTACTTATAAACAATGGTCTATCAATAAAGGTGTACTACGCAGGTTTCAAGGTGCTTATTAGTTGTTGGAATATTTTCCTTTTTTTGTCAAGTATATGTTTATTCGATTTTTTTCAAATTTCATATTTATCCATTTCAAATTTTTAGGCATAATAATAGACAGTTCGTATGGTTTATAGAATTTGAGCTTGTCTGTTAAAACACATACATAGACACACACACACACTATTTCGCGGGACATGGTTATTTGGACTCAGGGGACCGCAAAATGTGTATTTCCGTTGAAAACCGGAAGTCGAATTTTTTAACAATGGCAATACTTTCCCTAACTATATTTTTCATAAAAAGGTAAATGAAAGTAAAAATTTGGGTCTTCGACTAAAAAAAAAAATAATAATTAATCCTTTAAATATCTCAAACTCAAATACTTAATTAAAATATTTAGAATTCATCAAAGAGTCCCAATTTCACTGTTAAAGAATTTATGTTGGTTTCCTGACTTGAATGAGGACAAGTACACAAACAATATTATAATTAAAATAAAATTTATTTTCTACCAGTTGAAAACGAAATTATCAATCTGAACATTTCGGATCCTCTAGGAAACTGTTATGTTTGCATACAGGTGTAGCAAATTTGGAAAACACACACACACACACACACACACACGAACACGCGCGCGCGCACACACATAGAACATTTTGCGGGAAATTGTCATTTGAACTTGGGGGATCCAAGAACTTGTATTACCGTTGAAAACTTGAATCTAATTTTTTTAAGTTCGTAATAGGTACTTTCCCTTACAATGTATTTCATATTTAGTTAAGTGAATGTTAAAAAAAGCTGGTAAGGGAAATAGCGTGTGGGTTGCGCGCAAAATTGCATAGAATTTAGATTGAATTAAATATCTTTATTGAATTTAAATAGTAAAATATAAATAAGAATTGTTATGATTTAATTAACCTAAAAATTGTTTGATTTAAATATTTCTCATTAAGTTTCAAATGGATAATTTTAATTTTAATTTATTTTTTCCACCTTTTCTAAAATGAATGAATGAAAAGATAGTGTATAATTTAACCAATATAAAAAAAATGTCAGTAAACATTAGATAAACTTTTTGTCACGCTGTAAAATTCCTATTCGCCCAAACCAGATTTTTCGTTATCTAGAATAAAATATAAAATAAAACTTACTTCAGTTTCTATTCCGTTTCTGACTCTTTTGCTTATAGTTGATCTTGGCAATTATTATCTAAAAAATTTAGTAAAGTAATTCATAAGTGAAAATTATTTTGCAAAAACGGACGTTGGTAGTCTTGGATCTATAACCCAGCTAGCATTCCTCTGCCGGCGACAATCTGAACTAACTCTAAAACTCCGAGTCATTATTTCTGATTATAGAGTAAAATTGTGCTCGATTCGAAATTAACTTAATCAACTATATAACAAATCGAAGTGCAATACTCAAAGTTTATTTTATCTTCCCATAGATTTTTAAAATACATAGATTAGACAACACTGCGGAACCGGAGTTGAGATATCGACCTTGTTGGTGATTGGTGGAACTATGAGCCAATGGGAATCATCCCCGCGCGCTCCACTTGTCGCTCGAAAACCACTCCACCTCCAACAACTCTCAAGATCTCTTTGACTATTGTTCAAAATTTCTCTCCTTCAAATGCTCTAAAGATTAAGCCAAATTTAATTTTAGATTTTAAATATTTTCAGGTGCTTATTAATAATGATAAATAATAATTTTTTATGTTAATTAGAAAACATTGTATTCGATTAAAATTGGGGTTATTTTATATTTTTAGATAAAGCAGAAAATTTATGTTAAATAAAATTATAATAAGTATAAAATATAATGTAATATGGTAAGTAATAATATAATAAAATAAGAATGCATTTAAACTCCAAATTCTCCGAAGGGATAGTATATCGTAACGCATTATTTTCGATAAGACCGGTATTTAAGTAATATTACCAAAATTCAACTTAATAATCCATAATTTATTTTCTATAATTCCATGAATTAAACTTAAATTAATTAAACACATACAAACAAACACACCTATGTATTTAGAGTAATTTCACATATAACCCGGTTTCTTAAATTATCGTGTTCTTGGTTTCTCTGGTTGTCTATTAAGTTGTCATAAAAATATTCCTTAATAAAATAATATAAATAATAATTGTATATATTTAGATATTTCTTCTTTTTTGTTAGATATTTAGTGAAATGTGATTATATTTATATTTAAATATTTAGCTTTATATTTGATTAGTAAATCTGAGCTATAATTATAAACATGAGAATTACATAACATCGATCCTTTCTTATTTTAAATTTTTAATGTTTTTTTTTTATTTTGTTGAATATCTAATTACTAATAAATAAGGTTTCCTGCTAATTAAACACTTATTTAAAATGCTGTGTTATTTTATTGATTATTTTTTATTTACTGGCTTACAAAGTGATTTAAAATATATTTTATTTTTTAAATATAATCACATAGTTGAACACTTGATAACTATCATCTTATTCAGAAGTTAAATGGATATCTTTTAATTTATTGAAATTTAAAATTAAAAGATGGTAGGTATGTAAAAAGAGGAAAATAATGTCATGTAAATGGCTTGCAAAAAAATATTTTTTCGCTTATTTCCACTTTTTTAAAAATTAATTGAAATTATATTAAATTTTAATTTCGATAAAGAATAA
The DNA here is from genome assembly GCA_911387785.2 of Aelia acuminata. NCBI lineage: Eukaryota > Metazoa > Arthropoda > Insecta > Hemiptera > Pentatomidae > Aelia > Aelia acuminata. The sequence goes on along the minus strand of OU426978.1, from coordinate 153,758,957 downwards.
AACTAAATAAATAAGATGTTACTTAGTTCGTAACAATTACGTAATGTATCGACAGTGTTGCCACTGGGTGGTGCGGCGGTGTCGAGATATTGATTGCGTCTAAGGCCACTGTTAGGTTGGCTAACCTTGCTCACAGGGGGGCTTCCTTCCTCAATACAGTTTCTGGCTAACATTAAAAAAAAATTACCTCACTACTTTCGTAATTTTTCTATTGCCAATCCAACTTAACAAATTGACAGTTGTCTGACATTCCAATTACTTAACTAATCAAAAAAAAAAAAAAAATTGGGAGAAAGAATTGAAATTCAGAGATTCTTTTCCGTCGCTTAATCTAACAAAATTAGGACTAAGTGTGGAATATGTACATGAGTGGAAATATATAAATAAATAATTTATTAAAGATCTATCTTCTAAATAGAAATTGTAGGTAGATATTTAGTTTTATAAAACTTTCTAAAAATTTTGACCAAATATAAAACTGCTTCCTATACGAATAATGTTTGTAGGATAGCTACAAATAATGTTTATATGCTTACCAGCATTATATCCCGCTTTCACCGGAGGAATTTCATTTTCTAAATTTTCTAAATGTTTTAAAAACCAATGTAAAGCGAAATCATAACAAATTGTATAACAATAAAGAATATGCCAAGAGATCGGCTGAAGTTATGCAATTTTTATATGAACAGGTGTTCGCACCTGTGTGAAAGAACCACTGAGCGAAATTTGGAAAATTTAGGATGAACAGTATGAATTTCTATGAAGAACAAATAAACAAACGAACAGAATTTCATTTTTATTTATATAGATTAATCAATGATCGAAAGGTAATACAATACGGAAATGAGTAAGCAAAACATATTTTACGGGAAACATGTTTCCCATTATTTTCTGGCTGATCTGCCAAATTTCCGGCCCTAGAGGAGAAAAAAAATCTTCAATATATCACACAATTCGCAACACAAACTGTAACCAAATTTTAAATTAGGAAAAAAAGCTTGATTTAAACTATTTAGTCTTTGTACACAAAATCGTTGATAATATTGATTGAGATCAAGAGTGATTAAGGAAATAAAGTAGGTAACATTTTTTATTTCCTGATAGGTAGAGTACACTGGATTCCTTAACCACTGGATTCACTGAATAGATTGAATTAATGAATTTGGATGTTTTTTTTTTAAATTTTTTAACAGGTTAAACACATTATAACCTCTAAAATGGAACGATATACAAATATATATATATATATATATATATATATATATATATATATATAATGTGTTGTGAAATTAAACAATATTGCGTTTCTCTGTAACCAAAGTTTATTTTAATTAAATATATAAACCTTTTTATAATTTACATTACCTACAGGTTTATTTTAATATAAAATCTTACCTGTAACCAAAAAAACAACACTATAAGAAACTGTTTCACCCTTTTTTAATAAGCATTTTTAAGAAAAATCCCAGGGAGGCCAATAACAAGACTTTGAGAGCAATAATCAAGAACGCCATAGACCCAAACATTGAAGAGGGTGAGAAATCAAAAATAAAAGAGGACATTGTGCAGTGGTCTGCCACATTCAAGGGCCTTTTCGATAAGAATCCCGTAGGTAAGTTCCTAAATTTTTTTAAAGAAATAAATGCGGAACTAGGCCCCCAGCACCCCGCCATAATGTTTTACAGAATGAGAGAAAGAAACAAAACCCGGTATGGCTGACAAGGGTACTGGAAGAGTATCTAATCCGCAGAGGGCTAACAAAGCAGACAAGAGTCGTCGGCAGCAACAGTATCAATATGAAGCAGCAGAGTATAATTATTATAGTTAAAGGAAAAAAGTAGTGCGAAATGTTATTAACGCTGACGCTCCTAAGCAATGTCCTCTAAAAGTGGCGGATATCGAAAAAAATTATAAAAGCTTCTTTGAGACCGAAATTATCCGTAAACGTGCGGAATATGAAAAAGCAGCCCCGATGCCAAATATTATGTCCCTAAATATTGAAGCATTGAAAAAAGCAATAAAATCCACGTCTATGGACACATCGCCGGGGCCCGATGGCGTGTTAATCCGCACGATAAAGTATTTTGATGTTCCGCATATTTCCAAAAAAATTAGTGAGATGAGTTGAAGGTGGCCTATGTACCATAATAACTTCGACAAGGGCGCACAATTTTAATATATAAAGGATAAGGAGAAGCAAATAATATCTCCGCGTAGAGGCCTATAAAGATTTACTCAATTGTGCGCCGATTTATAGTAAAAGTTCTGGACCAAGAATTGAGGAAGCAGGTCACCTTCCACAGGAATCAAGCGGTTTTTGTAAAAGAACTTCCGGGAACGCTCGTCAACGCGAGGATTATAGAACAATATTAAAGGATGCGAAAACTAATAAAAACGATTGCGCCATCGCCTTTCTCGACATTGTTTGTGCGTTTGACAATGTTGGGCATTCTTTGAGATCGAAAATATCCGTAAACGTGCGGAATATGAAAAAGCAGCCCCGATGCCAAATATTATGTCCCTAAATATTGAAGCATTGAAAAAAGCAATAAAATCCACGTCTATGGACACATCGCCGGGGCCCGATGGCGTGTTAATCCGCACGATAAAGTATTTTGATGTTCCGCATATTTCCAAAAAAATTAGTGAGATGAGTTGAAGGTGGCCTATGTACCATAATAACTTCGACAAGGGCGCACAATTTTAATATATAAAGGATAAGGAGAAGCAAATAATATCTCCGCGTGGAGGCCTATAAAGATTTACTCAATTGTGCGCCGATTTATAGTAAAAGTTCTGGACCAAGAATTGAGGAAGCAGGTCACCTTCCACAGGAATCAAGCGGTTTTTGTAAAAGAACTTCCGGGAACGCTCGTCAACGCGAGGATTATAGAACAATATTAAAGGATGCGAAAACTAATAAGAACGATTGCGCAATCGCCTTTCTCAACATTGATTGTGCGTTTGACAATGTTGGGCATTCACACATAATACCGCTCGTTAGAAGCGAGGGGTGTGTCACCGGATCTTAGGAATGTGATTTCAGCTCTCTTAAGCACAAATAGGATTAGAATTAATATCGGTGCCCACACGAATAGCCAAATCAAAGTGCTGCGAGGAGTGCCCCAAGGCGGCCCCTTGTCATCGTCGCTCTTCAATTCAGCTATTGATCATCTATAACGCGACCTGTGCGACGAAGATTTTGCCACAAAGTTTAGAGACAAGCTAGAAAGAGACCAGAAATAAGAGAGCTACTGTTTATGTTCGAAAGTATGTTAGAAAAAACAATGAATGAGCTTGTCACCTCTTGCTTACTGAAGCCCGAGCAAAAGCTCAACATTTTCAACCTATATCTGTTCCCGGGTCTCACTTACCCTCTCAAAACTGCGCCTTTAACAAAGCTATTGTAAGTATTGGAGGGAATCGACACCATGGTTCGTAATTGGTCTTCCTGTGAACACTTCCAAGGCGATATTGTACGCTCCAAGGAGGTACCGAGGATTGGGTTTGATCCGCTACCAATGCCCTGAAACTAAATATCAATTATGCACCCCGGCGCGGAGTTCCAGGTGTCAACAGACAGCTGAGAGAAGTTGGGTCCCTCTGTCGCAAATGTGACTCGAGACCCTTCGAGTTATTGCTCATACCTCAGCTATTTTTCATTCGATATTGATACATCTTGTATCATTTTATTCCGCTTTATCTCTTTGAAAGATGCTATTTAATGTTTTTGCCTAATACTAATATTTTCGCTATAATTCTCTGAAATAAACCAAATTTTCGTGTAAAATTTACATTTGAATTAGTTTTTAGGTAACAGATTGTTCATTTAAAATAATAAACAAAAATACTTTCAATAAAAGGTGTAGCACGTGTCTCGCTGTTTCAAAATATGTAACTAAAATTATATTTGGGGAGTGGGGGGGGGGGGGACCATCACAGACCGAGGAGAGTAAACGTGGTGGGTAGAAGCGGCCTAGCTAGTCCGGGAGCTCTGGGCCAAAAAGGTGCCTGACTTAAAGAAAAGTTTTGATCATATAGGCTGAAAGTACTCACTTCTTAGACAACATATGTGAACGTCTGCCACCTCAGATCGGTTGCCATCAAATTTTATAGGCAAACAAAATCGACATTTTCGAACTTATTTCAATTTCTCACTAATATCTCGAAAACGATTTATCGCAGAAGAAATTGTGTTCTTAAATATAAATATAAACCAAAACCTTTTCTCAATATTTTTAAGCTAGATTTAATTACCTACAATATGAGTCCAAAGTAGCAGAGTAGACTAAATAGTTCCAGAGATACTGATTTTTTAAGTTGGGCTAAATTTCCAGGCTTGAAATTTGTATGCTTATTTTCATGTCTAATCATACACACAGGTCTGATATGAGTCAGTGAAGTAAACGTTAATCCAATTTAAATTTTGGACGGGAGTAGTGAAGGAGAGGGAAGGTGGGGGTAGATCACCAATGTAGGGATGGGGTTTACATACGTTGTCTATGAAGTGATTACTTTCAGCCTATATGATCAAAAATTGTCTTCAAATCAGGCACCTTTTTGTCCCTCAGCTCCCGGACTACTCGCTCTTTTTTTATTATTTCTTCTTCAGGAAGATTCTTTTGAGCATTGTATCTTTCGGGAAAAAATGATTTAGAAAGGTATGTGCAGTGTTCAGGAAAAAAGTTTTCATTTAATATTTTTTTAACAGTAATTGATTTTCCAAAAACAATTTTTGTACTCCAGTTACTTTATCATGAAGCGGTGGGGGTCTAAGTTACATTAAGTGGTTGTAGTAGGGTTCTTTATTTTCTTCTATGGGTTTGATTGAGATATAAGTGCCAAGTTTCCGACCTTGGCAGCCTTCCAATCACTATAGAATTTTCCCAAAACTACAAAATGTTTGCACTTTTTTCAGGTTTTCGACGTTTTTACCAGGAAGAACCAAAACCTTTTCTCAATATTTTTAAGCTAGATTTAATTACCTACAATATGAGTCCAAAGTAGCAGAGTAGACGAAATAGTTCCAGAGATACTGATTTTTTAAGTTGGGCTAAATTTCCAGGCTTGAAATTTGTATGCTTATTTTCATGTCTAATCATACACACAGGTCTGATATGAGTCAGTGAAGTAAACGTTAATCCAATTTAAATTTTGGACGGGAGTAGTGAAGGAGAGGGAAGGTTTCGTGGGGGTAGATCACCAATGTAGGGATGGGGAGAAGGAGATGTATATATTAAAAAAATTAAAATATTGTCAATTCTCGCGTCAAATGAGTTACATAAAATTGGAATCGTTTAAGTCGTTTCGCCATAACAATTACCGAAATTCGGAAATGTTTACCTTTCCAGCATTACGCTCATGCTCCAACGCTTGCAACTCGAAGAGAGATACTCCAAATGAAGAATGTTCCAAATAAAAGTTGTAAAACATTAAGATATGTGAAAAAAGAGCCCATGATTTTAAAAGTAGCTTACTTCTGTGTAGAGAAACTAATCAAAATGTGAAAGCATTGTTGGGCACAGTGGCATAGACTTCGCGACTTTTGGAATATTTCCGGTTTTTCGCAAACTATCGATCACACTGTATTGTATTTTATATGCAATAAAAGAGGATACTATTACAAATAAAAATATATATTTGAAATTAAAATACGTTGAGTAGTTTAGCCAAATCGAAAATCAATTAATTGTAATTTTTACTATTTTTGTGGTAACTCTTTGGTCATTTTTCATTTTTTTTGCATATCACCCGAAAACAGTTCACCGCAAAGACAATTTTATTGCTTTCAATATAATACACCATAAAGTTTCACATCGAATGAGTCACTTTAAATAAAAATCGGTTAAGTCGTTCCGCCATTACCCAATACCGAAATTCCGCAATTTTTTACCTGTTTAGAGAAAAATTAATTTGGTTCATGTTCCAAAGCCTGCAACTGAAAAACGGATGCGGCAGGTGAAAAATACTCCATACAAAAGTTGTAAAAAAATAAATTCTGCGTTAAACGAGATTATAAATTTAATTTTATCTTACTCCCGAGTAGAGAAAAAAATTAAAACGTTAAAATATCCGTTGCGCGAAACTACTGATACGACTTCATTTTGTGAATTATAAGAGGATATGATAGCAATCTGTATATAACTGCTTATCTATGTAGCTAGGTGCTAGGAGAAATTGATATTTTTTTTTTTTTTTAAATATTTTCCTTCGAACAGTAACCCTGCCAGAAGGGAGTTTATTTTGTATACTGTACATACCATACATTTCTGTATACAATGTACATGTTAGTTGTGTCGCCGGTGGTACTCCAGGGGCCCGCCTCCAGCGATACTGGTGCATAGACCTCTACAGCATCAACAGCGACACATGTTACATGAGACGTATTTATATTATAGTTTTATACAAATAATAAGATTTTTTAAAAAATAATAAACAAACTTCAATAAAACAAAACAAAGCCTAATGAAACATGACATTAAGAAGCAAATGATTAAGTGAAGAAAAAAGATTAGAAAAATAGTAGCGTTCAGCAACTACACAATAAATACCTTTTACATTCATATTGACGAACTTACGTACATACATTCATACTTACATATACTGAAACATATAAACACATATAAACAACATATAAACACATATGTACATATTCAAACATAAAAACATAGATAAGCACTTAAATTCATAACTACATTTAAACATATAACATAAACAGAACATTTAAAAGGAGAAACTGATTATTAATACACTCCACTCCACTTCAAAATGTTGTATTAATAAGGAGAAACTGATTATTAATACAACATTTTGAAGTGGAGTGGATGAAAGAGAGAGCGAGAGGTTTTGTAGTAGGGGTGGTCACCGTTCACAACCAGACGACTGAAATTGAAATACGAAATTTATATAACAAACATTTACGACAGTTACAAGTAAAAAGAAAACAGTGAAGTCCAACCATTCGTGGTTTACGAGAAACCAACAAAAATCAATCAAAGTGCAAATATTTTGAAGTTTTGGGGAAATTCAAAAGTTATCGAGGGGGCTGTCAAGGTCGGAAACTTGGCTCTCGTATTAAAGTCACATCCCATACTACCACTACTTGAGGCAACTTAGACCATCCTTAATGACAAAGATAATGGAATAATGAAAATGTTTAAAAAAAAATCAATTTTTAATAAACAAATATCAAGTGAAAACATTTTTTCCTTAAAATTAATTTTTTTTTCACTGTAAATACCTTCCTAAATCATTTTTTCCTAAAGGATACTATGTTCAAAAGAATCTTCGCCAGAAGAAATAATAAAGAAAGAGTGATCGAGTCCGCTTCTACGGACCACGCATCATAGCAAGTGCCAGACGCGCGACTACTCTCCTCCATCTGTGAGGGTTCCCCGCCCCCAAAATTTAATTTTAGCTACAGTTAGACATCTCCTACAACTTTTATTTGAAGTATTGTTGGTTATTATTTTAAACGAACATTCTGTTACCTATAAACTAATTCAAATATAAATTTTAACTCGAAAATTTGTTATATTTTAGAGAATTATAGGGTCATTACCTGAAAATGTGTAAATCGTACGTCCGGTCCATTTTCAACCACTAAAATGAGAGCTAGTTACTAGAAAAAAATAGGGACTATTTCACTCTTTTTGTTGTTCCTATGTTTTAGGAGGCTATGTTTGGTTAAAAAAAATAAAATGTAATCGTTTTTTCACTCCCTCACCTTGTCCGACTCCGATGCAAGCCACTTTAAAAAATCGTATTCTTTCAACAATTGATTGTTTGATTCAATTGATTAATCGGTTAAGACAGTTATTACTTCAAGATTCCATTAAAAAATAAGCGGATTCATTTATTGTTACCAATAACAATAAATAAAAAAAAATAAAAAAAAGGTGTGTCCAGACGTTTTTCGCTCACCCTCTCATGAAGTGTTGGATTGTCTGAGCGTTGAGGGGAACATGGCTCAAAGCCCGGTGTGGAAAGAATCGGTTCAGGGAAGACCCTCGGATCGTTATGACTACCCAACAGGCGCTGCAATCGCTTGCCTACGCTGTGAGATTGAGGTATTTACGGGAAATCTAAGCTGTGGCAATAGCAATTTAAAAAAACTGGTTAGTTTCCAAGCAATTTTTTCACTCAAATATTATTTTTCGATGGAAAATGGTCATAGTTTTCGATTCTGCAGTCTTTTTCATTTTTAACCTACTTACAGTGATTAAAAAATAATAAAAACTTTGAAAATTTCACTCCCTCACTTTTTCCAAAAATTTCTTAAAGGAGGGAGTGAATAACTACATTCTTTGTATTCTCAAAAGAATTTGAGAATGCTTTTGAATGGTAAGGTGACGATTCTTAAGCTATGACTAAATTATGTAACTGTAACCTAACCTAACTCTAAAATCAAGCTTACCTTTGGCTTTGACAGGGTACAATAAATAACCAACTGCAAGAATGGGTCCCAAGCCTAAGAACGAAATTGAAAAACAGCAACAAAAAGAAACAATATGACAAAATCCGCCGCGAAATGATAAAACGAGATCCTAAGAAAGCTCTGGAAATACAATTAAAAGAGCAAGAGAAGTATAAAAGAAAAAAAAAGAAGGGTCTGGTAAAGTTAGTTGAATACATGTCCGAGCAAGAAAAGAGAACTGAAAGAAAAAAGTGGCGTGAAAGAAGCCTTGCTTATTTGAAAAAGAGAGAAACAAAGTCAAGATATGCAAAGCAAAATAAAAACTATACCACATTCCCCTAGTGTATCTAGTTATAATCCTCCCTCGAGTCAAAAAAAGTCGGCTAGACAGAGAGTGAAGCGTGCCCTAACTCAAGCAGCTCGAGAAAACCAAAGATTAAGAAAATAGATCCAAAGGCTACGTCGGCAAAATGAGGCTGTAATGAAGAGATTGAAAAGAATGAAAACCATTAAAGAGAAAACTACCGATGAAAAGTTGTGAAAAAGATAATGAATAGTAACAACGAATTAGTAATTCGAAAAAAATTGATTGAAGGCGAATTGTTGGCTAGACAGTTAAATGAGAATTTCAAGAGGGTGAAATCCAAAAAAGCCAAACGATTGATATCCAGAGTTCTGCTCCAGAAAAATGATTTGCTGAAAAAGTATGGACTCCTCGCTAAGTACAACTTCCTCTCATCCAGAATTTTGGAAAACAGAAAAAGATATCCTTCCAGCAACAATCACAGATGCATGACTGTCCAAAAAATAACACAAATCATTAAGTCTGACGTTGAAAAATTCCTTGAGGGCGATCAAAACAGCCGCTGTTTAGCAGGCAAAAAAGGTTGTGTCACAATGAAGAAAGTTAAAAAACAGAAACGAGTTTTGCTTGCTGACTTGAATGTGCTCTATGAATTTTTTTTGAGAGCTCAACACTATAAAATCAGCTACACATCGTTCTGCAGGCTTAGTCCTTTCTGGATTGTCAAACTGGACCTTTTAAAAATGGAAACGTGTCAATGTCAGAAATGCGAAAACTTTGAGTTGATCCTGAAAGCACTCCATCAAAACAAAGTACTAGAAAGTCCTTCCTTTCAAAGATTTATTTATCAGTCCTGCTGCATACCAACTACAACAACCTGCCTTCGGCGAAGTTGTGATCTTTGAAGAGATAAAACAGTTTCTTTCAACAACTTTGACAGCACTCAAATTGTGACTTTCCAGCAGTGGAGACCAAAGTCCGATATACAAATCAGAAGGCTAAAAGCCTCAAAGAAGCCTCTCGACTTTTAAAGCAGTCATTACAGATGTCACTGAAAGACCTAATTGGAGAGGTGGTAAAAAAGACAAACGAATTTTTTGAACGCCAAGGAAACATTTTGCATCAATATGGCGAAATAAAAAAACTAAAAATGAATCTTAGAAAGGGAGATGTTCTCGTACACTGTGATTTTAGTGAAAATTATAGCACAAAATATGCAAGTGAGGTTCAGGTTATTCATTTTGGAGGCAACTGCTCGCAAATATCTCTTCACACTGTAGTAATTTACTACAGAATAAATGAATTCAGTCATGACTCATACACATCGTTTTGTACCATATTTCAGAATTTGGATCATGGACCAGCAGCTGTATGGGCCCATCTTCTACCTATTTTCAGTTACATTAAAAGTAATCAGGTTTCAAGCATGCACTTTCTTACTGATGGCCCTTCTAGCCAGTATAAAAACAAATCTATGTTTTATTTTTTTCAACATAAGCTGATAGAGGAATTTGCTGAACTGAAGATTGCCACATGGAACTTTCAAGAAGAAGGCACCGGTAAAGGAGCGCCTTGGCACTGGAGCAACTGTGAAGAGAACTACGGACAGAGCAGTTGCCCAAGGCAATGACATAAGTGACGTTTGCTTATTATTTAAAGTTCTCTCCAACAAAATCCGGACTTTAAAAATTCTAGTGGTTGATAGTGATTCAATCACGATCCATTCCAATGACATTGTCACCATTCAAAGGGACCCTTCTGGTCCATCAGGCTGTTTGGACTAAAGGATCGACTGATCTACATATGAACAAGTTAAGCTGCTTCTCGTGTTCTCGAAACTGTAAAAAATACATGATTGGAACCCACACATCATTGATACCAAAGGAAAATAAAACCCATTCCAAGAAGTTTCCTGTACAGTTATGCTGAGCCCTCTAAATTTTAAGTGCCTTGGAAATTCCTATTTTTGAATTTGAAATTGTTCTTATTGTATTTCTATAGTTTTATAAGATTTGTATTTCTATTGTTGTGTAAGATTGTATTTCATTAAAATATACGCGTTTTTGCTCTCACTTCTCAAAGTTTACTACTACCTCAACTCATTTTTCACTCCATCACTCACCCTTCACTCCCTCATTTTGAAATTCTTTTCATAAGTTTCTAAAAAAACAATTTTCACTGGTTGTTACTAGATATTAACAGGTGTGAATAAAGATTAAAAGTTTAAAAAAATCAAATCTGGTGCGTGCGCGCAACACACAACTTTCACTTACAAGCTTACTTAGATTAGAAATTAATGCGTTTTGTTAAATGTCACTTCTCAAATGAACAGAACGGCTTTAATTATGAACAATGGTCTGTCATTAAAGGCGTACTCCGCTTGCGCTCAACAAGTTTGATGAGTTGACTGAATATTTTTCTTCGTTTCTCCTCTATATGTTTCCTTGATTTTTTAACATATCTCATATTTAGCCATTTCTTATTTATAGGCAAAACAAAAGACAGATAATTTCTCCATATAAACAAATACAAAGGTACTTTATAGGAAAACAAAAAAGGATAGGAAACATTTTAATAATGATAAAGCTTACCTGATATTAAAGAACACCTAATTTTCATTAAACACCACGAATTTGATGAAAATCGTTAAAGCCGTTTTTGAGATAATCGAAAAAAATGTAAAAATTGGTTAAAAAGTTATAAAATAAAGTGCCCCCTCCGTAAAACCAATTTTGATGAAATGTTGGCTATCACATCTTTGGCATATACATACATCAAATACCCAGTTTGATCAAAATCGTTAAAGCCTTTTTTGGGTAAATAGAAAAAACACGTGAGAATGATACAAAATCTATTAAGTAAAGTACCCCCTCCGGTTGATCAATTTTGATGTAATGTTGGCTATCGCATCTTAGGCATACACATACATCAAATACCCAGTTTGATCAAATTCGTTAAAACTGCTTTTGAGTAAATAAAAAAAACTCGTGAAAATGATTCAAAATTTATTACGTAAAGTCCCCCCTCCGGTTGATCAATTTTGATGTAATGTTGGCTATCGCATCTTTGGCTTACACATACATCAAATACCCAGTTTGATCAAAATCGTTAAAACCGTTTTTGAGTAACTAAAAAAAACACGTGAAAATTATACAAAATTTATCAAGTAAAGTACCCCCTCCGGTTGATCAATTTTGATGAAATTTTTACAGTCGTATCTCGGGTATATATATACATCATATACCCAGTGTGATCAAAATCGTTAAAGCCGTTTTTGAGTAAATAAAAAACACGTGAAAATGATACAAAATTTATTAAGTAAAGTCCCCCCTCCGGTTGATCAATTTTGATGAAATTTATACAGTCATAATTCGGGCATATAAATAGATCAAATACTCAGTTTAATCAACATCGTTAGAGCCGTTTTTGAGAAAATCGAAAAAAACTTAAAAAGTTATTAAATAAAGTACCCCCTCCCTTTGAGCAATTTTGATGAAATTTTTGCTGTCACATCTCGGGCATATACATACATCATATACCCAGTGTGATCAAAATCGTTAAAGCCGTTTTTGAGTAAATAAAAAACACGTGAAAATGATACAAAATTTATTAAGTAAAGTCCCCCCTCCGGTTGATCAATTTTGATGAAATTTATACAGTCATAATTCGGGCATATAAATAGATCAAATACTCAGTTTAATCAACATCGTTAGAGCCGTTTTTGAGAAAATCGAAAAAAACTTAAAAGTTATTAAATAAAGTACCCCCTCCCTTTGAGCAATTTTGATGAAATTTTTTCTGTCACATCACGGGCATATACATACACTAAATACACAATTTCTGGGTACACATGACTGCAGCTACATTTAATTTTTGTTTAAAATGTTGCTCGGCACTATTTTGCCCCGACCCCTTCATATGACGTTTTTTAAATAGAATGTTACACCCTATTATCTGGAACAACACCATTTCTAGCGAAAACAAGCGACGAATCTTCTCGGCTATATGTTAATATACGGATGTGAGGCATGGTCGATGAATGTTCGAGCTGTTGAAATGGACTATTGGAGAAAATGTCTCCAAATAACAAGGCTAGACTGAGTCCGAAATGAAGAGGTAAGGCTGAGAATGGGTGTTGTTGACACCGTCTCAGAAAGAATCGGGAAACGGCGGTTGAGGTGGTATGGGCACTGTGGGAGGATGCCGGAAGAGCATTGGCCGTACAGCGTCCTGGACTGACAGCCGCCCGGAAAACGTAAACGAGGACGACCGAGAACGACCTGGATAGAAGGGGTCCATGAAGGAATCCATAACGGGTCGAGGTCTACAGGAGGGAGGAGGGAGAATGGGCTGATAGAGAGATGTGGAGCTCAGCTCTGGTCTGAAACGGTATCCTTTTCGTCGAGAAAAGTAAGTAAGTTTGTTCCATCTCCAATTCCAGCTAAGATGGCTAATCGTCTCATTTTTCCTTTAAGTTACGATAAAGTCCCTAGCAGATGGCACATACAGGGTTTGCTATTGTCTGGATAGGAGAATCTGGATATAATAATGTTTAAGATTTTATAAGAAGGCACTTATTAGGAATTATTCCCATCATTCATTTTCCATTTACTTTTTCTTTTTTTCGAATTATACAATTTTCCATTTAATTATCTCATGTGTGTGCTGTAATTGTTCCTGTGTATTAGAACAAATCGTTACCAAAGAGATCTTTATTAAATCGAAAAAAAATTACATATTCGATTCTATATGGGTTGCCGAGATTATCAAAAGCCAATCCGTCATTAGTCCAGTGTTGATTGAATGAATTTTAATGAAACAGACAATGGAAGTGGACTTGGATTTGTGGATTTCCCAAAGGACAGTCTGGCTTGGATTTGCTTATGGATTTTTCACATTCGAGGCAGTCATATTCTCAGGTACCAAAATTACTAACGTATATGTTGTGAATTATTGGGGCCGGGATGGCCGAGTGGACAAAGGCGCTTGCAATAGGTAATCAAAGTTAAGCAAGGTCGAGCGTGTTTAGTACTTGGATAGGTGACCGCTCCTTTCGGGTAACCACCCGCCAATGAACGCCACGCAGTCCAAGCCTACTCCCACCCCCGGGTATGTGAGGCTCGTCAGCCTACTGGAGTTGACTCACATCGACCGGACGTAGGAGTGATGTACCTTCCCCGTGTATCCCATCGAGAATCGTGGTGTGGTCTTCCAGGATATCAGTAACCGCCCGGAGGTTCGGTACAATGTCGGTATGCTTCAGGGAAAGAAATATAGGTCCTCGGGGCCTGCTGACGGTGGGAAGGACACTGCCAAATTGGCCCCAATGGGATTATGGAGCTATAGGCAGTCTGCCACTGCACCATGGTGACCATGGCTTGCAGCAACGTGAGGTTTGGGCTACCCCCTCCAGGCTGTCTGTGCTCCCGCAAGCAACACAAATATCTGTAAGAAGCCCACACTGCGCGGTCAAAGGTCTTATTAGGCCTAATACGCCAACCAAAAAATAAAAAAAAAATAAAAAAAAATGTGAATTATACTTCCCGATAAATGAAAATTTTTCTAGGACACTTTCTTCCAGCAGTTGGGTAATAATTATTAAATCGTCTAAACAGGCATTTCATTATTTAAAAAAGAGTTTGCCGATGTTCATTTATCGATAAAAACTGCAAAAAAAGCTTGATATCTCCCAGAAAACTACCTCATTGTGGGAAAGTCCACACAGCAAAAATTCAGCGGCCATGGAAATGATTGTATTAAAAAGGCTACCCCCAAGAATTGAAGTGCAATTGTTTTGCAACTCATTTTCTGAATAGTTTTTTATTGCGAAGGATATTATTCTTAGAACTTCGCTCTTAAGTTTAGTCAACGATTCATCGAAGGGAATGACCAACATAATTGACTCAACCGAAAAATATTTTTTAATCAAACCAGTAATAAATTATCGAAAATAATGATATCCCTCGTACTATTAAATAACCCATAAAATGAGTCGCTTCAATCTTTACGGGGCAGCCTTTTTGATATCAATGTATGGCTGCCCCTTTTTTCTGCGGTGACTTCTATCCAATGATGTTGTTTATGGAAATACAATTTAGTTTATTCACTACTTTTCCAACGATAGACTTAAATTAAGAAATATTACCGGACCCTAGCGGAACAGCATATAATATCGCCTTAGTTTTTTCAGAAACATTCTAAAGCGACCGTAATTAAAAAATTACGTTCCAATTTAATATAGGCCATATAACCTTCCGAGAAGAGGTACCGAATAAAAAAATAAAGAACGACTCCGAACGACTCAGAAACCGGTACAACATGCACCTGAAATCTCTATTAAAAAAAAAAAAGTTATGAAGATTATATTGATTTTATGATTACGAGATCGGGAGTTCTTTTTTTACAATAAAACTACAGTAACAGTGAATGGAAAGATATGACTCGCATATGTAGATCAAGGTGTTAGCCCTCATGCGGGCAACAACCTCCCACTCCTCTTGTTGATAATTAAATATCTCTTTGCTATCAGAACAGGTTCATACATATGCTCACTATTTAAAAGTATATCATAAAAACGATAGGTTAAATAATGGTCAGGATTTTCAGTTTACAATGATATTTATTATGGTAAGCCAACGTTTCGATCCAGCTTGTGGATCTTCATCAGGGCTAAAAGAAAACAAATATATGAGTATCTATGCTAGAGGGTGACAATAAATGGATACATTACAGAACTGATAATAATATAAAAGATGGTATACATAAATATTAAAATAAGAGGCTGGTTAACAAGATAAAATAGAATCTGATATTTACCTACTGAGTCCAGGTGGATTCTAAGACTAAAGGTAAAAATAAGGTGAGAGGTAGTGGTAGGGGGTAGGTTTGCCGACTTCAAAGGTTTATGGCGGGGAAATCCAACTCTTTTGAAGTGAAGGCACATGACAACTGAGTGAACAAAATATTTAAAAACTAACAAAATATATGGTACAGTATACAAATAGTTGTGTCTGGACTGAATAACATAAAAAAGAGATAATACATAATGTAACAATGCATACAAATTTGGAAAATATATAGAAAGAAGCATACAAACAACCTACCCCAAGGCCTAAGGCAAACCTACCCCCTACCACTACCTCTCACCTTATTTTTACCTTTAGTCTTAGAATCCACCTGGACTCAGTAGGTAAATATCAGATTCTATTTTATCTTGTTAACCAGCCTCTTATTTTAATATTTATGTATACCATCTTTTATATTATTATCAGTTCTGTAATGTATCCATTTATTGTCACCCTCTAGCATAGATACTCATATATTTGTTTTCTTTTAGCCCTGATGAAGATCCACAAGCTGGATCGAAACGTTGGCTTACCATAATAAATATCATTGTAAACTGAAAATCCTGACCATTATTTAACCTATCGTAATTGAAGAACAGTTGACCATCTCTCATCTCTACTATATCATAAAAACATTAAATATATAATTAAATGCTATGCTACACTTGTGTGTTTTAATATCATATTTTTTGGGCACCGAATATGGTGGTAGAAAAAAATAGTAATTAATAATTTCAGAACATTTCTAAAATAACGGTTTCCATTTTACTAAAGAAAAACTTAAAGCTTTACCAAAAATTAAACAAGCATTTTAAATTTCCTTTTGTTTTGGAGAGAAGACGAGAGCATTGTGAGAGAAGCCTAAGTGCGCGTTGCTCAAAATTTTTATCGATCTATTAGTAATATTTAACTAATACAATTTATTTTAATCACTTTTTCTTGCCTATTGATTTGAATTCATTCTGAACATCTTCTGTGGATTCATCCTATTTTAGATATATCCATGAAAAAATTAATCCTAGAGTCAACTGGATTGTTGAACACGTTAGGTGCGGCGTTGTATTTTAGCGGTACCCTGAATTGAACGGTATCCGTCCCAGGGGTCCGACTGCTGGGATTAGCCACAGATGATATCAGGCGTTGGATTCCCATTGGAATGGTCTGACGAAAGCGTTATCTTTTGACTGAAAAGTGAATAAAATAAGCATCTCAAGGGCATTATCTCTTGGTAAGGATTGGAACTAGACATAATAAGCGCAGGACAGGCTCCCGTGGTGCGATACAGGATTTACGCCATATTTTATCGAAAATCGGACCTCGGAGTCCGATTCTAAAAAAGAACAGAATTTCAGCTGTTAGCGACATTTTCTGCACTAAAATGCAATAACTCACTAAAAATCGACTAAATGGAGTTTTTAAAGTGTTCGGACTTTCGGACATTTTCATGTGATAATCAGCTGTTAAAAGGGGAATGTAAGTCATCGGACCCCGGGGACTGATGCCGCACCTAACGTGTTAATAGTTCATTTGGGTCTGGAATAGATTTATTGCTATAATCTCCTAAAGGATTATTTATATAAAAGAATCCTTACGAATCCCCGGAATTGAGTTCCTTTATTAAGCGGAGCCAACTTCATTCTTGGTACACCAATACTGACATCAATACCTATATGAAATTTATGTGATTAAAAGTTTTGTATAACTTCATTCTAACACATCATCTGGATGTAATTTTTTTCTTTTTTAATTTTACTAAAATGCCTATTGTTGCTCTTTTTCTTTTGCGTCTTCCTCTCAGCTTAGGAGAGCGTTTAGTCAGGAAGTCCATTCACCCATGTTTCTTGCTAGGCTGACCGATATTATCAAGATAATACATCTTTGGATGTTTATATAAATCCATTGATAAAAAAGGAGCTAATGGAGAAAATAATTTATACGTTTTCAAAAATCTGGGAAGATATTCTTAAGGTTTGTAGTAGTAAGAAAAATAGAAGTTCCCGTCCTAAGAGAGGACGTTTTTACCTTTAACGTTTTATGTTTTCTCATTTTTTAGACAAAACGGTATTTATTTTGAACAAATCTTCATTATAAGGAACCTTCCTGTTAACATTTTGCCTCAAAATGATCTTGAGCATTTTTTTCAGAGAGACAACCTGTTTTCAAGATAATCCAGGTAGAAAATTTGTCTAGGAAAGTTAGTCGAAAACTCAGCCATTAGGGGAAATGATTTATAAAGTTTTGAAACTTTGGAAAAATAGTCATAAGATGGGAATTTGTAAGAAACAGTCCCCCCCCCTCTGGAGGGGGCGCGTCTCTCATTTTCGAACCCCCCCCCCCCCGAATATCTATTTTCTTCATGTTTTACACAACAGGTTTGTATTATCGAGACCTCTTAATATCACTGGTGAAATGGTAGTAGTGGTTTGGTAGTAGAGGTTTTTAAATGGTGTCAATCTTTTCAGGTTTTCAAGCAAAACATTTTCGGTCATAAACATTTTTTCGATTAACCCCTTCGTTTGCGAGTTGTAAGTGAAAAACTGAAGGGTTTTTTCGAAGGTGTTATTTTTTCAGTTAAAAAAAATTATACTTTACGGATATCTTTGATATAATAGACTTTAATCGTTTTATCCTAGGCGGTGGTTTAAAAAAAATATCTAGTATGAATTTCGTGGGGGGGGGGGGGGGGAGAGAGGGAATTAAATAATATGAAAAATTATATTTTTCGGATATGTTTGATAACAAGGATTTTAATCATGTTATCCGGTGCGGTGGTTTCTTAATAAAAATGTATGCAACGAATTTCATAGGGGATTGGGGGTAGGTGAAAATAAAAAGCAAAGGTTGAACTTTTACTTAAATCTTCTTTCAAAAATTACAATAAATATGTATTACCCACGGTGATGTTTTTAAAAAATATCTTTATTCTATTTCAGAGAATAGGGTTCTCTAAAATAAAAATTGTATACTGTTTGAATTCATTGACAACGATAGGTAAAAATACTAATACGGAATAATCAATTTTTGATTACTTTCCATTATCAAAAGTTCTCAACTTTTTTTTTACTTTGAGTAATCGGGTAATTAAGTACCTGGGTGATTCTCACATGAGTTGACCATTTAGTGTCCCCGGTCTTAAGATTTGTTTTTAAGATATTTTTTCATATCCAAATTTTTTTTTTGGATATTTATCTAATAGTTTTCTGTTATAGCAATACGATGGTAACATTTAAATGAACCTAGGCATCATAAAAAACAAAATATCTCAATGTGAAGTTTGAAAATGTCACGAGTGTAATAGTCCCCAAGCTGGTTATGCTTAGTTCACCACATCCTGAAATGAATTCCTCATAATTGATTAAATTTGAACAATGAGGTATTTCATTGTAATACGGTGGTTTTTCAAGGTTTGGATGATATTTTTAGTCACCTCTAATACTTTGAGTGTAAATCAGGAAAATGAATCTGTCCCCAAGGTTAGAAAAATTCATGGCGAGTGTTGTCGGCTGTTCTGGGCAACACTGTTCTTTAAAAATGTTGGGAATGGCTGTGATAACCTTTGTTTATAATACCGGCTATCAGTAGATGTGCAAGCTTGGAGAAGAAATTATCTAATAGGCAGTTATTTGATATCCAATGCCAAATAATGTATGTCACAAAAATTAGTCGTCACGAGTGTTACGTTAATTGTATGTATCAGCGTTCATTGAAAAATATGAATGATACGGGCAACCACATGTTGGTTAGGGACATTTATTCGAGTTCATCCTCTCATGTATGTCCGACACTTATTTTAGCTAAGGATGGAGATTTTCTGTGAAAATGTCATGAGTGTTACGATAAAAATTTAACACTCGTGACGGAAAAATAATAGTTTTGATGTATTATTATGTTTTAATGCCTATATGAATTATTTATTTTGTATAGCCGTATTAAGCTGTAGAAAGAAGCAAAGAGAAAAGAAAAATAGACGAAGGATATAATGCGTAACATCATAAGTTTTAAATTTCGGTTATGGGGTGGTGAGAGGAGGGGCGCTGTCGTTAACATTAATTTGACATTTACCGATTTCATTGAAATCAGGAGCATTTTTATGTTTCCAGATACTCAGAATTTGTAACATCATAAGTTTTAAATTTCGGTTATGGGGTGGTGAGAGGAGGGGCGCTGTCGTTAACATTAATTTGACATTTACCGATTTCATTGAAATCAGGAGCATTTTTATGTTTCCAGATACTCAGAATTTGAAACATCATAAGTTTTAAATTTCGGTTATGGGGTGGTGAGAGGAGGGGCGCTGTCGTTAACATTAATTTGACATTTACCGATTTCATTGAAATCAGGAGCATTTTTATGTTTCCAGATACTCAGAATTTGTAACATCATAAGTTTTAAATTTCGGTTATGGGGTGGTGAGAGGAGGGGCGCTGTCGTTAACATTAATTTGACATTTACCGATTTCATTGAAATCAGGAGCATTTTTATGTTTCCAGATACTCAGAATTTGTAACATCATAAGTTTTAAATTTCGTTTATGGGGTGGTGAGAGGAGGGGCGCTGTCGTTAACATTAATTTGACATTTACCGATTTCATTGAAATCAGGAGCATTTTTATGTTTCCAGATACTCAGAATTTGTAACATCATAAGTTTTAAATTTCGGTTATGGGGTGGTGAGAGGAGGGGCGCTGTCGTTAACATTAATTTGACATTTACCAATTTCATTGAAATGAGAAGCATTTTTATGTTTTCAGATACTCAGAATTTGAAACATCATAAGTTTTAAATTTCGGTTATGGGGTGGTGAGAGGAGGGGCGCTGTCGTTAACATTAATTTGACATTTACCGATTTCATTGAAATGAGGAGCATTTTTATGTTTCCAGATACTCAGAATTTGTAACATCATAAGTTTTAAATTTCGTTTATGGGGTGGTGAGAGGAGGGGCGCTGTCGTTAACATTAATTTGACATTTACCGATTTCATTGAAATCAGGAGCATTTTTATGTTTCCAGATACTCAGAATTTGTAACATCATAAGTTTTAAATTTCGTTGATGGGGTGGTGAGAGGAAGGGCGCTGTCGTTAACATTAATTTGACATTTACCGATTTCATTGAAATCAGGAGCATTTTTATGTTTCCAGATACTCAGAATTTGAAACATAATAAGTTTTAAATTTCGGTTATGGGGTGGTGAGAGGAGGGGCGCTGTCGTTAACATTAATTTGACATTTACCAATTTCATTGAAATGAGAAGCATTTTTATGTTTTCAGATACTCAGAATTTGAAACATCATAAGTTTTAAATTTCGGTTATGGGGTGGCGAGAGGAGGGGCGCTGTCGTTAACATTAATTTGACATTTACCGATTTCATTGAAATGAGGAGCATTTTTATTTTGCCAGATACTCAGAATTTGTAACATCATAAGTTTTAAATTTCGTTTATGGGATGGTGAAAGGAGGGGCGCTGTCGTTAACATTAATTTGACATTTACCGATTTCATTGAAATCAGGAGCATTTTTATGTTTCCATACACTCAGAATTTGTAACATCATAAGTTTTAAATTTCGGTTATGGGGTGGTGAGAGGAGGGGCGCTGTCGTTAACATTAATTTGACATTTACCGATTTCATTGAAATGAAGAGCATTTTTATTTTTCCAGATACTCAGAATTTGTAACATCATAAGTTTTAAATTTCGGTTATGGTGTGGTGAGAGGAGGGGCGCTGTCGTTAACATTAATTTGACATTTACCGATTTCATTGAAATGCGGAGCATTTTTATGTTTCCAGATACTCAGAATTTGTAACATCATAAGTTTTAAATTTCGGTTATGGGGGGGTGAGAGGAGGGGCGCTGTCGTTAACATTAATTTGACATTTACCGATTTCATTGAAATGAGGAGCATTTTTATGTTTCCAGATACTCAGAATTTGTAACATCATAAGTTTTAAATTTCGGTTATGGGGTGGTGAGAGGAGGGGCGCTGTCGTTAACATTAATTTGACATTTACCGATTTCATTGAAATGTGGAGCATTTTTATGTTTCCAGATACTCAGAATTTGTAACATCATAAGTTTTAAATTTCGCTTATGGGATGGTGAGAGGAGGGGCGCTGTCGTTAACATTAATTTGATATTTACCGATTTCATTGAAATGAGAAGCATTTTTATGTTTCCAGATACTCAGAATTTGTAACATCATAAGTTTTAAATTTCGGTTATGAGGTGGTGAAAGGAGGGGCGCTGTCGTTAACATTAATTTGACATTTACCGATTTCATTGAAATCAGGAGCATTTTTATGTTTCCAGATACTCAGAATTTGTAACATCATAAGTTTTAAATTTCGGTTATGGGGTGGTGAGAGGAGGGGCGCTGTCGTTAACATTAATTTGCCATTTACCAATTTCATTGAAATGAGGAGCATTTTTATGTTTCCATATACTTAGAATTTGTAACATCATAAGTTTTAAATTTCGGTTATGGGGTGGTGAGAGGAGGGGCGCTGTCGTTAACATTAATTTGACATTTACCGATTTTCTTGAAATCAGGAGCATTTTTATGTTTCCAGATACTCAGAATTTGTAACATCATAAGTTTTAAATTTCGGTTATGGGGTGGTGAGAGGAGGGGCGCTGTCGTTAACATTAATTTGACATTTACCGATTTTATTGAAATGAGGAGCATTTTTATTTTTCCAGATACTCAGAATTTGTAACATCATAAGTTTTAAATTTCGGTTATGGGGTGGTGAGAGGAGGGGCGCTGTCGTTAACATTAATTTGACATTTACCGATTTTATTGAAATGAGGAGCATTTTTATTTTTCCAGATACTCAGAATTTGTAACATCATAAGTTTTAAATTTCGGTTATGGGGTGGTGAGAGGAGGGGCGCTGTCGTTAACATTAATTTGACATTTACCGATTTCATTGAAATGAGGAGCATTTTTATGTTTCCAGATACTCAGAATTTGTAACACCATAAGTTTTAAATTTCGGTTATGGGGTGGTGAGAGGAGGGGCGCTGTCGTTAACATTAATTTGACATTTACCGATTTCATTTAAATGTGGAGCATTTTTATGTTTCCAGATACTCAGAATTTGTAACATCATAAGTTTTAAATTTCGGTTATGGGGTGGTGAGAGGAGGGGCGCTGTCGTTAACATTAATTTGACATTTACCGATTTCATTGAAATGAGAAGCATTTTTATGTTTCCAGATACTCAGAATTTGTAACATCATAAGTTTTAAATTTCGGTTATGAGGTGGTGAGAGGAGGGGCGCTGTCGTTAACATTAATTTGACATTTACCGATTTCATTGAAATGAGGAGCATTTTTATGTTTCCAGATACTCAGAATTTGTAACATCATAAGTTTTAAATTTCGGTTATGGGGTGGTGAGAGGAGGGGCGCTGTCGTTAACATTAATTTGACATTTACCGATTTCATTGAAATGAGAAGCATTTTTATGTTTCCAGATACTCAGAATTTGTAACATCATAAGTTTTAAATTTCGGTTATGAGGTGGTGAGAGGAGGGGCGCTGTCGTTAACATTAATTTGACATTTACCGATTTTCTTGAAATCAGGAGCATTTTTATGTTTCCAGATACTCAGAATTTGTAACATCATAAGTTTTAAATTTCAGTTATGGGGTGGTGAGAGGAGGGGCGCTGTCGTTAACATTAATTTGACATTTACCGATTTTATTGAAATAAGGAGCATTTTTATTTTTCCAGATACTCAGAATTTGTAACATCATAAGTTTTAAATTTCGGTTATGGGGTGGTGAGAGGAGGGGCGCTGTCGTTAACATTAATTTGACATTTACCGATTTCATTGAAATGAGAAGCATTTTTATGTTTCCAGATACTCAGAATTTGTAACATCATAAGTTTTAAATTTCGGTTATGGGGTGGTGAGAGGAGGGGCGCTGTCGTTAACATTAATTTGACATTTACCGATTTCATTGAAATGAGAAGCATTTTTATGTTTCCAGATACTCAGAATTTGTAACATCATAAGTTTTAAATTTCGGTTATGAGGTGGTGAGAGGAGGGGCGCTGTCGTTAACATTAATTTGACATTTACCGATTTCATTGAAATGAGGAGCATTTTTATGTTTCCAGATACTCAGAATTTGTAACATCATAAGTTTTAAATTTCGGTTATGGGGTGGTGAGAGGAGGGGCGCTGTCGTTAACATTAATTTGACATTTACCGATTTCATTGAAATGTGGAGCATTTTTATGTTTCCAGATACTCAGAATTTGTAACATCATAAGTTTTAAATTTCGGTTATGAGGTGGTGAGAGGAGGGGCGCTGTCGTTAACATTAATTTGACATTTACCGATTTCATTGAAATGAGGAGCATTTTTATGTTTCCAGATACTCAGAATTTGTAACATCATAAGTTTTAAATTTCGGTTATGGGGTGGTGAGAGGAGGGGCGCTGTCGTTAACATTAATTTGACATTTACCGATTTCATTGAAATGTGGAGCATTTTTATGTTTCCAGATACTCAGAATTTGTAACATCATAAGTTTTAAATTTCGGTTATGTGGTGGTGAGAGGAGGGGCGCTGTCAACAACACTTGAAGTAGTTGGTATTCTTAACTATCAACTACTAGTTAGAAGATGTAGTTAAATTAAAGTAGTTAACTAAAATGGTAGATGACTACTTTTGATAGATTTGTTCCAACATGAAGTCATGCTCTCCACTCTTTTGATTTAAAGTTAATTTGTTTGATTTTCTCGTTCGATGGGCTTTTGGTCTATAATCAACTAATCAAACATAGGATCAAAGGAGTGGGGTTATGACAGCTACCCCAGGCTGTACGTAACCAAAGTAGTTAATAGCCCAACTCCGTATTGGTTTTTTCGCTGACACCGCTTATTCTATTATCGAAAGTAAATATAAATTAATAATTATTTACATTAATCAGTAACTATCTTATTTGAAAAAAATCATTTATGTATGAAGTAGGTTTTCAAGCTTACGTAGTAAGGAATCAAAATTTATAAAAGGAATTGTTCTAATAAAGGTGGATTCAATAATGTCAAACACTACGTATGATACGTGGCAAGTAAGATGTTAAATTAAAGTCGCTGATCTCAGCTAATTAGTTTTGTTGCTTCGGGTGGCGGGAAATCGATGTCAGGGGCCCGCATGTGCTTAGTCCTCCATTCCTGAATATTTTAATGCCGCCAAGTATCGCAGGGCCTGTACCCAACAGGACTTAACTCTTTTGTTTTTGTTTTAATAAATGAATAAGAAGTGCTGATTATGGAATCTAAAGTCGTAATTCTTGCAATGATATAGTGCGGAATACCTACTCACTGAACCATCCTAAACTTCTGTTTTCGAGGGCGTTTCAACTCAATCAACAAAGCGACCATACATATGAAACAACGAGAACTGACCCCAAAACTCGAGGATATATATTTGAGTCCCATATCATTTCTAAGGGAAGAGTCTACCCCAAGACTAGTGCTAATAAAGTCGTAATTCTTGGTGTTTCTCGCATTCAAGCTGGGGAGCTGATAGAGACACTCATAAAAATATATCACTGCGTAATACGATTCAAAGTTGAATATGACGCTCTGATTTATGAAACAGGAAACAAAATGACTTTACAGATCTTAGATACTCTCCACAATGCAGTCATCACAATTCGTACAGGAGCATTTAGAACTTCTCCAATTGAAAATATTTATGCTGTGTCAGGAGAGCCATCCTTGAGAATGAGGCAGGAATTTATTATACTGCTTAAATACGTGTCTAAACTGGAGACAATTGTTCAACATCCATTAACATCCAAACTGTTTGAAGAGGAGTCTAAAATGGCAGGACTTGTGAATGTTCAGGATAGCGCGCTAAAAAAATTATACTTAATCCTTACAGGTCCTGGACATATGCTAATTTCATCTTCTTCGAAAAACTTTCGATATCATTTTTATTACCTTTTTGTACAATTTTTATTTGTTGCCGCAACTTTTTATTATTTGTAACTAAGTTTCGTCGGAAAATTTTATACTTCAAAAACTTCAGCCCATCCATCAGCCGATATTATTTGAGGATTTTACAAATAAGCAACAGTCCTTGAAATTTTTGGAGAAATTTTCTTTTCATTTCCAACATTGTCTTTTTTAGACATAATTTAAAAGTCTAATGGTAAACTAGTTTTTTTTCTTTATCTGCTCCTTAATCCCCCCTTCAAATAGTTATTGATTCACTTTTGATTTTGGTGAATCGCTTTCTTTTTCCATACATCTTTTTCTGTAATCTTTCATATTGACGTTCAAGAGTTATGTTTCTTTGCGCAACTCAGCATTATCTTTTTACACTTTCGTTTTGTTCTTATTGAGCAGTTTCCTTCCACGTATGTATTGAGGAGTGGGTGGGTCTATATAGTGGTTGTGGATTCTCACCAGCGGTTAAACGAGGAGAGTTTGTATCACAAATAAATTCCCGTTTTAAATTTTTTTAACAAATATAAATTTGAATTCGAATCGCCATTGCTTCCGTTTCAAGTGAATCTCACGGGGAGTCATTTCAGTAACCAATTTTTTGAATTTTTACTGAGGTTAGTTAAAGTGCCGGGTTTATTTGGGGAGAGAGCCCTTCCTGCTGACTACATTTTTTCCTGCTGACTATATTTTATATTTTCCTGTGACTAATTTCCCACTAAAAAAAGAGTGGTTAGGATCTAATTTTATAAATTGACAGGGGAATGAAAGAAAACCTGTGGTATAGAATAAAAAGTAGTTTCTTTCAATTCTAATCCTTTACCATCAAGGATTTGACTGCTTTTCTGAAATTTTTAAGAATTTTGAACAAATTAAGTAGAAAAAAAGTAAAAATTAATCTCTTATAGGTGCACAGAACTTGTACTTTGAGGAAACTCAGACCTCGGGACATGATAGGGGACTGAATTTCGACCTTTTTCTGTTGTTTTTACATGTTATTAAAATAAAGTCGTATGGGATCTACTTTTACAACTCGCCTTGATTTAGAAAATTGATGTCTTAGTGTCCTAAGGTTTTCTAAATCACTATAAACTGCCTGGGACAGAAAAGTACCATCTTTCATGATAATGACCCATATGCCCCCGATGTGATAGCAGAAATTTCATCAAAATTGGTGAAACGGAGGGGGCACCGTACTCAATTTGGTCAATTTTTTTTTATCAAAAGGCTGTAAAGAGCCTGTTTAATGAGACTAATGAGACCTGTTTAATAAGAATTCTTTATTGTTAGGTAAATTTTATCATCATAATAATGTTCTGAGGAGGCTAAAATGACAAAGGAAAAAAGTTGTTTTTCTTATAACGTACCATTTTTTTTTTTTTTTTTTTTTTTTTTTTTTATGGAGAAATTAAGTCTCTCATTATTCCTAAAAATCAGAAATAAATTAACGTGAATAAAATCGAGAAATAAAGAAAAATGTTGCGACAACTCTTAAAACTATAAACCAAACGAACTGTCGCATACAAATTAGAAATGGATAAATATGATATATGAAAATCGAATAAACATATACTTGAGAAAAAAAGGGAAATATTCCAACTACTTTACTTTACTAATACTTTAGTTCCATAATAGATTTCTGAATGCAATATAAAGTGATTTTAGATGATCAGTAATCGTTCTCGGTTTCCAGAGAGGCATAAGAGACAAGTTTTACAACGAGACATAAATACACCTATCGTTTTACCTTCAAAATATATTTACAAAAAGCAACTCGCAGTAAAAAACAAGCAAGCAGTAAAAAAAAAAAAAACCCTGGACTGTTAATGAAATTAGGTCCCTTAAAGAAAGAAATAAGCAATAATGATTCGGAAAGTACTGAGAAATTTCAAGTTGTGCAATACAAATACTCTATAACTTATGGAGATATACAAATAAAAGTATATAAATGCGTGAAGTTGAGGAATGATGTTTACATATTGTAACACTTATGTGGGTAACACATATTTATGCAACAGAAATATACAATAATCAATGTCAAACGAATTAATATATTCGAAATATTCGAGCAGGTTACAAAAATTTTAACTTTATAACACATCACATGACTTGAGCTTCACAGTCAAGACACAGACTAAGACTGTGTATAGTCGCAAAACGAACCTTCTGGAAGGGACCTGGACCTAGGAGGTTCCAGGTCTCCATCGCAAAAATCTAGGCTCTCTGAATTTTAAATTTTTTTTTTGCAATGAGAAATCTGTGATCTAGGATACATACGTTTGTGATAGATACATTAGCGTTTGTTATACCAAAAAGTCCCTAGGCCACCGCCTCAACAATCGTCGGGGTGGATTGTGTGGATTTGTGGTGGATTTTAGTGTTTCTGGTAGTGGGTTCATGTTGAAAGTTAGTCTTTGATGGAAGTTATTGTAGTGTAGTGTGGCTGTATCGATTACTGTTTGAATGTTAAGGTCTTTGTGTATTAAGTCATTAGTCACGTCGAACGGTGCATCTACTATCCTCCTTAACACTTTTGATTGAAAGGATTGGATCCTTTGGATATTTGAGGCCTTTGCAGTGCCCCATAACTCTATCCCTTATGTCCAAATGGGTCTAATGAGCATGTTGTATATTGTAAGTCTGTTGGTTAGGGATAATTTAGAGCCAATGTCAAGTAATTTTGATAACAGTCCATATCGTTTGTTTGGTTGCTTTCTGATTAGTGTAATGTCCGTTTTCCATGTCAGTCTTTTGTCCAGGTGAAGTCGCAAGTATCGTACTTCCTCAGAAGTAGGAATGGGAATATCATTGAAATATACCTGAGGACACAACCCCTGATTAAGAGTAAAAACTATAAATACGCTTTTTAATTCATTCATTATTACTCTCCACCTTTTTCCCCATGCAGAAATATCGTCTAAATGATTTTGGAGAGTCTAACACGCATCGTATGGGTTTTTGTGGGATGTGAGGAGTGCTGTGTCGTCTGCAAATGTAGCTAGTAAAGTGTGTTCGTATTCGGGTAAGTCTGCAGTATACCCATTGAAAATGAAGGGACCAAGTACGCTGCCCTGTGGAACTCCTGCTCTAATACGTTTTATGCTTGACAATTCGTCGCGTACTTTTACAGTAAAATGTCTGTCTGTAAGGTAAGAAAGTAATATTAGGTATGTTACCTGAAGCGCTGAGCTCCATCCGCTCACTTCTCTGTACCTCGTACAACGCAACTCCACACGAGCTTATGTTTCAGCACAAGAAAAGGTCTTCATCAGGAGTTTCATTTCCGTCGTGGCTCATGTCTCCAGGAAAGGACCTCATGAAGAAACTTCTCCGACAGAGTTAATATGAGCCACTTGTCGAAGAAGTAGAATTAATCGAAACCAATCCGTACTACGCGGTGGTCCGGCTCCAAGATGGAAGAGAGACAACAGTGAGCCTCCGCCACCTAGCACCAACGGGCGACAATGCATTACAGCAGAGAAAAGAGGAACCACCTATCCGAGACACTGAAGCCAGAACTAGACAAGACTTTGACTACGCCACTGGATCTAGTGCAGGTAACGAATTGAATAACTCCCACCAGCTTGAGTCTCCGATTACCGCTAAGACATCTACTAGCAGCCCGTCGATAGCAGTCGGGGGAAACAGTAGATCAGTTCCTACAATCCTTACTAACACTAAGCAAAGACTGTAATTTTAAGGCCGTCTCAGCTCAAGATAATAGAGATGAATACGTACGTGATGCGTTTATTAGCGGCTTATCTTCCAACATGATACGTCAAAGACTCCTGGAAAATACAACTTTAGAGCTAGAAGAAGCTTCTTCGACAGCTCGTGCGTTGGAGACATCTTTCCTTTATTCGCAGTCGTATTCTTCTCCATCTTGTCAGCTGACACTAGCCTCAACCTCTAAACCTCTCTCTCCTAGACCTGAAATTACTAGGAGGAATCCGAGTAATTCCTCTGACCAGCTTTTCAGAGGGCCATAGTCAACATCATCCAACAGGAAAATATAGAAGGCATTGAGGTGTACTTAGACGACATAACGGTCTGTGGAAAAGAAAAAAAAAGATCACGAAAAAAAGTAGAATAGATTTTTAGAAGTCTGTGAGAAATATAAATTAACAATAAATTAAGAAAAATCGAACTTTGGCATGACATCAATCAAACTCCTAGGTTACTGTATTCATGATAACACCTTGAGACCTGATCCAGATCGACTGAGACCACTGATAGACCTTCCTGTTCCACAGAACTCAAAATCTCTAAAAAGAGCTTTAGGACTTTTCTCTTATTATTCCAAATGGGTGCCATGATTTTCTGAAAAAATCTATCGACTAAACAATACTAAAACATTTCCTTTGAGTGAGGATCTAGTCGAAGACTTTGAAAATCTGAAATACCTTATTCTAAAATCATCGGTAGTCTGTATTGCAGAAGAAATACCGTTCTGTGTAGAGACAGACGCTTCAGATTTCGCAATCGCTGCTATTCTAACCCAAAACGATAGACCAATAGCTTTCTTTTCAAGAACATTATCAAAAAGTGAACAGCATCACTCCTCAGTTGAAAAAGAAGCTTACGCGATTGTCGAAGCCCTTAGAAAATGGCGACACTTCCTCATAGGACGTCGATTCAAGTTGATCACGGACCAGAAATCGGTTGCTTTTGTTTTTGACACCAAGCATATCGGGAAAATCAAGAATGAGAAGATCACAAGATGGCGACCAGAACTCGCATCTTATAATTATGAGATTACATACCGTCCAGGAAAAGAAAATAAAGCAGCTGACGCACTTTCAAGAATATGCAGTTCAACCTTAGAGAATTTAATATCCTTGCATGAGACGTTATGTCATCCCGGAATTACTCGAATGACTCACTAGGTAAGATCACAAAATTTGCCATACTCCATTGAAGACGTAAGAAAAATCACAAAGTCATGTCAAATATGTGCTGAAATTAAACCCTGTTTTTACCGAGATAGACAAGGCAGGAGGACCATCAAAGCGACGGCTCGGTTTGAATGTCTAAATCTGGACTTTAAGGGCCCAATGCCGTCGGAAACAAGGAACAAATATCCCCTGACAGTTGTAGATGAATACTCCAGATACCCTTTCGCTATACCTTGTTCCAGACTATCAGCTAACACAGTAAAGCAAGCATTCGTCCAAATTTCTTCTATATTCGGTTATCCGTCTTTTATTCATTCGGATGGAGGGTCATCTTTTATATCCGAAGAATTTAAAAATTATCTACTCGCTAAAGGCATCGCGACAAGTCACACGACCCCGTACAACCCATGTGGGAACGGTCAAGTAGAAAGATACAATGGTGTCATATGGAAGACCATTTCGTTGGCACTTAAGTCCCAGGGACTTAAGACAAGTCAGTGGGAGAGGGTGTTACCTGAAGCGCCATACCTTATCAAAGGTTGACTAACATCTAGAAAAACACCTGGACAATAATTTTTCGATTCTAACGTGTTTGAAATGTAGTCCAACAAACGATGACATTACTGTATGGTGAAATGATTTTTTCTAAAGCCGAACTGATGATTTGGAATAGCGGTAATTATTTCAATGGAATTTAGACGATGTAGAAGAATTTTTTCAAATAATTTGGAGAAGGAAGGAAGGAGACTAATAGGACGATAGGAATTCAGGCAATCTGGAGGTTTATTAGGTTTTAGTATCATTCCAACTTCAGAATATTTCCAAACAGCAGGGAAGTATGTTATCTTTAAAATAGAGTTGAAGATATTAGTGAGGAAAAGGATTGCTTTCCAAGGTAAGTTTTTCAGGATAAAATTTGAAATTAAGTCATAATCGGGGGCTTTGTTATTTGGCAAATGTTTGATAAAATTGTGTACTTCATGTGGATGGATAGCGTTCGGTGGTAGTGACATTTGTAAGGGAGTACTGAGTTGTTGTAAAACAAATTCGTTTGTAAGTCGGTCGCTTACATCACAGTGTGGCCGAAACGTGTCCTCCAAATGGCAAGCAAATATTTCGGCTTTTCGGCTATCAGATTTTGCCCAAGAACCGTCAGGCTGACGAATAGGAAGCGAGACTTCGTGGTGTGCTAGTATGCGTTTAGTCATTTTCCAAATTGGTTTGTCAGCAGTTGCTGAACCGTTAAGAAATTTATCAAAGTTTTCAGTCTTTGTACGTTTTATTTCTTCATGTAATTTCCTTGTCAAATTATTAAATTTTTGTTTGTCCGTTGGATAACGTGTCCTATGCCAAATTTTGCGTGCTTTACGTTTCAATTCAATAACATATGTGGTGGGAGTGTTGTCTTTGGATTGGCGGTTCTCAGTCCTGTCATTAGAAATGGAAGCGCCCCAGGCAGCGTTTTGGACGGTTTGTGTAAGAAGCTGCACAGCGTTATCCAAGTCTTCCGGTGTCCGTATGTTAGTGTTGAGGTTCAAACAATTTTCTATTGAGGCCCTGAACTTACCCCAATCAGTTTTTCCCTTAGTTAAAGTTGGCCGTTGAACTGTCATAGGCTTTGTGTTCATCATCAACAATCAGGGGGAATGATCAGACGATAAGTCAGTCAAATTTTTTATGTCACAGTGCTGTAAGTTCAGACCCTTAGTGATAAAGAAATCTAAGATGTCGGGAATTCTATTCACATTGGTGGGCCAATTCGTTGGCGAATTGGGTGACAAGAATTTACAATGCAGACCTATTGCAACGTTGTAAAGAGTTCTGCGTCTAGGATTACTTATTTTGCTGCCCCATTCCTGATTTTTAGCGTTGTAATCCCCACCACACAAAAATCTATGACCTAATGAATTGAGAACACCATTTAGCATTTGAAGTGTTAAATTTTTACCAGGAGGGCAATAAAGAGATGCAAAAGTGATTTCATATTGTTGCATCTTAACTACAACTGAAGTGCACTGAATACTCTCATTCGCTTCTGATGAATTTAAATAATGACTCAAAGAAGAGCTGATGAGAATAAGAGTACCCCCCCCGCCTTGGCTTTGTTAGAAGGGTGATCAGTCCTGAATGTAACGTAAGATGGTATGTTAAATTGTATGTTTCGTGTTAAGTGTGTTTCAGTAAGTAATGCGATGTCTACGTTATTGTCAGTCAGAAAAATTTCTAGTTCGTTTTTACGGGATAGTAATCCATTGGCATTCCAAAGAATCACTTTGAGTCCTCTCATTTAGTAAGCATGGGGATAAGCTGCTGCACCAGCGATGTAAGTAATGTTATTAGTGGTGTAATGAGGTTTTTGAAGTCATTTATAAAATTTGTCAGTTGTGTAGTTACGTCAGGGACATTTGATGATGCGTTAGGTACGGGTTGGTCATCTGTCGTTTTTAATATGTGTGAGTATGTTTGTAGGTTAGGTAAGGGTGCAGGTTGCGTGGATGAAGTCGGCGTTTGTAAGTCAGGTAATTGTGGAGGCGATGGCTTAAGAGTACCTGCTTCCTGAGACTTAGCTGATTTTTCAGTTTCTATTACGCTCTCTTTCTTCTCTTCATAAAATGCAGAACTCCTGAAAGGTGGGCGCTGTTTCATTTTTTTTAGCGCTTTGTGGACTGTACATCCTCTGTAATTAACTGGATGAGCTTCCTCACAGAGAGCACATTTAGCCGGAAGTTCTTTAGGCTTCTTACAGAGAGATGAGAGATATGTTCCTGCACACTTTACACACCTAGGTTGGAGATTGCAATAGGTTCTTGTGTGACCGTAAGATTGGCATCTTTTACACTGAGGTATCTCGTTTCATTGTCTCGGTTCCTCCACTTGTATTTTTGTATAATATAAAATTTTAGGGAGAATATTTCTAAACTTTTCTTAGTCTTTTCCAGGTCTACGAAGAATATTGGTAACGGAGCCTTTGATTTTGGATGAAGGATATTATGCACTCCAACTACTCGAAAGTCCAGTTGCTAACATGCAAATGCTGTTCGTTCAGTGCCGTAGAAAGAATACTCGGTAGTTCGAAGAAGCTACAGCAATGCCTGATAAACAAACTGGTTCCATTGCTGCTCAAGCAATAGGCGAACGTTGGTAAGGCGAACATTTGGACGCAGGCGGCGCAGAGCAGTTTTTGGTAGGAAACTCGCTGCCTTCCAAAGTGCGCGGTTCCTTTCTAATACGTTTTACAAAAACTTAATTATGACGATTTAGCATTCGTGCTCAAATAACAAGTGAGCAAGGAAAACAATTTAAAGTTCCGTCACATGAGTCATTCAACTAGTATAAGTCAATCTTGTATTTGCTGTATTGCTGAATCACCTGTTTGCTATAAAGTGAAAACCTTTAGCAAATTTTGATTAAAAATAAATTTTGATTTATTTAGTAATTTTACCATTTTTTCTTGGTGAATTTACGCGAATAACGGCGTTTAATGGCTACTAGAAGAATTAGTATGAGACCAAACAGTTCTCTCTTAGCCAGACAACTTAAGGTAAAGAAGGCCCCTCAAACCGTCAAGAAAGTTGCGATTATCAAGTAAACTAGTTCAGATCCTAATGCTATCAGTGCCCAACCTGCAGATCTGAAGGAAGTTAGTAAGCTGGACAGTCTAATGAAGGCGAGTGGCAGGAAGTAGCATGCAAGTCTCCGAGAGCCGTTTCATCTTCAGAACCAACCAGGCAGGTCAGTTTTGAAACTTTAAATCCAGTACTCGTTAATGAGGAGATAGATCAAGACCCGCAAAATACCATACAACCTGCTGACAATCTAACACTAAACCCACCGCCAATTTACATCAAATCTGTTACCAATTTTAAACTGTTATGTGATGAATTGGTAAAAACAGTAGGCAATAAATTCACAATAAAAGCAGGATTCAATAAAGTCTCAGTGATTACAAGTGACTCAGACACAAATAGACAAGTAATAACTTAAGGAACGGAAAGCAGAATTTCACAGTTATCAACTGCCTGAACATCGTCCCATGCGAGTTTTAATTCGGAATTTGCACCATAGTCTTGGTTGCGATCTAATAAAAAAAGAATTGGAGGAACTGGACTTTCATTAGTTGGGGTGCATAATATCCTTCATCCAAAATCAAAGGCTCCATTACCAATATTCTTCGTAGACCTGGAAAAGACTAAGAAAAGTTTAGAAATATTCTCCCTAAAATATTTATATTATACAAAAATACAAGTGGAGGAACCGAGACAACGAAACGAGATACCTCAGTGTAAAAGATGCCAATCTTACGGTCACACAAGAACCTATTGCAATCTCCAACCTAGATGTGTAAAGTGTGCAGGAACACATCTCTCATCTCTCTGTAAGAAGCCTAAAGAACTTCCGGCTAAATGTGCTCTCTGTGAGGAAGCTCATCCAGCTAATTCAACTTTACATTCATGCAAAAATATCTGCCTGACAAAGTCTGAAAATACAAAATTATCAATACATATAAAAAAAAATTCACTTTAAGAGGTTTTTTCATACATTTATTTAAAAAAGGGGGGGTGTGTTGGGGTGAGTTTTTTTTTTTTTTGCTTTATGGCAAGTAGAAGGATTCAATTTTACATTAATGCAGAAATATCTGCCCGACACAGCCCGACAATACAACATAATCTATTTTATTCTTTTAAACAAGTCTTATTTTTTTCGTTTAAACATCGTAATCAAAAGAACTATAAGTTAACCGTTATGACATAAAAACTTGCTAAAAACTAGTTATCACCGAGAAATACATACGTTTTGAAACTGTAAAGAAAAATTTTAGATCACTTCTTAATTGGATTCCACAGGAATCACAACATCTATGAGCATCTTAAAACTCGGGTAAAAGCAACTATGTACATGCAACCTCCTTAACTCTAGATTCAGACTTGTTCCTTCGGGTAGGAAGTGGCTAACAATGAACGAAATAAATATACCTCGATGCAAACATTCCTAAGCTACCAGGAAATACGTATTGTGTTGTTCTGAAGTACAATTTATTTTTCGGACTTTTGGCCATCATTTGATGGTAAATACTCCACTG
Organism: Aelia acuminata; assembly: GCA_911387785.2. Taxonomy (NCBI): domain Eukaryota; kingdom Metazoa; phylum Arthropoda; class Insecta; order Hemiptera; family Pentatomidae; genus Aelia; species Aelia acuminata. The sequence goes on along the minus strand of OU426978.1, from coordinate 153,723,445 downwards.
TGCGGCGCAAAATAGAAATGACATGTTACGGCATGACGTCATGAGAAGATTTTCATAATGTATAGTGTTAAAAATTTTAAATTTTGCGCCACTATTTTTACCCTATATCGGAGTAGTTCTTTTTCTAATTCTTTGGCAGTACCAGGCTTTAGTAAACGCCTTCCATTACCTTTCGCCAAATAATTTAGTCCGTTTCCCTGCCGATGTCTTCGCCGTTGATCAGTCCAATGAAACAGTTCTGAGGCTTGTACGGTTTCGTCTTCTTCGGTTCGGAGGCTTCTTTGGTTTTCTTGAGGGGAGTCGACCCTGCACCCAAACCTGGAGGACCAGTGGCTAATGGCGGCTCAAAGAGCCGGGCCATGGGACCGCCACCTCCCTACGCCAAAAGATTTCATAAATAGGTAAGTGAAAGAAAAATTATTTGTTTTTGTTTTCGTATATATATATTTTTTTTAATAATAATAATAATAATAAACTCTTTATTGATTGTCCCGGGAACTAGTCCCTTAGGAACAAATTATACAGATACTTAATAGGCTTTAGTGCCTTAGAGTGTTATAAAAAATGAAACAGAAAAGAAAAAAAAATGATAAATAATAAATTAGTCTTCTTGTGATGAAAAAAATAAAAAATAAATTATACCCTTATTCACTTAACATAAAGATAACTGAGTATGTGCAGCATATATGTAATATGTACATATATATACTTATTTGCAAATAAAACAAATTGAACTTACATTTACATGATAAATAAAAAGTAAAGGCCTACACCAATTTAAAGATAAAATTGAGAATTTATGAAGACTATTTACAATTGTTCGGGAAACTGGGTGGATAGGAGGTGATTGTACAGACGGGATTTGAAGGTAGGGAGAGTGCTGGAGAGACGGATAAAAGGGGGATTTGAGTTCCATAGGGATGAGGACCGGATAATGATAGATCTTTCGAATGCTGACGTTCGGTGGGCCGGAGTGTATAGATCTGAAGACGTAGAACGGGTATTGCGGGAATGGATACAGGTTTTGAGCTGGAGAAGTTCGGCGATGTATGAAGGACGGCGGGATCGGATAACTTGGAAAAGGAAGGAGGCAAGGAAATATTCCCGGCGGTAGGATGGGTATAACCACTTTATCCTTTCGTATAAAGGTGAGTCGGGGACGTCTCTTGGGATCCCAAAGATAAATCGTACGAAACAATTAAATAAACGTTTTAGTTTTGCTTCGAGATCCCCAGAGATACCCCCATACTCCGCACAACAATAGTCAAAGTGGGGATACGCCAGGGAAGTGACCAGGAGCCTACGTGTTTCAAATGGAAAATGGCACCGGAGGTGATTTAATTGCTTTAAGGTGGTAAAGGTACGGCGGGAAATATTGGAGATGTGGTTTTTCCAGGAAAGGGTTTGGTCGAAAGTCACTCCGAGGTTTTTGACAGTTAGATAGAATTTGATGGGATTATTATTTAGGAACAGGGTGGGGATGTTAGGGACGGTTTTGAGGAGGTGATTGGAACCTATTAAAATTGCTTTTGTTTTTTCTGCATTCAGCTTCAACTTATTAGCCTCTGCCCAGAGACTGATTCGATTTAAATCATCCTGTAGCTTCTTTGTCACTGACGATAACTCGGAAGGGGCGAAGGATAGGTATATTTGGAAATCGTCTGCATAGATGTGATATTGGGAGTGATGGATCAGAAGAGGAAGGTCGTTAATATAAATGGCGAGCAGAGTGGGGGAAAGAGAGGAACCCTGCGGAACACCACAGGAGAGGGGAAGTGTCATGGATGGAGGTTGATCTGGAACGACTACAAACTGTGACCGGTCTGAAAGAAAGGATTTGAACCAATTTAAGGCGCTGCTTGATAAATAGAGCTTTTGCAATTTGATAAGAAGGATATTGTGGTCAACTGTATCAAAGGCTTTGGAGAAATCAAGAAGGATGAGGATAGTTAATTTTAGGTGTTCGATGGATGTTTGGAGGTCATGAGTAATTTTTAGGAGAGCGGATTGAGTTGAGTAACCAGATCGGAATCCAGATTGGAGTGGGTTAAGGTGGGAACGTTCTTCTAGGAAGTTTGATAGTTGATTATGAACGAGGCGTTCTAATGGTTTTGAGAGGTTTGAAAGAAGAGAGATTGAACGGAAATCATTGATTGAGGAAGGGTTTGCCGTTTTGCTTAACGGTCGTACTAGAGCGGTTTTCCAGGAAGAAGGGAATATGGAGTTTTGTAAAGAGAAGTTGTAGATGTGATAAAGAACAGGAATAAGTGCTGGGAGAAAGGATTTTATTAGCTTCACTGGGATATCATCGGGACCATTGGTGTGGGATTTTAGGATTGCAGTAAGTAGGTCTTCATAGGTTATGTGTGAGAAGAAGAAATTTTTCGAATTAAAATGATGCTGATTAATATCAGCCGGTTGGGATGAATCAGGAGCGAAGTATGAGAAATGGTTATTGAGATCATCTGGAGTGAGCTGAAGAAAACTAGGGTTATTGGAATCTGGTAGGGATAATTGTCGGAGTATTTTCCATTTTTGCTTTTAGGGTCGTGAGCATTGTGGAAGTGAAGGAATTTCGATCGTCGGATTTCGGATTGGGTCACATTTCTAAGTTTTTTGAGTGACGCATAATCAGCTGCCAAACGGGTTCGCCGAAATTAGCGTCTTGCAGCTTCCCTTCTTTTTATCATATCCTTTATTTCAGGAGTCAGCCAAGGTGCAGCAGGACGATGTAGGGTTCGGGTTTTCAGTGGAGCATGGATATCTAAAATGGATTTCAAATTTGAGGTGAGGATGGAAACCATAGGATCGATTGATTCGTAGGAATATATGATATCCAAATGATTGGATTCAAGGTGGGATTGAAGGGATTCATAGGAGAGGGGGTCCAAATTGCGGAATGATATCACCTTGGGAGTAAAACGTTTGACAGGGAGGTCGTATGAGATCTGGATGAGGTCATGAGATGAGAGAAACGGAACGGGGCATTGCGAGGAAGAGACGATTTTGGTGGGAGAACAGAGATACAAAGGTCCAGCCATGTGTCGGAATATTGTGTATGATGTGTTGGTTAATAAGGAACTAGGTAAAGGTTGAGGAGTTCGGTTAGATAGGACTTCTCGGGTGAGTCTGCAAGCATATTTACATTGAAATATCCGGTGATGATGACTTTAGGATACTTGGATACAAGATTGATAAGGGAAGATTCGAAGAGGCTGTCGAAAGGAACACGAGGTGGTCTATAGATTACGGCAAATAATAAGGAAGAGGAAAGGGGCGAGATTTCAACAAACATATACTCTACATGAGGGAGGTCAGGGGAAGGTGACTGAAGGAGGACTTTGGCCTTTAGGTTTTCACGGATGTATAATCCGACACCACCTCCCGTACGATTAGATCTGTCATGGCGTAAAAATAGGTAGTTGGGGAGGGAAATCTGGGAGGAGGGGTGGAACGGTTTTAGCCAGGTTTCGGTTATTGCTGTTATATGATAGACATTGTCTAGGAAGTATTTTTGGAATTCGTCAAAGTGGGCTGTTAGAGATTGTGCATTGACGTGACAGGAGGTTAGGATATTAGTCATAACTTACAGGAAAGGAGTTGTATGGAACAGGAACGAGGATGAAGGAAAGTTTGAACATTTTTTTTATTTTTTAGATTTACAGTAACAGTAGGCCGCAGAGAGTAAATATAATTCGAACATTGGGTAAAAAATATTAAAATCCATTAAAATATCGGTCTTTTGAAGTTTATGTTGGTACTTTAAATTATTGCATATTATGAAAAAGAAAAGAAGAAGAAAAAATCTAATTTGATGATGGGAAAATAAATAAAAATATAATAATATAAATACAAAAGATGTTTGACCTCGAGCAGAAAAGATTACAGCAGTGATGTAAATTAGAACTAAAATGCCAATGATAAAAACTAAAAATATCTATAGCGACGAAAAAAACATAATAAAATACAAAAATATTATTGATTATAAAAATAAAGAAAGATCTATAAAGAGTTCGCAATCTTGATGCAACTTATTAACTGCCTTCAGTTAAAGACGTCTAAGTCCATTGGCTATTCAATAATCACGGCTGGATAACCATCTGACTGCCTGCAGCGCACCCGTCTTCTGCTGAACCGCAAGTACTTTATTTTTGCGGTTGCTTTCTTCTGCCTGGCCAGCCAGTACAGGTGCTTGTTAGCGGGCGTCATCGCTTCATTAAGATATATTCGGTGGGCTTCGTTTTCCCCCCAGCCCAGGTGCCTTGAAGAAAAATCTCTTTTTATTTTTCTTTGTTTCACTAATTCGTCTCTCGGATTGCCGTACGAATCGGGCCATAATGGGCCCAGGGGTTCCGTCCTGCTTTGGCCTGAGTCTCGCGGCGTGATAATTTTTACATACATTATTAACATTTTTTCAATTGGTTTAAAATTTGATTTTATTTTAACATATTTACTAACAAGAATCTCACTCAGTGCTCGCATCTCACAACTTTCACTAACCAACTTCCTTTTATTGACTAAAAGTAGGCATTACGTTTTAAAAAAAAAAAAAAATGGTGTACTTAAGTGTTTCGGAAAGGGGATACAAAACATTTGTCCCCAATTTACTGTTGTTTTTGGTTTAACAATTGAACCATACTACCACATGACCTACTTGCGGCAAAACTATTTTTTTGGCAGGCCTCCCTCCCATTTCAAACTAAAGAGTCCCCCTCCATATAAGTGGACTTTGCATATCTCGAATTTCACTACTAATTCTAAGTCAAAACCAAAGTTTTATGAAGACACAATATTTCGTTTATTTTTCATTTACTCTAAGAGTTAATAAAATCATATTGAAAACATATAGTTACCTACTAACTATCTGCAGTAGTTCTTTATAAACAACGTCTGTCATACCTATTATAATTGTAGAAATTTTAGTATCATGTCTAATTAGAGCCTTTCATTTGACAGAATTATTAACTAGGAATTCAACATTTTGCTTGAAATAATATTTCAGGAAATGCGTATTTATTTTGTATCAATAATTTAGTAAACTGTTATAATATTTTAATATTTCATATAAAAATTTAATATTTTAACAATTAATTATTATTTAATACTACTATAAAATAAAAAGGAAAGAATTTTTCCAAGGGACATATTATTAAAACTGCTTTCGCGAAAAATGTTGAATTTGGAGGTAGCCATTCTGTCAATAGAAAGGTTCATATGTTGTTATATTTTTTATTCAAGAGTTAGCGATTTTTTAAAAAAATATTTCGATGTAAATACAATGTATTTATAAGATATATAACTATTGTTATTTCCACTCTTATGTTTTCTTGGCTGTTCCAACCTCTGGTCCCTTTTGACCTACGACCGCCCCAAAATCAATACCTTACCCACTGCCTACCTCCCCCTTGGAAATATTTCGAAAATGCTGGAATCTAGTTCTCACATAGTCATGTAAAGGAGGGAATTCCCAACATTTTCTAAGAATCAAGCTCAGAAAATCAGCTATAAACTGCAAAACTAAGGATAAGTTGTCAAGAATAGTTTATAGAGAAATGTATATGAAAAGGTACTTTTAATTATAACCATAATATATAGCATATTTGGAATGGCTATTTAAATTTTACAAGAATTCTCAAGATTTTTTTTTTTTTTTTTTCAAGCAAACAACTTCATTTGTATAAATTCATTATTTATTACACGAGTAGTCGACAAAAATCGAATAATATAGAACATATTCAACTTATATGATACCGTGAAATGGCCTGACTTTGCCCAAAAACTCTATACTCAATTTTCTATTCATTGCCAACCTGTAAAATTTACCGCAAGTTAAAAAAATTAATCTACTTATTGGAAATCCATGATTTAAAACATTTATTGGAGAATAAAGTCATCCTAGAATCAGGTTACTTTGTACCAATATATGAAATATATATAGTAAGGCAAAGTATTACGATATATATGGAGAAATTATCTGTCTCTCGTTTAGCCTACAAATAAGAAATGGCTAAACATGTAATTCGAAAAAAAAAAACAAGTAAACATAAAGAGGAGAAAAAAAGAAAAATATTCCGTCAACTCATAAAATACGTTGAGCCCCACGCATGCGGAGCACGCACCAGATTTTTTTCTCCTTTATATGTTTACATGATTTTTTTTTCTTCATATTTCATATTTAGCCATTTCTTATTTTTAGGCGAAACGAGAGACTGGAAATTTTTCGATATAAGCAAAAACAAAAGTACTTTAGAGGTAAACAATTAAGGCCGCCTCCCTATTTATGCCCCCCCCCCAGAACATTTTAATAATGATAAAGCTTACCTGATATTAAAGAATACTTGATTTCCATTAAACAATACATTTTTCCACATCCATTTACTTATTTTTGTTTGTATCTGCTCTTTAAAGTAAACTTTTTTTTTTTATTATTAAGTAAATTTTTTACTTATGATGAATCGGCAATGCAAGCATAATACTCCAAGACGTTTGATTTTATAACTCCCTATGTAGTTGTTGAAAACTTCATATAGCTACCATGAAACAAATTATTTCCATTAATTGAACAGAACATATTTATTAATTTTAAACTATCTTCTGTCATTTAAAAGTCGTACTGTGCATGCGAGGGCTCTGTTTTATGAGTTGTCGGAATATTTTTCTTTTTTTCTTCTGTATATGTTTATTTGATTTTTTTCATAATTTTTAGCCATATCTTATTTTAGCTAATTTCTCCATACAAACAAAATCAAACATACTTTATAGGAAAACAAAAAAGGCCCCTTCCCCATTTAAGCCCCCTCAGAACATCATAATAATGATAAAGCTTACCTGATATTAAAGAATACTCGATTCTCATTACTTAACATAAAATAGTTAAAGCTGTATTTAAGATAATCTCAAAAAAACGTAAAAATGGGAACGAAAGTTATAAAATAAAGTGCCCCCTCCGTTCGATCAATTTTGATGAAATCTTTTTTTTTTTTTTTTTGTACTTGCACAGACAGACACATACACACACAGACAGACAGACAGACACACACACACACACACACACACAAACACACACAAACACAAACACAAACACACACAAACACAAACACAAACACACACAAACACAAACACACACACACAAACACAAACACAAACACACACACACACACACACAGACCATTTCGCGGGACTTGGTTATTTGGATTCAGTGGACCCCAAAACGTGTATTTCCTTTGAAAACCGTCGAAATTTTTCACGATTGCAATAGTTTCCCTTACTATATATTTTAACATAGATAAGTAATAAGTAAATGAATGTGGAAAAATGTGTGACTTTGAGAAATGGCATTTAACAAAACACGTCAATTTCTAACCAAAGTAAGATAGTAAGTGAAAGTTGTGTGTTGCGCGAATCGCCCCAGTTCTTTTCCTTGTAGATTAGATGTAGAAACAGGTGTTTGGAGAAAAGCAAGGCCATCTGTCTATTTTCAATAATTTGAATTGTAATTCTAGCCTTCAACATCTGGAAAGAAAATTTCTGGGACTTAAATCTATATCGAATAAAATTGTCTAAATGGTAGTATTTCCATTAAATACTGAATAAAGGCCCGCCTCCATTTAACTTAACACGTTAGGTGCGGCGGCGTATTTTAGGGGTATCCTGAATTGAATGGTGTCGGTTCCAGGGGTCCAGCTGCTGGGATGAGCCACAGACGATATCGTGCTTCAAGGTCCGAAGGAAATGCTCTGACAAAATCGTTATCTTTTGACTGAAAAGTGAATTAAATGAGCGTCTCGAGGGCATTATCTTTTGGTAAGGAATGGAACTAGACCTAATAGGCGCAGGACAGGCCCCCCACCCCCGGGGTCCGATACATGATTTACGCCACTCTTTATCGGAAATAGCATTTAACTGCTGGAATTTTGAATTACCATCTATATTGATATTGATAATTTTTGCAATGTTAAAACTATTCTTTTGGAGTTTTTTTTGCTTTACATCCACTCTATTTAAAAAAAAGTTTAATAAATTAATGTATATAATATAAATAAAGCAAATATTTAATTTGCCCATTATAAACAATTGCCTACACGCCTCTGTCTCTCACCTCAAATATCCCATTCGTTACTAAATTTATACAGATGGTCGCCGAACCCATTTCCTCCTTGGACGGTCAGTAATGCAATTTTTGATTTCTCTCTAAAGAATCATCCTACCCCCCTGAAGTGCATAAACAGAGTTTTCTAAACTTTTTGACCAAATATAACGATTTCTTCCCTATTTACACAGACGGGTCAAAACAATTGGGCAATGTTGATTGTTCCGTAGCCTTCCTACGGAGACAATCCATAAGTCTTCCATCCACCTTTTCTGTATTCTCATCCGAATTATTTGCCGTACACTTATCCATAATCTTAATTACAAGTAATGACTTCAACAGCAACCATTTTCTAATTATCAGCGATTCTTATTCAGCTCTAAAATCCATACAAAAGTTCCAGTTCCAGGATAACCCCCTAATAACCTCTATAATACATAAAATTTCAGGAACAAACAAAAGTACAAAATTTCTTTGGGTCCCCAGTCATGTCAGAATAAAAGGAAATGAACTGGCTGACACAACTGCGAAGGAAGCCTGCAACTTATTTCCAGTTCCCAACGTTAAAATTGCGCTATATGACTTCCACACAGCTATCTTCAATCAATATAAAGAAGCCTGGGGCCAGATTTGGACATCGGTTCCGGCTACTAATAAAATGAAGAAGCTGTTTAGAGATAGCCACCCTTTCCCCTAAATATACGGAAGCCGGCGAGAGCAGACTATAATAACTCGCCTGAGAATTGGGCACACCAGGCTAACCCACGGACATCTCTTACAAGATAAACCTCCACCAACATGCCCAAGATGTAATTTAAATTTAACTGTGGAACACATCTTAGAAGACTGCCCAGGACTGGAAGCAGCGCGAAATACGCACCACATCAAGGGATATGCTGAAGCACTAAAACCAGAATGTTCAAAGAACTTATTTCAATTTCTAAAAGAAATCAATACTTATAAATTTCTATGAAATTACCAAAGTCCTTATGTATTTATAAATTAATAGAATTTGGTGCCTCTAGCCTATGATGTTGTATATGGCACCTAAAATGTAACTAAATAAATAAAGCAAATATCAGTGTTTTTTTTATAATTACAGACTTAGTAAGAAGTATTAAAAAAAATATATATTGTTTTCTTTCTCATATTTATGCAATAATTAAAGGATGTCATTGAAATTCAATAGAACGACGTAGCACAATGCCAAACACATAAAATAAAAGATAACCATAAAGATCCAGATGTGACCTGTACTCGGGAGACCTGTACGGACACGCACTGGTATCGGACGCGGAAGGGTGATGCCGTCTGGTAGTCTTGTTTTATTTTTTACTCAGGGCCGGTATCAGACCACGGAGTCCGATTCTACATAACAACAGAATTTCAGCTGTTAGCAATATATTCTTCACTAAAATGCAATAATCTTGTTAAAAATCGACTAAATTGAGTGTTTGAAGTGTTCGGATGTTAAGAGGGGACATCGGACATATGTAAGACATCGGACCCAGGGCACCTAACGTATTAAATGTAGTCTACTCTATGGTTCAGACAAACTATGGCACGATTACCTTACTTAAAGGCTGACAGCAACGTATTTTAATGAGATTATTAGCTTTTATTAAGATGGACTACGATCTAAACAACCTAAAGTGTTATGTTTAGGGCATATTATCTATCTAATTGCATTATATGCTTAAAAATTCAAATATGCCAAATTATTTGTGGAAGGGGGGGTCATGACCTCCTCCTAGATCCGCCCTTGGTATTGCCTTAGCACTCTCACCAGTTTCTCATTGATGTCACGTTCCATGGATGATGATGGTCGTGATTCTGTGAAGTTTTCAAAGTCTGCCAAGTTTAATTTGATTTCTTTTAATCAATCCCCACCTAGAATAGGGAAACCTTCTCATTGATGGCTATAAATTTTCCCTTTACCATTTCTTTCTTACATTTTTCTTGTTTGCAATGTTTACGTGTACTACACCGGCTGGCTTCATTTAATCCCACGGTGTAAGTTTTTAACTTTAATCCCGCGTCATCAATATTAGGACAAATTTTTTCAAAATCTAACATTGAAACTGAAGCTAGTAATATACTAAGCAGATATTATAGTATTAGAGTAATTCTCTAATAAAGTATTTTAACACTATCTTCAATTATAATTGGTAACGTTATTTTTTCTTCTGCCCATATTTTGTGGTTGGTGAAGACCGTAACAAACTCATTATCAACTTCATCCTAAGATTGTTCTGAACATGACTCAAAATGTTTCGTAGCTGTCTCCTCTTTGTTTTGAGTCAGCTTTTACATCTCCGACTATATGTCCCACTTTTAATACAATGGATGCAATATTCGTTCTTGAATTTACAATGATTGACAAGATGGCCTAGGTAGGCCAGGTAAGGTAAGGTAAGCGCACAAGTTGTACTTTCCTTTAAGTGCTGTAAAAGCAGGATTATCTCCATCGGGTAATCTTGGCAGCATTTCGTACATTTCCATAGTTGAACAATTTGAAAAAGTTGTTGAAAGATTTCAAATCTTACTTTGCAATTAGTGAAAGTTCCTATTTCTCTTTGTAATTTTCAAATTTCAGTCCATATGAATGATAGCAGATTTTTTTTTTCTCCTTCCCTGGATCTTGCATCGTCCTAATATTCTTCCATCTTGAATTAATTCTTATAATTTAATTTTATCTAATTCCTTAACTTCTTATCCGTAATTTAATTGTTCTTTTAAATTGTCATCACTCGCCTCCATTTCAAGGTTGGTTTGAATTTCTTCGAATTCTTTCCTTACTGGCTCAATTTTATCGGCATTGTAATTAATGCATTCATTTGTACTAGGAAATTCTTCATCTTTCAGTTGTGCTTCTACCCGTGTGAGTGACAGATCTTTGTCTGATTAGTTTTTCCTTCGGCGTCATTGTCCTCTTTAGAAATTTATCTAAGGTAGTTTAAACTACAATTTTATTTTACAAACTGAAGTAGCAATGAGTTTTATAAATTACTAGCTGGGGTGCCCGGCTTAGCTCCGGTAGTTGTATGTTAGTTTTAATTACAGAAAACTTTAAAATTAAAGGAAATATGGAACAAACTAAGCACCTTCGTGAAACTTCGGTTTTAACTTGGTATTAATATTAAGATTCGAGATCTGCAGAGTCCACCCAAATACGAAACCCTGTACCTATACTTTATGGGGGGGGCTGAAAATGGTAAATGAAACATTAATTTGGCTGTAACTTTGTCGAGTTATGCATCGTTTTTGATGGTTTCTGTGATTCAGAATCCTATAATCCCATTCTATGCAGTCAAAATATAATAAGTTATGAGTTTATAGTAGACAAATCTGATATTTCAGTTCAAAAAATTATATTTCGAGTACATATTAGGCTCCGACTACTGGGGTGTTCGATCCCCCCCCCTCTAATGCTTCAGTTATAGTCTGTGATAACTTTCAATCTACAAACTGCAATGCCATGTGAATTTTCCATTCGATTTGTAAAAACTTTATATCACTGTCCATAACTGCATTTTACCTTTCACGACAATTTAAGTAAAAAATTCATTCCAAAGATTACTTTAAAAATCCCTGGACAGACAATCTGGCTATTAACTTCAAATTGATCATTTATTTATGATAGCATTTATTAATTGAATGATGTATATATGAAGTTTTTAATAAATTAAAACCTGTGTCGTATATTTGTTCACTTTCTTGTAGGTTTTGTGATTATCTTATTACATTTTACTCACATTTAGCTCAAGATTTTTGAAATAATATTTATGTAGATATCAGACCCGCATTTAACAGAGATATCCGCTGTCAACTTATTTATGATTAATCGTCTTATACTCGTATATATCTGTATTTCGCACATCGGATTGTTCCAACTCAAAAACTATCAATTTTGAGTTATAAACACCGCTTGAATCAGAATGACATAATATTCTCAACATTCTTAATGATTTCCAACTGCCGGAGGACCGCCCCATGCGCGTAGTTATCAGAAATCTTCATCACACTCTTGCCTGCGATCTAATCAAAAGTGAATTAGAGGAACTTGGTTATCAGGTTGCAGGCGTTCACAACGTTTTTCATCCAAAATCAAAGATCCCTTTACCAATTTTTATTTTTATTTTAAGAAGACGGAAAAAAGCGCAGAGATATCTTCCTTGAATTATTTGTACCATACGAGAATAAAAGTAGAAGAGCCAAAACAACGGACTGAAATTACTCAATGTATAAGATGCCGAAGCTATGGGCATACAAAGACTTAGTGCAATTTAAACCCCAGATGCGTTAAGTGTGCCGGATCGCATCAATCATCGGAATGCCAAAAACCTAAAGAGCTTCCGCCTAAATGCGTTCTTTGTAATGGTTCTCACCCAGCAAACTACAGGGGTTGCCAAGTACACAAAGAATTAAAAAAGCTTCGTCAGCGCCCTCCTTTGAGAATTGCACATCGACAACTATCACCCAAAGTATAGCAAGTTCTCTCGAGCCATCGTCTCCATCACCAACCGACTTCCAAACGCAGACTGAACCCATATTACGAACTTACTCCCAATCTATTACAAGGACTGATGATGTAAATATACCAAGCCAATCATCGAATCAACTAACAAACTTCATAAATGATTTTGAAAATCTTATCACTCCTCTGATAAGGTTCTCCCGATGCTTTGTAAATGAATGGACTTAAAGTTGTCTTTGGAATGCTAATGGTTTAATAAACGTACGAAGACTGAAAGATTTGATAAATTCCTTAACAGTTTAGCGACCTCCTTCCAAACCCATTTGGAACATGACAAAACGCATACTAGGACACCACAACGTTTCGCATCCTATTCGATAGTCTGATGGCACTTGGGCGAAATCAGACAGCCAAAAAGCTGAACTTTTTGCATGCCATCTAGAAGAAACATTTCAACCTCACACAGACATTAACGACCAATTCACCGAAGAACCGAAGATCCTCGGGAAGTTCAAAATTTACCAAATAAAAAAGCCCCTGGTTATGACCTTATTACAAATTTTTTGCTGAAAAATTTACCTCGGAAAGCAATCCTTTTTCTGACTAATATCTACAACTCTATTTTAAAAATAACATACTTCCCGGTAGCGTGGAAATATTCTGAAGTGTTTATGATATTAAAACCCAACAATCCTTCCGATTGCCTAAATTCCTATCGTCCTATTAGTCTTCTTCCTTCCTTTTCCAAATTGTTTGAAAAAATTCTTCTATATCGTCTTAATTCCCTTGAAATACTGAAAGCTATTCCAAATCATCCAATTCGGTTTTAGAAAAAAATATTCTACTATAAAACAATTTCACCGATTGGTGGATTACATTTCAAATGCATTAGAATAAAAAAATTACTGTCCTAGTGTTTTTCTTGATATCAGTCAGGCTTTTGAAAAGCTTTGGCATGAAGGATTGCTTCCCAAGCTCAAAAATTTGCTTCCTCCTTACTATTTAATACTACTCTCTTACCTGACAGACAGACACTTTACTATTAAAATAGACAACGAAATATCTAGTATAAAAGATGTTAGAGCTGGAGTTCCACAGGGTAGTGTACTTGGACCACTACTCTTCAACATTTTCACAGCTGACTTACCCGAAAACGAACACACCCTACTGGCTACATTCGCTGACGATACCGCACTACTAACATCACACAGAAACCCCGATATAGCATCTTCCATCCTTCAAAACCACTTAGACGATATATTTAGTTGGGCTACCAGGTGGAAGGTAAAAATGAATGGGATGAAAAGTGAATTTATTACCTTCACCCTCAACCAGGGCTCATGCCCACAAGTATACTTCAATGATACACCGATCCCTGAATCCCAAGCTGTAAGATACTTAGGGCTCCACCTGGACAAGAGACTGACATGGAGAACCCACATCGGACTGAAAAGGAATCAACTTAACAAACGATTTGGAATATTATCTAGGTTACTCGACAGACGTTCGAAATTCCAAAAACTTCCACCAAAGACTAACTTTTAACACGAACCCCTTAGCACAGTTACCACCCATCAAACACAAACCCTTACATTCCACCCCGACGACTTTTGAGGCGGTGGCCGAGAGATATGCTAACTTAGAATAAAGTTAGCAATTCATCCAATAGGATTTCAACGTATTTGCTTATTGCTAATTAGCAGATTGCAAATCACATAAAAATGAGACATTCTTGGATTTGTATATAATAATATTTTTATTTTTTTTATACGCTCACTGTACTACTAAGAAATAGTCACTCGTATTGCACTAAATTTACCTATATATTATATATTGATTAAATGTTATGTGTTGATCAATTAGCCTTCTTATGTAAAAATTAATTTGTTAAGGAATCCAGTGGCTTTCTAATTGATTGCAAAGATGTAAAACCACTATTTTATTTTGAAACGCAAAGGAGAAACTAATTATTTTCGCTTAATTTGTTAGTAATTTAAAAAGGACAGCTGAAAAAATATATATAGGGATTACAAACTGAATGAATGGACAATAAATATTAAGTGAAACGCACCCTAGCGCTTCCTGGTAGTCTGCAGCTCGAACTAAATTTTTCATTCACTAACCCGAAAAGATAGGCTAATTACATAGTGCGTGAGGCTTAAAATTCTCGCCCTTTTCTCTTCAATTTTACACCCTACATATAAAAACGGAAACCTTCTTTACCGTTAGGGGCTATAGGGGTACATGATGAAATAAATTTCTTGATCGGACGTGGAGTCGTTTATGAGCCTTATCGGCACGCACATTGTACACTTTAAATAATTTAAATAAATGGATTCAGTTCTGACTCTTATTATTGTTTATATCATCTTAATACTGTATTTATCCTGTATATAGTGATTGTCCCCCAAGTCATGGTTCAATTCCTTGTATATCAGATGAAATTTATCGTCACTTGCTTTGCTTTTCATATCAAGTCAAAGTTTATTTTTTGTGTTTTTAATGATTACTTCTAGCTGTGTTTGAATGCTGCTAGCCTTTACCGACCAGTTAATATTATCTAAATCGGTAATTCGGCTATCTTCCATTAATTCTAAGTACCACCATAATTTATTGTTAACTAGCTAGTGTGCCCGGCTTCGCTCCGGTAGTTGTGTGGCAGTTTCAATAACAGAAAAACTTTAAATTTAAAGGAAATATAGAACAAAATTAGCACTTTCTTGAAAATTTTAACATTGTATTAATATTAAGATTCGAGATGTGCAGTGTCCGCCCAAATAAGGAACCCTATATACTTTATAGGGTGTTGAAAATGGTGAATGAACAATTAATTTTGATGCAACTTTGTCGAGTCATGCATCGTTTTTGATGGTTTCTGTGATTATGAATCATATAAGCCCATTCCAAGCAGTCAGCAGATAATAAGTTATTAGATTATTAGTTAAAAAAACTATATTTAGAGTACAACTTAAGCGCCGACTACTGTGATGGTCCCATTAGATCCAGAAGTTAGAAAATACCGAAGATTCATAGAAACTTTTTTTGTAAGACCTTTCTTCCAGTTCAACCTCCCTTAATATATACCCCCCCCCCACCCTAATTTGGCCGAACTCTGCACTTCTCCAATCTTACTACTGTTACTAAGTGAAAACCAAAATATCATGAGGGCACGATTTTTTCATCATATTTCTTTTTATCCTGAACTATGAGCGGTGATAAAATCTTATTGAAAAAATTGTATTATTGGAATCAATTCATCATTTTGTCAACTGGAATGCTCATCATACATAGTAATAAAATCATTTTTCATAACTACATACAATAAGAACACTTCAAACTTGTTATTTTCAAGTTTATAATCAGTCTATTCAGCTCTTCTTTTTTGTTTTATGTCTGTTTTTATTCGCTCACTCATATTGCATTAAATTTACTTAAGTATATGTTAGATATTGATTAAATGTAATGTGTTAATCAATTAACCTTCTTATGAGAAAATTAATTTTGTAAAGTATCCAGTCGGTTTTCTCATTGATTGCAGATATGTAAAATCATTAATTTATTTTAAAAGAAAAGGTGAAACTAATTATTTTCGCTTGATTTTTTAGTAATTTAAAAAGAACAGCTGACAAAATATATAATATATAATCTTTACAAATATAACGGAGTGAATGAACAATAAACATTGAGTGAAACACACCCTAGCGCTTCCTGGTGGTCTGCAGCTCGAACTAAATTTTTCATTCATAAACTCGTATGTCATTCTCAGGTAGGCTAATTACATGTTGCGAGAGGCTTAAAATTCCAGTCCTTTTCTCTTCAATTTCACACCTTTAAGAGAAAAACGGAAACCTTCTTCTCCGTTAGGGGACATGCAGTTACACGCTGACATAAATCTCTTAATCGTATGTGGAGTCGTTTCTGAGCCTTTTCGGCACGAACATTGTACACTTTGCTTTATATTATATATTGATTACGTGTTTAGCAAATACTTTTGTTAGTCTTCCTTCGCGTATATTAGAATGTGATATTGTAGTAGGTGATTCTCTAGTCTATGTAGGTGATTATGTAGTAACGTGTATTAGAACAGTTTGTTCCAACAACAGTCTTGAACTCTTTTCGTCTTAAAACACGTTTTGTGTTTTGTTTCACGTTACAATATGAATGGTTATTATTATCAGCCTGTTACTGCAAGTATATTTCACCTTATACTTCTTATAAGCTGAGGGGGTAAGGTCTAACTTCCTGCGGGGATCAGCGTAGTAGGAAGCAGAGCCCGGAATTCGATTCTCTAACCTTACTAGTACACCTGTCTTACCACTCTTCTATACCAAAGCAACGTATTGTATGAATAATTGAGTTAAATTTCTGTCAGTTTATAAGCTTTCATTGATATTATTGCTAAACAAGAATTATTGCACACTTACATTTATTATATATACACACGTAAATAAGTTTCGGTTTCGGTTTCGCCATAAAATTTGGTTTCGATCGGAAATAGTTCTAAAGAAGGTTGTCGAGAGAGCAAACGAAGCGAACCGAAGCGGTCAGTTATCGTTTAGGCTTCGCCTGAGATGGTCCCATAACCGAACAAAACACTCCCTTCCTAAGGGATGAGGGTTGACATCTTTGTATGTGGATTAGGGTGGTATTGGGGAAGTGTGGGTGTCTCATCACCTAATCCACCCCATTTTCAAAATGGCGAGCAAAAACCCTTAATTTATGTAAGTTTCTACGGACTTTTGAAATTTGGCTATGTTTTCCCCGTCCAAGCCTTTTAAATGTATGCATACGACATAGCTCTACAAAATAGGCAGTAGAATAGGCGCACTATATTACTGGCAAAGGAGATATTATACTGGACTCGGCCATCAACTTAGAATGAGTAGAAAAGCAATGAATTGGATACTAACATAATATAGAAAACAAATTTGCTGAAAAAAGTATTCTTATAAAAGTTAGATAAAACACACACACACAGACCAGTTCGCGGGACATGGTTATTTGGACTCAGGGGACCGAAAAATGTGTATTTCCGTTGAAAACCGGAAGTCGAAATTTTTCTTGATCGCAAAACTTTCCCTTACTATATATTTCATATATAGGTAAATGAAAGTAAAAATTATTTGTTTATGTGTTCATGTTAAAAAAAAAAAAAAAAACCAGAATTTCCCTATATAAAATCTCATCAATATGGGTTGATCTGTTACAGGGATTTAGAATTTTGGATTGGTTTATTTTTCCTATTTTTACTTTTCAAATTGATATTAAGGCCCGTTTTTCTAGTGATTAATGATAAGGTTATTATATAAGAAATTATTATAAAACTTGATAGTCTTCAGCACTTGTCGATTAATTATTAATTTTATTATTATCATTTAAGGGGATACAAAAATAAATCTATTTTGTTTCCGTTTAACAGTTATGAATTATACCGGATCTAAATTGCACCTACGCAGCATTGGCAATTTTATACTGGGATAAGGATCTTACATCGCATGTAAGTACCTGACATCGCACTGGTTCGGGACCGTCATTTTACCTCCCGTCCGAAAGCTGGCAGAGCCAAGAATATTTTATCCCCTTTATAAATCCTGAATCCACTTAACGGGGTGTGATCTCACGATATGGTAATTAATTTCACCGATAGTTAAAAATTCAACATTACTTATACACTTTCAAAAGTTTTGAAAAAAAATACTAGATGTTTATGGACTGTAAGACCAGTGATTCGACATATGGATACAAAACGTAGCTGAAGCAATGTGGTTACATCGGATAACATAATAGATTGGTAGAAAGGAAGTAGGTGCCATAGATAATAAAATATTCGCCAAGTTTCCCGACGACACAGTTTTTGCTTTGTCTGGGAGTTTGAGTCCACTTGTTGCTTCTAAACCTCCCCCCACCTCAACTGAATGTCTGGAATTCAAGCTCCGTAGGATCTACCCTCAGCTCAAACCAATATCTCTCGGATATATGGCGACTGGAAACCACTTCCTCCCTATTGTTTTTATATGCTATACCTCTTTTGCCTTAATTATGTAATTTAAGCTGAACATATTTATTGAAAGGAATTTTTATTCTGTAGGTAGCTGCAAACCCACACACACTTCACGAAATGAACCAAGGATCAATTTCGAATTTGTTTTACTACTAATTTTTACTATATACATACATATATATATATATATATATATATATATATATATATATATATATATATAGGTATATATAAAGGGGAAGCTACCTCATATTAAAGAATACTTCATTATCAATCAAAATCTTTTGAGCCTTTTTTAAGAGAAAAAAAGAAGTAGGGATAAAGTGCTTGCTAAATTTACTCCATTTGATGAAATATTTGCTGTAACAGCATGGGCACCCACCGGACCTCAAACACCTTATTTCAATTTCATACAACTAATGGTTTTTGAGCAAATCGGTTCACGGACTCACACAGACCAATTAAGTGAAGGTAAAAGGATTATGCTTAACAAAACAAATATCTGGTGCGTGAGCGCATCACACAACTTTAACTTACCAACTTACTTAGATTAGAAATTGATGTGTTTTGTTAATTGTCACTTCTCAAAGTCACACATTTTTCCACATTCATTTCTTATTTTTGTTTTTATTAGCTCTATAAAAAACACTAATTTTTAAAATTATAAAATAAGAGTTTTTACTAGCGATATTTCGGCAATGCAAGCATAATACTCCAAGTCGTCTGATTTTATAATTCTCTATGTAGTTGTTGAAAACTTCATTTAGTTACCATGAAGCAAATAATTTCCATTAAATGAATAGAACGGCTTTAATTATGAACAATGGTCTTTAAATGGTCGCGTACTTCGCATGCGTGGGCTCAACGTGTTTTATGATTTGACGTAATGTTCTTTTCTTCTCCTCCATTTTTTTCATATTTAGCCATTTCTTATTTTTAGGCGTAAGGAGAGACAGTTAATTTCTCCAAATAAACAAAAACGAAGGTGCTTTATATGAAATCAAAAAAGTCTCTTTCCCCATTTGTGCCCCCTCAGAACCTTTTAATTAATGTTCTGATAAAACTTAGCTGATATTAAACAATACTTCATTCTCATTAAGCATGACGAATTTGATGAAAATCATCAGAGCCATTTTTGAGGAAATAGAAAATAAAAATAAAAATGAGACAAAATTTATGAAAAAATTACCCCCCCCCCCCCCTCCGTTTAATCAATTTTCATGAAATTAATGCTCTCATATCAATACTTAATTCTCATTAAACATGAGTTTGATCAAAATCGTTTGAGCCATTTCAGAGAACATCGAAAAAAAAAAAAAAAAAAACGTAAAAATGAGACGAAATTTATTAAATAATGTTCCCCCTCCATTTGACCAATTTTGATGAAATTTTTGCTATCACATCGCGGGGATATATATATACACCAAATGAAACATCCGGTTCATTCGGTTTATAGTTTTTGAGCTAGTCTATAAACACACACACACACACACACACACACACGCGCGCACACGCACACACACACACACACACACACACACACACACACACACACACACACACACACACACACACACACACGCACGCACACGCACGCACGCACGCACACGCGCACACGCACACGCGCACACACAGACACAATTCGCGGTACTTAGTTATTTGGACTTGGGGGGCGCCAAAACGTGTAATTCCGTTGAAAACCGGAAGTCGAAATTTTTCATGATCGCAATACATTCCAGTTTATATATATATATATATATATATATATATATATATATATATATATATATATATATGGCGGGATGGCCGAGTGGCAAACGCGTCAGAAAATATTGCGTTGCCCATGGCAACGTATGATTGAGTACCGAAACATAGCTCAAGTTCATAACTCGGAGTCAGGGGAACTTTAATATTACTCGGCATCAATCCCCCACCCTCTCCCCTGGCCCGGGAAACCCCGTATAGCCTAAGAGGCGAAGAAGGGGAAGACCAAGAAAAAAAAAGAAAAAGATTTAGGTAAGTGAAAGTAAAAATTATAGGTACCATTTTAATAAACTTTTTATGCCTAGTAATAAGAAATGGCTAAATACATATTATGAAACAATTTGATAAATATATCATGTACAAGAGAAAATGGTTTTTCACTTAACAAGAGTAACAAGTGAAAGTTATGTTATGCGCTCCCCGCACCAGATTTTTTACTTTCACTTACCTATATATAGAATATATAGTAACGGAAAGTATTGCGATTGTGAAAAATTTCGACTTTCGACCAGTTTTCAACGGAATTACACGTTACACGGGTCGTAAGTCCAAATAACCAAGTCCCGCAAAATATGGTGTGTGTGTGTGTGTGTGTGTGTGTGTGTGTGTGTGTCTGGTCAGACTAGCTCAAAAACTATGAACCGTACAAACCTTAGATTAGGTATTTAGTGTAAGTATATGCCCGTGATATGACAGCAAAATTTCATCAAAATTGATCAATCAGTGGGGGCACTTTATTTCATAACTTTTTTTCCCATTTTTACGTTGTTTTTTTTCGATTTTCTATAAAAAAATATCTTTAACGATTTTTATTAAACTTGTTTGTTTGTTATTAAATGTTTAATGATAATTGATCATTCTTTAATATCAGGTAAGCTTTATCATTATTAAAATGTTCTGAGCGGGCCTTAATGGGGAAGAGGATTTTTTTTTCCTATATGTATCTTTTTTTTGTTTATATGGAGAAATTATCTGTCTCTCATTTCGCCTAAAAATAGGATATGGCTAAATATGAAATGTAAAAAAAATCTATTAAACATATATAGGAGAAAAAAGAAAAATATTCTGTCAACTCATAAAACACGTTGAGCACACGCATGCGGATTCGCCGTACGCCTTTAATGACAGACCATTGTTTATAATTAAAGATGTTCTGTTCATTTAATGGAAATTATTTGTTTCATGGTAACTAAATGAAGTTTTCAACAACTACACAGAGAACTATAAAATCAGGTGACTTGGAGTATTATGCTTACATTGCCGAATCATCACAAGTAAAAACTTTTATTTAATAATAAAAAAAATAATTTATTTTTAAGAGCAATTACAAACAAAAATAAGTAAATTAATTTGGAAAATTGTCTGACTTTGAGAAATGGCATTTAACAAAACACGTCAATTTCTAATCAAAGTAAGTTGGTTTGAGTGTTGCGCGCATTGCTGCCTGATTTTTTACATTAAAATACACATGGGGACGTTTCAGATAGCTAATTTGGCATTCTCAGTTAAGTAATTTAAAAACTTAAAGCAGAGCTGCTGGTTTGATTATTTTTTATATAACAATTACATTCATATTCAATATTCTAATCGCAATTAATCAGTTTTTAGACTGATTAATATTACACACATAGATACACAGTTTTATTTAATTGAAAAAAGAATAATATAAAATGAATATAATTCTATCGTTAATTAATAGAGGTTAGTAACAACAAAAAAAACCCTTGTGCGGTAACAGTGGAGGTAAGTCAGCGGAAGGGTGTGGGGGGTTCGGAATACAGTTCTGTTGCAAACATGTCCACCCTTGTCTACTTTATACCAAGCGGTCACACTATTGTTCCTTACATTTTTTTTACGTACTCATTTCGTGAGTTACAAGTTCCCTAACATATTTTATATACGAGTTAATAACCGTTTTTAATATACATATATTAATATTACAATCTTGTTAAACCTAGAAAGCGAATTAGGAATGGAGCAGTATTTGTGAAACGATTTTTAATTTATAATTTTATTCTCCTCCTTTCCAGATACCACGATTAATTAATTATCTATATTATAATATAAACTGCTGTTGGTTGAATTTTTTGTTTTCGATCTCATCTGATTTAGATTTTAGGAATTCTTTTTGCGTTTAAAATTGACCTACATAGGCATTCCTACTGGTTGGGCTTTCTTAATATCCGCATAATAGTTTGCCCCTGCATGTATTAGAGGCATAGCTGCTTATTACTTCTCTCTAAGTTATTTCTGCGATGAAATTATTAATACATTTGGACTGGAATAAATGCAGCAGGTAAATGACTTAGAGAGTGACAGGTGATGCGGATAGCCTCGGTGAGCGAGGAGCGGTGCAGCTGATAACGGTGCGGAGAGCGCCTGCGCTATAGATCGGCCTGTTTGCCACATCTTCTCTATTTCACTAGTCACATGGCCTCGTCCTCCAGTGTCATCTCTTCGTTTCACATTCACAATATCCTTCCTTACCAGTCCGTCACCAGCTCTATAACCTATTTTTATTGTCACGAAGAGGATAGATACACAAACAGATTAAGGTTTAATCCCCGAATATTTGTAAAGTTTCTTATTGACGCGAAATCGAAAATATATACAATGGTAACGATTGTTTGCCTAAGATATCAAAGCTCTGTCATGTTTTTATTGTACCAATAAAATAAATTTCTCTTTTGGGATCAAATGGCTCCCTTGTTATAATATAAACTGCTAAAATATTTGTATATAGCATAAAATATTAGCAAGGACATTATTGTCCCAATGGTAAAAATAAAATTTTATATTTACTTGCTGACCAGTCCGTAGCATTCGTACTGTAACCTACTTAAATCTATATATATATATATATATATATATACATATATATTATCAACTGTGAAGTTGGAAGACGGAATACTTAAATACACATATCGATTTCGCGGGGACCGCGAGTTCGCTGATTCCATTGTCTGAAATAGCATGTTATTGCTTGTAACTCGCAAACGACCGCGACAATCGGAAAAGTGTATATAACCAAAAATGTTCGTCTCGACAAACAGAAAAAAATGATTCATTCGAAAAAGCCCTGCCACCATTTTCGCTGAGAATTGTTGTTTTCGCTTACAACTCGCATACGAAGGGGTTATTAAAAAAAAAAAATGGGTATGACCGAAAATGTTCTTCTTGAAAACTAGTAAAGATTGGCACCATTTAGAAACCTCTACGACCATTTTGATTTTCAAATACCGCGGTTTTGCGCTTATAACTGGCAATCATAGGCGAAATGTAATGTATACTTTTCCGGTGTAGGGGTTAAAAAAAGCTTTAAAATGATGCCTCATTCATGAAATTTGATTAAGTCTTAAGAAAATTGTGGCGTACCGACAAAAAAAAAAGCCCTTGAGAAAAATATATGTGATTATCTTATCCGTTTCTTTTTTGATCAATTAACGAATCATCAATAAAAACTATTAAGATGAAGTATTTCTCTGCAAAACTTAATTAAACATTCCTTATTGGCTTTCCATGATCCCCTTACAGTGATTCCGATATTTAGGTTAATCTAGCCAGTGTCCCGTAGATAGTTTAGTTATTGTGGCCCGATAGCAACTGTAAAGGACTTGTAGGAGATTTGTATATACTTTTTGAGCGACTGAAGCGAGCGGAAATAGAAACCAGTGATCTAACCACGGCCCTGATTTTAACTAAAAAGGCCGCGATGGGAGTTCGTTCGGTTATTAACGATTTTATTGATCTATTCGTGAAGACGTCGATACACGGTCTTTCTCGAAATTCCGTCGAGGTAGTTAGTGATCATGGAATATTTGTCCGTCCATAAGAAAAGCCGCACTTCATTTGCACTAAATGCATTTTCATTAAATACACCTTCTATTATATATATTTACACAAATCAACTCGCAGTAAAAACCAAGCAAGCCGTAAAAGAAACTCAACTTTTGATGAAATTAGGTCCCTTAAAAAAAAGAAATAAGCAATAATGAATCGAAAAATATAAGAAGTTTTGCTATACAAATGCTCTAAAACTTAAGGCGATACACAAATATAAGCATATAAATGTGGGAAAATGTGTGAAGTTGAGGAATGGCGTTTACATAGCAACGAAACACATCAATTTCTAATGTACGTAAGATTATAAAAGAAAGTTGTGTGTTGCGTGCATCGCACCATATATATATAAATAACGTTCCAGACACCAGAATGATATTCTACTAGTGACCTAATTATGGAATGGAATACAGTAATTAGAGCAGGGCTAATGAAATTTTATATTAACCGTTTCTATTTTGCGACTTGAACGTGAACCTTCTGTCAAAGATGATGTCGAGATCTTTATTTGTCTAGGGAACATCTGTCCTTTGATTTTATACCCAAACTTGTTGCTCTGACTGATTATATATATATATATATATATATATATATATATATTTATATATATATATATATATATATATATATATATATATATATATGTTAAATGATGATCACGATTTTCAGTTTTGAAAAAAAAAATTATTTTCGAAAGCCAACGTTTCGATCCAACTTGTGGATCTTCATTAGGGCTAGAAGAAAACAAATATATGAGTATCTATGCTAGAGGATGACAATAAATGAATATTTTACAGAGCTGATAATAATATAAAAGATGGGAAGCATTATACATGAATATTTAAATAAGTAGCTGGTTAGCAAGATAAAATAGAATCTGATATTTACCTTCTGAGTCAAGGTAAATACAAAGACTGAAGGTAAAATCTCCTACCTGTGTACGAAAATATAAGTCCCACCAGTTCCAGGGTACAACATATATTTCAAGGACGCATTTATACGTTCCGCCCGGTTAAAGAGTTAATTCGTGTTTTAACAAAATTTCTATTATCTATTTCAGAGTATCCGTATAAGCTTAAGAAAATGACAGTTTTCCAGGCGGGTTAGGATATAGATCTTTGATGTTCGATTTTGTCCGAACTACTAAACCATTTTAACTTCAAATATGACATTCTATATTGGAATGGTATAACGTTTTTGGAATAGAGATGTAAGATGAAACCTACAATTAGTGAGAAAATTTTAAAATTAAGGAGCTCGATTAACACATAATTAGGTGTTCTACATCTTTTAAGTTTAACATTTTTCATTTTTAGTAGCCCATTTCTGATTTGCAGGCGTTGGAACATGAGCGTTACCGTAAAAATTACCAATTGTTGAAAATGGGTGTTCGCGGAATTTCTGTGCGATATGGTTTTCCAGTTGAAAACAAAACAAAGAAAACTGAAGGCCGAAATTTTCCATTTTGTCCGAAATTTGATTTTAATAGGATTTAAACAAACAAATTTTGGAATCGTCTTCAATAACGTCGATTTTTTCTTACGCGTCTCTCAATCTACAACTACATGCCTGAAATAAGGACGGATGCAACGTCGAGTATAACATTGATGCTCTACTCTTAAAACATTGAAGTTTTACGACGTCGATGTTTTTGATATAGATTTTTAAACATTAACTTGTTAGTGTCCAAACGTATTTAAAGATTGATGCTTTGTAATACCCATTTTTTTAACTTTGACCTGTTAGGGCTCAAACGAAGGGACATAGGAAAGTATTTCTGGTGAATATTTTTAAATGATATTGTTAGCAGCAACAATAATTAAATAAAGATTAAGGACTAATGTTTCTTTAATTTCTCCAAAAAAATCTAAGATGTATTTAATAGACAGAACGTTGGGCTCTAGGGTGAGTTCTTTTTATTAGTTATTCTATTATGAATTTTTCAATAATTAGTCTTGTTTGAAGACGTTATATTTTACATATTAAAAAAACAAAAAAAAAAGAACATAGAGCAGGATAAATTGTTATTAAGAAAATATTTTCTATTATGGACATAAGTATAAACATGGATGTTGTATATTAAGGGAGCGATATACATATCTCCAAAACATTAATGGTCAAAAATATATTAAAAATATCTTTGATTTTGTCATAACATCGATGTTACAAAAAAAAAAAATTGGTATTAAAAATGTCTAAGTAAATAAAGTTGGTATTGCCTGAACTACTTACGAAAGTCTTAAGGCAAATATAGCATTTGGCTAATGTGTCAAAGATTTTGGAAAAATATTTCTTACTGGTACTCTTTGTAGGCGTCTTAATAATAAATTCC
Organism: Aelia acuminata; assembly: GCA_911387785.2. NCBI lineage: Eukaryota > Metazoa > Arthropoda > Insecta > Hemiptera > Pentatomidae > Aelia > Aelia acuminata. Next base: position 153,696,942 of record OU426978.1, on the reverse strand, counting down.
ACTGTAATATACAAACTGAAAAAGAAAAAAACATTGGTCCCTTTGTTTCATTCTCAATTTTCTATTTATCTTTTTCAAGCTTGCATTTACTGAGTGCTTTACTTGAAAACTATGCTAGGGGCTTAACGCTTGATGATTAATTAACCTTTTTAATTAACAAAAAAAAAATAAAAACATCGATGTTGGCAAAAAAAGGAAAAAGTTTTGGAGATGTTATTAGAAGTTAGGAGGGGTAGAACCTGCCAAGGTCGAACAAATTGGTTTTTGCATCTGAAAGAAGAAATAACATAGCCTACTACCACCATTTGAGGCAATTTGAACTCCTTGTTATGACAAGGTTACTAACATTTGTTTTTTCTCTTTTGATTTAAATCAGAGACATGTCGGATTTCTCCAAAGACTAATTTGAAACTAGATCTAGATAAATCTAGAAATCAAATTTCATTATTACTAAGGAGATAGTTACTAGTAAAAAAGGTTCTTAACGCTCATTGTAAAGAATACTATTCCTTACACTCAATGTAAAGAATTCTGCACGAAAAGAAAATGCTTTCGTTGTTATGTTAAGACTTGATGTAATTTACATTCCGGTTCGTCTTCATCACATTTTTGTAACCACACCTAACTTAAAGTTTTCGATTAATTAAAGATAACAAAAGTATGAGAGAATTCCATGTTTTATCGAATGACAATTCAAGTGTAATTAATTAAAACAACAGATAATACACACTATTAACCCTTTGCAAACCAACCTTTGATTTCATGAATTGTCCACACGGTCCGATGCCGGTCCATGACCGGCGTATATAACACTCACCATTAGTCCATGTCTGATTGTTTATATCGCACCCTGGCGGTCCGTGTAGTTTTCTGCCAAATAGCACATTTTGTTTTACGGGTAAAAAGATTGAAAAAAATGCTTATTTACTCTCAAAAAAATCTATATTTAATCAAATTAAAACATAACAATAAGTAATAAAATTTAATTTATCGATAATTTTTCATAGTGTGGTACTTCTCAAGACATTCCCCAATGTCTTATAAGGGCATGTCTTACAGTAAATATTAGTTTCTCTCCTTCCATTTTTCAATTTAAAACTCCGTTAATAACCAACGTAATTGATAAAACTGACACTAAACAGTTTCGCGGTTTAAGAAATAACAACTAACTAAGAAGCCTTAGAGTGCTGTAGTTCAGAGCATCTATTGGTTGTTGGGGGTACTATTTGGTTCCAAAATGATCAGCTGATCGTCTATAATAGTGATTTGTATTCAAATAATGCCAAGAGGAACTTGGCAATAGACTAGAGGGACAGGGCCGGGATAGCCGAGCGTGTAGGAGCGCGACCCGCTGTTGCACGCTCGAGCCGAACGGCGGCGGTTCGAATCCGCCCTGGGAGGGTTGACTTTTATTTCGTGGAGGCCCCACGGAATAAATCTCGAACCTCCCACCATGGTTAGAATAGGTTGGTTACACCTCTAGAGTAACACCCCTTATGCCACACATGGCCAGGTAGGGGTACCGAAAAAAAAAAAAAAAAAAAAAAAAAAGACTAGAGGGACAGAAAATCGATGCCGGTGTTAAATATGCTAGTGTTAAATATGTTTGCCGGTCCCAGCTCGTCAAAGGACCGGTAGGACTGGTGACGGATAGACACTCGCGGACCGTATGAAGAACTTGTTTATGCCGGTCCCAGGCAGTAGCGGATCCAGGGGAGGGGCGCGGGGGGCGCCCCCCCCCTGAGAAGTGAGGACACTCATAAAGTATTACTATTTCTATATATAATGAGCTATATTTAGTCATTTTTTAAGTCCACTATTTGAAAATGTCTACTATTTAAACATATATATTAATTTACGACATTATGTACTAATATGTATTTTAAATTAGGGCCTTCATTTCTCATGAAATGTAAAAAAAAAAAAGTGCGCCCCCCCCCTCAGAAAATTTCTGGATCCGCCACTGGTCCCAGGTCGGCATTGGCCCGCAAAGGGCGCTAAAGGCCATGAAAGAGGTCGAGCATACATACTGAAATCGTGTGGTCCCGGACCCTTCTCTAAGATATCAGATACAATAGCAAGTTTCGGCTTGGCCGATAATCAACCGAAGGAACCTAACTCCTAGCCCAAATATCTCTGCCGTAACTGGCCGAAACCGAAACTTCGGTTGGTCACTACTTCTTTGGTATTGATTGGCTTTTTTATTTTATTATCTTTCGACCTACCATTGGCAAGTATAGCCTTCACAATGAGACCAATTCGAACGGCTTGAGACTTATTAACTTTGCTGCATCCAGAGATCTCACTGTCGGCAGTACTCTATTCCCTCACAAAACACAAAGGTACCTGGGTCTCCCCCGACCGGAGCGTGATCAACCAGATTGATCACATACTGATCGGCAAGAGGCATAGATCAATCCTCAAGAATGTACGAGTCTTCTGTAGCGCCAATGTTGACTCAGATCACTACCTTTCAAATGCTCGCATCATACAAAGCGATTTTGCAGCCTGAAACGAGAGGAAACGTAGAAAGAGAAAAAAGAGAAGAAGCTCTACCGTAAAAAGAAGAGGGAGTATGAAAGGGAACAGCTTCAAAAGATAGAGGAACTTCATGGCAGCAAAGAACTGAGAGACTTCTTTCGCATGGTCAAATGCATCAATTAAAGATCTTGTTTGGATAAGGAAGGTAATCTACTATCAAGTAAAGAGGAAGTATTGGCAGAATGGAGAAGACACTTCAGCGAACTCCTTTCTAATACCGCTCCTGTGTGGGAAAATAATGATCAGAGCATTAATAGAACTCGGGAGGAGGATTTAGAAGCGGAGTTTGAGCCCGCCGATGAAGACGAGGTATTCAGTGCAATTGATCAGCTGAAACGTCATAAGGATTGTTCAAGAATGGAGGTGAAGGTCTTCCACAAGCTGATGATGACAGTCTGGACGGAAGAGACGATGCCCACAGCCTGGAACAAATCCATTATTTTTCCAGTCAATAAGAAAGGGGACAGGCTGAAATGCAATAATTACAGAGGCATTTCCTTATTGTCCTGTGGCTACAAGATCCTTTCCAATATCTTGTATACCCGCTTAAGCCGATATGCTGAACATTTCATTGGACCGTCCCAAATTGGATTCCGAAAAGGTAAGTCCACAACCGACCAAATCTTCAGCAAAAGAACCATATTAGAGAGAGGCTATGAATATAAGATGAAGGCACACCACCTCTTTATTGATTTTAAGGCTGCCTGTGACAGCATCAATAGAGAGGAGCTATTTAAGGACTAGGGGAGCTTCAAATCCCTTCTAATTACTAACTAATTCGACTGGCAAAGCTAACCCTGAAGGATGTCACTTGCTCAGTACGCGCTTATGGAGAGCTATATTCCAGTCGACAAAGGGACTAAGACAAGGAGATGCTCTTGCGTGCCAACTCTTTAATCTTGCTCCCGAGAAGGCTGTAAGATACTCAGGAATCCAAATTGGTGGGACCATTTTCAACCAAACGGTGCAGCTGTTGGCGTATGCGGATAATGTGATCGTTGTTGGGCGCTCTTATGCGGCGGTTTTGGAGGCATTCATGGCTCTAGTGGGTAGAGCTGAACAATTGGGACTGGAGATTAACCAGGCTAAAACAAAGTACATGGTGACTGGGGAAGTGCCAGAACCTGGGGAGATGGTATCATTCGGAGCCCATGTGTTTGAAAAGGTCTCCCAGTTCACCTACCTAGGTTCCCTCATTTTGCCAGAATAACGAAGAGGTAGAAACTAGGAAACGGATTATTTCGGCAAATCGCTGTTATTTTGGCCTCAAGAAACAGTTTAGAGGGCGTATCCTGTCAAGAGCAACAAAAGTGCACCTCTATAAAACGTTAATCCACCCAGCCCTGCTATATGGGACTGAAACCTGGAGCCCATGCCCATGAAAACAAACTCCTGGTTTTTGAAAGGAAAATTCTACGAAGAATATTTGGAGGTATCCTTATAGGTGATACCTAGAGAAAAAGGAAAAACCAGGAGATTTATGAACTCTAAGAAGAGCCAGATATTATCCTCACTATTAAGCAGGGCTGTCTTAAATGGGCCGGTCATGTAGCCCGTGTGCTGGAAACAGAGTTGCCGAAGAAATTGCTAACTGAGCCTATTTATGGTACAAGAAGACGAGGACGACCCCGACTTCGGTGGAGAGACGGAGTGACATCCGATGCCAGAAATGTTCTAGGCACAGGAAACTGGATGGCAGCCGGACAGAACCGCGACGAGAGGCGGAAGCTGCTGGTGGAGGCCAAGACCCGTCAACGGCTTGTAGAGCCGCATTAAGTAAGTAAGTAAGATTCTTTGAATTTGTGTTCAGTAATTGCCGTATGGAGATGTATTAGCACTATATTATTAGTAAATTAAGAGAGCATTCAAGGAAAGGAGTAAAAGAGGAAAAATGAAAAAAAATTATTACTATGTACTTTTATGTATGGATGGATAATATTATCACAATACTGCAATAAGATTCTACAAATACTCTAAGATGGATGTATAGTATGGCGTGTATTAGCAACCCAATGTAGTGGGGGTAGCATCTCTTTTATGAATAAAGTGCTTCTCTCCTCTCTCACTCTATTATTATTTATTCTTGCGGATTTTCTCGTAGTTGCGGGTTAATTAACTGAGGTGGGGGACAACTCCAACCACCTGCAAGTATCTATTATTTACACACCCTTTTTTTAAGTATATAAAAATTTACGGACAATCCTTGCCGTGTCCAGGAGAATCAATTGTTGAGCCTCTCGCAGTACATCAAGAGGCAATATAAGTTGTCTGTGCCCCCTACCGTGGACTTAGGAATCAGTCTGTTCGACGATATTAGGATTGGCACTACCATCTACGAGTACCTATCTCGTATTAAACACTCCAGATGTTATAGTTGCTTCAGCTCCATCCCGAATTCCTGATGATGTATTTTCGGAGTTTCTCACCGACTGTGGAATAGAATAAAGGGTTAACGAACCTGAAGGACCGATGCCGACACCACCAATCGCTCCCTACACACCTCTCCCCGTTCAATCCCATCTTCAAAAGTCAGCCCTCGGGTTTGGTATTATTTAATTGAGAAAATTTCATTTCGAATCTTCTAGCTGTATGCCTAATAATGGTTATTATTTTTTATGATAATTTCAAGTACAAAGTAAGAAGTAAGAAGATAGGTCATTTAAATTTATAGGATAAATAAATCAAATGATAGTATTTCAAAATGCATCAAAAAGTTAAGGTGGAATATTTTCATGTTGCTCACAAATTTTAACTAATTTTAATGTTAATGTTTTTTCTATATTACTTTTTCAATCAAATTGTGCGTTTTGGTTTTTTGTGTCTATCATGTATACTATTGAACTAATTTTGAAAAAATATCGATTAAAACAATAATAATTTTAATAATTTTTAAAAATATATTGCAATGATTAAGAAAATATATTTCTGTTTTAGGATGATTATATTTATTTTAATGTTAATGCAAATTTCGATTCCTTGTAATACAAAATTTGAAAATTGAAAAGGGACGTGCCACTGAAATTACTTGAAATCCTCTCGATTGAATTATTGCTGATATATCGAAATGGGTGATGATTGTAATTAATGATATGAGAGGGTCGAGGTAGATGGGGACCAACTAAAAGAGCGGTAGAGAGAGGCTCGGTACACACGAGATCAATGCAGGAGGAGGAGGGGTTGGTTCCATATCGATCCAAGGTGGCGCTGCCGTCGCCGGCACTCGCTATCTCCCGCATATCGACTCCTAGCTCTGCCGAGCCCGTGTGGCACCTCTCCACATCGCACGTCGTCCGTTCAACTTCATTCTCCTGTCTCATGTCAAGGTGGGTACTCTACCGTTTCCATTTTATTTCTCAATTAAAAGTTATAACACTAACATTCCTTTGCACTTTAGTGTCTAAACCGTCTCGGAACACGCTGACAAACGGCGCGGTTAATAACCTTGAAATAAAAATAAAACACAATACCTCATAAATACTGTCGTCAGTTGATTGCCAATAGCCTAGTTGAGATGACATACTTTCCTCACTACGACATATTTTCATTTATATCCAAAATACTTTGTTTTTTCTTTCCAAATTTTTACCTAAACATATAAAAAAGCTGCCACATTATCAAGTAATGGTAACCCGTATATAAACCCCATATCTAATAAGTACATTTCATTAAGTGAATCGTCAAATATATCAATGAATCGTGGTTTTAAACTTACTAGTTTTAAAGATGTTGCCACTCTTGGGGAGTAATTCCATAGAAAGTTTCACTGCCTTTTCTTTTTGAGTACATTTGCTGTTAAGCTGTTGCTTTATTTGATCAAAGAAGGTCGAATTTTATCTGTTGTGCTTGGCCAATTACTTTTTCCATGTGTCTTATTCCAGCATGAGAAATGTTTTATCATTATCTGATAATGCGGACAAGCTTATACATTTAGGTGTATATGTTTATATATTTTTAATTTAAAGTATTAAAAATGTGTGATAGAGTAAGGGGGAGAAAGTTTGATTCGGATAAAAAGGGCGGTTTGCGGAGGGCGGGCTTAAGAATGAGCAGCTGATGATCAACAGGTTATATCAGTGTTTATAGTATTTTCTGTTTGTCTGCAATCAGTTTTCACTCTGTTCCTCAAGGTCGCGCAAGTGTTTTCCGTTTTGAATTGTTTCTTTTCTAATTTCTTTATCAACCCTGCAATAATTTATTTCTTTCATTCACAATAGTGTGATTTATTTGCTAAATTGTTAAATGCTTAAAATTACAATTGAAAAAATTAGATGTGGGATATTCAATGTTGTTTTGTAAAATTAAAATTTATAATATATAGACACCCTAATTCTCAATTTGTTATAATGTTTAGTGATATTTAGAATCTGTTTAATCTTTAAATTATTTACTTTTGATATAGCTTTATGAAAACTATTTCATACAACTGTCTTGATACTTGTTTAGTCCAACCTATCCAAAAAATGAATGCAATTTCAAATTTGGATTCTTCCAGTGAAAGGAAAAAAGAAATGGAATTTTGGTTATATATTTGGCCCAAGTATTTTAATATAATAATAAATATAATAATATTTGTGTGTGTGTGTGTGTTTATATTAATATTTTAGACCATGACTCTCAAATCATATGAGAAAGTTTAGAAACTAATAATGGGAAGGTTTAGAAACTAATAATAATTTAATGTAATTGTGGATTAATGATGATTTATCTGTCTAACTAATTTCATGTAACTGTGAATTCTTTTTTATTAAATTGATTGGTTGATTTAATTGACCGTACATCTTCCATTTTCAACATATTCTTGCCGTTGCTATCCAATGACAATTCAAGCATTAGTAGACAAGATGGCCATCTCTATTGTGTAACGTTACGCAATGGTGCCGAGTGGCCTCTACTTGGCACCCAGTACGGCAAGGAAGAGCGCTCGTAGCCCGCGATGTTACCTACGTAAAGGAAACGATAAGAAGGCAAAGGACCTCCTGGAAATCGTGGTGGGGGAAAACAGGGAGCTACGCATGTAACTCCAGTAAGGCCGATTGTATATTTGAGCACAAGTTCATGAATGAACTTCCCCCACTTCCTTTCAGATTACCTTAGCGTAAAGTATATAAAGCCGTCTGACAGCTGGGCTCCTACAACTTCCTCCCTCTTACTTCTTTCAATGACTTCTTTTTTCTGTATTCCCGCGCTATTAGAATTATTTTTCCGGCGTCCTTCAAAACTATACTAGGCTACTTATATTCTTTGGCTACTAATTAAAAAATTATGTGTTTTTGATCATTATTAATTCTTTTTTAACTGATTATTTATATAAGTGATCATGTTATAGTTATGCAGACAATAAATGCCCTACTTTTTTTTTTTTTATATTATTTCTCAGTTACTTATATAGTTGCGATATTGGTTTAACAACATTCTAACAGATATTTTTGGGAAATTAGATTATTGATACTTCTTACTTCGCCTAATGCACACAAGGAACCAATTTAATTTGCCATTTGATGATAACTAGCTGAAACACAATGTGACTAAGTTTTATATGGAGCAATTTTATTTTGTTTGAGAGGCCATTAAATAATAACCTATGTGTGTATCCCTCGAGGTACGAGGTAATAATGTAAAACATTTTAAAAACAAAAAAATAAAATATACCATTTTATTATAAATCAAGAAGAGGTACAGTTCCATACAGCGCACAGTGCTTCGATCAATGGACAAAAGTCGAAAAATCAAGTTTTTATTTTTTTCTTGAATTTGCATTTAAAATGTTCCTAAAGATGTAAATGATCATTAATTATAATATTTACATCTATTTGTTAACTAAATTGCTATTAAAATTAAGAAATGTTTCGAATTAAACAATATTAGTGACCATTTACTTACTTATATTAGTCAAGAAGGGATTTTAGATCGAAGGTAAATGCAAGATGTAAACATTGGCTTTTTCGTAATCTTTTCATTTAGTCTTCTTTCTGTTTAGAAGAGGTATACTGTGAACTTTATTTTAAGTGAAAGTCGAAATTATTTTGGAAAATATGTCCAAGGGTAAGAAACATTTTTGACTCTCTCGAAGTTCTACTAACTTTAAAATGAAATATTTCAAAATGTCCGCTAAACACCTCTTTAATTTTTTTAATATTTTTAGTCTGACTAATTTAGAATAAAAATGTATAAAGATAATCTGCGATAACCTGCGACTCTGACTTTGACAATTGTTTTTCAAATGAAATCAGGCACTTAGCGCTTGCTTGAAAACCAATTCGCATCTACAACAATTAGATTAGCCTTTCTAATTAGATACATTTTTCCACTCAATTCCATAAAAAATATTAGTTTTTACTACAGGATCATTCATATCAAGTGGTCCAAAGTGGTTGCTCGATCATTTTAGAAAAAAAATTATAATTTTACCACCAATTACGTATGGAATCAGTAATTCAAATCAGCAGAAATCCACTTTTTAAAGAGTTCTTGATTTTTAAGACTTAAAAATATACTTATGACTAATGGGCCAATTTCATAAAAATTCGGTTCCAAAATTAAATGAGTTTTATTTTTAATTGAAAAGTCAAATATTACTTTAATAGAATAATGCAATAAACGCAATTTCCAAATACAAATTAAATATATGTAAAGACAAAATAGTAGCTAAATTGATTTTATAAATATATTTTTTTAATTAGGTCATACTTTAAAATTATTGACATTGGTCAATTTACTGTAGGGTCATTCCATATCAAGTGGTCCAAAGTGGTTGCTCGAACATTTTAGAAAAAAATTATAATTTTACCACCAATTACGTATGGAATCAGTAGTTCAGATCAATTTTTTAAAAAATTTTAGGATCAACCGTTTCAAAATGGCAGCCATTTTTGTTTCACCTTTCAGGCCGATTTTTTAGTTTTTAAGCTCTCACAGAAAACTCATTTTCTCAAGACTGGTAAGTCATAGACTAACAATTCAAACACAACAGTTTTCCTTAAAGTCGGTTCTATATTTCCGAACCGATACAGATAAAATTAAAAAACTAATCAATTTATAAGGGGTATTAAAAGTAAAAAATTCACAAACAGTAAAATTTTAATGTAGTTTGATCAAGTTCACGCATTGTTAAATGAGCACGAAAATGACCATTTTCAAAAATTCGTAGCTACTAATGTACTCATATATACAGGTTGAAATTTCTTGCAGTTGATTTACGTTGCACCTAAGCATAACATGTAAAAGAATGAGATTTTTATTAAAAAATGTGAAGTTTAAAAATTCATAAAAAAATATGGTAAAGAATATACGGGTTAAGAGTACTTTTAATGAAAGCTACTTAGTTAGGTTTATTATCATGCCAAAAATCAGCTTTGGCGTACATGCCCTTATACCCAAAACTTACCCTCAAAAACAGTGTTTTGAGAATTTAAAGCAGTTGTTTTCAATAGCACTTTTCAAGTATTGAACTTCAAAATATTCAAATAATAAAGAGAACAAGAAATATAGAACAGACTTTAAGGAAAACTGTTGTGTTTGAATTATTAGTCTATGACTTACCATTCTTTAGAAAATGAGTTTTCTGTGAGAGCTTAAAAACTAAAAAAGGCCGATTTTTTATAAAATAAATTTAACATGGAAATTTTCGCCATTGAACCAGAAGATTCAGCTTTTTATTTTATATTTTTATTTAGATTTCTCTTAGGTACATATTTTTAAAATTATTTTATTATGTAAAATATTATTTTTATAAGTAGATGAAGAAAGTATCTTTTTTGTTTGATATGTTGTGTTTGGTTAATTATCTTATTAAAGATAAATTTTGTTCTACTACCGATAATGATTTTCTAATTTTCCTTAAATTTAAGATATTTTGCTAAAACCATGATTTACCTTTTTTCTGGCCCTAACTTGTTCAAATATAATTTCCGACCCCGCATATGAGGTATATTCGTAATCAGCTCAGCATTTCCTATAATATTCCATGGTCAAAAGATTTTTGTCCAAAAACTCCATATACTCGAAGCACTGTGCAGCGGTTTAAATATTTATTATACAATATAAGCAAATAGAAATAAAGATTTACTTTAAAGAATATATATAAAGATTTAATAAAGAATATTATTTGTTAGAAAAAATAACATAAAATTGTACCTGAACTAAGGTCGTCTTAATATATATATATATATATATATATATATATATATATATATATATATATATACATATATATATATATATATATATATATATATATATATATATATATATATATATATATGAAAGAGGTGCTGCTCACTTATGTAAGTTTGCTATATATTCAGCATACGGTCAATATTTTTAATATTATATTAAATGTTAACGTGACTATGTATTACACTTAATTTCAGTTACAAATTTAGTATAATGATTCCAAAAAAATGTTTCTACAATTCTTATATATATATAGAAGTCAGGAAAATTTTTTTTTTTTTTTTGTTTCACTTAGGTTGTCCTATTTGTTTTAACATGACATATATTGCAATATCACTTGAAAACCCTAACTTTCAAATTCCATTCATATTTCGTTCCTAACTAAATAATAATAATTTGATTTTGAACTTATCGAATATTTACAATAGAAAAAAAATGGAAGGATTACCTATATGAAGTGAACACACCAGAAATTTCTCAAAAAATCTGGTGCGTGCGCGCAACACACAACTTTCACTTACCAACTTACTTAGATTTGAAATTGATGTGTTTTGTTAATTTCCACTTCTCACAGTCACAAATTTTTCCACATTCATTTCTTTTTTTTGTTTTTATTTGTTCTATTAAAAATACTAATCTTTTATATTAAAAAAAAGTTTTTACTTGTGATACTTTGGCAATGCAAGTATAATACTCCAAGTCGTCTGATTTTATAATTCTCTGTGTTGTTGTTGAAAACTTCATTTAGTTACCAAGAAACAAATAATTTCCATTAAATGAACAGAACGGCTTTAATTCTGAACAATGGTCTATCATAAAAGGCGTATTCCGCATGTGTGGACTCAACGTGTTTTATGAGTTGATGGAATATTTTTCTTTTTTTCTCCTTTATATGTTTACTTGATTTTTTTCATATTTCATATTTAGCCATTTCTTATTTTTAGGCCTAACGAGAGACAAACAAAAACAAAGGTACTTAATAGGAAAATAAAAAAGGTCCCTACCCCATTTATTCCCCCTCAGAACATTTTAATAACGATGAAGCTTACCTGATATTAAAGAACACCTAATTTTCATTAAACATGACGAATTTGAGCAAAATCATTAAAGCATTTATTGAGATAATACAAAAAAGGTAAAAATTGGAAAAAAAGTTATGAAATAAAGTGCCCCCTCCGTTTGACCAATATTGATGAAATGTTGGCTGTCACATGTTTGACATATACATACATCAAATACCCAATTTGATCAAAACCGTTATAGCCGTTTATGAGTAAATAAAAAAATACACGTGCAAATGAGACAAAGTTTATTAAGTAAAGTACCCCCTCTAATGGATCAATTTTGATGAAATTTTGAATGTCACACCGCTGGCATATATATACATCAAATACCGAGTTTAATCAAAATCGTTTGATCCGTTCTGGAGAAAATTGAAAAAACGTAAAACTTTTTTTCTCCGTTTGACCAATTTTGATAAATATTTTGCTGTCACATCGCGGGCATATACATACACCAAATACCCAATTTCAGTTTTGTACGGCTTATAGTTTTTGAGCTAATCTGTTCACACACAGACCATTTCATGGGACTTGGTTATTTGGACTCAGGGGACCCCAAAACGTGTATTTTCGTTGTAAACCGGAAGCCGAAATTTTTCACGATCGCAATACTTTCCCTTACTATATATTTCATATAGGTAAGTAAAAGTAAAAAGAAGAGTCAAAGGCAGATTCCGTCCTTTAAACGATTGAGTTCTCTTTTGACAAATTACTTTTGTGACATTTTTGAATAGGTCTTTATAAAAAAAAATCACCTATAAAATTGCTTTATTACCCATATTAATACAGCAAGAGAAAGTATCGCGATTGTAAAAAATGACGACTTCCGGTTTTTAATGGAAATAAAAGTTTTGTGGGCCATGAGTCCAAATAACCAATTCCTGCGAAATGGTTTCGCACTGGAAAAAAAAAAATATATATATATATATATATTTAGATAATTCCGAGATGATTGTCGTGAGAGAAGGCGAAGTGCGTGCTGCTTAAAATTTAAAAAAAAATTCATTGACTCCTTTTTTACAATATACAACCGTCGAATTACAATCGCCGAAAACTCGATCCTTTGTTTAAAACTCAATTGTTATTTGTTAAATAACAGTCGATAGTTAAACCCCTAAATTAAATTTTAAATTAGTAGCAACTGTCGTAAAACTAAATCAAAGCTTAAAGAATCACAATATTTTCAATTTCATTTTACAATGGAAAAAAAAAAAACTTTTAGAGGGATGCCGAGATTAGAGAAGGAAAAATGTTTATTTGTCCGAATAAAACTTGGCAATTCGTTAACTTTAGTGAAAGAAGTTTAGTATAAACATTATTTTATTTACTATTGATTTAAATAAAATCAATTAAGTTTTAACAGTTAAGAAATATTAACTGTTCCCAACTGAAAAGAATACAATATCGCTGAAGAATTCTCAAAAAATAATCAAAAATTTAAAAAATTAGTTCCAATTTATTATCAGACGTTGTTATGAATCCCTTCTTGTGGGCCTGAAGGTGGCTTGTGGTCTGAAACTTGATTGTTATTTCTATAATCAAATAAAAATATATTTCTCTAACCTAATTCAAACGAATCCCGAAATTAAGGAATCCTTCGAGTAAGTTGTACCACTTCATTCTTGGTACCCCACTGTATAAAGTACTGATGTCGCCACGTACCCACTTTCCATTAGAATAAACAAAAACAATTGTCATTGTTGCAACAAAAAAGGTTTTGTTCCTTTACTGTTGACCCTCAAGTCCGCCAATTAAAAAAAAAAAGATAATGTATATTTTTAGTTTAAGAAAGAGGGATGATCAGTTAAATTAGTGTGATGTTATGTACAGAGAATCTGCCCAAATAATTTGAAATGTTTTTATTGATTTTCTTTGTATTAAGACAAGTCGGTACTTTTCATTATTAGTTCTTAGAAAGGAGGTCTAACTTAAGTAAAGCACATTAAGGATCAATTAAACCCAATTTTAAGTCACATAATAACACAACTTCTTTTTATTGTACGATTATATCTATTAATAAAATCAGTAGGTTTTTTTTTTTTTTTTTCCCTTTCTTTTAGGAGTCTGCTGTTTTCCCTTACACAAGAAGTATAAAAAAAAGAGGGAACTTTTTGGATTGCTAATAGCCATTATTAATTACTATCAGGCTCTCCATTGTGAATACTGGAGTTATATTTAGGCGAATATCTCTTATATTAATTTTAAAAAATCTGTTGTGATACGCGCAACACACTCCAATTCCATTGAAGAAGAATTTTTCTATCGTAAGTATGTCGTTTATTAAAATTAATCGTTTTTGTCGAAGTGATATTTACGGCCCAGAGTAAGTTGAAACCAAAATTTCGAATTTTTGTCTCTTTAGTCATAACAAAACAGCTGCTATTAATGCTGAAGTAGGGCCATTTTACATGTCATTGTTAAAACATATTTTAGCACTAAAATATGTAAACTGCTAAAACGGTAATAACAAAAAAATAAGGCATCTCATTCCTAAATCTTTACAGCCTTCAGTAGTCATGATTACTGCACTTTAGTGGCATCTAGTGGTAGTTTTAGATACTATAGCCCATCCCAACTCGGTTTTCCGCATTACGTTTAGGTAACCTCCTCTCAAAAAAATTCTTATAAATGTAACATATGCCCACCTACTTGACTAGACCTATCTATTATTAAAAATTAAGCTGTTTTCCACACACAACTACTGCTTTAGTGATATGAGGAACATGCGCACTCATTAAAAAATTGTTACAAATATAATTTTTTTAGCTATGACAGTATGACAGTTCAAAAAATTATACTCTCTGGCGTGTTTAACTCTTTTTGAGAAACCTGCTCAGCATGTTGCGCGGCGCCATCCTTTCTCACCTGTCCTGAAGATTTCCTCGGAGCAAATGAAATTTCTCTTTGAAGGAACTTCATCTAATCGTGTTTATTCTTCGGTAACATCGTGCTACCGGGATGTAGTCGATGGGGCATTTTCCCGGCAAATGCATCGATTCGCGCTCAAGTTTTTAAAATTCCAGGGGGAAGTATTCCAAGCATTATTTCGCTATAAGTCCAAACTACAAACTCAACTCATGGATTATTGTACCTTATAAATATAAGGACTGGTTATTGGTCAATGGTTGTGACCGAGATCAAACTTTTAAAATGGTTTACTGGTATTATTATTTTTACTTTCACTTACCTATATATGAAATATATAGAAGGGAAAGTATTGCGATCGTGAAAAATTTCGACTTTCGGTTTTCAACGGAATTACACGTTTAGGGTCCCCTGAGTCGAAATAACCAAGTGCCGCGAAATGGTCTGGGTGTGTGTGAACAGATTAGCTCAAAAACTATAAACCGCACAGACCTGAAATTGGGCATTTGTTGTATGTATATGCCCGCGATGTGACAGTCAAAATTTCATCAAAATTGATCAACTAGGGGGCACTTTACTTAAGAAATTTCGTCCCATTTTCACGTGTTTTTTTTTTTTTTAATCAAAAACGGCTTTAGCGATTTTGATCAAATTTGGTATTTGATGTATGTATATGTGACAGCCAAAATTTTATTAACCCTATTATGAAAATAAAAACTTTTATTTATTAATAAAAATATTAATGTTACTTAAGAGAGTTAATACGTGATGCTCAAATTTTTGAAGCATCGTGTATAAAAATACGGTATAAGATAATAGTCTATAATTAATATAGGTATATTTTAGTCTAGAAACTTTTGTTCCATAATAAATTTTTGAAAACAATATAAAGCGATTTTAGAGGAACAGTAATCGTTCTTGATTTCCAGAAATGCCTAAGAGACGTAAATACACCTATCGATTCACCTTCACGATGTATTTGCAAACAGCAACTCGTACTAAAAAACAAGCAAGCTGTAAAAAAAACTCGACTGTTGATGAAATTAGTCCCTTCATAAATAAATTAGCAATAATGAATCGAAAAGTGCTGAGAACTACCAAATTTTGCTTTGGAGATATACAAATATAAGCATATACTTAATGTGGAAAAATGTGTGAAGTTGAGGAATGGCGTTAACATATTATCGAAACACGTCGATTTCTAATCTAATTTAGATCGTAAGTGAAAGTTTTGTGTTGCGCTCATCGCACCAGATTTTTTTTATTTAGAGTTAAAATAATATGGACAATTTCTAATTTGTAACCTTTAAAAGAGCACCAACTTTTATTAAGATTGGCTATCAAGTTTGTAAAAAGAAGTTAAATGAATCGCTTAAAAATATTGGGCGTTTGGAATTTTAGTATGCTAACATTTGTTCGTATATCTCTTCAACTCGTTGAGTCAACATCTAATTTTATTACTGGAAAACTCTAGAAATTAATAATCTTTTAAATGATATAAGGTATTTCTCAATTTTTTAAACATTACATGGGAATACGGGATAATGAATTGTCAAAAAAGATGATAAGGGTAAGATGTTGAAAAAGAAAGAAAATGGTATACATAACCTTCCTAAAATATCTTCTTCAATTACAAATTTCAAAGTTGGAATACAATTTATTCACTATTCCTAATTGAATCCTATGAGACAGTTTATATTATCTAGAACTAAAGAATATTAATATATATAAAAAAATCAGTTTATGCATAAAAACATATCAAAATAAACTAAAATTTATAGTCTGAAACGGTTTTCGGTTAACATAGTATGTATATCAATCCGTCTTTTGGTCAAATAAAACATTTTTTTAACACTTTTAGGAATAAGGTGTGTTTCATAATACATGGTCAAAGGGTATCAAATCGGGGTAGAAACCATTTTTCATTATATCAAATCTGGGTTAAAACAATGTTTCAATATATCAAATCTGGGTTGAAACAATGTTTCAGTATATCAAATCTGGGTTGAAACAATTTTTCATCATTATTTATTAAAATAATATAACCTCTTCTTGAATACGAGAGCATACATGAAAACACCGTCTACAAAACCTGTGACAATGTGATTATTGGGCCTCTTATCAGTTGTTACTAGGATGGCATTGCGTAACGTCCTAGGTGTCTTACAAAAACTTCTGTAGCTCTGATAACAGAATCGAGATTGTTCTAGTTCTTAATAACACCTCAACAAACCGTTTTTTTTTTACGTTAAAGCAATCAATTTATTTTTACGCTGAGGATTGCTGCATTTTAGTAATGGTTGAAACAGAAAATGTAAAATGGATTAATAGCATAATGAAATAGCAACGATGTCTATGCATTTAATTATCATTTTTTATTTTATATGAAAATCTTTTCTTTATGCATTTCTCTTTTGAAAAAAACGAACTAGTTCCAGTAAATGAAGATTCATTTTACATAGTAAATGAATAAACTTTATGTAATAGATATTTTTCGAGAGATTCTGTATAGATATTTAGAAATAATTCTGTGAAAAAAGTATTTAGCCTAACCTTCTTAAAATCCAATAATACCTTAAATATATATTATAGTGGTCACAATATCTATTTATAAACTTAGCGAAATCATTTTTATCTCTTCATTAATTTTATGAATTTTGTGGCCGTCACATTTTAATTAGCAACGTCAATAGACAATTTTTTAATTCATGTTCTAAATATTGGTGGAAATCAAAGGTAGTTCTCGAGTGACTAAAATTTCTTTAATAGAATTTTAACCTACTTTACTACACATACCTAAATTTACCACCATTGGTCACATATTTTCAACTAAATATTTAAAAAAAATCTTTCAGTTTATCTTTCAGTAAAATGTGAATCCTAATCTTATCTATCTTACGCAAAAAATTAGTAACTAGTTACAGTTACTGGAATGATGATGATGCTTAGGAGACAAGTCATGTTTACACCTCGTTTTGCTCTAGAACTTCTAATGTAGAATATATTTTGTACCTAGATTTTTTTTTTCGGGGCTATTCTTTGCCGTTAAAACTATAGTTAGCTAATGTTGAGTTGCGTAACTTCCTTAAACGAGGTTAGTAGGATGCAGAATTTGATGACTATATCTTTACGCCATTATTAAAGTAAAATAAATATGTTTGAAGTTACAGCCAAATTATCGGCTTTTCTACCAAAATATTGATTCATTATACCAAAATGAGAAAAACACAAACTCATTAATGATTAACGGAATTTAAATTTTTTTTTTTTTTGTTACCTACCATCAGAATTAATAAATAGTTAGATATGGGTATATATTAAATTTAGAAGTTATAAGCCCTCACAAACACATTCAGATTTTCATGAATAAGTGGCATGATTGCATTGGTAATTATTTCAAAATACACTGAAGGAAGGAAAACAACTTTTTCTTTAGGCACAAATCCATTTTTTTTAAACCTAATTAAACTTCTAATTTATTTTCTAGAAAAGTATTTACTGCACGGTTCCATCCCACTAACAGAAATTAAAGAATAAACGGCATACAAGTATAAACAAAAAATTAATAATAAAAAATATCTGCAAAAATCAAATTTTACGTCCTTAGATTTTCTAATCTTACTCGACCAAGCATTCTGACTGATATCATGAATTTTCTTCTCTGGCCCTCATGACACTTTCAATATATAACTACCTGTTCCTGGGTATGGTCGCCCATTCTTCCACTTGTCCAGTCCTGAGGTCTGGAGGCTTTAGCTGCCGTCGGATACATCTCTGTAAACGGTCCCTAAGTTGTTCAATGGGGTGATGGGCTGGGCTTTGAGCTTAAAACCTTATCCAGGTACTCTTTTATGTCTGCTGCCGGGTGTGGCCTCAAAGTATATGATTAACTAGAGGAAGCACGGATATTGTGGCTGTCACCTGAAAGTGTGCTCCCTTCCTCTGAGGTCGTACGGTCCTACACCCCAACTTCACAGCTAACATCTATTTCATATTTTATTTTTAACAGCTATTCGGTTCTATTTGTATTTTTTAATGTACCAATGAACTAGCTTATTTAACATTATAAGTAGCATTTTTATTATAATAAACAGCTTTATACAAGAATAAATCTGTGAAATACTGCTGGCCCTTAAAATGGACCACAGTAATTTTTTTTTTTTTCTTTTTTTTTTTAATATATATATATATATATATATATATATATATATATATTAAAATAAAATGGCACTGTATATTGGATGAATAAGTTTAAATGATTATTATCTCAATCCAAAAACAAATGTTCAGAAAGAATGAGTCAGTTTTGGTTTTCTATTGGGCCAGTGGTTTTTTTGCGTAAAAAAGCATTTTCTAAGATGTATTCCCGAAAAATTCGCTCATAAAATTTGCATGTTCTTTACACACATAAATCAGATGAATTTTTCCTCCACGATTTTTGATGACCAGACTTCTTGATATATTTATCAGCAAGTCACTAATTGCCGCCAAACACTCTTCGCATGATATTTTCCGAAAAGTCTTTTTATTATGAGTCATGAAACATTACAGCAATATAAAGTTTAGTTGAAATTACACAATTTAAATTGAAAAATGTAAATAAAATTAGGAGCAACTCTGTTTTAAATACTATGGGTGCAGTGTGATTTTTAATATGTTTCACTAAACATAAATCAATTTTTGGTTGTGATGTGGTCCATGACTCCTTGGTCGATAAGGTAATATTTCCGTGATTCTTATGTTCAATTCTGTGAGGGAGGAAGAGACTATTCTGGAATAGGATTGTCTAATGCGTTACAGTTTGACTCATTGGTGGGTGTCATGTATTTTAAAAGTAGGTTGTTTAGTGGATGTTGTGAGGATATTATGGGAATGTAATATAAGAGTGATATGATTGTTCTTCGGAATTCAAGTGGCGGTCTTCAAGACAAGAGCATGTCCGGCTTCGCAGCACATGCTCAAAGTAGTACTGGATCGGAAGGCTCCTGTGCTCAACCTTAATCCACTGTTGTGTATGCTATCCAACATCTTGAGTGTTCTAGGGTATGCTGATCCATAAGCCATGCAGCCGTAGTCGAGTTTAGATCTTGACAAGTACCTTTGCATCAAAGGTACAGAGTTAACGCGCGTGTTGGTCTGTCTCTAGCCTAACTAGGTTGTCCCTCGTGCTTCGACCTTTACGAAAGCCGCATTGCTTATCGCAATTGCCAATCGTTCTCTTTTTTCAAAAATCCAGTTTAATCTGTTGATAGCCATCGTTTCAAGAAGTTTGTATGCGGTACTTGTCAATGAGATTAAGCGGTAGCTCTTGGGTGCGTCTGTTAGTTTGTCTCTTTTCAGTATCGGAATCGCAATCGATTGCCGACATGAATCAGGGAACAAGCAGTTTTTGTAAATTTTATTTAGATATTTTAAGAGGAGTATTTTGTTTTTAAACCAAAGGTTCTTGATCATTCTAATTGTTATATTATTGGCACCTGTGGAAGAATCTTTCCTTGAAGCTAAAGCAGTCAAAAATTCCGAAAAAGAAAATGGGTTGTTCATTGGTGAAAGCGAATTAATATGTATAGCTAGCTAGCATTGTTTCTTCTTTTGCTTTTTTTGATTTGTATGAACTGGTTATCTTGATTGGTGTCGGATATGATGAATTTGTATTGGGATCCTACTGTATCAGAAATGAGTTTTGGTTCAGTTATTTATTATTTCCATGTTTTTGTAAGGTAACCTGTTTAGTATATCTACGTCCGATGATTTTCTTTACTGCATCCGGCATTACTTTTGAATGAGTATTCATGTTTATTTGCGTCAGAAAGTGTTTCCAAGATTCTTTTTTCGATTTACGTATTATCTACCTGGCGTTTGTTTTAGCTATGCTATAATTTTCAAGATGATCTGTACATAGGCAACGTTTAAACTTTCTCAATTCTCTTTTTCGGAGTTTTATTGCAGATTCACACTGCTTAGACAACCAAGGGACTATGATTTTATTGTAAAAGGATGGAAGGGGCACTTTGTTTAATAACTTTTGTCTCATTTTCACATGTTTTTTTTTATTTACTCAAAAACAGCTGTAACTATTTTGATCAAACTGGTTATATGTATATGGATATATGTATATGCCCGCGATATGACAACCAAAATTTCATCAAAATTGGTCATACGGAGGGGCGCTTTATTTAATTACTTGTCTCATTTTCACGTTTTTTTTTTTTTTTATTTACTCAAAAACGGCTGTTAGTATCTTGATAAAACTTGGTTTTTGATATTTGTCTGTGCCCGCGTTGTGAAAGCCATAATTTCATATCCCTTACTATAATTGATGAATTTGGTCCCTTAAAGCATATAAATGTGGAAAAATGTGTGAAGTTGAGGGATAGCGTTTACATATTATCGAACTACGTCAATTTCTAATCTAAGTAAGTTCGTAAGTGAAAGTTGTGCACAAAAGTTTTTTTATTGCAACTCATACAGGTTTTATTTCTTTTTATTTTTTTACATATCTCCTTAATTCGTAATTCTTAACATAAGAGCTACTCGAAATCTGTTTTGTTATGATGTAATGATGCGATTAACGAGACTATCAAGGAAGGGGGCGATAAAATGGAGGATAAAGCTACAGAATAATATAGTAGAGTTGGATCGAGGGGGGAGGCAGAGCAGCTGTTATGAGGGAGCCATTGAATAAATGACGGAGCTAACCGTTTATATCAATGGCAAGGTAAGGTTGCCCTACTAATGGCTCTCTTATCATTTCACTTTATTATCCCCTCCCCCTCACTCTCTCCACCTCCTCCCTCCACGTTGTATCTCATTGCCTTTCCCCTTCGACTCTTTATCAATTGGTGTTTATTTTATATTGTCTCATTCAGGTCCCTACTCTAATACAATTTCACCTCGTTGTAATAAACTTAAATTCTGTTGAGGTAGGATTTCCTACAACTGCTGTACACATTTTATATCCTGAAATAAAATTATGTTGATTTGATAAACGTGTTTTTTTTTTTTATTAGCCTCATCCTCTATATAGTTTTGTTTTTTAAGGCCTGGAGTGAATGCGGGAGATTAATGCTGAGGTATTTATTTATTAAAATACTCCCGAGCGGCGGGTCTTGAACTCACGGAGTTCTGATCGTTGGTTGCCTTTTGTTAAATACGTGCAGTATTGGCAACTCTAGGACAACATGCATTGGGTACCCATATTTAGGGCGAAGAATGATCTTTTTGAGCCATAAACACTTTCCTGTGTAACTTTGGATCGGGAACAATACCTATTCCTTTCACTTATGAAATATAGGGAAAGAATTGCGATCTTGACCAATTTCGAATAAAATTTTTAACTTTATAAAAATTTTAGGATCCCCTGTGCCAAATTAAAGTTTCCTGTTTAAACTTATGTCTTTCAGGAAGTTATTATGCCCGGGCTTTTATAGCACATTTTTTTGTCAAAATAGTGGCACTTTTCACGATTTTCATAAAACCACTCCTTTTGATTTTGATCTTCATGTTAATGGGAAATGAAGTGTTCTTTAATATGTATTAGTTTTTATTATTATTGAAATCTTCTGTCCGAAGATTTTCGTGATGTTCAGATGACGACTTGAACTCAGAATCATCTTGTACCTGTTAGATCTTTCCTCTGTAAAATGAATATTTATTGAAGTGGAGGTTTCAAAATGTATTTATTAATTCTAAATCTCATACTCATAGAATTAAATTATATCATAAATATTAGAGAAATAATTTACCATCAAGGAAAAAAATCCTAAACATAAAAACTTTATTTTTTCAAAGTTGTAAAATAGTAATCGGAAAAGTGGAGGCTAGTTGTTAGGTAGTAGGTAGTTGTGAGAAGAGGCTCGGAATAGGGGAACCCTAAAGTGCAGGCTACGGCATCCATCACTGTTCCAGACTCTTGAAAATGTTTAATTCATAAGAAATATTTTTTCAAGAAAAAAAAAATTGAAAAAAGAAAAATCAATGCGATTGACTAGGCAACTGTTGACAAACTGATATTATGTCCAATTTTTATCTTCATGCTTTTATCGTTCAAACTTAAATATAATTACGAAATTTTCTCGAAGTCCTAATTCGTGGTTATCCCTTCGGACCTACCATATAACTGGCTTTACCTCAAGCTCAACATTTTTTAAAGAATTTGCAGTTTTAACAATAAATTCAAGATGCGATGGTTTTTTTAACCGGCAGTTGGTAACATTGAGTTGATTAATTTTCTCGCACCTTGGAACCGCCTGCTGCAGTCCGGGCCTCATTCCTGTTGATCATTTTTTGGACCATTTAATTTTACAGCATTGGATTTAAATTTAAATTTAAAAAATAATGATTATGATATTATAATTAAAATAATCTGGTGCGATGCTCGCATCACACAACTTTCACTTACTAACTTATTTAGACTAGAAATTGACTTTAATTTAATAAATATTTATATAATTTATTATTTGTATTATTTATATTTAATTTAATAAATATGAAAACGCCATTGCTCAAATTTACACATTCATTTACTTTTTTTTTTTTGTATTTACTCTCTATAGTACACTTATATTTTTTATTGTTAAATAAAAGTTTTTACTTGTGATAATTCGGCAATGCAAGTATAATACTCCGTTTATAATTCTCTATGTAGTTGTTGTAAACTTCATTTAGTTACCATGGAATGAACAAACAAATAATTTTCATTAAATATGTGTGTTTCAAAATACTTTGATAATTCTTTCCTAAGAACAGAAGGAGCCTTTACAAATTAACAGTGGTCTATCATTAAAGGTGTACTTTAATAAATTCAAGCATGCGTGGACTCAATTTGTCGGATTTAACATTTTTCTTTATTCTCCTGTAATTGTTTCGATCTTTTTCAATTACTTCCAATCGACAAATTTTTCTTTTAAATAACTGATTTTGATTGAAACTGAAGATCGATCATTTGCATTTCAAAATCTTCTTGATTTGTCCACTGGAAAATCTCCCAATCGAGTTTATCTGCTGATTGCGTTTCTGGTTATCAAATAATTTTTTTTAATTTCTTCTAAATCTTTTAATTGGTTAAATCTTGAAGAAAATTTGTTTATTATCGAATGAGGTCCACTTACTGGTGGACCACGTCTATGTAAAAATGATAGACAATTTTATAAGTGAAAAAAAAGATTTTGGTTTCAGCAATATTTAATATATATATAAGTCATGATCACGCCCCATAGTAATGCCTCTTCCAATTGAAAACTAAAAAGTTGATGTACTAATGGGCATTACGTTGATTTGTTTTGTATTTTTTTATATTTTTACGTTTACCGGCGGATCCAACTGCGATCTTGAATTATGTTGGTATAATTATATTGGAAAGTACCTTTTTACTTAAAAATTAGCTTGGTATATTTTAAGGTCTTATTCGACAATATGACAGGCATGAGGACTGGGAAATCCCCTCCATTCACTGAACAAAAGGTGAGTTGCTTCAGAGTACAACAGCCCATTGTAAACTCAAAAGCTCCCAGATTTCTCTTCATTAAATGAAATTTTTTTTAATCATGAGTAATATAACTTATTTTGTGTACATTGTAAGGGTCTTACAATCAATAAACATTCACCGACCTTTGCATATTCGATCTCCTATTGGCCTTAGGTTTGCTTCGTATGTTTACCAAAACAACATGTGAGGAAATTTACAAAGATATGCGAATGCTAACATGTAAGCGAAAGATTGCAGCAAATCAAAAGAATATCCTATTACAGAAGAAGTTTTGCGAAAGGAAAACCTCTCTCAAAAAAAAGTCAATCTCTCTTCGCTATATTTGGAGGACCTTAATACAATGTTTTATAGATCAGGGTGCTGAAGGTATTTATATAAATCCACATGGTTTATTACCATTTTACGCTGGTGACTAGCATTATTTGCCACTTGCATTCAGGATGCTCAGTTTCAACTTGATAAAGGAATATTGTGATAATAATTTTCTACAGTCCATATGAGTAACATAGTTAAGAGAAATATGAAAATACTATTATACAATGGTGAGCAGAAACGTTTGTAAAGACATATTCTTACCTGGGAATCTTGATACCTAAATATGCCAAATCAGAAAATATTCTTTCCATCTCATCATTATTTCTTCCTATTGCTTGAGGATTTGGCATTTTTATCATTAGTGAGTTTTAGGGTTGCTGGATTTTAATTGTTGAGTTCTCTCAGCTTTTGGTTCTCTTTGGCATTTTCTTCCATTTTCGATGCAAACTCCACCCACGCCTTCCTTTTCTCCCTAATTATTTCTTCTTTAACCAATTTTTTCTGGTGTTTGTAGAGATCATAGCTGTGGACTGATTTATTACTTCACGTTTCTTTCCTTCACCCCCATCTTAATTTTATCTGTGGTGGTTTTCTTTAGAATGGTGGCTGTTTTCTTCGGACCTGAAGCAATCTTCTTTCTTCCGCCTACCGTTCCTGCTGCATCAAGTAGTATTGTTTTGAAGGAAATCCAGGTTTCTTCTATATCATTGCTATCCCAGTGGATTTGGTTTTTTGGCCATCTTTCAGCCTAAAGGATTTATAGTTTCTTTTAGAGGCATTATAGGGCAATTTATCCTTTTTTAACTAGATAGTGGTCGCTTCCTATTTTCGTATCCGCGCTTTACTCAGGCTTCCTCTTATCCTTATCTTTTTTACCACCAAGTCTAATATTCATTTCTCTTTTGACTTGGTTCTCCTCTAGTAAATCTATGTGAGTGACTGTGCTAGAGCTAGCGATAACCAGTCTAATATTCATTTCTCTTTTGACTTGGTTCTTCTTTAGTAAATCTATGTGAGTGATTGTGCTAGAGCTAGCGATAACCAGTCTGTTGGCTGAGCCAAAGTTTAATGTTCTTAGGCCGTTGTTATTTTAGAAATCTTCGGCTTGATTTCCTTGGACTTCCCATCTCCTTTTGTCACTTCCTACTCTGCCATTGAGATCCCCTATGATTATAATTTCACCTTTGGCATCGCCGATTTCTCTCGGTACCTGATCCCAAAACACTTCATCACAAGGACCCTAAGCTATGATTAGCGTATATACGTATTCACCATCTTCTATTTCTACTTTATGAGAGCCTTCCATATGAGATGATCTATATTAACCTGTCATTCACAAATTTCCAATCTTTGATGCCATCTTTAATTTTCTCGTTGATTAAAAGGACTACCTACCTCCTTCTTTCCAATAATTCCAGATTAAAGAAATACGTAGGCTTTAGTCCTTTCCTCACCTTTCCCCTTCCATTTGGTTTTAGTATATCTCACAAGCTCTGTTCTTGCCTTTTCAATCTCCTGCAAGAGTTCTACCTCCTTACAATTCAGTCCTCGCACATTCCATGTAGCTGTTCGTATGAACCTTTTTCTTTGCCTTATGGCATTCCTTAAATTCAGTCATTTCTATTTATCTTTTCTTTTCTTCTTTTGTTCCTCCCCTTCCTCGCTTTTTAAGCTATACGGGGATTCCCGGACCAGGGGGACGGTGGGGAATCAATGCCCAGTATTATTATTCTGTAAATCATACGTTGGCATGGGCAACGCGTATTTCCTAGGGCGTCGCCCACTCGGCCATCCCGCCACCCTATTTTCTATTTATCTTTTGATTTGAAAAGTTTAAGGCTGATAGGGCATAGCCTTTGTCCTTTGGTGGGGTTGCAACCTTGATGCCGACAAACCGGCATCCCCTTCCAGAGTGGCTGTTTACTCAGCGATGGTGGTCCTAGGGTGTGTAAATCGTTGTCCTTGGTCAGTGTGCAGTAGTAGTATATTGTATGTAAATGTTGTTTTACTGTTTCACCAACTTCCTTTTTTTGCATATATAGATGATCTAAGAAAGTAAACAATAAGCTTAGACATAATAAAACAAATAATATTAATAAAATAAATAAGATGCATTGCGCATTGCTAGAACATTATGTATTATTTGAGATAAATTATTTGTTTTGAATTATGTTTTCACAGCGACTAAATAGAAACTTATAAAATTATTCGTCATGGTTTATTATATCTTACATAGCCATACTGCCAAAGACAAAAATTCTATTTTATAGTGCTGCAGCAAAACTATTTTATAGTGGGTTCCCTAGTGAGTGAAAGCTTAGAAAAAAACGTGATGCTCAAAGTATTTAGATTAGCTGTTCCGGGTATTTATGTTTCAGTTTACAAACTTTAGATAATATTCATTAGAATGAAATTAAGGTAGTTTTACCAGAAAAGTAATGGTTCTCGGTTTATGAAACTAAGAGACCAAAAATCGGAAATTATGTTTCGATTTTCTAAGAACGGTAAAAGCCTCTTTATCGATCCCGATTCACGTTACATCGAAAAAAACGGTTAAAAAAAATCGACTATTGATAAATGAGTATTGTTTTAGGCCCCTCAAAAAATAAAATAAATAACATTGAATCAAAAAGTATTATGGATCTTCATGTTTTACAATAATAGTTTATACCTTATTGAAAATAATAAACAAAATAAAAAGCGCTATTATCTGTGAAGTTGCTGAATGATATTTACACATTTATCATGACTCGTCGACGGGGGTCACCTGTGGTGTAGTAGTTAGCATAGAAACCTACAATACTGAAGGTCGCGGGTTCGCGTCCCAAGGTGGCTCTACGATTTTTTAATGGGAGTAAAAAATCCTTGTCTTTGCCGTCCCTCGGATAGGACGTAAAATGGAGGTCCCCAGCCAGTACGGTGTCAGGTACTCGTTAACGATCCCTATTCTAAATATACCTGGATATGCAAAATTTAGGACACCCACTGTTACTTCGTCAGATTAGCCTTAGTGACGTTAAAACAAACAAACCCGTCGACGTAAGTGAAAGATGTGTGTTGCGCGCATAGCACCAGGTGCTTTATATATTAGACTTTATTTTATATCATTGTATATCATTGTATGTGATATCATTGTACTAAATATAGTTTGAAGTAAAGTGGCTGTGAAATCATTACCATATCAAAATTTGTCAAATAATTATTTTAAAATCTTTAAATCATAGCAAAATTCTGAAATTTGTTTACATACTCGTATGTACATTACTGCACTTCAGGGTATTAGTCCATTTTACCTTCTTACGATGGCTCTGTAAAAAATTAATAATTTTATTTAAATGTTTTATTTATAATATTTGTTAATAATTACTGAATTATTTTTATCTGAACAGAAAAAAATGCTGTCGCCAACCTTTTTTCTTTAGAGGAAAATTATTTTATTTAAAATAAAGTTAAAAAAGGATTCAGATAATAATAAATTTTTAATCTCTCGAATACTCGAAGGGATATATTCTTTTTATTCGCACTTTGACATTTTCCAAAGTAATATCTCCAAAGAATATTTCCAAATATTCCAAAGGCCCAACTCTAGGCACATGTTAAAAATATATTTAAAAAATAATGTGGAGGAATAATGTAATAATGTGGAAAAAATAATAAAATAAAAATAAAAAATAATAAAATGTAATAATGTGGAAAAAATAATGTGGGAGGAAAGCTACAATATGATTGCATATGTGAAAAACGCCTTATGAACAACCCTGCATTGGCCTAAAAATGATAGTAGTATTATGAGAAGCATTGAGGAAGTTGGAATTCTCTTGCCGAGAGTGTAATGCAGAAGTGTTAAGAACTTTGTGTCGGAAAGGTCCCCAAAATTTTTAGTCTCATAGCCAATTTTTTCCATTTCGGGTAGGCATCCGCTTTTCTAACAGGCCAGAAGTAAAATACTAATAGTATTAGTATTTTCTACCGAATATATATTAGTAGTTTCTACCGAAAGAGGGAAAAAACTATCACTAACTCATAATAGAGTTAGTGATTGTGTTTTTCCTCTTTCAGGAAATATTATTTACTAGCTGTATGTCCCGGTTTCACCCGGGGAATTTCATTTTTCTAATGAAACTGTCGATTTCGTAAAAAAAACATTGTAAAGCGAGATCATTAAGATTTTTATTAGGATAAAGGATATTAGCTGAAGATCGGCTGAAGTTATGTAATTTTAATATGGACAGGTGTTAACGCACCTGGTATGAAAGAACCACTGAGCGAAATTTGGAGAATTTAGGATATAACGGTATGGAATTCTATAAATAACAAACAAAAAAACAGAAATATTGGCCTGCAGTTTCAACTTCTCGCAAATCGGCTTGCCTAAGCCTTTGTGGCGCAAAGCGGGCCTCGTATTCCTGGGCAGACTCAGTTTCCCGCGATTCTGCCTGTCTAAGCCTCTGTTGTTCAATCCTATTTTGATGTTCGTCGAGAGTTTCATCTGCTCGTATTTGACGTTGTTTTTTAGCTTTTGAGAGCACTACTCCTATTGAAGCTCGCTTCTTAGGAGGCATTTTTAAAAAATAAATTCACCATACATGTAAATAAACGTATTGTAATGTTAAAAAAAAAACATATGGTTTAAAAATCCCAGAACTCGACGCCTGCCAAAGGACGGTCTTAACGGGCCTTGTTGGCCTCTTCAAAATCTATAAAATGATTTTTTAGGCCGTTTTTTCGACTCAAACGGTCGATTTCGTAAAAAAAACCATTGTAAAGCGAGATCATGACGAATTTTATAACAATAATGAATATACCCAGAGATTGGCTGAAGTTATGCAATTTTAATATGGACGGGTGTTCGCACCTGGTAACAAAGAACCACTGAGCGAAATTTGGAGAATTTAGGACAAACGGTATGGATTTCTATAAAGAACAAACAAACAGAATTTCAACTTTATTTATATAGATATTAGTTTATTAAAAAACTTTGTATCAATATTAATTGATAAACTTAGTATCAATACATTATATCCTCAAAACATGCATTTCCGTGGTCGGAATCTTTTGCGATTTCCATACTGTCAGAAATACACTGAATAAGTATAAAATAAGGAGAGGATAAGCAATAATCGTTTGTCAAGAAGTGACCAAAAGGATAAACAATGATGGATAGACAATAAGTATAGGATGGGGGGATCGATGACATATTTCAGGAGGCGATGGAAACAGATAGTAAATAGATGGGTCTTTGGAGGCGGGGTTTATGAGATTCAGGTGGACGCTAAGTAGCTAGGAAGAGGGTTTATGTTTTATTGATAAATTTTCAGAGCCGATAAATAAAACATAGTATCACTGATGCAGGGCGTCACTAACGTTTGCTCCATTCTCTTACACAGATCTTTTTTCATAATCTGTTCTCCATCATTCCCTATAATCTTCTTGTAAATTTTGTCGATAGTCATTACGACTGTGGTGGAATGAATTTTTTTCTTTAGTAATTTATTGAGAGCATTAATTCTTTTCTGGGGTATTAAAGGAGGAGCTGGAAACAGCAGCAAAAGAACTGGTCCTGGTCATTAATGAAAGGAAAACTAAGTACCTAATGACCTCTAGAGATTGTGCTTTGATAGAAAAGGAGATGAAAAGAGGAGACAACAACTTTCCAGCATGCAGGTCGTTTAAGTACGTTGGAGGAATCATTACGAGAAATAATGATACAGTGTAAGCCAAAAAGGCAAGAATCGAAGCTGCTAACAAATGTTTTCATACCGTGTTTAAAGCCCTCCGATTCGAACATCTCTCCAGCAGTGCAAAGACCCAGCTACTATAATTAGGCGAATTGTGACATTCGGTTGTGACTGGGTCCTGACTGGTGCGATTGAGAACTTGTTCAGAACATGGGATAGAAGAGTTTTTAGGAAAATATTTGGGCCCACGAGAGATATCGATGGGTACAGAATAAGAAAGAACTCATTAAAAGAATTATTTGCAGACTCAGGATCGTCAACATAATAAAGAAAAGAAGATTAGGCTGGCTAGGATACGTTGAAAGGATGCCTTCGTCGAGATTGCCAAGACAAATGCTGTATGGTAATCCAGGAGGATCAAGGAAGAGAGGTAGACCTCGAAAAAGATGGCTGGATGATTTAGAAACTGATCTGCAACAGCTGAATATACGACGATGGCGTACCAAACCAATGGGCAGAGATAAATGGAGGAGGCTTTGGTTCTAAATGGACCGTAACGCCTATTAAGAAGAAGAAGAAGTAATTCTTTTATTGTTATGTTAATGAAATGTTTTAATGTTTTTTTAGTTTTAGTTTGATTTTTCATTTAGTTTTTAACTGAAGCTGAAGCTCTTAAAATTGCTGACTTATGATTTTTGAAGACTAAATCTGTTCGAACCATGTTTAATTATTTATGAAAGGATGGAAACGGACACATTGTTTAAGTAAAAAACTAGACAGCTATCTGCAATATATGGTTCATTATCTTCTGTTCTTCTCAAAACCAACTTACATATCGAATTTTCAATGAATTCGGTGTGGTGTTCCTATTCCACGATCTGTTTCAAATCATGCTGTAAATGAGAAGTTACCATACCAAGTTTTCTCTCCCTATCTCTGATATTTTAGATTTAACAAATTATGAAACTTATGTATTAGAGCAATTTATATTGATCGATTTCTTACATTTGGTCAGTTTTGAAATTAAATATAAATAAAACTTTCTAGTTCAATAATTAGAAACTGAGCACAAGTTTCCTACTTTTAAACTATTGTCGACGAATTGATTTGCATACCTACCTAAAAACCCCAAAACAATTAAATTTTGTTCAGGTCCAAGAAACTAATCATTAAAGATTTCGAAAAATAATGTACGCTTAGTTTAGCACTGAATGTTCCATTAAAAGATAAAGGGTAACAATGAAATTACAACAAATAGACAACTGATTAATGGTTTATAGCTTAACAAGTTATCACCTCTGAAAAAATTAAACACAGTTTTTAGATTACTAGGCGTTTATGGCGTCTAATATTATTGCGCAATTAATAAAGTCTTTTTGTCAAACTTATGAAATTTATCATTTTTATGAAAATATCATTTTTATGAAAATGCTCTTTTGAGTAGCAAAAACAGAAATTTTCTATCATTTTATCTAATCATTATTTGCTAAACGAAAAGAAGACAGATGCAGTACCCCAAGAGGAACTTTTTAATTTAAGAATGATTTTTTCTGTACTTTCTGGAACATCCTGAATAGCTGAAAACCTGGTCGCCACTTGGCTATGTTTTGTTGAGTTTATTAACATAATCTAAAAATAAAAGGACTAAATTTTACTTAAAACATGCATCTTTTTTATTGTTTATTTATTTGACACTTACGAAGTGTATTTAACGTCATTTTATGTCACTATGGCTAATCAGACGGTGCTTCAGTGGGAGTCCTTAATCTTGCCTAGCCAGGAATAATTAGGATAGTGATCTATAACGAGTACCTGATATCGCACAGGTTTGGGACTGTCATTTATGTCCCCACCGAAGGTTATTTTTACTCCCTCTAAAAAATTCTATGGCCACCTGACGAGTGAGGGTCATCAAGGTTCCCAAAGTAACAGTGCTACTACCGAAATGCTGTATTCCGAGTGTCATTCCTCGAATAATATTCTTGCTGCAAGATTTGTTGTGAATCCTACTCGAAAGAAGTTGGTAATTGTTTCTTATTTGGTTGAAGATGAAAATTATACTATCCATTTTACTTTCGTTGAAAGCAATATTTGTGTGTTCTGGTATGTTTCCCGTTTTATCACACTGGCTTAGCCAGTCGAAAACCCTTCGAAGGATTGTGGTGGAAACATCCATTTTATCAACAAAAGCTCTAGCTTGTGAATTGCCATCTGTATATGGATATATCTTGAACATGATTTTCAACAGTAGAGCCCCTTAATGTAGATTGGACATGTACGAGGGATGTTTTTCTAAAAACTTTCACCGACTCCAACTACTACGATGACTAATGACAAATTTGAGTATAGTTGTTTCAGGAACTCATGATTGATCAGGGAAGCATCAACATGAAATTAGGGGGGGGTGATGACCTCCATGTCTCATAATCACGTCGCCGACAATTCCGTTTTTAAGATTTTTACCTTTTATTAAGAAGGATTGCGATCTAAACAACCAAAAGTGTTATATTTGGGGCATAGTAACTAACTAATTGCATTATTGGCTTAAAAATACAAACAATTAAAAGCAAAAATATTTTGGGGGTCATGAGCCCTGCGACCCCGCCCCTTGATCCAACCTTGCGATTCATGAGAGATGGAATTGGCTTCCACGCGGAACAGAAACAAAAGCTTTAGAAAAATTTCGATTGATATCATTTCTGTTCCCGTGTTACACTCAAATGTTCTGACTGAAGGCCGGGAAAGGTTTTAAATTTAAATATCAAAATCTAAATCAAATTAGAAACTAAAGATCATATTATGATCGGATATTTATGCTAACTGTATTTCTTGAGTTTAGGTACGTTTATATAATTTGTGATTTCATACAGTACCGACGATGATGAATGAACTTTCTACATTTTTTTACTTTCACTTACCTATATATGAAATATATAGTAAGTGGAAGTATTGCGATAGTGAAAATTTTCGACTTCCGGTTTTCAACGGAAATACACGTTTTGGGGTCCCCTGAGTCGAAATAACCAAGTCCCGCGAAATGGTCTGTGTGTGTGTGTGTGTGTGTGTGTGTGTGTGTGTGCGTGCGTGCGTGCGTGCGTGCGTGCGTGCGTGCGTGCGTGTGTGTGTGAGAACAGACTAGCTCAAAAACTATTACCCGTGTGAACCTGAAATTGGGTATTTAGTGTATGTATATGCCCACGATGTGACAGCAAAAATTTCATTAAAATTGATCAACGGGAAGGGGGACTTTACTTAATAAATTTTGTATTATTTTCATGTGTTTTTTTTATTTACTCAAAAACGGCTTTAAAGATTTTGATCAAACTGGGTATTTGACATATGTATATGCCAAAGATGTGATGTAGGTCTAAACAACGGATGAACTTATTACAAGAGCAAAAAATTCATGGAATTCCAAGAAAGGCCGATTAGATTAGATTGTTAGGCCGAGCGCACATTGAACTGTGCCACGCAGGCGACGCAGAGCAGAAAAGGG
This sequence comes from Aelia acuminata, assembly GCA_911387785.2. Classification (NCBI taxonomy): domain Eukaryota; kingdom Metazoa; phylum Arthropoda; class Insecta; order Hemiptera; family Pentatomidae; genus Aelia; species Aelia acuminata. The sequence continues at coordinate 153,663,327 of OU426978.1, read as the reverse complement.
CAAATAGACACAGATGAGGGCAGGGCAGCACGAAAAAAAACTGCGTCGCACAGTTTTCCGCGGACATTGGTTGGTGCCTTTCGTTTCTAATTCAGTTTCACAAAAACTGCTCTGCTCTGCTCTGCGTCGCGAGTGTCTCAATGTGCGCTCGGCCTTAGATTTGGGCGATCAACAACGCGGTTTTTACGCCCTTCCATTACTCTATAATATTATAGCAAATTGCACTCTTATCCTTTTGAAGTTATACTTCTTTGCGCCCGTTAGACACTTTGGGATGGGATGTTGGTCGAGAAACCGCGTCACGCTGAAAAGTAAGAACAAATTTTTAAGAACTATCGATTTTATTCGATCCAGCTGTTTGGATGATAAGTTAATATAAAACTTTTGAAAATCAAAATTTGATGGATGCTGGTTAGACCAATTAACTAAAATTGGTCAAAAACTGCAGAAAAAATGTGCAGGATACGTGGCCCAACACAATATTGACCGGAATGCCGTACCTATTTTACGAAGGTCTTCCGCAATATCAATGAATAATAATAAAACAATTAACGTTCGAAGAAATCATTTCCCATTGGTATCATCATGTTCTATCACAATACATAAATCGCAGGGGGGGACTTTCGACGAGATTGTCTATGAATACGACAAAAGCCATTCCATAGAATTAGTATATGTTGCCTTATCGAGAGTGACGAGTATTAATGGGCTATATATTACAACAAAAGATGACACTAACATTTTCCACCATGGCAGAAGAAATTTTGTAGGTACAACAGATATACAGAGAGAATTTCAAAGATTATCACTCAATAGACTGCCAACCATTGTTGAATCTTTGGGAAGTTCTATTTCTAAAAGCACAGGAATAAGTTTCTATTCAATAAACAGTCAAAGTCTCATTGCACATGCCCTCGATTTGAATGACAGCGTATTTAAAAAATGTACAATAGTCATACTATCGGAAACACATGTAAGAGATGGCCAAAACATCGACATTCCGAATTTTCATTGCATAGCAAAGTATAAACGAGAAAATGTTGCTGCCGGGGGAGTAGCAATTTATCACAATGAAATTGACCATAATAATATAGTCACTTCTCACATGGATATTCATTCAAGGGCATCAGAATCTCTTGTAGCAGGACAGTCTGCTATTGGAGAAATTTGTATTAGTAAATGCGTTCCACAAAATGGTCGAGAATTCATAGTTGTGGCGCTATACATCTCTCCCGGTAAAACTGTAAAACAGATCATTAAGTTCATACACCAAAATTTGTTAATTTATACCAGAGAAGGTTCCGCACTGCTCGATGAAAATTTTCATGAAATCCCAATGATAATGAGCGGGGATTTCAACATCAATTTTTCCGATGAACAAACAGAGCCATTGATACATTTTCTAAAAGACAAACTAGACTTGGTAATGTCGAATGACAAGAATCAAGGTACGACCAGATACGGAACGACCATTGATGCTGTATTTAGTAGATATCTTGAAAAGCTTGAGTCTAGAATATATGTTAGTTACTTTAGTTATCATAAGCCAATTGTGTCTTTCTTGGAATACAGTACGATTTCTAATGACCAACCAGGAAATGAGCAAGATAAAAGAATGATTATAGAAGAAATTACTGATAATGATAATATAGGTGTATAATATAATAATGAAGTCACGTATAATATATTGAAGATAAATATATTGAATAATATTGAAAAATGTCTTATATTTCATTTATATATCCTGTCTGTTTGTGTGCGTGAGTGGGTGTATGAGAATGGCCAAAGAAGTATAACTTCCACCGTGTGGTCCGACGCACACAAACTTTTTTTTTAATAATTACTTTTAATTATGTTCAATAATGTATATTCAAATATGAAGATCTCTTTTAGGAGTTTTATTATGTTATCCGCAGCTTTGGTAGAATTATTTAATGCCTCTAAAGTGTTAGGTGGATAATTAAGTTTTTTAAATTGTTCTTTGTATCTGCTGCAGTCTTCTACATGTTTTATCGTAAGGGGTGTTTTGTAGCTTTCGCTTCTTTTGTTATGAGGTGAACATGGGTGAGGTTCGAATGTCCTATCCGAAGCCTTGTCAGTACAAACTCTTCTCTTCGGTTCCCTCGAAAGAAGCTAATCCAGTTTCTAGTTGTAGGCTCAATGGATTTTAGCTTGTTAGGGAGAGGGACTTCAGACCACATGGATTGCCAATAACTCTTTATTCTCTTTTTGAGCCATGTTCTTATATCATCTGCCTCCTATATTTGCAGAGCTGGGCCAGTCATAATTGCTGCTTCCTTTGCTGCCCTGTCTGAAATTCCTGTGTACGATGGCACCCATAGAAAGTTTACCGATTTGATAAGATCCGATAGAATATCGTGATGATTAAGGATTTTTTTTCATTATCTCACCTTCTCTTGTACGTTTTTAAACAGCTTATATGGCTGATAATGAATCCGAGCATATTAAAAAATTTTTGCATTGCTGTCAATAGCCAGATATAGAGCAGTTGCAATCGCCTGTAATTCTGCGGAAAATAATGATACGAAAGGAGGTAGTTTGTATTTTTTTATTGTATTTGTTTGGACTATTGCGTAGCCAACATAGTCATTGCTTTTTGAACCATCTGTATAGATAATTTCATAATTGTTGTATTTTTTCTTGAAAAAGGAATCAATACTCAATGTAGGTGGATGAATATTTCTTAACTAGAGGTATATTTTTGGTGGAGGGTTTGTCCAAATCGACTTATGCAAGTCCTTGCCCGCTACATCTATGGATATAGTATGGATTTCACTAATTATTTCTCTGAATCTGATTGCTAATGGAGAAGAGTTTCTGGGTTTCGAGTCATATAACTGTTATAGGCTGGGGATGGAAAATGTGGTTGTATGCAGTATTGCTAGGCTGGAGTTTTATTTTTGCAAGATATGAGGAGATCAGCTCCTGATGACGAAAAACAAGTGGTGGAATCGAGGCTTCTACGCAAAGGCTAATTATAGGACTGGTCCGAAATGCTCCAATGGCAAATCTTATGCCCGTATGATGAACTGTATCCAGGAGTAGCTGTTGATTCATTATCGATGATGAATAAACAGCACAACCGTAATCGATCTTAGATCGGACGAGACTTGTATACTCCATAATAGGGTAGATAGGGTCTATGTCTATCGAAATAATCCCTTCGGAATTATATAGAGCAGATTTTGTCTATGTTCATTTGTCTTCAGGCTGTTACACCATATTCAACATTTCTCAGCTGTAAGTAGGTTTTTGTACTTTTAACCTGTTTAATTTTTTAAACACCCTTTTTCTGTCATTAATAAGCTTTGTTTTTATATTCCATTCAAGAATAATGTTTCTATCGAATGAAGAAGTAGCCCGAGCGGATGCATTGGCATGAGAAGGCCGCTGCATCAGTTATATTGCTGTAACGCTTGGCGTAGCTAGGTCGACAATTTATGACGAACTTCGGCGTTTCCGGGAGACAGGCAGCTACGAGAGGAGGCCAGGCAGTGGCCGACCGATGGCCACAACTCGATCTGACGACCGATTTATGACGATCTCAGTACTGAAAGATCACCATTTAACTGCACCCGAGGTCCGGGACAGGCTTCAAATGGCTAGAAATATTGTTATAAGCTCAGACACCGTACGGCAGAGACTGAGGGAGTATGGACTTAGGGAAAGACGCCCCGCGGCCCCAACTTCTGGAAATGCATCGGAGAGAAAGGCGTTTATTTTCTGACATGCATATTCATTGACTATTGCAGCATTGCATGGACTAGGGAACAATTGGGAGCTGTTTTATTCACAGACGAGTCTGTACCATTCAGACCGTCGAGACAGAGTGAGGACGAGGGAAGAGATTTGCTCAATGTACTCTTCGCGAGTCACAGCCTTAAAATGTCAATCTGTTATGGTTTGGGGAGGAATAAATTTCCACGCCCGTACCCAACTTATTTTTACTGATAATGGGGCTCTGACTGCTCAGAGGTACATTGAGGGAGTACTCCTAGAGGCTGTAATCCCATTTGCTCAATTTACTGGTGAACAGTTAATTTTGATGCATGATAATGCACGACTGCACACTGCAAAAATTGTTACCGAATACTTGCAGCCAGTAGGAATCACAGTTTTGGACAGCCCTGCTCGATCTCCTGATATGAATCCGATAGAACATTTGTGCGATTATTTAGGGAGACGTGTCTGGCATAGTTAACCTCCTCCTAGTGACGTAAGGCAGCTTCAAATTGCTCTTCGTGAAGAATGTGATGCTGTGCCGGCAGAGTACGTCCAAAATGTAATTTCTTCAATGCCTGACAGGGTTAGGGACCTTAGCCATGTAAGAGGGGGCCTAATAACTTCAAGAAAATTTAATTATTAATTTTAAACGCATTGCGAATTTCTTATTTTTGTTTTATAATTTATTTAAAATCATGTAAATAAAAAAAATATTTGTTATTGGCAGAGTTTGTTTACATAACCTTTAAAAATACTAATTTTTACAAATAATTTTAGAAAAAATCGTATTTACTAGAATTATGGGGAAAAATCAGGGTGTACGGTTTTTTTGCTGCTAACGATATCTCGTCAAAAAACGGCCAAAATCTAGACTGTTCAGTTACTTACCTTCTTCATCTAGGCATGGCCGGAGTTATGTAACAGCTGAGCAAACTCAACACCTCTGAAGACAATATTTAGCAAAGGGAAAATATTGTCATTGTGGAAAAACATTTACAATACAGTATGTGGAAAAACATTTACCCTTTCCAATGGAACATTGATCTTAAAAAAAAAATCCATTTATAATCATAGAAGGTAGGCTGTTTAAAGTTGTATAATAAACGCACCGCACTAGATTTTCCACTTTTCTGTGTGTATTTATAAAATTAAAAAGGTGACTGTTTTTATAATTATAATAAAAAAGCCCGGGATAGACGAACGTGGTAGAGCACGAAAACATTTCGAAATATTTTTTTAAACCAACGTACGGTTTTTTACAAATCATCTTCTCCAATTAAAAAGTATGAAATAAAAAACATATTATAAAAAAAAAAAAAAAAATTAAACCGACTTCGAAACCCAGGAACCAGTAAACATAAATGCATTGAAAAGTATGAAATAATTACCTTCTGATTTTTATGAATTCACAGCAAAATTGAAAATGGTATAAAAAGCGGAAAATGCAATCAGACAAATAAATTTATTTTGATTTGTACAAAAACTCGCTAATTGTTAATAAAAGTTATTAAGTTAAAATATAAAATAATATGTTCAATACAACACAATCTTTTCGGAGGCGGTGCAAAATTTAAAATTTTTCACACTAGACATTAGTAAAATCTTAAAATCTCCTAAATAGAGCTTCTCTTCCCATCTATTGGTTTCAATGCCTGCTAATGACATGGTATCAGTAACATGTCATTTCTGTTTTGCGCCGGTTTAATTTTTTTTTTTTTTATTCCCCCTCCCCCTGACTACCGCGACCATCTTTTTCAATGCGATCTCTTGTTAGTTCTCGCGAACTAAAATTTAAAAAACCGTAATTAATACGGCTTTTTTTTCGTGACTAATCACCTCTCGCGTAGGTAATTAGTCCAAAAATCTTTATTAGGTAAGACTATAGATTAAGGCGGGGGGGAGGGTTTTCCCCGACCCCACCAGGAACCACCACCGTCGCCGACTCGTCACCCTCGCGGTGAAGTTAGCTCTCGCACACGTAAATTTTCATTAACTAATTACTATGGGTTTTTTTTCCTAGCTAATTAACTCTCGCAAAGGTAAATATTCAAAAAGTCCCCGGTTTTAGATTTCCCCTCCCCCACCTGACTACCGCGACCTTTTTTTTCAATGCGATCTCCCCCCAACTTTGTACTATAAAGTGCAGTTACAATATTGTGCCGTTCTTATTGCCCCTAATATGTACTTAAAAAGCATAGTCAGTTTTATAAGAGTTTGGATGTAGTATATATACATAAATATATATATACATATATATATATATATATATATATATATATATATATATATATATATATATATATATATATATATAATAGTATATTACATGAGAGAGAATCGCTCTACTCAACCGCCTTGCTACTGGCCAATCCACTCCTTAAGGGCTGTATTAATAATTTTTATTGTATCCTTATATTAGAGTGTGTGTGTGTTTTTGTATATTCTATCTTAGGAAAAATTATATTAAAAAAGGATACACAGAGCAGAAGAATTAAATGCAAATTAATGAAGCATTCTCAAGCTGACAAAATGATTACTACGGCAACCCTCTCCAGGATTTTTTCCTATACCCATTTGTGGAACTTTTATATCATGTAAAAATAGGTTATGCATTTATTGTATGGAGTTGAAGTTTGCCTTATCTAACTATAAAATAAACTTAGCAATATTCCTCCGTAAATATTTTCATTTGTCCCTTAGCTGAACCACTTGTTGATTTCGGTATAGAGTTCTCTTGAATTAATTCTCCCTTCTGCTGGTCCGCCATTGAGAATGGATGACGTCACCTTGAAAGGAAGATAGTGTTTATTTCAATGGCCTTCAGTCGAGTCTCTTTGAACACATTTTATGCATGCAGGTGCTACTGTACTCAAGATATCTAGGCTATAATTTCTAATCGCCTGATTATGTACATGAGGATAAAAATTTATAAAAAAGATTTTATATTGTTTAATACAATATTAATGGTCCCTCTCATTAATTAATCCGACTTTTCTACGATTTTATTGCTTGACAGGTTTCATAAACTTTTTACTATTAATCAATTCATAGTTTATTATTCACCTGACAAGCTGTTACTAAATCTTTTGGCGCACACTGGAGTATATTTATGGCATATGGTACTTTAAGTCTTCTTTTTATTATGTGTTACACCCTCGTTCCAATGAACCCCTTCCACATTTCTTTGTGGACTTAAAACCATCTCAAAATGATGCTGAAGTCTTCAACTAAACTAAAATAGCTTATACCACAGTTAAAAATGAAGAACGTCAGAAATGAAGAAATATTATCCAGTGAATTTGGTATCCAGACACGAGATACCACAAACAAAGAAGCGAGAGGTGCCAGAAACCACGCGAAGAGAAACTACTTCTGCCTGCGAGCAGTAAAGAACATTCGGCGAACTACGGGGTGTGCTTAGTACATCCTATTTTCCAGAAAAGAAAACGAATCAGAGAACTTCAAGGCGTGGAATAACAGAGCTGCTGCCTCAAGAAGTGGAACCTGACCAACTCCCCCACAGATCTTTTTCATTAAAAGAGCCAAAATCTACTCCACACTGTACAACCAACTTGTTACACGGCACCTCAAAATACAAATCTACAATCTACGGTTAATTATCCTTAATACTTATACTCAACTCCTCAATCTATGCTAACCACAATTTACAACCCCACGATATACTTCATCCTCATAATCATTAAGTAGCACCCAACTTTCAAGCTAGTAATAAAGATTTCTCAATATATTTTAATTCATTCTTAAGTGATTTGCAATGCATGATAATTCCGCTCATCACTCTTCCCTCCACTCTAGTTACTACCCTTATTCATGATATCAGTTCCTAATTCAATGTCACAACACTGTAAAACTCCATTGGAATTCGTATGGTGCCATACAGTGAAGGAACGAACTTGGCATTTACTTACACGAACATGACAGAAAATGCACTTCTGAGACATTAGAATAACTTTAAACATCCGCTTGGCAATCAGCTGAAGTACATGAGATATAAAGACAAATATAAGATATATAAAAAAACAAATATTAGTTACCTACTACCCATATTACTACTATCTATTCCAAAAGTGAGTGACTTCAGCAAAGTATAACATCTTCTCTTGTTCTTTCCTTACCACTTTACCTTGTTCTTGTTCACTCCTTACCACTTATCTCCACCTATTACACCTTCAGATGCAAAGTTTTGCATTGAAAAATTACCGCGAAGAAAGGCTCCCGATTATGATGTAATAACACCAAATCATTTACTTTTTCTAAAAAAGCCATTAGTTTCTGGACTAATATATACAATTCTATTCTTCGACTTATTTTCCCCTCATTTGGAAGTTTTCTTTTATAAGTTCAAAAGTTCTAAAACCTAACAAGCCTTCATACCAATGTATATCCTGTTGACTTATTAGTGCATTACCATTACTTTCTAAAATATTTGAAATTGTTATTAAAGCGACTTTATCCATTCCTTGAAGCAAATAGGGTTATTCTTAATTTTAATTACCAAATACCTCTACTCTTTACTATACAACAATGCCATTGAGTGTTTAATACAATAGCGGTGGCATTGGGAAAGAAGGAATATTGCCCAGTACTTTTCTTAGACGTCGAACAGGCCTTCGCGATAAGGTGTGGCAAGTTGGTCTCCTAAGCACAGTTAAATCGATCATATCTTATACCTATAATTTGACCATCCGGTCTAATCTAAAGGATAATTTTTTGGTTGTTAATCGGGATGGCAAGCACATCGACTTTTGTCGATTAAGAGCGAGAGTGCCGCTTGGAAGCATTTCGCGCCCGGTTCGGTATACTCTCTACACATCCAACATAGTTGAATTATGGCTTTTGTTTGTGATTCTTCCGTTATTTTTATTTTCTGATCTTGGTCTATTATCGTTATCTTTTCACGATGTGTCTGTTTTATGCCCTTATCCACAATTCTTCTGTTTTGACGTCTTCATTCTCGACTTTTTGGTTTGCAGTGATATACATTTTCAGCGTGTACTTCATCAATGTCATATGTCAGGGTGATGTCATATGTCATGTGTGAGGGGTTTTCGATTCCTCTAACCTATTGGAACAGGTTCATATCATGAAAGGATGTCTTCTGATGCTAGAGATGGTCCAAGAATGATATAACTTAATAAGCATTACCTGCCACTGTCAGATGTTTTGTAGATCGAGATCAGAAGTGAATAGTCCAGTGCTGTGTCCGCAGAGATACCCAATTTCCTAATTAATCATAAATATCTTTCCTTTAGATTATTATTATACCGTATCAGTATTTACAGTTAGTACTTTGATTATTTTACAGATTACGTTTACAATCCGAAGGAGGCCAGATTAAGAAAGGCTCTCCGTGACCGGGGAAGACTTCAGAGACCTAAACAACGATGGACAACCGCCGGCGAAGCGACTCCCATCCTCCTACCCATCGTGAGTACGCATCAACCTTTTTGACTATTGGGAATGCTAAAAACAAAAATAATAATGCCACAGTGTTTATTCTTATCAAAAATGTTCCTAATTAGATAAAATAAAAGTTTAGCATTATCTAAGTAGAGTTACTGGATAGGAGTTACTAGATAGGATTTAGATGGAATCCAAAAGTAGATCTATGAAATCAGCTCCAAAGGAAGAATAAAAAATTTCAAAGGATTAAATTAGGATCAGTACTACTTTATTATATTTGTATTTAAATGAGCAAAACAAATAGCCGACTTTTTATCAAGAATCGCAGCCTTGTGCTATTCGTTTCACTTGCATCCTTTTGATTCGTTTCTTTTAAAGGTTTAATTTTAATTTTAGTTGCGGTGGAACTTTGCCAACATGAGCTATCAAAGCCAGCAGTCAGTTCATATTGAACCGATGAAGGGTCCAAATAACTCAATTTGTTAGGTTGATGAAGTAATGGCCGTTCAACTAGTTCAGTGATGAGCCCACTCCACCTGACCTATCCGTTTGTGGAGATAGGTCTTCTCGCGTTCACATCATCTATGTTGTCCTTGATTGCTCTATTAGGTGTGTGTTTATTATTTGATAAATTCTAGAACTTTTGGATCCTATGTTTATATAATTTATTCATAATTTTTACATTCACTTACCCCTATAAGAAATATATAGTAAGGGAAAGTATCCCAATCGTGAAAAATTTCGAGGTCCGGTTTTCAACGGAAATACACGTTTTGGGTTCCCCTGAGTCCAAATAACCAAGACCCTCAAAATGGTCCGAGTGAACAGACCAGCTCAGAAACTATTTGTCGTACGAAACTAAAATTAGGTATTTGAGGTAAAGAAAACTTGGAAAAATTGTTGAGAACAAATCGGAGGACGAGCAGACATCGTTATATTTAGACCCCTCCGCCTAACACAGGACCACATTGAATCGTGGCACCTCCTCGCTCAGAGGCACTAAGGAGGAAGAGAAAGAAGAAGAAAGTACCTTTAATTTATTTTATTTCGAGTAAATCCTTGTCATTCCTAGTAACAAGAAATGGCTAAATTTAAAATACGAAAGAATTTAGTAATCAAATAAAAGAGAAATGAAAACAATCCCCAAAAAAAAAAAAATTGATTTCCGATAATATTAGTGTAGGTAATATTATATGTACATAATATATCTTTGGAAAGCTTAGAATTTAAAAAATATTAATATTATGTTTAGAATATGGTTGAAGATCGCTGAAGCGAAATATTGGAGTATCAAGAAAATAATAATATATACTTTCAGTACTTATTTATTATATACAGATTATTTAACAGAAACTATTAGTTTCCGTGGTACTAATGGCAACTATCATAAAACTAAATAAAAACTTAAGGATTTATAAAAAACCTTTTTCATTCTTTATACAATGAAAAACAAATAAAACTGTTTACAAAGAAGACGAGAAAGAACATTGTGAGAGTTGTTATCGATCGGAAAAAAAAAATCATATGGTGATTCTTAATGAACAAGCATTAAGCACTTAAAACACGATGGCAACTTTCCTATGTGCAGTACACCTTTACAAACGGCTCATTGTTAACATGACAAAGCGGTATTGAGCAGGCGAAAAGAGTCATTATTTTAATACTTCGCATTGGTTTAGGAGACTTAAAACCGGTCTTGCAGTACGTAAATGTCTATATTATTTATCTCAAACGGCTCATAACGACGATATTTGTCAGGAACATCGAATCCCTGTACATACGGTCATTATAGGCTCTAAGGAGAAGAAGTAAAGGTTTTTCATAAAACACCTTAAATTTCTTTCGCATGCTTAAGAAAGATGCCTTTTTCTACTATTGAGCGCAGGATATTCAAATCGAAACACAAGATTTGGGTCCAGAACGGATAAATAACATAGACAAGACAACCTTTTATGAATTTGAGTCTGCCAGTCAGATCACGTATCATATTGCGTGCTAGCTGTACATATTGCGGTTCCCAAAAATAGAAAATTTTGGCCTTTTTCAGTTTTTCCTCTCAATTCAGAAAATTTTATCGCTATAACCGAATATCAAAATCGGCAGTTTTTACTTTTTTTAAAGGAAAATTACTTGCAGTCATGTTTCTACGCCTGCCAATTGTAAACAACTCCAAGCAAAAAAAAAAAAAAACAGATAAAAGATATAGAATATAAAATTTTACATATTTATTTTTATAAAACAAACGATATATAAATATTTATTTATATAAATACGATCCTTAAATTGTTATCTCTCGTAGCAGACCAGATCCTTTGCCACGCCAGCCACGATTTTTCTTTAACTAAAGAGACAACTTCACTGTATCATGTTGTCTTTCAGATTTCGTCCAAGGTTCAGGGGAAGCATTCCTGCTTCCATGTGGAGTCTTACTGTAGGGTTGGAGCGGAAAGCACCTTTCACTCGCTAAATTTAAGCTGTACTACCATAATCGAGCTTACTTAAAACAATGCTTCTATAGAGCAGTAGTATACTTGCTTTGCCCGCTCCCCATGTGCGACAACTGACAGTTCTTAACAGGTTTAGTGACTGCAAGCATTTACTTCTAGTTTTTTTAATTTAGGATGCCCAAGTTCTTGTCGAAATGTATTCCTAAATACTTCACAATTTGATAGAATGTAGAGTCTATTGGTTATTCATTAATTTTAATACTATTAATCTTTACGTGGGGATTTTTCTTTCTTGTAAATTGAATGGTTTGTGATTTCTAATTGGACTCAGTAAGACCCTATTAGCCTCAGCCATGCATTGGCAGAACTTTGTGAGCTCTGGATGGTTGGTAAATGGTTTCATTAAACAAAAATTACAAGGTCGTCAGTGTAAAGTGAAACTTTGACTGGCGATTCGACTTTTTCGGCAACTTTGTTTATGGCTGCAATTAAGAGTATTAGGGTAAGAACGCTACCTTGCGGTACTCCGTTTTTTTGTTCGAAAACTGTGGAAATGATATGACATTTAACATTAAATTTTCGGTTACTTAAAATTTTTTGAACAAAAATCAGCATTTCGCCGTTGACTCCTGCATTGAGTAATGCCTCAATAATATCATTACTCCTTTGAATGAATTCAAAGCGTTTTCTACATCTAATAATGTTGCGAGCAGTTTTTTTTTTTTAGAATTTAAAGAATTTAAAATTTCTGATTCTAATTATATTATATTGACGATAATGGTTCCACGACCACAAAGGAATCCACTTTGCCAATCGTTTAATATTTGTTTACTCTAGAAGTTCATTCAACTTCCTCCATTTTTTTATATTTAAAATCTATTTGACTTTGCAGCTATCTACAGAACTAATTACTTAGTTAGTTCTTTGTAATATTTTATCATATCCCCATACACTTCGAATAATAAGTAAATTATCGTTTAATAATAATCACTATCATATTTTTTGTAACATCACACCAATCTAATATTACATTACACTAATATCAGGTTGAATTACGTAGTTTTACTTACCATATATTGATGTCTACCATGTAAAAAAATATATAAATATATATATTTGTTTCTATGGTAAACATTAATTTACAAGACCTCTGACTTTTCTATGGTAAACATCAATTTACAATACCTCTGACTTTTTTCGAAATTTTAAGTGCAGTGATTGGTTGTTTTAATGAGATACACCTCGACCAATAAAACTTCTAAAAATCTAAACTAAAACTCGATAAGTAAGAAGGGATCAAATAGGCTGGATTGGACTATGACAAGTATGGTCCCTAGTTTATTTCCAAAGTAAGGATAATAACTACTTACAGTTAAAATAATCATTTTGAGATGCCGCTAAAATATCCGCATATATAATTGAGAGAAGCTCTGAAATTTAGGTAGAGGATATAACGGAGCGCACACATCGACACCCGAGACGTCACGCTGTAGATAAACTTTTAATATCATGTTACATAGCAAAAAAACGTTTCTTTTACCTGCTGTCAGTGTGAGATTACTTAATAAATATGCTCGATTATTGTAGTTCCACAAAGCAATATTTTTAATTTACAATTGAGGGTATCCCACTTCATCTTACCTTTTTGGATTTTGGCTAGTGGACAAAAATAATAATCTTTTTATTATATTGTATTAAAACGCAAATATCTTTTTTGTTCTACTCTCAGGAGTTTTACTTTAACCTCAGGAAGAGGATTTTTTTCGCCTTTCATTAATTCATTCATTCATTCATAGGTCCTTCACATAGGTGTAACCAACTTATTCTACCAAGATGGCAATGACCATTAGCCAGCCTGACTTACAGTTTATTATAATGACATACGTTAATCAGATAGATATAGTTTATCTAAGATGTATGGGTAATTTCAAAATTTCGGTCACATTCAGGTATCAAATTAAATTAAAAAAAATGAATAATATGTGTGTTTTTTTGCTTCTTATCAATCTTTAAGGTTGTCTAAGCAAGTCACTGATGTGATCATACATAATTACCAGTCAAACAATACATACGCCATTTTGAAAACAAAATACCTCACTCATTCCAGGGAGAGAGGTAGGTGTCTAGGAAGCGAGAAAAGTTTTTTATTTTAACATTTTTATTTCAATAAAATAAGAAGCAGTTAGAAAATATCAAAATATAAAATATTACAAAAACTTTTAAGCGCTAATAAATATTCATTTTTCAAAAACATCAATGTCATCTTCAAAACAGTGAACTACTAAAGATCGCGGGTTCAATTCCAGCGGTGGCCCTAGGATTTTTTAATGGGAGTAAAAAATCCTTAGCTATGCCGTCCCTCGGATAGGACGTAAAATTGAGGTCCCGAGCCTGTACGATGTCAGGTACTCGTTAAAGATCCCTATCCTAATTATACCTGGATAGGCAAAATTTAGGACTCCCACTGTAGCATCGTCCGATTAGCCTTAGTAGCATAAAAATGGACTTTAAACAAACAAACAAAACAGTGAACTATTTTTCTTCGCACAAGGGTGATGCGGGGTATTGGAAGAACAGTAATAATATAGATATGATGCCTTCATGGAACAAAAATTTCGAGAATTCTTTTTCAAAACAATCTACCGCTTCCATACAGGTTACACTGACTAACGCAATTTGTTTCATTTCCTTTTCGATACCATCCTTACCCCTGTATCTTTCTGTTTTTTTGCATCCATTTCCGGCAAGTTACTTCAGTTTCTTTACTAAATAGCAGAAAATGTACCATCAAGTGTGCACACGAAGCACAAGTTCCTTGTAAACATGAAGGATTTTGGCTATCGCAGCACACTTTGCTAACGAGATCGCTCAGCTTAGGGTTTAGTATGATATTAGCTCTGAATAAACCAGCTATCAAAAATTCCATGTTTGAATGGATAGTGCACATGCATGTATTCTTGTCACTTTTTTTCTGAGAGACGACCCAGAAAGGTTTTAATTTTGTGAATGTGGTATAGCTTATTTTGTAATCTACCTGCTTACTGAAGAGAGCATGAAGTTTTTTTAGGGACCCTGATAAAATCCTTTTTTGTTTCTTGTGATACATTCCTTTCTTCCTGGACACAGTTTTGAATGTTCGTCATCGTTAAGAAAATTTATAACATCTTGACGGACCTGAGCATTTACCTTTTTCATTCTGTGCAATAGCTGAGAATTGTTTGAAAGCAGTTGTCTGTTTCTTCTGAACACTTTTTCTGATATGGTTCTAAAGCCTGATAGTAACCGATATTTTTTTAAGATTTTTCCATTCCCCTGCACTATTTGTCCGAATTTGTTTTTGTCACCTTTTAGAAGTAGCCCATTAAAATTTTCATTTAATGAACGTTTGCAGACCTCACCAAAAAGTAGGCGTTTTCTTATTTCTTTTTTGTCACCCAATTATATTACTTGCTCAACAATTTTACGAGGGCTATCTTTATTGCTGCGTCTTTCCAATTGAGCCTTCAACATATAATATCTTTGACGCCATTTATTGGACGCTTTTTGTAACGTTTTGTTACTTTGTGTGAGTTTTTTGTTTTATCTAACTACTTTTGATCTATTTTTCCGCACCTTTTTTCTCCCAGAATTTCAACGTGACTCAAGTAAATGGCGATGATTGATACCTTCTGCATCAGATTCACTTTCCGGTGGAGAGTTAATTATCATGAAATTCCCTCTATTTATCTGATTCTTTCTTTTCTGATATGCTCTTTTAAATCTTTCTCTCCATGCTTTGCGTTGTGCCTTCAGGTCCCTGTTGCTCTTGATATTACTAACTAATTTTACCCGACCTTTCATTTTTTTCCTTTCATACTTCTTCCTTTCCTTTTCTCTCTCAATCTCCAGCAGTACAGGGTCACTCTTTATTTTCTCTCGCCTTCTTATAGCTGCTGCTTTCTTGTACGCCTTCAGCTCCTCCTCGCTGCGCTTCTTTTGTGAGCTCATGCTTCTGAAAGTAATAATAACACTCAATCAATAGATAATAACCTCACTCCCTAGATTTCTGTATTTTCTAGGGAGTGAGAGACTAGGGAGTGAGGTTTCTGCCATTAAATGACATAGTGGGTTAGTAGAGTAAGAAATTAAATTATTCAAAAATATTTTCCACAAATTACTACCAAACTACAATCAATGCTGAAAGTATGATTAAAATCCACTTACCTTTATTGGAAAACTTATTCACTAGGAAGTGAGGATGAATAAAAATACCTTCCTAGGCTCGGCTAGGCTCTGATAGGGAAAAATCATGTGAACTCCATGTTGAAGCAGTGTTATCGCATAGGTTAGAGAAACAAGATTTCCCTGTTCCTTCAGTTTGGCGGAACTTTTAAAAAATTTCTAGGGAGTGAGGATCAACACCAGTGACACTCATGAAATGAACCAATTAGGTGAATTGAATTAATTAATTTTTATTCATCAGTTGAATATTGGACTTAGACATAATAACCTTTCTAAAGAACCCTAGAATTTTGGGCTTACACCCAAAAGTTTCACAATGTTCAGCTAACTTGTGGAGTACCTCGGGGTTGTGACATCACTAGGGAGTGAGAAATCAATATTTTGCATTTTTTTTTTCCTGGGCCGTAAATTACAAATTACACTTAATGTTTAATGATAAGTAAGCTTTCAAAGAGATAGATTTCTGGCAAAATTATCAAAATGGATTCAACTGTAATTTGGTCCAATTATTGTTCTGTGACATATGTAAATGTGACTAAAATTTTGAAGTGACCCATATAGGTTTAGTATGTTCATCAGAAGCTTGTTTTCATCCGATTATGTCGGAAGTAAAGCCACTCACCTCCGAATATTGAAATTGGATAGTATAAGGAAATAATTCTTATATGTCTCATTAGAATGGACCACAGATTCATTGGCGATTTTAATGAATACACATGTGCCAAATTACAATCATCTAATCATCTAGTAAATACATTTTTGAGAATGCAAATAATGTAAACGATTGATTTCATAAAATAAACAAAAATAAAATTTCATAAAAGTCAAAACTCAATATTGCAATCGCGTCACTAAACTTTCGGAGCATTATGTTTGTTTACATATATTTTATGTAGGTAACTCTGGTTAATTGGCAGATGCTGCTGTCGGAGTCATAAATTTTGCCTATTCTGGTATAATTGGCGTAGAGAATTTTACCTGACATCACAATCGCACAATCTCCCCACCATTTTACGTCCCCTCCGAAGGACGGAACACCCAAGGATTTTAATTCTTTAAAAAAATCCTAGGGTCACCTGGCGGGCCTCGAACCCGCAACCATAGGGGTGGAATAGGAGTTCCCAAACTTTTTTGACCCCTTTCTGTCGAGGTAAGACTCCTACCCCTCTCACTCTTCTGGGAGGAAGGAGTGGAAGCCTCGTCCACGTTGGCGCTACCCCTGCCGCTTTGTTTTTGTTTATATGGATATATTATAGTCTCTCGTCATGCTTAAAAATAAGAAATGGCTAAATATGAAAAAAATCGAGTAAACATATACAAGAGAAAAAATATTCCGACTACTCTTAAAACACGTGAGCCCACGGTGCAGAGTATGCCTTTATTGACAGTCATTATTTATAATTAAATACGTTGGGAAAGAGTTTTCAACGTGCTTTGAAACATACATATTTAATCAAAATTATTTGTTTGTCTGGTAACTAAATGAAGTTTTCAACAACTAACTAGAGGATTATAAAATCAGGCGCGGTGGAGTATTATGCTTGCATAGCCGAATTATCACAAGTAAAAACTTTTATTTCTTTGATGCGCGGTCATAAGGGCTTAAGTCACTATTTAAGCATTTGGAGATTATGTCGTAACATTATAGCACGAAATCAGAGCTACCGGTTGGTATTAAGGTCTTAAGTCAAACTATATTGTTTTATAAAAATAACAATTACAAATAATATCATTAATTAGATTTTACATAATGTTTTGAACTTTGCTGTTGCTCTCCTGAAAAATTCAAAATTTTGACTTAAGCCCTTATGACCGCGCATCAAAGATTTAACAACAAAATTTATAAGTAAATAAATGTAGAAAAATGTGTGAATTTGAGGAATGGCGTTTACATATTTATCAAAAGTCGTCAATTTCTGACCTAAGTATGTTAGTAAGTGAAAGTTGTGTTGTGCGCATCGCACCTGATTTTTAGAAGTTCTGTTGCGTTTCTTTGAAGACTGTCAGTTTTGCCGTTTCCAAAATTGATAAGACTACATGTATCAGAACCGTATCGAGATGTTGCGGTGCAACCAAGGATAGTACTGCGATGAGATAGCATTAGTAACGATATCCTATCAGAAAGAAACCATCTTTATCTTTATAGCACGCTACACATTATCAATTGTTCTTTTATCTTATGTAGATTTGGCTTCATCTGACGTTTATATCGGAACTTGCGCTTGTATCGATGTAGCTAATTTAAGAAGAAGAAGAATAAAGTAATTATTATTATTGGACATCTATTTCCCTAAAAATAATAATTCATGTACAGATCCAGCGTCTTTTATCTGGCTAGTTAAGAAATGAAATAAAAACAATCCTCATAAAACTAAGAACGGCATAAAAGAAATTAAAATATGATTTGACTGGTTTCCAACCTTTTTAATTTAAAAACAAAAAATGAGAAACAAAAATTATCAATCAACAGTAGACTTACACAGGTACTGACTGGTCACGGACCAACAAGAACTTATGACTGCCACTTACTTGACGAACAGAAATATAAATTATTAAGAACAGTTATGGTCCGTGGGCACAAATGGCCAATCAGTAAAGAAGATCTACTTTTTAGTTTTGGCCGGGAATTTAAGGAGTTCTTGGGTGGAATAGACTACAATAAATTATAAGAAAAAGATTGGACAGGTGATACCACATAGAACATCATGATATAACCATATTTTTATTTTTCTTATTTATTATTTTTTTTTTATTTCATATCATTTTGTATTTTGATATTATTTGAATTGTATATTCTATTTATTATTTTATTGGAATGTATACTTAATTATAGGAATACTTAAAGTATTTTGTATTTTGTACTTTGCATTTTGTTGTAAAAGTATTCTGAAAAATAGTATTTAAATTATTTTCCTGCACGCACTATCACCCGATGGAACGTGCAGGTCTTTATCTGAACAATTAACTCCCCCATGCCCAGGGTTACTGGAATGGGGGAAAACGTAAAAAAATAAAAATAAAAAATAAAAATTATATACATACAAACACAGATATTACAAATAAAAGCAGATTTCGGTATATTACATAGTTACGGTAGTTTGAAGATTAAGGAGTTTGGAAAATAATTGGATTTGTGAAAGAATGAATTTTTACAGATGGAAGCATGTAAGGAATTCCAAAAGGAGACACCACAGTTGATGAATCATTTTGTAAAGTAGGCAGTTCGGTTGGAAGGAATGTATAGGTTAAAGGTTGGGGATCTGGTATTTAGAGAATGTATAGAGGAAATTCAGAATATACGGATACTTTATAATTCTAAACGTTCAGAAAATATACACACCAAAGAAATATTTCCGCCGAAAAACTGGGTACAGCCACTTCCATTCAGCAGAGCAACTGGAGACGTGGGAGCCGCTGGGGACACGGAAGATGAATCTAATGAAGCAATTCAAAAGTCTCTTCAACCTCATGTCATATAAGCCGGACAGCCCCCGTATACAAGGTAGCCATGATCGAAATGGGGAAATAGAAGAGAGGAAACAAAGAGCTGACGGGTTTTAGACGACATGCAATCACGGAATTTTTGAGAGACAACTGTTTGGGGATAACAATAGCTTTTCTAGAAATATGGTTACTTTACAACAGGTGTTGGTCAAAGGTCACTGCAAGGATTCTGAAATAGAAATTGAAATGAATAGGTTGGCCTTCGAGGTAGGCTAAGGGGTTGTAAGGAAGAGAATTAATAAGATGCTTGGAGCCGATCTGGATGGCCTTGTTTTTTTTTTCTCCGTTCAGTCTCAATACATTGTTTTCTTCCCAGGCGTTAATGCTGTCTATGTCTTCTTGTAATTTTTGGATTGCCTGTAGCATCCTGGTTGGATAGAAGGATAGGTAAATTTGGAGGTCACCTGTGTATAAGTCGTATTTGATTTGACCATTATTGATGGTTGATGGATTCAGGGAGATCATTAATGTAAAAAGAAAAGAGTGTTGGTGAGAGCAAAGACCCCTTTGGAACTCCACGTGCTAGAGGTGAGGAAGGAGGTTTATCAGGAATTTGAACTGTTTGCGAACGTAAAGAATTGAAGAAGAGGAACACTTTAAGACGTTGTATGACATCGAAAAGTTTTGGAATTTAGGAAGGAGGATCTAGTGATAGACGATATCGAATGCTTTTGAGAAATCTAAGAAAATTAGGATGGTAATTTTACTTTCGTCTATGGAGGTTAAAAGGTTCTGAGTGATCTTTAGAAGAGCAGATTGTGTGGAACAAAGAGAACGAAAGCCTCAAGGAAATCATTTTGCTGGGAGTGGACAATTTTTTCGAGCGGTTTGGATAGGCTAGAGAGAATGGAGATTGGTCTACAGTCGGAAGCTTAGGAGGGAACAGGTACTTTGTTTAACACGTTAGGTGCGGCATCGGTTCCAAGTTTCCGGGCAACAGGAGTTTTATAGAGAGAAGTAGGGTACCAAAAAACAGGTTGAGAGCGTGGATGAGGTCCGTAAGATAAGATCTGTCAGGGGAGTCAAAGAGCAAGTTTGTATTGAAATCACCCCATAATAAAATTCAAGATCCCATAATCTTTGTAAACTTTTTATTTTTAGACGAAACTATTGAGCAATTGCATTGATTGATGAGAGGGAATTATTTGATCGTAATTTATATTTGGCAGATTTGAGGATGCGGTAGCTTGAACAGTCTCATTACACTTCATCTCCAATCTTTTTTTTTTTTTTTTTTTGTCATTTTTTACCTTTTTTCAAAAAACACCTGATCGGCTATAAAAGTGAGGTAACTTTCTTATATTTATTGGAAGTTGTTAAGTGCTTTTACTAGTCAGTTCCTAAAACTACTAATTACTTATTCTTTTAGTAATTTATATAGCCTAATAAATGTAGCACCGCAGAATTTGTTCCATTGAGCAACCTCTGGTCACGATATTTTAACATATATAATAATAGCCTTAAGAATGAACTATATTGAGGTAGGCATAAAATTCCAGCCCTTTTCTCTTCAATATCACACACTTAATATACAAATGGAAACCTTCTTCAATAGAGCTGCAAAATCATATAACTGTCTTGATCGTAACTGGAGTCGTTTTATCGGAACACACATTGTACACTTTGTTTCATAATTGATTTTTCAATTAATGTATTGATTATTGGCATTGAGAATAAACTCAAAATGATTCCTTCATCTCGGCGTAAGGGAAGGAGTTTTTCCTAATCTCCCGATGAAATTTCAACTGCATTCTCAATTTTGATATGTAACCACAAACAGTGACTGGGGAAAATAGTCTTTGTTCAAAAATAGGCTGGGATTGGTTTAGTACCATTGGTACTAATTTTAACTTTAAAAGTACCCACCTGCGTTAACACTGTCATCCCCTGCTTAAAAGAATATGATAATTTGCGTCTTAAGGTGGGATTTTGTATGGAGCGACTGCTACAACGACTGGCCGCGGCGACCGGTCGCTTACCACTCCTATAGTGAATTTCAAAGGAACCACTTGGACATGGCTCGACAGCGGCCGCGACCATACTGCTATTGAGACCAGTATAGTCCCCAGCCGCAGCGACCATATAGGCAAACCCGCAACAAAGCCGTAGGAAATCTATGTAATTCACACTATTTCTTGCGATAATAAAGTCGTTCCATCTATCTTTTTGTGTTCAGTTCCATCACGGAGCGTAATATGTCAGTTATATACTTCCTACAATATTTAATTTCTATATAGCGATAATTTCCAAATGAAAATTTTTATTATTTAGTTGAAAAATATTATAAAACCGTGTTTGATTATTACAGTATTTAAAGTATTGATTAATTACTTTCAACTATGAATCTAAGTTTTGTTCGGGCTGGTTGTTAAAGAAAAGACTTTTTATTCTTATTCGCGTTTGGCCCAGGTAATTCAAAACCAAATGTATATATGATGTGAAGCGTGGAAAAGCAAGAAGTGGTAAAACCATTTTTGAAAATTTTCCTGACAGTTCATTTCCCCTAAGAAGACGAACTGTTGATTCATACAATGAGAGGTATCACGTTCTGTTCGACCAATCAAGTGAGGATTATAAAAATAATCAATTAGAAGTATTGCATTATTTTAATACAAATAAAAAAATAAATAAATATACAATATAATCCTAGAAGAGTAACATGAATCCGCCACCTAAAAAAGTAGGGTTTTACTAACAAAAGAAAAGATAGGAAAAAGCATTATGTATCAAACTCAAATACCGTATTTAATTAAGTAAACGTCAGTGAAAGTTTCATACAAATAAATTATAAATTAAAAGTACTCTTCAATAACATTATTTACAAAAAATGGAACGTTGAGTCGAAGTGTGCCTAAAGACCCAGGGGAAAAATGTTCTAAGGTTTATGATATAATAATTTTGGTTTTAAAATATTAACCAAAGATATCATTTTCAGATTACTACTTATCATTGATGACGGTCGAAATGGTGATTTCGAAGTGAGATCCGTATTAAGTATGTTAATAGACCCCTTCACAGACGCGGTCGCTCGTGCGGATGTGCCCGCCTTCAGCGACCGGTCGCCGCTGCCAGTCTCAGTAGAAACGCGGTCGTTCTATGTGAAACCCTACCTTTACGCGAACGGAACTGTTAATACTATTGTGACCATATTCCGGCATTTTAAGTTTTGTCAATCTGATCCTAATGGTATGCAAAACTGAAAATTAATATATTTTGATTGTCAATGATCCTGTCAGGTAGAGGCAATAATAAATGAAGATTCACTTAATAAATAAATATATTTTGTAGCCATATTCTTGCCGACGTGCGAAATATATGTACTGCACGGATACACCTATCACTCCTTAAACATTACACAATGGTCTTATATGGTATGGCAAATGCATCCAATTACTTATCAATGCCAACAACAATCTGTAGAACATTTATTAGGCTGTGTATATAAAGAAAAAAAAAATTATTATCTCAAAGCTATGAAAAATTATACTGATGAACAAACAGAGAAATTAACATGATAAAAATTGAATCTTTACTTCAAGGTATGTATAGTTTTAAACGATTTTTATAACGCATCATTAAATTATTAATTAAAATTATTTAAAAGTAATGTGTAAACGTTTTGGAAATCATCTTCGGGCACTTCTTCTAATTATCAAAGTTAGAATAACAATTAATGCCAATTTACTTGATGAAAGAAATGATGTCAGGTTTCTTCTCCGTGGAGATAAAGTTATTTTAAGTTTCAAAGAAATAACTGATAACACAGTTACATAGCTCTTTAAGATCATTTCAAAGGTTCTTCAATTATCTTGTTTTCTCAATACTTTCACTAACCTGTATATCAAATCCTTTTTTATTTAAATTTTTAAATAAATTTAAATTTTTTATAATTATAATTATAAACTAAATAAATTTATTTAGTTTATTATAGAGGACGTAGAATGGCGGTTTCAAGCCTGTGCGATCTTTAGTACTCGTTAAGGATCCCTATCCTAATTAGGTATACCTGGAAAGAACACCAGTCATTGTCCGATTAGCATAGTAGTATTAACGTTAAATAAATAAATATACAATTATAAAAAAATTTATTCAAAATACTTAAACTCGTTTTTCCTTATGTGTTAATTAATTGTCAAATTTTTAATCATAGAACTGAAAAATTCAAGGTTTTGTGAAGGGAGGGAGTCAGAAAATGCTTTTTTTGCCTAGGAATCTTTTTCAAAAGTTTTACCTTTAAGAAAGTGTTCCAAATTTCTGATCAAATGAAAATCGGTTTGAGATAGATATTGTATCGACAATCGTTGCTATTCCTTTAAGGGAATTAGTACCAACTTTATAGGGTTTCCTAACCTAAAAATTACTTGGTCCAGTGAGAATCCTCTCCAAGAGTCTGAAGCACCTCTTCTAAAATAATTAAATTCTAAAACAGCCCTTTTTTTTTTTTTTTTTTTTTTTTTTTTTTTTTTTTTTTTTTTTTTTTTTTTTTAGTTTTATGTATAAAGATAATCACCAAACCACCAGGAACAGTCCAAGTATATAAAAATGAATATAATAAAAAAAAACTGGAACAGGGATGATCAGAGTACACTATCTCATGTTGAATTTTCATATTTCCTAAATAGTTGATCAATACAATAACTAAATTAAGTCATCACTTTTAATAAATCTATTTTATACTATGATCAAATACTCAATAATTTGGGAAAAGTGTCTGGACTACCAAATGGGAGAAAAACAAGCATCAAATAAATTAATAGGAAAGTTCCAGGCTACTCAATGTTACAAAAGTTTTCCTTCATTGTTTTAAAAAACCCGAACATTCTGCCCATGAAAACCGGCGTACTGATCTTTAAATTTGCTCTAATTTTAACAATGTATTAATACTCGGATGGCTAAGATCATTTCAATTATCTATCAAAAGATATCAGTTGTGTAAATATAACAATTTTTGTTTCAAAAGCATTTGATGCATTTTCAGTCTACTTTCGAAATCAAGGAAAATTGAAGGTGATAAGCAAATTCTTAACATTATTGATATATATTTTTTTCCATTTCCCTTCCTCGCCTTTTCGGCCGTAGGGTATTTTTCAAGGCTACGGAGGAAAGGCATTAAGTTACTCTGACTTCATGTCAGAGTAACTTAATGTTCGGCGCCGGGACTGGAACTAATAATCTTCAGGTTAACGGATTACTAACATTTATATAGCTCCGAACTCCGGCAGAAAAGCTTGTGATTTGATAAGGTACAGCAATCTAAAAAAGGCTCAAACACAAAGAAATACTTCGTGTCTGTTCGGCCGCAGTGTTTGGTGCCAGCGCCGGTGGCTTTTATGTTACTTTAGGTTTAGTCGTGGCCTGTGTGTTACTTTGTCTCTTGTGTGTAAGATATTTTAATGCGATTTGCAGCTTCTATCAGACGATGCAATCATAATAATTTTGCTTTAATAATCGTTAAAAACCAATTGAATAAAAAAAAGTTTAATGAACAGGTATATGGTTGGGGTTGCGGTCAAAATAATAAGCACAAATATGATATTTACATATTTTATTGTAGTCAATTACCTAAAAATTTGGGTCGAAACGTCGGCTACAATAAAATATGTAAATATCAAGAAAGACAAAGACAAAAAAAAAAGCTACAATAAAATATATATATTTTTTTTTATTGGTCCTCCCCTTCCTCGCCTGTTGCGCTATACGGGGTTCCCGGGCCAGGGGAGAGGGTGGGGGTTTGAGGCCGAGTATTTACAATAAAATATGTAAATATCACATTTTTGTGCTTATTATTTTGACCGCACCCCCCACCATATTCCTGTTCATTATTTCTACAGTCAACGATCTTCCACCATCATTAAAAAAAGTTTGACCATGGTGGTGAAAGACAGATGACCGTAGATATAATAAAGAGGGAATGATTGGGGGGAGGGTTGCGGCTAAAATAAATAAAACTAGTTTGTTAATATCATATATTTAATTGTGCCAACGTTTCGACTCTAATTTAAGGTCCTCATCAAGGATAAATAAAAAAAAAAACAGACTATTTTATATAATTTTCATAAGATGTTACACATATTTGATACTTCTTAAATATTTTCTCTTATTGGTTATTCTCTGTTTTCTTATTTAGTTCTGATGACCTGCAATTTGGATCGAAATGTTAGTACAATGAAATATGTGATGCATACATACTAGTGTTATTTATTTTCTTGTTTATTATCTCCTATTTTTTTCACCCATCAACCATTTCCTATTAAAAACACTTTTGGTTCATCCACCTTTTGAATTTTTATTAGTATATATTTATAGTAAATTTTCTTTAACATTATTAGAATATTATTATATTCTAATTATTTCCATTTAATTTACTCGTATCCCTCCTTGTTTCATTGGAAATGTGTTCAAGCATCTCCGAAATTATTCAAACGCTAAGACTGCAGCAGGTTCTATTTAATTGCTGGGGTTGACAGAGGGTTTATTAATGCAGATTGGTGTAAAGAGCTACTATCTCCATTAGGCCTTTCTTACATTATTCATATATCGCGTTGTTTACCCTGCCGAGCAACATGTTTTCACTTCTTTCCAATCTTCCCTCTTGTAATCTTGTTTTGTTTTTTCATTCTTGTTTTTTTTTAAACTAATCCGGAATAAATCACTAGCCGTATCCTCTTCTTTATAAACAAATCAATTAAAAAAATACAATCAAATAATAGTTCAGAGATAGTGGTTGACTTAACATTTTCAGAGGCCTTCAGTAATGCATTAAAAAAAGTTGAGCTTATCTGTATATATATAAAAATCTCGTGTCCCGATGTTTGTCGGGAGTAAAATCAGAAACCGCTCAACCGATCTTTATAAAATTTGGATCAATGTGTTTAGTTTTGTCCAACTTAAAAGTTGGGAAATTTTTTATCTCGATTATTGGCCTCAATACTTCTCTAATTGCAAATTAAATTCTTATTATACTACAATTGAGTATGATTGTTTGTAAGTTCTATAAATTTCTAACAGATGGCGGTGTAAGTTGATTTATTGACACAATACTTCATTTTTCATTTTTCATTTTTTCTGATACGATGTTTCATATCATCATGTGTTATATTCTGAATTTAATTAATATGCATTATAGGAAAAGAATAATTTGGTACATTTTTGCAAACTGTCTATTGTGATTGTACTAAACCCTATTCCAATTATATTCTTTATTAGTTCCTTTTACATTTGTGTTATTTATATTTAATCTCGCTTCTGCTGAAATAATCCAGGAAATGGTTAATGAATGGATCATTAATACTTACTATACTCAACTATGAGGTGTAAAAATAAAAACTTTAACCCTTCTAAATTCTTTACCTAACAATTTTAAGTTTGGCGTAAATTCTATTTTAAATCCCGTTGGTTTTTAGATTAGCTGAAACGTTTTCATTTTTATTGGCGAATTTTGATTTTACGGTATTAAAAAAAATATGAAATAATTAATCCAGCGCATTATAGCTACTGAGCCACAGCAACGCGTGGCAGGGTCTGCTCGTTAATTTATATGTACCCAATCCTCTGTCATATTATCACAATGCACATCACACTGACTAATGAGGCTTCAACATTAGAAAGATGGTAAGTGCGTCCAACCAAGCGAAAATTGCCAAAAAACATTTTTTTTCACTGTAAAAATTCTACGCTCCAAGGTCAATAGGCAAGTTCCCTATCTCCTTTGGTTTAATTTTGAGCAATGTCACTTGGTGGTAACAGAATGACACTTTTCTTTAGAAAGGAGGAGTGCCGCAAAGTGGGGCAAGCGACGAAAAATACTCAATACCCAATATTTATTTCTGTATTTAATTTTTATTGTATTTTACTTTTTCATAGTTAACAAATAAAAAGTGATTAGTTTCCTCCATAACAAAATATTTTTTTAAAGCTGAAATAATAATTTTGTTGAAAGATAGCTTTTTTTTTTTTTACAAAAATATTTTGAACTTGTTAGAGCACCTTTTTTATTGATCGGTGTTTTACAGCCTCTATGTGTAATAGACGTACCACTTTACCACTTTATAGCAATAGCTGCCCAATAAAATAAGCTTTTTTTTTGGTTAATTGTTGCATAGTTTTTAAGCATAGCACTCTGTAAATGTAAACTTGTAAAGGGAAATATACAAATAATAGAATACGAAAAAGTGGCGATAACCAACAAGCAATCAGGGCGCATGGATTCTTGGCGTACCTACTTGAACCTTTCTTCGGTTTTTATTTATATAGTGATAAGTGGAAGGCTTAAACGTGAATTACACAATAGTCGTTGTTTTAGCATCTCTGTTCGACATAAACCTAATTTGATTTTCTGACAAAATATATATTTTACCATCGATATTTTGACAAAAACAACATCGATGTATTGAAAAAATAGAGATATATTTTAGCATTGATGTTTCTACAAAAACAAAGATTTTTTCAAAAACAAAAAGGTTTCCATTCCGATGTTTTGACAAAGGTATATTTAACATCGATATTTTTACAAAAACATAGATTTTTGAACATCGGTGTTGTAACAAAAACAGATATTTTTAACATCCATGTTTTGAAAAAAAAAAAAAAGGATATGTTTAAGATCCATGTTTTGATAAAAACAAAGGTATATTTAATATTTATGTATTTTAGATATTGACATTTATTTGGGCCCCACAATTATATAATAATTACAATACTTGTGTAAATAATAGAAAATATTCTCTCAATAATATATAATCTGCTGGCATATTGTCTTGTTTTTGTAAAATGAAAAATATTCATCTTCAAACAAGACTTAATCATGAGAAAATTCAAAAAGGAGCAACTATAGAAAAATATCACCCTAGCGCCCAGCGTCCTAATTGAAATGTCTCAAAAGTTATTGAAGGAGTTCAGGAAAACGCTTTTTTATAATCTTTATTTTGGTTATTTTCTCGCTATTTCTTTGTTTATTTCAATTATTATTATCAATATTCAACAGAAATACGTTTCTATGTCTATGATAGGGGAGCGACATCTATGTTTAAATAAGTTAGGGCCATAACAAGTTTATTATGTTTAAAAATGAATATAAAAAACATTTTATATTTAGTACTTCGATGTTTTTCTGTCGATGTCGCATCACAAATGACTACACAATCCTGGTTTAAACTGTTTTTTA
Source organism: Aelia acuminata (assembly GCA_911387785.2). Classification (NCBI taxonomy): domain Eukaryota; kingdom Metazoa; phylum Arthropoda; class Insecta; order Hemiptera; family Pentatomidae; genus Aelia; species Aelia acuminata. Next base: position 153,634,824 of record OU426978.1, on the reverse strand, counting down.
TTTAAAATATAATATGGTTAGTGTAATACTCTATGAAACTTGACAGCTGCTTCAGCCTCCTCCCAAAAAATATGAAGAGTGCTGTTTTTACACTAATTCCGCTTTAGCTGTATTTATCCTGCCACAACTGTCTAAATATCAGTATGAGATAATTAGAAAGGCGATTAAAGACAGGGGTTTCATATTTTACCAAGTTACAAGATATTAGCTTGATCTAAAAAAAAAATAAAAAATTCTATCTTAAATGAATTGAATTTAATCAACGTAGAATAAGCTAAATAAGTTTAAATTAAGTTTTATTTTATTTATTTTTTCATTTTTAAATATATCTATTTTCCAGTTATCTAATATCATATGATAAAATAATATAACGTTTAAATTTAGTTTCAATCCTTGTTTAATTTTCTATCCTGAATTAAATGAAACAAATTGCATTTCTATAGGATAAACCGTTCTCGAGATCAAGTGTTTTTTCCACTTCTTTGCAGTTTTGCCTATTATATGGTGGGACCCAGGCTTGGTGATAGTTCAACCCTACAACCTTCCCTTAATCTCTCTCTCGCTTGTGATATGTTACGTTACGCCCATTCATTAATTTGAATTCATTAACAAAGTTTGGACTCAAATTTCACTAACTGATACACCTAAAATTAAAACGAGGTTTCAAGCAGAGAGAGTAAAAGTAATAAACAAATAAGGATGACTATGAGATTGATAAAAAAATAAAATAAAATGGGGACACAGCCCCGAAACGTTAACAGTGTTGTGATATAAGAAAACAAATGGTTGTTGTGGCAACAAGGAAGATATATTGCTAATTAATCATTACTTAAAATAAAATAAAAAATAAGAAATGGGGAAAAAACCTACTTCATATGTATTGATATCATGGATGCAAAACATCGCGCATATTATTAAGATAATCAATCAGCATCAAGATGGTGATATTAGTGTATGTTCTAGAGAAATAGCTCTCCAAACCGTAGAGAAAATTTCAGAATGGAGGTGTTGAGAATGGACCTGAAAACCGATTAGTTAATCGCAATTAACATCCGTATATAATATCCGTGAGTATATAAATTAGACTTCTACTTTACTTACACCCCAAATTACAAGCATTGCACCTAGTCATCTTACCTTGAAACATCAGATTTAGAAATCACAGTTCCTACATATAAAAGGAAAAATGCTCTTGAATCTTTCATGTTTATAGTGAAAAGCAAGTCTTCAAAGAACGCGGAAGAAATAAAGAAAGAATTTAAATCTGTAATTTAACCATCGAAATTAAAACTAGGCATTGAAAGGTTTACTGCTAGGAACGAATCTGTTCTTATGGAAACAAATAGTGAAGCCGAAAAAAAAAATACTATCCTTGAAAAGTTAAAGAAATGACATTTTTTGTTAAAGAAATGAGAAGAAGAAAACCTAGAATTATTCTCAGAGACATTGACGAAGATATTGCACTCAATAATTTGGTCGATTGCTTAATTAAGCAAAACGAGGGCTTAGCCATGCAGAAAGACTCCTTAAGGGCAGTCAGTCATCATCCTGAAAAATAGAAGGACCAGCCAGTCATCGAAACAGACTCGACCAAACGAAGAATAATGACTAACAATAAGTTAAGTCTGGGATATTAAAAGCATTGGGCTAAAGACAACTTTCGGGTGAGAAGACGCATCAACTGCTGCATATTTCACAACACAAAGCAAGGTTTCGGAAGTGTAACTACGTGCCCTAGGTGCTCCGATGTGAACCCATAATTCTTTGGATGTCTATAATTTTTTAATTAATACATAGGGCACACCTTCGTTCTGAGTTGAGCTTACATACTAAAACTAAAATGAAAAATCTGGTGCGTGCGCGCAACACACAACTTTCACTTACCAACTTACTTAGATTAGAAATTAATGCGTTGTTGTGGTCCCCTTCGTTAGACAAATTTTGATGAAATGTTAGCTATCACATCAATATAAATATAAATACATCAAATACCCAGTTTGATCAAAATAGTTAAAGCCGTTTTTGAATAAATAAAAAATCTGGTGCGTGCGCGCAACACACAACTTTCACTTACCAACTTACTTAGATTAGAAATTGACGTGTTTTGCTAATAATCATTTCCCAAAGTCACACATTTTTCTACATTCATATCTTATTTTTGTTAATCGTTAAAGCCGTTTTTGAGTAAATAAAAAAACCTGTGAAAATGATACAAAATTTATTAAGTAAAGTCCCCCCTCCGGTTAATCAATTTTGATGAAATGTTGGCTATCACATCTTTGGCATATACATACATCAAATACCCAGTTTGATCTAAATCTTTAAAGCCGTTTTTGAGTAAATAAAAAAAAACACGTGAAAATGATACAAAATTTATTAAGTAAAGTCCCCCCTCCGGTTAATCAATTTTGATGAAATGTTGGCTATCACATCTTTGGCATATACATACATCAAATACCCAGTTTGATCAAAATCTTTAAAGCCGTTTTTGAGTAAATAGAAAAAACACGTGAAAATGATACAAAATTTATTAAGTAAAGTCCCCCCTCCAGTTGGTCAATTTTGGTAAAATGTTGGCTATCACATCTTTGGCTTATGCATACATCAAATACCCAGTTTGATCAAAATCGTTAAAGCCTTCTTTGAGTAAATAAAAAAAACACGTGAAAATGTTACAAAATTTATTAAGTAAAGTCCCCCCTCCGGTTAATCAATTTTGATGAAATTTTAACAGTCATATCTCGGGCATATACATAGATCAAATACTCAGTTTAATCAAAATCGTTAGAGCCGTTTTTGAGAAAATCGAAAAAAACGTAAAAAGTTATTAAATAAAGTACCCCCTCCCTTTGAGCAATTTTGATGAAATTTTTGCTGTCACATCGCGGGCATATACGTACACTAAATACCCAATTTCAGGTTCCCACGGTTTATAGTTTTTGAGCTAGTCTGTTCACACACACACACACACACAGACCATTTCGCGGGACTTGGTTATTTCGACTCAGGGGGTCCCAAAACGTGTATTTCCGTTGAAAACCGGAAGTCGAAATTTTTCACGATCGCAATACTTCCACTTACTATATATTTCATATATAGGTAAGTGAAAGTAAAAATTAAGTTTTAAACAAATTCTGCCGTGTGTGAAGGAATGCAGATGGTTTAAGTTAATTAAATGCATACGGGGATTGTAAAAAATTTTACTATTTATTTAATTTTGAATTTCTTTCAGCTATATAAATCCTTAACTTCGTATTTCCATTCCTTTTGATATTTTTCCTAATTCGATTCTGTAAAGAATGCAGTAAAAGGCTAGCTCTTACGAAGATTTTTAACTATAGAGTTTAATTGGATAATTTGGTTTTATCCGAATCTACTTATTTGTTTACTCAGCTCCTCTACCTTTTTTTTTTTTAAATTTAGAAATATTAATGTTTCTACTAAAGGAATAATAGAGGCTATAATATAATAGAGGCTAACGAAAACGAAAGATTAGTTATGTTATGCGGGTACTGTAGCCAAAAATGCCGTTTTTTATCTGACCCAGAATTTCTGGAGGTACTAGTTCAATGCCTTAATGCTCATTGATCTATTGTAGACACTCACGATCTATTTAGCGTGCTTTTTTTTCTGTTTCGTTCTTCCCATTCCTCGCCTTTTAGGCTCTTCGGTGTTTCCCGGGACACCGGATATAGTTTTTCCCAGTTTTGACCAGGAAGAAGCACGTTTTTGACAAAACCTATTCTCTACATTTTTAAGCTTGATTGAATTCCCTACAATGTGTGACCAAAACAAGCTCAGTAGACTAAATAGCTTCGGATGTACAGATATCATCGTTAGGAAAATTCTCCAAACTTGAAATTTGTATGCTGATTTTCATGTTTTATCACATGCAATTGTCATTATATCTTCAATAATATGTCTGATATGAGTGTGTGAAGTAAACATTTATTCAAAAAGTTCCGTACGAAAGTTGTAAAACATTAAATTCTGTGTAAAACGAGGTCATAATTTTAAAAGTAGCTTATTCCTGTACTGATAATGTAATCAAAATCAGCATTAATATTTCAAGTCTGGAAAATTGGATATCTGTACTACCGAAGCTATTCAATCTACTGAGCTATTTTTAGTCACGCATTGTAGAAAATTTAATTTGGTTTAAAAATGCCGAGAACAAACACCCAAAAGCGCGAAGATTTTGAAATTTTTTCGGATATCCAAAAATGGTCGAGGGGCTTCCGAGGCTGGAAAGTTGTTTTTAATAACACACTGCCTATACAAACTTAATTTTTTTTTTCAATATCAATTTCTATGAACATCTCTCTTCCGGCTATTCGTTTTTTTGAAACGTAACCTTAAATTAAAAAAATAAATAGATTGTGAAGTACATTTTTTTTTATTATATGTTCTTTTTTAATGAACGTGTAAAGCTAACAGACGTTTTCGCAACCTGGGCTGAAGAGAGTTTTTAATTTTGAATTGCCAGGGGTGCAGGGGTAGTTACAAACTTATCAGGCTTACCGATTTTCCCCGTCAATATCGAACTGATAAGATTGCACTGAGTAGTTTATTGCGCGTCATTTTTTTTTATTTTTACGAATTGGTAAAAATTTACGATAAATATAAATTCAGCTGACATTTAGTTAGATAATATCAGCAATCGTTTTTACTAACAATTTTTTTTTAATCTATATATAAAAAATTACTTTGGTAATATTTAATTCATACTACATTCTATGTAATTCAAAATTATCTAAAACGTGCTTTCCAAGTTGTCAGAGGTGGGGGAGTCCGACTTTTAGAATTTAGTTTCGAATGGTTAACAAGTCGCCCAAATTAAAATAAAGAACGAAAAACGTATTGTTGTTAACCTTTACAGTCGCTTAGACCTAGTTCATAATATTATTGGTTATGTATTTTAGGAATCGCATTTCTGGAAACTGAGGTATAACGCTCATAAATTTTCATTTATCTCATTCTTCCTGTTTTCCTTAGATTTCTGATCGACTTTACCAAATGACTTGTATGACTTAAGAGCAACACCTCTTGGTCATTTAGATGAAAGTCTAGTTAAGGTTAGCCTATTCCCCATCCTATTTTTGAGCACCGAGGTGGTCTCAGAAAGAGCCGATGTCGATGCCCGAAGGTGCTGCCGCAGTCCAAAAGGCATTCAAGCTTGTCATCAGATGTTAAGTGTATTCTAAGAATGAAGGGAAACAATTTAAAGATTGTGGAAAAACAGAATTGAGAAAAGGATGGGGCTGTGGGAGAGGGACTCTCCCACTGACCCCGTAAAACTCCCGATTGGGTGAATATAATCCTATAAATATATATTTTTTTAATTATTAATACAAATTCACATAACGTGGTGGTTGCGAGGATTCTGAAAAAGAAGATAGATACATTTTGTTAGGAGGAGAAACTTGGTTGGTGGCAGGAGTTGCCGCGGTTAAGGTGAGACGGTGTCTCCCGCTCTATTCACAGTTTGCAATTTAAAACAGCTGATTAAAAATCAGGTCCTATCCATTATTTATGATGTGAAGCGTTTATTTATTTGTGATATGTCATGAATCACATTGATCTTCCTCTTATGTTCTCTCCCTTTTCTGTTTCTCATCTTTTCATCTCTTATCTTCTTTCTATGCGTCTCCTTGGTAAATGCTTTTTCAGCTACTTCTATGATATTATATAAAGATACCATCTGTTATTGAAATACCCTGGTTGCTTTCCCTTGTAAACCACATTAGGAAATTCTTTAATGAAATCCTATACTTGACACAATTAAATATGTTACATATAAATCATTGCGTTAGTAATTTAAATATTTCAGAAAAATTAAAACATGATTGGGGGAGGCATGATCGAATTATATTGAAGCAATTATTTTCAAAATATTGCGTTATTTTAGTTGTATTTTTGGGTTTTTTTCTTTTAAAAGCGTAAAAAATACAATGTTTTAGTTATGGTTACAAAGCATTATTTTAAAGGCATTATTTAAAATAAAAGTATTTTAAATACAAATTAAAATCCTTTTTTTATATTAACATTTTAGTTAGAATTAAATTAAAATAAATCACTTTTTTATTTTATTTTAATTCTAAAATATTAAAATTAAAAAAAAGTTACACAATTTTCGTTATAGAGATCCCACCCCTGAAAATTGAGCCGGTACATTTATTTAAAATTGATGTTTTGTTTTGTTTTTTTGAGGGGGAGGTGGGTCGCAATTATTAACTCTGTAGCGATTCATCCGATTTCAAACAAATTTTGTCATACTGGTTATTGATTGTCTTAATAGATGTCTAATGAGATTAATTTCACATAAATGTTTTTATGCATTGGTTTTGGGGTAGAGGGTATAAATATTAACTTTTTAATGCCATATCCGATGTCCACGAACTATGAAACAATTATTGTTCATAAGTCAAATAGAAGTATAATCAGGCGAATTCCTTATAATTTTTATAGTGAATAGGTTTTTTTTGGGGGGTGGGGGGTAATTATTGACTTTTTACCGGTTATTCGAAACTAATGAAATCAATAATTACGTTGGAGGCATACACGAAGGCATAAACAGGATCTGTATCTGGTGGGGACCTGTTACGATTGGAATTAGGGATGAAAATATCATTAAGAAGGTTCAAGGATTAATCCGATAATATTTATTATTATAGATAAGGATGTACAGATAATATGTTAAGTACGAAAAATAATATCTATACCAGAGTGCAGAACCGAGTAAAGAGGAAGTTTAAGTAGCTATTGGATAATTAAAATAACGTAAAGTAGCAGGAATAATATAATATTCCTGGTGAACTATATCTTTGGTGGGGGACTTCTCTCCAAAATCTCATTTTTTTTTTTTTAATGTTATGCTTACATACGACATAAAACTGCTGTAAATATTTCAACCTGAATATTTGAGTACTTTGATAGCTACAAGTTTTTAAAATGGTCCTTTTCGTGCTTATTTAAAAATGCATATAATTGATCATAAATCATCAAAATTTTATTGATTGTGATTTTTTTGCTTTTAATAAGCTTTTTAATTGTTTTTTTTCTATGCTCAATGCAGCATAAAATATTATTGGGTTTAAATATAATTAAATTCTACTGTATTAGGTTTTTATTATTTCTTTATTGAACAAATAATTATAAATATGGTAACAACAACAACAACTCGGGGGTTTAAATAATTTTTATTAAACGAAAATTATATTTTACAATGCCACACAAACAATTAATCACGAATATGTATTAGGACAGTCACAAACATGTACTATAACAGTTTTTCCCAGCTGTTCCAACAACAAGTCTAGAACTCATTTAAAACAGTAGGAGGGGCAGTATATTAAAGAACATTATAGAATTTTTTAACTAATTGAATTTAATGTTGAATAATTATGTTTCTTATTTATGGACTTTGCACGATATAAGCATTCAGTTTCAACATTATAAAAAATAGCTATTTTTGTAACACTTTAAATTGTAAACATGTATAGTTATATAGGTAATATTGAACATTACTACAAGCGTTGTCTATTCCAAGCATTTCGTTAGCTATATTTACCTACTTTTCAAAAATTCGTAGCTACCAAAGTACTCAAATATACAGATTGAAATATTTACAGGAGTTTTATGTTGCATTTAAGCATAGCATGTAAAAAAAATGAGATTTTTATCAAGAATCCCACCAGAGATATTAGAGCCTAAAGTTAACAAAAAATGCTAAAATTTGAAGTTTACAAATTCAGAGAAATAAAAGGTAAGGAATATCAGGGTTAAGAGTACTTTTAATGAAAGCTACTTAGTTATATTCAATACAACATAATCTTTTCGAAGGCGGCGCAAAATTTAAAATTTTTAACACTAGACATTATGAAAATCTTCTAAATGATTCCTCTCTTCTCATCTATTGATTTGAATGCCTGCTAATGAAATTGTATCAGTAACATGTTATTTCTGTTTTGTGCCGTCTTCGAAAAAGATTGTGTTGTATTGAATACAGTATTTTATATTTTAATTCAATATTTTTATCAATAATTAGTGTGTATTTTTATAAATCAAAATAAAAGTTTTCGTTGACCGTAGAAGAATATGAGATGGAAATGGTTGGAAAATAAAAATTTTCGTCTTATTGCATTTTTCCGTTTTTTATTGCATTTTCAATTTTGCTGAGAATTCATAAAAATCAGAGGTAATTATTTCAATTATAATTCATTTCTATTATTGAGTGATGTGGGCAAATATTGAATCCCAATTAAGTTAGAGTCTGAGCTACCCCGAGCTAGATAACCCATACGGAATTAGCAATTTTTAGACTGCTAGTCTATCTACCAACCTAGCTAATGCTCCTTGAGACCACATTTGAATGACGAAAATTGGTTATTTGAAAAATCATTGCATCATGGCGCTTTCTAAAAACGCCGCTTGATGGCAGCGCAAGCGGTGTAGTTCATAATCTGGCGCCAAATTCGGATAAGAATTAGCAACCTAACCTAAACACCTCAAACTTTGGTCACGTGATCAACGGCATCTCAGTTTTCTCATTTTGTTCATTGTTATTGTTTTTAGATGGCTTAATCCCTGAATACGATATGTTTTTCGATTTCAATTTTAATGGTGAAATGAGGGAACTGGTACACTATTTTGTGCAGTGCTCTTAATTAGTTTTTTTTTAATCATTCCAGTTTTTACTTTTCATCTTTGTAATACTTGCATAACATTTTCTACGCTTAGCTTAGTCATAATGTGCATAAGTCTCCCTTAGTTGGTTAGGTATTTTTAAGGACATACGTCTATGGTAATTGTTATTATTTTTTTACTAGTTTGCATTGTTAGCTCCGAATCGTTTGGTGATTTATTTTTCCATTCTTAAATTTCGAAAATATGTGTATGGGCAGACCCATAAGATATGGATGATGATTAACTGTACTTAGCAACACACTTTGGTATTCTATCCGTCTTTACAAGTTGTTAGGGGCTAAGGCCGATTCTTTGTTTTCTAATACCTTCTCCGTCTGTTGTTGCAGTAAGAGCTCTTCCAATGTTTTATTTATTTTTTAATATTTTTCAATTAATTTTGTTCTGTGTTTTTTCCCGGAGAGCTTAGCATTTCAGATAGTCTGATGAAGTGTAAATATTCTTTACTTCTAATGAAGCTTCCTTGCCTGCTTTGTCTGCTTCATTGCCGTCCATTCCTACGTGCAATAGCATCCAATATTAGATTTTTGCTCAAGTTTCTAAAGCATAGTAAAAAAAAAAATCTGGTGCGATGCGTGCAACACACAACTTTCATTTACCAACTTAGATTAGAAAATGACGTGTTTTTTCTCCCCATTTCTCAAAGTCACATATTTTTCCACATTCGTTTCTTATATTTGTTTTTATTTGCTCTCTTAAGTACACTATTTTTTTTTATTATTAAATAAAAGTTCTTAAGATAATTCAGCAATGCAAGCACAATACTCCATGTCACCTGATTTTATAATTCTTTATGTAATTGTTGAAAATTTCATTTAGTTACCATGAAACAAATCATTTCCATTAAATGAACAGAACGGCTTTAATTATAAACAATTTTCTGTCTTGAAAGGTTTACTCCGTATGCGTGTGCTCAACGTGTTGTATGAGTGGACGGAATATTTTTCTTTTTTTCTCCTGTATATGTTTACTTGATGTTTTAATATTTCATTTTTAGCCCTTTCTTATTTTTCGGCGAAACGAGAGACAGTTAATTTCTCCATATATACAAATACAAAGGTACTTAGGAAAACAAAAAAGGCCCCTTCCTTATTTAAGATCCCTCAGAACATTTTAATAATGATAAAGCTTACCTGATATTAAAGAAGATTAGATTTTCATTAAACATGGCTTATTTAATCAAAATCGTTAAAGCCGTTTTTGAGATAATCGAAAAAAAGTTAAAAATTGGAAAACAAATTATGAAATTAAGTGCCCCCTGCGTTTGACCAATTTTTGCTGTCAAATCGCGGGCACATTCATACACCAAATACCCAATTTCAGGTTCGTACGGTTTATAGTTTTTGAGCTAGTCTGTTCACACACACACAGACCATTTCGCGGGACTTGGTCATTTGGACTCAGGGGACCCCAAAACGTGTATTTCCGTTGAAAACCGGAGGTTGAAATTTTTCACGATCGCAATACTTTCCCTTAGTTTATATTTCACATATAGGTAAGTGAAAGTAAAAAATGGACTTTAATTTTTTAACTTCATTTATATTTTTTAAGCTTAATCAAAGACATAAATAAAATGTAATATTTATTACAATTAAATCCATATAAACATTGGTAATTGATCATTTAATGAAGTATTTAGTTTTTGAACCCTAGTCTATGAACAAGAAAGTACTTTAATATTTTAATCTTATTAGTAGTTTTCAATTTTATTGTAGTGCTACCTAAAGTAGCATGCATGTAGTGCAACTTAAAGTAGATGTGTATGTTCTCACCAAAAAATATATAAATTCAGGTGGGCTCACGTGAGTATATGAGTAGAGCGTGTTCATTTCAGTTGACTAGGGTGCAGATAGCACAGATGTCACTTGACTAGTGTATAGATAGTAGTTTATCCAGAAGTGCTCTAAGATGGGAGGACGCTGCCAGGGAGGTCTTAATATATAGTATGAGTAACTAACGCCGTTCTAAATCACAATTACATGTTTTAATTTAATCGATTTTCTATAAAGGACATGGAAATAATTGTGTTGTTAGTGGATGTACAAGGAATTAAATTTTCATTTTAATAAATAAAGAGCATATAGGCAGAGCATAGATATAATTTGCTGGTAGGACTTCCAGCATGGGCAGTGTAAGGTGGAGGGCATAACTTGCGCTATAGTAAAATTTTTAGTGTTCAGGAGCTGTCAGTTACTGTTGAGCTTGTAGCACGCATGCTAGACTGCCGACCTTTGCTCGCTGACTGATAATTTGTAAATCAGCTTTTTGACTTTTAGAGCATCTATATTCGGTATTTGAGGGACAATTTTTGACGATCTTCAACTGCAAAATTTATAATATAAACATTTAAATTCGGAACTTTATATAATACTGCGTAAAATACTAAATAAAATTTATAAGTAAGTTTTATAACATAAATATTTATGTCTGGAACATTATATTTGGTACTGTTTAAAGTCCTTATAGAATTATTAAAAGTATACTAATGTTCAGATGACCCAGTTTAGGAACTGATTTTTTATTCTTTTTTACGGTCTAATTATTTTTTTATTACTGGTTATCACTCTCAGTTGGAATCGACTCGATTTATCAAATAATCGATTGTTGGGTGGGGGAGGAGCCTGGTAGCTGTATTGATGTGTGTGCGGGCGGTTCGATGTCCGGTCCGCGCCTAGCCTCTCTGCGGTCACTATGGCAACGGTAGCCGAGCAACCACACCCACGCCGTTCTCGTATCTCACACACACACACTTATATATACCTCCTGCACCAATCGATTTCTGACGTAACACTTCCAAGCTCGATATATTTCACTTATCTGCCCCTAACCGAGTTTAACTTGACGCAGCAACAGCTGAAAGCGAAAGCAAACAATGTTTCCTCCATTAGTCCTCCTATAAATATGACAAAAAAATGCATTTATATAATTTCTTATTATTTAATTTTTAAATGACAAGAAAAATCAGAATGAACAAAAACCCTAGAGGTACATAGATTTAAACTCATTAAAAAACGGCGCTGTCAGAAGGTGATTATGAGACAGGGGGGTCATGAAATTCCCCCCAATTTCGTGTTGAATCTACCACTGGATATATTGAGGAATAAAGTACAATGGACAAGTTAACTTCTTTGTAAGCAAATGTTCTATATATGTTTAGTATTCAATTCTAAGATGTTATATTCAGTATTACATGTTTATATTATATTCATCTTAGAGTATTATAATATATATAGAGTAAATATAGTATATATAGTATAAAGAGTTTAATACTATACATAAGTTTATAATATAGTATAAAGAGTTTAATACTATACATACGTTTATAATATAGATATATGTACGTACAAGTGAATACTCACTTTTATTTAGGAAGCCTTCCTTGTCTGTGCTTGAATTCAGAATGCAAGAACATGTTTTATTTTTATTTTGTTTTTTACTGTTCGTAAACTCAAATGTTGTTATTAAAGATAATTGATAAACTTTAAAAACCGATTTACCTTTTATAGACAAATAGGGCTTAAAGGTATTTATTGAAGCATATTATATATATATATATATATATATATATATATATATATATATATATATATATATAGAGAGAGAGAGAGAGAGAGAGAGAGAGAGAGAGAGAGAGAGTGAGAGCTAAGAATATTCTTCTAATCTAACATGTTGTGATCTATCAAACGCTCTGCCCATTTTCCCCAATTCCAGGGAAAATCTTCATCATACGAGTCGATGAGGCAGTTCGGTTGAACTGCAAACGCTAGATTTTTAGTCTTGACAAGCTAAAAGCACATTACGCTTGACGAGAAAGATATTTTAAACACGCGCCTAATAAAAAGAGCATTGTAGCGGGTGAATCGGATAATACGACAGGAAACGGTCTCATGGATTTATTGTAGCTTAAAAGCCGTGTCTTCCGTTTGCCACGATCTAAATAGTGGTCTGAGTTCACTCACTGCAAACCTACCTATTCAAATACAAAATGAAGCAAAAATGTAGGATTGTAAAACTGGATTCGTTGTTCTGTTTCAATAACCTACAAGAAAGTCAAACTTTTTACGTAAAATGTTTAGTGATTGTCCAAGATCTATAAGTAATTATTAGACCTTACCACGCGTTGCCGTGGCTCAGTAGCTATAATGCGTTGAATTAGCGGCGGCAACGCTGCTTAGATCAGGTAGCCTCATTAGATTAGATCAGGTAGAATAACCTCAAAGTATTTATTATTACTTTCACTTACCTATATTTGAAATATATAGTAAGGAAAAGTATTGCGATCATGAAAAATTCTGGTTTTCAACGGGAAATACGTTTGGGGTCTCCTGAGTCCAAATAACCAAGTCCAGCGAAATTGTGTGTGTATGTGTGTGTGCGTGCGTGCGTGCGTGACCAGACTAGCTGACTAAACCGTACGAACCTAAAATTGGGTATTTAATGTATGTATATGCCCGCGATGTGACAAAAAAATTCATCAAAATTCGTCAAACTTGGGGGCACTTTATTTCTTAAATTTTGTATTATTTGTACGTTTTTCTCAAAAACAGATCTATTTTAATCAAACTCATGTTTAATGAGAATCAATCATTCTTTTATATAAGGTAAGTCATATCACCAAAAAAAGAGAACTATAGACCAATATGCCTCTCATCAGTCGTGTACAAGTTATACACTAGGATTTTAGAGCAACGACTGCGGGCTATGGTTGAACAGGATATTGAAGAGGAGCAAGCAGCTATTAGACCGGGAAAACAGAACCAGGACCATATCTTCTCCGTATGGATGATCATCGAAAAAGTATGGGATCGTGGAAAGGCAGTCTACCAGGGATTTCTTGACCTGAGAACAGCTTTTGATTCAGTACCAAGGCAGGAGATTTGGGAGGCACTGATTACAAAAAAAGTACCAGCAAACCTTGTGAGTGCAATCAAATCGGCTTAGCAAAACCCAGAGGGGATAGTAAGACTTAATGGTCAAATACCACACCATTTCCATTTTTATAATGGAGTAAAGCAGGGAGATAGTCTTAGCCCTCTGCTTTTCATCCTACCCATGGATGAAATATAGAAGATATGCAAAAGAAGAACACCAAGAGCAGTCGTGGGGTACTGGAATCTAACCCCAGTACTAGCTCAGGTCATGATTTACGCGGATGAAGTAGTGCTGATAGCTGACACGCAGGAAGCTCTCCAGTCATCTATATAGGAATGGAACAAAGAATTAAAGCTGAGAGGGTTACAGATAAATCCAGCTTAGAGCTAAGTGCGTTGGAATAGAGAATGAGGATATAAGGATTTTGGGCAATGGCGAACCTCTAGAACTTGCGAATACTTACAATTACCTCAGGACCACTAAAGATGGTAAAACAGACCAGGAGGTACTAAACCGTTTGATGAAGGCCAAGGGAATATATTACCAAATATCTAAAACCATCATAGGCAAGCGGGAAGTAAGTAGAGAAGCCAAATTGAGGATATTTAAATCGGTGTTCCTTCCAGTGCTCATTACGGATCTGAAAGCTGGACAATCCTGGAAAAGCACATAAGCAAGATACATCTGCTGAGATGAGATTCTTTCAAAGAATAGCGGGAAAGACCAAGAGAGACTGCATCAGAAATAAAAGAATTCGAGAAGAGTTGGGAGTACGCAGTGCGAGACATCATGGAAGAGAGGCAACTAAAGTGGCATGGTCATGTATGCAGAATTGACGACACCAGAAAGGCCAGGTTGGAAGCCAGACCGGAAGGAAGACAACCTCGTGACAGACCCCACCGGAATCACGGCCCTAATGGCAGAAGCTAAGAATCGGTGATGGAAATTGGATGAGGCCAAAAATAGGGGGTTAGATGCGGGAATATATTAATTTGTAAAAATCGGGAATACTTATATATTTGTAAAAATCGGTGTAGCCGGCCCTCACCTGCCCCCTTAACCCTGTTTTCGGGATTCAAGCATCAGAACTAGAGCTTATAAATTGGACGGGAGTAGAATAGGAGGCAGTCTAAAGTGGCATGGTCTTGTATGCAGAATTGACGACACCAGAAAGGCCAGGTTGGAAGCCAGACCGGAAGGAAGACAACCTTGTGGCAGACCCCACGAGGTCTACAATGGGACACTGGGGACTGCAAGAGGAAGCACCATACCGGAGATGCAAAGACTAGCCAGAGACTGAGACCAGTGGACTAGATGGAGATTGGAACTGCAACTCCACGCTTGATGGCACAAAGGAGTTAGAGTGAGAATATCACCAAAAAATGTTCTGAGGGGGCTTAAATGCGGAAGGGGACTTTATTGTTTTTCCATAAAATATACTGGGTATTTTTTGTTTTTGTTTTTTTTTAATATGGAGAAATTTAGTGTCTCGCTTATATTAGGAAAAATATTCCGACAACTCATAAAGCACGTTAGTCCACTTATGCGCAGTACGCCTTTAACAAAAGACCATTGTTTATAATTGAGGCGTAGAATTCCAAAACCAGCCAAGTCCATTCCCAGATTTTTATTTTTTATTTTTTTTTTAAATATTTTTCTATTAGATTATCATTAGGTGGAAGGATTTCATCCAAAAGAGGTTAAATCATATTGAAAACGGCCCTACAAAAATAAGGTCTGTTCCAAATCCAGCCTGATAATCTATAGAAAAACTATTTAAAAAAAAAAAAAATCTGAAAATTGGACTTGGCTGGTTTTGGAATTCTAAGGCATTCTTTTCATGGAAAAAAGTTGTCAATGTGTTTTGAAACATAAATATTTAATGGCAATTATTTATTTCTATGGTAACTAAATGAATTTTTCAACAACTAAATAGAGAATTATAAAATCAGACGTATTATGTTATGTATATCTGAGGGGCGTCTGTCAGTCTGCCATACCTTACGGTGTGTTCTCTTTGCCCTGATCGAGTCCCTTATAAACTAACGGTATTGCGGTAAGTGCGCAGATCTGGGTTTTTTGGACATTGATGCCAAACCATCCGCCTCTTGAATATTTGAGGTAAACTTGGCCACAGCCGTTTCTAATTAAATTTCATCTTTTATAGAAAGTGGGATGGAAAGCGACTTATCTAATAAACTAAAATCGAGCGGAATCACGGCCCTAATGGTAGAAGCTAAGAATCGGTGATGGAAATTGGATGAGGCCAAAAATGGGGGGTTATGTGCGGGAATATATTAATTAGTAAAAATCGGGAATACTTAAATATTTGTAAAAATCGGTGTAGCCGGCTCTCACCAGCCCCCTTAACCCTGTTTTCGGGCTTCAAGCATTAGAACTAGAGCTTACAAATTGGACGGGAGTAGAATAGGAGGCTGTCTAAAAATTGATAATTAAATCGACTGAGTAAAAATAGCTAATTAAATCGAAATATTAAAAATTAAATTTAAAAAAAATTAAAATCGAGCGGAATTATTGTTCTAAGGGTAGAAGCTAACAATCGGTGATGGAAATTGGATGAGACCAAAAACAAAATATAAAGTATTAAGCTTGCATTGCCGAATTATGAAATAAAAAAAATTATTTAACAATAAAAATGTTTAGTGTACTTTAGAGAGCAAATGCAAACAAAATTAAATAAATGAATGTGGAAAAATTGGTGAATTTAAGGAATGGTGTTTACATAGTTATCAAAACAGGTCAATTCCTAATCTAAGTAAGTTGGTAAGTTGTCTATTGCGCGCATCGCACCAGATTTTCTTATCTTATATTTAAGTATAGTATTGCAACGTGAAACACAATACATTGATTGAGAACGTTTTTAACTATTAATAAAAATAATTTACATTTTTTGAAAATTATTACAATACATAATTCTTATATATTGAAATGCTAATTGCTGCACAACGTTTTTGGTCAACCTGTCTTTTGCTAACACAAACAGATTTGATAGATTCCCCACACGTGAATAGGTAACATATAGTTGCCCATAGAAAAACACGCATTTTTTATGTCTAAGCCGCAAGACGACATTAATTGGCCTTGAGATTTATTTATGCTCATCGCAAAAGCCAAACGAATGGGAAATTGAAGGCTTATAAATTTGTCATTGGAATATGTGGCAACTGGATAGTTCATTCTCTAAATTTACCAGAAAATAGAGGTTGAAAACCAGCAAAGCATGCTCAATAAAAGACGCGGTTAGAATTTTGCCGCGGATTGTGCCATTGATGGAGAGAACTTTAACTGGACTTGAAAGGGATAGTGCGCATTCCTGGCAGTTCTCGACTATTGCTAATATATCTTTGTCGATATATTTTTCTTGAAACAGTGAGGTCATGCTTCATTTTTACTATGCCTACATGAGTTCTATGCATTTCCGGAATAAAAGGTGTTCTTAAAATGGATCGAACGCAGGATAACCAAGTTTTACAGAAATTATACCTTAATTTCTTCGTTTCTGGCTGCCCGCTTTTCTAAAGGCCCGTCCACATTAGCGCATTCGGGGCCGTATAACCTTCGATTCGGCCGGAAATGCTCTAATGTGGACCATCGGGCCGAACATGTTCGCCCTATCCGTGAGTTGTCGGTACTTCAAAAGGAACGAACGCACTAATGTTGACGTCTTTTTGTGGAGGGCCGAACAGAACAGAGTGAATGGGTCCCTTTCTCGGTTTTTTAAATGTTTCGCTGATGAATAATTCTTATTTTTTCAATCTGATTTTATTTTAAATAGTTTGGATATATTTCATTATATATTATTTGGTAGGTAATTTCACGAATACGTGACATGTTTCAATATCTTAATAGTTTTAATGGCAAAATTTTACAAAGGAGTTATAAACTAATGAGTTGTAAACTAATAGCTATAATAGTTTTCCATTAACAGCTTGATTTAACGTTTCTACAAGACGTAGGAGGTATAATTGCAAATGGCTTTCTATGTTTTTAGAGAGCAGTCGCTCACTACGTTGCGATGTACAACACACAACACGTTTATGGCCCCAATAACTTCCAAGGCAGTATTCCCAGGACCTTGCCGCCTTCAAGTAAAACTGACCACCGTGTTTGAGCATATACAGTACTTTACTTAATGTTATTTTAAATTATTAATACACTTTACTTGCCTGGTAGCATCCACGATACATAGCTTAATGAAAAATTGAAAGAAATGAGTCTATGGCCTTTTCTTCGGCAATAATAGAAATGGCGATGACGTCAGTAGAAATCTCGGTGATGATCTTGTCCTCAAGGGTTGAAACTTCGAAGCTCATTGTACATTGTGTGGAGGAGGTAGTTAGTATGGTAGAGTGAGTAGCTCTGGAGATGAAGTCAACATGTTTGCGATCCTCTGCTTTTCGGTAGAAGACCTTTTTGGTCGAACTGTAGAAGAAAAGTCACATATCCTACACGCTGTATGATGATCACGATATGATATTCTGAAGTACCTCGCTGAAGTGAAGGATGGCAGCTTCGTTTCAGGGTTGAAAATTCTGGTCAGCAGCTGGTATCTGTAATTAGCCTTAATTGGCAGCCAGCGAGATACATGAACAGTCTTGAAACAGAGAAAATTGTAGGATTGTAAAGTTGAGAGTAATGTTTTTCTGCATTTGTCAAAGATCTTGAGATGAAGGTTATAACCCTAGTTATGCTAGATTGTTATTATGCTGT
This sequence comes from Aelia acuminata, assembly GCA_911387785.2. NCBI lineage: Eukaryota > Metazoa > Arthropoda > Insecta > Hemiptera > Pentatomidae > Aelia > Aelia acuminata. Next base: position 153,616,518 of record OU426978.1, on the reverse strand, counting down.
TGAGCACCTTGCTATTAAACCAGATTTTTAAATTTAGAGTAGAAGTAAAATAAAATAGCATACCCAGATATTAAGATATATAAACCTCATGCAATGCTTAGGGAAATATGGCTGGGTCTTCTTAATAAGCAGACACTACTATTTATAAAATATTTACATATATATGTACTGTAAATAAATATATATGTACTTATAAAATATGTACAATTAATAACCTAAACATATATACACAACTTAAAACCAAAAATCGTAATCATGTAAAACTATATACTACCATTTCACATGCTTTTTTCATCTAGTTCTTTATGATTTTAAAGGGACCCTCGAATTTCGGCACCAGTTTTGAACAAAAGCCATCAGCTGCTGATGATAGCCGGGATATGCACCGGAGCACTAAGTCACCTTCCTTAAACATAGGCTCTCGCTTATTTATATTATAGTACTTAAGTGTTTTCACTTGCTACACATAAGTTTTCATCATCTAGTAACCTTCATCTAGCTTTTTAATGTGAGATATCCAAGTCGAAATAGGGAGCGGTTTAAAATCATTAGAGTCTGATTTTTCAAACAAGGTATAAGAACTATTAGTTCTCACCCTATATTTAAATAGACTGGGGTACAACCCAACGAGTGATGCACTAAAGCATTAATCGCAAACGTGCATTCGGGTACGTGGGCGTCCAATTTTCGAATAATTGCTTTATTTGTAGGATGTGGGAGTATTAGATAGCTGGATTCGATAAGCTTGGGTCAGGTCGTCTAATAATTTATTACATAGAAGGGAGTACCATTACAGTAAGAAGGACACAAGGGTGTGACAGCCCTCCAGGTATGGTAGAAATTTTCTAATCGCCCGTAATACTGCCAGACATTCTTTCTCGGAGTAATTTAAAAGTTATGACGCTGTAAATCTTCTACTAATCACACTTTTATTTATACTTAATTTCGGAAAAATTGCAATACCAATGATGCCATAAAAGCTAGGGAACCGGGATTTACCTTTCCAAGGGGAAAACCCACTCATACAGGAGAGGTGTTTTGGACTAGTTTCTCATGATTTAATTTTTCTTAAATAACTTATTTAAGTAGTTTAGTAGATGGAGAGGCGGGTGGCGGGATGGCCGGCAACGCGTTCCCATAACGTGGACCGTAGGAAATAAGCCTGACAACCAAAAATGTATTTGGAAACCTGAAGATAGGAAGTTCGAAAACCCGGAGCCAGGGGACATTTAATAATACTCGGCATCAATCCCCCACCCACTACCCTGACCCGAGAAACCAGTTGTTAGTTGTTAAATAGGCTACCCGGCGATGTAGGGGAGGAACAAAAAAAATATAAAGGTAATAGAGAATCTTGAGGTATCGACTATGGTCGCTTGTATTTCATATTAGTTGTGAAATAAAATTAAAATATTGTATTAAATGGTTTAGTGTTTGTAGTTACCTTAAGTTTTTGTTGTGTTTCTTATTATTAATTGCGAAAATGATAATTCTATTACGATAGATCCTATCGAAGGAATGCATGGCATTTGATTGAGAGTATTTTTTTAAATAAAATTTTTGATATTGTGTTTTTGAATATATGCTTAGCTCATGAGAACGAACGTTTTTCAGATGCTGAGCCGGCGGGTAGAGGCGCATAGCCCAACAATGTTGCAAAGCTACAATGAAGGATATCCTGATCTCAGCTACGGTCAGCACCTCCAGATGGCACCCCCTTCGGAGTACCACCACGTCCACTCGTGGTACAACAATTATATACATGTTAGTCACCGCTGTATATACTACATATGCAACAGCAGATATTATCTATCTAATCTTTCTCTAGAGTCTGAGAGAGTAGTTTTATTCAATTGCAATTTATAAAACTTCTTAAGGTTCCTGTTGCAGTTGCAAAAGATTGCTATCTTTGTTAACTTTAAATTTCTGTCGAACTAAATAATTATATATGCGAAAGTATATTACGACCATAATGTAATTTTCTCTTGTTACAATTTCAAACCTATATAATGAACAAGTTTCATTTATATATTTGAGGTATTTATTCCAAACAAAACCATCCTAAAAAAAGTTTTTGATAAATCCACTAATAAATTCTGTTAAGTTGCTTTACTTTTTTAGTTATCAATATTTCAGAATTTTGTTCGTAAATATGTGAATACGAGTTGGGTAAAAATCCTCTCAAGCTAGTTAGGTTGGTTTTTATACGTTAGGGCGTCACTAATTTATTATGGTCGCCGCTTAGTTATTTTATATAGTGGCTAAATGGTTCTCAATTCATCCACATACTATAAGATGAACATTGCACTGATTCTTTTTAGCAACTGATTACGTAGAAGGTATTAAAAATTTTATTTACTTAAGCTCAGTGGCCTTTTAAATCTATTGGGTTGTTTCTCATAATATGTCTGATTTTATAATTTTTTAAATACATAGAGGATTTTGCGGGTTTCTGTTGTTTTCTTCCAAATGTTTACACAATTATAATTAAGCAGTTACCTATCCTCTACTTTTCTTTTATAAATATTAGCTTTTATAACTATCTATGTTATATTAGCTTTTATAAATATTAGCTTTTATACTTTTCTTTTATAAATATTAGCTTTCCAATCAATTACACACTTTTTAGTTTACCTCTATATATGAACATGTATCAAGCGATTTTCGTGTAATATTTTTTTATGAGTTTAAACTCGGCCATTCGGCAGCTGAGGCTGTTAGAAACATCTGTAAGGCGTCTGGGAAGGGAGTGTAAATGAACGAACTATTCGCTGTTGGTTTGCTAAGTTTTCGGGTGGGGACACCGACTTGGAAAGCCAGCCCTGAGGAAGACCTCCATCTGCAATTGAAAACGATGTCCTCAAACATATTGTAAAAGGAAACCCCTACCAAACAGTTAGAGAACTCTAAGCACAACTAAATTGAAGTGCACCTACCGTTTCCAGACACTTGTAGTGCATAGGGAAAGTAATATTGTATTTTTACTAAAACGCCTTTAACCTGAAAACGGATATTTCATTTGAAACAGCCCAATAAATTAGATGTTATTTGCTAAATGGTTGGCTCTTAGTGTCACTGCCATTACATGTTTCAATATATTTCTTCTTTTTAGAGGTATTTTACATTCTTATTTTAGCTTTATTAAAGTATCCTCATTATTTGAGTGTTCCCGAAGTCTAGAAAAAATTAAATTATAGGGTCACAAATTTATTTTCTTTGTATTAAACTTGTGCCTAATTAACTTTTCCTTAGTTTTTTTTTTTCTTTTTTACCTTTAGTAGATTTTTGGGGGGGATCAGTTACCCTGAATTGAGGAGGGGTTATATCAAAAATAACTTGAATGGAATATTTAATGTTTCGCGATATTTCATTGAAGAAATTTTCATTCGGTTTTGTTAAGAAACATTTTCATCATACTGCATCAAAAACATGTGTTTTCAATAGGGGAAAGTGCCCTATTATGGGATACATTTTTTAATATTTAATTGCTTGGCTCTAAATTGCTTAGATGATTCAAAAAATGTTGTAACACATTTAGCAGTAGTAAGTAGTAGACCATATCAAAAATGAAAAACATCCCATATCTCTTTTTTGAAATTGGTAATCATGGTTAATGTGAGAAAAGTAAAATTGTCACATTTTGAAAATGGGTTCTTAATAAGAGATGGGGGGTGTCCTAATATGGGATACATTTCCCGTATTAGGGACCATGATATAAAATGAAATATATAAGGGAAAATTTGTTTATAATACAGACAATATTCACAAAAATATATGTTGTAAATTCCCATGGAAACGTATGATCGGAAACCCGAAGATAGCAAGTTCAAAACCCCGAGCCAGGGGCTATTTAATAATATTACTCGGCATTAATCCCCCACCCTTTCCCCTGGCCCGGGAAACCCCGTATAACCTAAGGGGCGAGGAAGAGGTGGAACAAAAAAAAAAATATATATATAGATATTTGTTATAAATAAATCCATGTTATAATTTTCAAATAATCAAAATTTGATAAGACCTTTATTTGACAGATTTTTTCACAAATTACAAATAAAATTTGTGGATTATAAGTTCAACACTGCTCTCATGGCAGGACACTCATTGGCTAGAACATTGAACTTTAGTTTCTTCATTTTCTAATTTTTTATCACAAAACGTAGGTACAGGTTTCTAAAACCTCAGTGTTTAAAGTAATATTTCATTAAAATCATTATTATTATTATCACTGGCGCAACAACCCACTTAGTGAGTCAAGGCCTCCTTAAGAAGATTGCCCCATCGCTCCCTATCCTGCGCAGCCGCAGTCCAATTCCGAGCACCTAGAAGATGTCTTGAATCCTTTGCGACTCCATCTGTCCACCGAAGTTTCGGTCTTCCGATTAAAATCATTAGAATCTATTAATATTTTTATTTCAGTGATAAAAAAGTGCCTCAATAAGGGATATCCCATAATAGGAAGTAATGGGTATCCCATATTAGGGGATGTGGCTTCATTTTTTGTAGAGTTTATTGTGCTTCAGTATGTAATAAAAAAAAAGAAAGCAGTTAGCAAATATTGTAATGAATTGTTCAACGTTTAAGATAAAACAATGATTAAGGGTATTCAACTTACTTTGAGGCCAGAAATATCATGTCAAAATAATCACGAAAAAAAGTTGTTGAACCCTAAAACAACAATTCACTGAAAATAATCCAACAGGATGAGAATGTATAACAATGTGCCAATGCGACATCAATCTTCAATTTTATAGAATAAAAGCGAGGTTACAGTACAAACTATATCCAGAAACTACATATCCCATATTATGCAACCATCCCATAATGGGGCACTTTCCCCTACTCGGTTTGAGTCCGTAAAGAAGTAGTTTTCGGGCCTAGGCCTGAAAAATCTTTTTGGTGCGCTAACCTTACCTACTACTAATATATATTAATAAACATGTGTTTGAAGGAAGTTATTTGTTTGATTTTTGGACTGTTGACGACCTTTTTAGAGATGAGCCAGAACTTGAAAATAATTCCTTTAAACAAAAGTTATCGGTATTCCAAAAGGCTATGCCAAACAGAGGTTTTAATATAATGATTAATCAGAATTGTGCTATAAATATTAATGTAAATATACAAGTACTTTTCTTCAATTATAGGCTAATAAACAAATGTTTTTAAAAAAAAAAAAAAGGTGTCATTTTAATTTCTTATATTCTATCTGTAAGTCATTAATCTATATAAATAAAGATGAAATTCTGTTTGTTTGTTTATTCTTTATAGAAAATCATACCGTTTGTCCTAAATTCTCCAAATTTTGCTCAGTGGTTCTTTGATACCAGGTGCGAACATCTGTCCATATTAAATACACCATATTGGATAATATTGATACTATTGTGATTGATTTTTAAAATTGTTAGTCTGATAACCTATTAGGAGACACTATAGAACAAAATTTCAAAAAGCAGATCAAACTGATACACGATTGGGCAAGCTTATTTAAATAGCACTGAGTTTGATATGTTTTTCTTAGAATAAGAATCTGATACAATTAATATTACTTTGATACTGAATTAAATAATAATTTATATTAGTATTTTCTTAACTAATCCAGTTTAATATAAATGACTTTAGTGTTTACTGAACTTCCAAAGAAATCTAAATTATAGCTGGTATCCTTTTTTATTACAATATTATACTAATTTGCATATCTCAAGAAAATCAGTAATGAAATTAACTACCTTTGTTCAGAGTGCAAGTGAACACCAAAATGGAGGAATTGATTATCTAAGCCGAGGGGAAGAAAAACATGCAACAGACTGGAGCTACCGACCTGATTCCACCCAGGAAGCCGATTCCAATTATCAGTCGCCTCCTGGTAAGAAGAATTTGATCTAACTGTATGAAAAATAGTTAAAATGGACAGCATTTATTTATGAAATATTATAATTATAAGTTTTTGTATTTTTTTAACCGATTTCGAAAGAGGAGGTTACTCAATTTGATAGGTATGTGCCTTTCTTTTTTTTTCTTTTTTCTATTTATGTTCACCGATTACTCCGAGATGGATGGACCAATTGGAACGAAATCTTTTGTATCTTGTAGAGTATTTTCCAAAGGTGGTCCCATTAAAACTTTTTTTGGGTTCTTAATTAATTTAAGCAATTACTGGGAAGAAACGTGAAAATAATTATTTAATTGTCGCTCAAAATATTTACTTTTTTGAAAAATATATGGCATCTATATCATAAGGTATGCTCCAACAAACTATTAAAACATGTTGACAACTTAATAACCTTAACAAAGGATTTAGGCACCTCTGTCTGCTTTGGGATATACTCAGTCACTGTCGGATATTAATATACAAGGAGAATCATGAAATCTTTCCGGATTCTGCACTCTGGAGTGACACTTTGTTTATGTTATCCGGATTAATATTATCAGTTTTAATTTTGTTTCTGCAACTATTGAGGTGCTTAGATGAAAATGAAAATTATTGATTTTGAGAAAACAAAAAACTATTAGCTAAGCTTAAATGTAATGTGGGATATATCTAGTCATGAAATAAATACATCCTGCACAAAAATTTCAATATTATTTTCTTCCATCTCCAATTCCATCTATGATGGTTAATTGTCTCATTTTTTTTTCAAGTTACGATAACGTCCATAGCTTATGGCACTCAAAGGATTTGCTATTGTCTATAAAAGAGTCTAGAGACTCTTAAACGTAATCATTTATCAGGAATTGTTTCCATTTTGAGGCAGTCATATTCTCAATAACAATAACAAACGTATATGTTGTGTATATCATTGTGGAAAAAAAGTTTTATGTGTCTTCCCGATGAAACATTGGTCTTTACAAAAACCAAAGTAGGCAGGATGTTGAAAGGTGTGTACTGCATGCACCGCAATCGATTTTCAATTTTCTGTGCGTATTCAAAAAATTGAATAGGGGTCTATTATAATATAAAGTTGATTAAAGTTAATATAATTGTAATATAAAGGTCCGGGATAGACGAATGTGGTATTGCGCAACCTGGGCGGGATGACTTTTATCTCGCGAGGAACCCACAGGATAGATCTCGACCTTCTAACCATGGTATATAACAACCAACCAATGAACCAAACTTACTTGTAGTGTCCGAAGATTAAGAGTAGTGTACCAAATAAAAAACAAAACAAAACAAACAACAATTTCGAAAACCAGACACCATTACAAAATTCACTTAAAATTTGTATTTAAAAAAATGCATTAAAAGTTTTAATGCATTTTTCTGCTTTTCATAGCATTTTCAATTTTGCTGCATATTCATAAAAATCAAATTACCAGAACGTCAGCCGAGTCGAGGATGAATTTGCCTCCTGGAACTGGATAGCCCAATATTGGGGCCAAGGTAACCTTTCCTTTAAGGTGTCGAAGGCTTCTTGACAATCGTTATTCCAGCTGAAAGGTCTGCCTTCTTCAGTCAATCGACTCAGAGGATTAGTAATGTCCCCAAACTTCCTCACAAGACGGCGGTAGTGGGAACAAAGGCCCAGGAAACTTCGAATCTGCTGTTTATTGGCAGGGTTAGGGTATTGCTGGACTGCCTGAATGTCGCTGGTTCGACCAATTTTTTTTTTACTATGAAATTCAATTTCCTTCAATTTTTTTATCCAAAATATTAAAAATAATTTCTTTTGGATATTAAATTTGACAAAGATAACTTCTGACTTTAATATGAGGAACAAAATTAACTTATACTCAAAAGAATTAAAATGATCTACCAATTCAATAGTAAATACAAAAATATTTAATAAACTATATATACCCCGTGATTTATCAATGAATATAAAATTCTGACTAGACCTTTTTTTTAATATTGAAGATAATGTTGACTACTGATACTGTTGTACTATTGAATAAATCTCAGGAGCTTGACCTGCTGGGCATTCAATGGCTGCCAGCTTAAGACAAAGTGTTGAGATATTACCACTTGCAAGAGAGTGCCCTCAAAATGATGTTATATCTTGTGGGTTACAGTTTTTTAGCACCAAAACACTTCTGTGGTCTTTTGGATATTTATAACTTTCTCTCTCCTTATTTTATCTATCCCTTTCTCTCCATCAACACATTCTGTTTAAGCAAGTCTTCTTTTGCAGGTCTACAGGTTTGTCCTTTCTTTTTCCATTGAATAGACTATACTCCTTATCGCACGGCTCAGTTAAATGAATTATTCTTACTTATTAAGGATTACTATTTGATTTTATTTAAGATTGAATATGATAATTGTTATTGAACATACTATACAGAAAATTACTCTTTTGATTTAATAAACTCAATTTTAATTAGGGCGGTACCTGTTTCAAGTATTCACATATGTATGCAACTAACTTGTATGTATATGGGTCATTCTCCCAATACATACAAATTTATGTCCCAATAAGATTATATTATTTGTGTGAAATTGCTGATAATTCAATTGCATCCACTGGTTAATAGAAAACCTCAGCTTGTTGTTCAAGAATTTTTATCTCAGTAACAATTGGTTTATAGGCCTAAATTTAAACTTAAAATGTCAATATCTATCTCCCTCACCTGTCCCACAGCTCAAGTTGCTGACTTTGATGGCGGAAAAAAGGTGTATATTCTTTTATTTATAACCTAGTTTTTTTCCATACTTGTTAGAAGGTCTTAATTATTTGGTTTTACGATATATTGCTATTTTCATATTATAGAAAAAAGTTATGATCCATAATCTACCTGTCCCATAGATGCAACCTATCTCCCTCACATTTTTCTGAAATCGGTCCTCAAAACTTTGGAAACCTTTATTTCATTATAATTCATTGCTGGCAACATTGTAACAGATTCCCGTCTCAGCAAGGATATACTTTTTCACAGAAGTTCTGCTCTAGTTTCCTTGTGACGGTGTTTTTATCGGTTAAAACAGTGAGTGTCGTTTCATCGCCTATTTCCCTCACCCACTGACATTTCCTAAAAGGTGAGTTTGATATATTGCTAACTGTTAATTTGTAGGTTTACAAGGGATTTCAATAACCCATAAATTTTGTTGATAAGACACTGACATGGAATGGTCTATTTTAATATAACCTCAAAAACCTATCTCCCTCACTCCTGTGGAATGAGGGAGATAGACTTTGAGTGAGGGAAATAGGAACAAGGTGATGTTTGAGTTATGTAGAACCTAAACTCAAAACTTATTTAAATATTTAAGAAAAATTGATTTTCAGGTTTTATCAGCACTTTTAAACAATATTTAGAGTTTTGTTTGTTTGTTTGTTTAACATCCCTTTATGCAACTGAGGCTAACTGGGCGATGCTACAGTGGGAGTCCTAAATTTTGCACATCCAGGTATAATTAGGGTAGGGATCTTTAACGAATACCGGACATCGCACAGGCTCGGCTCCTCTATTTTATGTCCTATCCGAAGGACGCTTTTCGCTTACAATTCTCAAACGAAGGGATTAATCGAAAAAATGTATATGACCGAAAATGTTCTCCTTGAAAACCTGAAAAGATTGACACCATTTAGAAACCTCTACGACTATTTTTCTCACAAAAACCACGGTTTTGAGGTTATAATTCCAATCAAAGGCGAAATGAGTGATTTGTATATTTTTCCGGTGTAACGGTCAAAGCTTTAAAATGATGCAATATGAAATGATGAAGGAATGATCCTTAATAACTTATCATGAAATTTGATAAGTTATTAAGGAAGTTATGGTACCGTCAAAAAAAAGGCCTTGAGAAGTAATATATATATGTTTCTATGAAGGCATTTTTTTGTAAACACCATTACAAGCTTACCTTTTAACAATTTGTGGAAAAAAATCATTGGAAAATTTAATTTTTTCGCATTGAAATTAGAACAATGAAATTTGAATGAAATGGGAGAATGACCCATATATATATATTGAATGACTGTGAGGATAATGAAACATTTTTAATGAAACATTCCTATAAATCAGTTTTGTTTTTGATCGCAGATAGTGGCTACACTGGTCAGCAAGTGGGACCTATTATCCCACAAATGTCGATAGATAATCCAATGATGGGTCAAGTGATGCAGGAACCTATCATGCTTCCTCAAGAGTCTCACACTGGAGCTGTACCTCTTATACAGAATGGTACAGATAGGAATGAACCTCAGTCACAAAAGGTGAGATAATTTATAAATAAATTAATAATCAAGTAAAGTAAATTTTTAATTATATATACCAGTGCATACTGATAAAAATAAAGGCATCCAAATCCCCAGTTTGAATCCAAACTTTTTAGTGGCACTTCATAGCTGGAGGAGCCTATAATTCTTAACACCTACGATGGGTTTGTCGAAGTTCCAACTCACGTGGTAACATCATCAAGTCACATCTTCCAATAGTTATTGCATCTTCTTGCCCCTGAATCTCACCTATTAGCCCATAGCCTTATTACCTCTCAGGTTTCCTCCTCCCAAGCCATAAAAAATCCTTGGAAGTCCAGTTTTGCTTTTATTATATTCAAATTTCGTTCCTAAATCTTCCCTTCCTCCTGATGTGAACTGGGACAACTTTTGAAATGATTTGGAAAAGAAACTAGACTGGAAAATTCCAATCAAGACAAACCAAGGCATTATCAAAGCAATAGGAAAACTCACAACCTCAATAGCAAGCTGTATAACTGATAGCATCTCACCCATCAAAATTAAAAACTCATACCACTTTAACTTGCCACTGAGAGAAAAAGGCAGAGCAAGATCAAAGTGGCATTGGACCAGATACCCAAAAGATAAATTATACTAAAATAAACTATCCAACAGACTAAAATCAGAACTCATAAAATTCAGAATTTAATTAACTCACTGAATACCTTCGTTTCAATTAATGCCACTTTATGCCACAAAGCCTAATCGGACGATGCTACAGCGGAAGTCCTATATTTTACCTATCCTTAAATAATTAGAATAGGGATCTTTGGATATTAACAAGTACCTGAAATCGTACAGGCTCAGGACCTCCATTTTACGTCCTATCTGAGGGATGGCATTGCCAAGGATTTATTCCTTCCTTTGCTTCCCCTTTTAGTGCCTTTCAGCATAGGGTAGCTTTTAGCCAGGATTTCCATTTCTCTCTGTTTCTCGCTAGGTTTCTGGCTTGTCGGATGTCTTTCCCCCTTACTCTGCAAAGATGATCGATATAATCAACATACAACATCCTTGGATGCCCTCGAGGTTTTCTGCCTTAAATGCTCTTAAGTGATCCTTGCCTGTTCTAGCCTTAAGATCCCCCATGATGACAATGCTTCGATGACTGTTCCATGCCGAGGACCATTCCTTGCCTTGATGACGGTTCGCTCATGGTCACTCTTTAACAAGGATGTTAGTGTCATTTGTTGGGGCATAAACTTGTGTTATGGCTCAGTTTCTGCTTCTCAGATTTTTATGGGCTGCGGTTATGCAAGGGCTTACTGCCTCCCATTCCACAACTTTTTGTACAATTCGTCCTTTGTAAATTTTATACTCTCAAACTCCTTTCCTCTTTAACTCACTGAATCCCCAGATATCCAACCATGTCATGTTGTTTCCTTCTAAACTCTTCAATTCCGAGGCTATTTTCTATGTTTCTTTGAATCAGCTTTACTGTTTGGCAAGTAATTGGCCCAGCCCAAGAGGCCCCATTTCCTTGTGACCCCATTTCCAGTTTCCTAGCATCAATCAGGTTGCCTTCACTCCCCATCCAGAGCCCCATCTGCCCCTTGCAGTTCAGCAGCCTTTCTGCTGGTCTCCAGCTCAGCCTGGTGATGTCCAGCTATAGACCCAACCAACTCCTACAGTCTTCGGCTCCATGCCAGTACTGGTGCTACTGCTGCCTCACACCAGGGATGTTTATTGACCTCCCAGTTAATTTTCGTTCGCAGGCCTCTCAGCAACTCCCCTGGTGCAATAGAAGGATCAATCTACAGGTCAAACCTGAAGAAAGTGCTACCTCCCTCTGCTCCTTCGCTTTACTCCCATTAAAAAATCCTAGGGCAATCGCGGGACGCGAACCCTTGACCTTTAGCATTGTAGCCCGCCATGCTAGCCACTACACCGCAGGTGACCCCCACTGAAAACCTTATGGATGGGCGTATGCTGAAACGCAGCTCCATGACGTGAGGTGAGGTGCCCCAGGAAAGCAGGGATTAAGCCGACTGTGCTCAGGGGGAGTGAAAGTTGGGTCGTGGTTCTTTGGAAAACTGAGGACCTGTAAGGCCGAGTTGGTGTTCAGCAAATGTGCAAGATTTTCTACAAGTGTTCCGATGATCTTGAAGATCAATTAATAACATTGTTGCAATAAATACTTCCTTAAAGTTGCTATTTAAAGAAAGTGAAGACATATATAAGTATTCTTCCTCAAAAACGATATTTCTAATTTCAATTTGATTTTTTAGTTGTCAAAATATGATATATTGTATACAATTTTCGCCCCTAACTTCCTCAATTAATTTTTCTTCCATTTTCCACTTAACCTGCGCGGCACAGGCCATGACAAACTGCGTTAGGGACACATACCTCCGCAGCTCATCGTGGCTCTAAAACTAACCCATCTCACCCTGCGGCTCAACTTTCGCACCTCCTTTCTATTCTACTGAACACAGATTCTCACATAATGTCACCTCACTTCACGTCACGGAGCTGCATCTCAATTTATGCCCGGCCTGATACTACTAAATATATCACCAAAAAGCTCATAAAATTCAAGTGCTGTAATCATCTATTCTTCACTAAACCCTAAACCTGGATAAGTTCTGATGAATGAAATCCTAAATATTTGGCCAGCACCTCTTCAAACCAACTTATAAACCATATCCTGATATCCTTAATCCTATTCACCTTGATTGAATCAAAGCAGAACAGGATACTCCACTTTAAATCTGCCTCCCACCTAAGCATTACACCCACCAGAAATATCCAACATCATCGAAAAATTACCTTCCCGCAAAGCTCCTGGACACGACCTCATTGCCTCCAAAATTCTAAAGCTTCTCCCTCGGAAAGCTATTTTATTCCTTACCTACATATTTAATGCTGTACTCCGATCCACTTAGTTCCCTGACCCTTGGAAACTATCTGTTGTCAAACTGATTCCCGAACCCAAAAAGCCACCCGAATGCCCATCCTCATATCGTTCTATTTCACCATGGGTAAAATCCTTAATATTCATAAACATCTTTACCACATTCTAGAATCTGAACACATAATCCCAGATTATCACTTTGGATTCCTAACTTCCTACTCCATGATCCAGTAATGCCATCGTGTGGTTGATGTCTCGTCTGTATTGGAACATGGAATGTACCGTATTCTGTAGTCTTTCTTGATGTAGAACAGGCAGCTGTTCCTGAACATCCTCGGTCCCATCCTCTACACAGTTAGTAATGACCCAGTCCTTGCATCCCAAACTCTCTAATCCCACATAACATCTTTGAAAAATAGTTCAAAAGTGGAAAAATAACATCAATACAGTTCAATCCCACTAAATCACTTTTACACTTTGTCGTAAACATACGACCTCCTGTCCTACAGGATCCTTTAATAACTCTTCTGTCAAACAGATCTGTTACTTGGGACTGCACCTGAACAAACTGCTTCCTTGAAATCCTCATACAAGATTGAAACGACAAAAAAGTGCTCATCACTATTGACTACTTCAGTACTTAATTGACAAATGTTCAAAGCTCCCAATATATTATTATATTTTAATTATTAAGGCTAATAATTTATATGACATAAATTAGACTGATTAGGACTTACGGACTTTGAGGCTCCACCAAACCATCTAAGTCCTCAAATTCATTCCTTGCAATCCAAAATCCTTCATAAATTTTTAATGTTCCTAATTTCGTCACAAATAACATCATCTACAAACTTCTACAACAGCATGATCCAGGAACCACTCCTTTCACAATAAACTTCCCAGCCATCTGAACCCACCTATCTCCAACCTTGTTTCCTCCTCTGTTCCAGACCACCCTCCTAGGCATCTGAAAAGAAGAAGGCCTCAGAACCTTCTATGTTAGTTGTATTAGCAGAATGCTACCAATGGTTAGTTTCTTTTCATTTTCTTTAGTTGCTGTCATATTTACTAGATGCATTTATTGTAATTATTCTGTACAATGGGCATACCTTTCCGCTGCACCTGTGACAGTGTATTTGGCACATTTGATAATTTTTTTTTCATTTTGTCAATGCAACGACCATTGAAATAACTTCTATACTTCTTGTACACATTGAAAATTGATTTTTAGTTGCTAGAAAAATTTTAAGTTTTAAATGTTTAAATATGTAAATAGATTTCTGCAGTATTATTCAATAGACTGTAAAATAAATGTGAAATAGCCATCAATGATTTTAAAATGTATGTTGAAATTATTCATGAAACAGATTTTACCCTTTGTGCATGAAAAAGATAATATGTGTATGTAGTTAATTAATATAAAATCTATAATGATTTTACAAATAGAAAAATGGTGTCCTTTCTTTATTTAATTTTTGAGTAATTAATGGTTCTAAGGTCAAGTCCTTTATAATACATATTATTATAATTTATATTATAATTATAATACATTATAAATACTATTATAATCCTTTATAATACATTGGTGTTATAATTATAATATATTGTACTTACTATTATAATACTTTGAAATACATAAATTATAATATTTTTATGTATAATATTTTTATAAATTATAATATATTTTGCTTGTTAATTTCGCACAAAATGCTGTGAAAAAGAAATTGTTTGATTATTATATATCTAACCTCTTCATGGTCTTCTCCTGTTATCTCTTGTTATATAAATATAAATAATTCTTCTAGCTGAAATGGTGTGTTTTATCTGTCATTGAAAGTTAAAAATGCCTTACTATATTTACTGTTCAAGAAGGACTTGATTTTAAAACCTTTACTATGTGGTAATGTATATCACCTTATTCTCTCAGTTTCATTTGTGAGGCATATATTAGTGCTTTTCAATGACATCTTCTGTTTTCAACTTCTCACTACTTTCACATGAAGTAATAATGGTCTTTTCAGTGTCTTTAATTTGAGCGTCAAACCAACTCTATCAATTCGACTGTTCAGTAAAGTACCTACATCATTTGAGCCTGGGCCAAATATATTTATAAGAGCAGTTAAAAAAAAAGAAGAAAAAAATTATTAAATTACACTTAAACCAAAGGCGTCACCTGTGGCACAGAGGTTAGCATGGCAACCTACAATACTAAAGGTCGCAGGTTTTAGCAGGTTAAATTTTTTAGAGGGAGTAAAAAATCCTTGGCTATGCCGTCCCTCGGATAGGACTAAAGTGGAGGTCCTGAGCCTGTAATATATCAGGTATTCATTAAAGATCCCTATACTAATTATACCTGGATAGGCAAAATTTAGGACTCCCACTGCTAATCGTCCAATTAGCCTTAGTGGCTTAAAGTGACGTTAAAACAAACCAACCACTTTGAACCAACCAATTACTCTTAGACTATTTCGACTACTTATACTATTTAGAAATTACTGTTTCTATTAACTGGAGGTGATTCTGTATAATGAATAGTTATAAAAATTAATGATAATTGAGCCAGGCACTCATATAATTTTCAATAACGAAAGGCAGGTCGGCCCTCACATCTTCAGTTATCTTTTTTACTCCTGTAGATACCTTCAGATAATATGCTGGCGAAATGTTGTTATAGAGAATGCTATTTTCAAGTATTAGATTGTTTTAGGTTGTTATACTATTACGGCACCACTGCTATTGAGTGGTGTTAGTTTTTATGGTTGATCTGTAAAAACTAATATTTTAATAACTTAGTTTTTAACTAAATTTTCATTTAGTAAATAATTTAATGAATTAAATGCCTTTTTGTAATTATTATTTTACTTCTGTATTCAGGAGGAAGGAGACAGCCTGCCTAAATTGAATGGTCCTCAGGCAATGCCAGTAGAAAAAAAGGATGTGCTTAAACTACCCGGATTCCATCAGACATTTGGAAATATTACCGAGATTGGTCGGTTTTCCCAACCAGATGAATTTTTCGAATCCAGACCCCCAGAAATTTTGGATCCTCCACCAAAGGTAAGTGAGTCATTAGAGGTGAAGCGGAAACCACGTGGCAGAAAAAGGAAGCAACCTGAGCCACGAGAACTTTACTCTAGGCCTGACACGGTTGTGCCTCCTCCATGTGCTGCCGAGCAACAGTGGCCTACACCACCTCACCATTGGCCTCCACCTGAACCTCCCCATCATTGGCATAGGCCACACCCCTATTACCATGGACAGCAGCACTATCACCACCACTATCAATATCAACAACCTCCCTACTACCATCACCAACATCATCTTGACTGTCCACCACCTCCTTATCATTATGGTCACTACCAACCGAATCCTTGGCATCCTACAGCAAGGGAATATATGCATCATCACTCCTACCCTGGGTATGTTTGACCCCAAACTCATTTAGGATGTCTGGCCCAGCTTGTAGAGAACAACCCATATTGGTGAGGTGTTGATTGTTTATATTTTGGAGGAATGGGTTCGTTAGTCAAATTAAAATTTTAAGTGCTCCTTATGTCATTTAAAAAAGTTTATTTGACATCCTAAAATTTTACTTGTTATAACTTAATTTTCTATAAAAAGAAAAACGTCAATTTGAAGTTAAATTATCATTGGCAATGTATCCATTAATACCCTCTTCCTCTGCTTTCAGTCTTCCTGCTAAAATAATAATTAGCTTCCAATTGTTTTTCTTTTGTTATTGTTTTATGTTGAGTTATCACAGTCGAACTATGTTTACAGTCGTTTGTAAGACTTATTTATTTTCAGCAAATAAGATTTTTTATTTAAACCTTAACTGTATTTATAATTTTCTAACCCATTAAGTTAATTGAGTTGACAAATTTGTAGTATTGTAAATATTTCCAATACATTTTTTAGGATTTAATTCTTCAACGTTCATGTTTATTTATCTAATATATATATATATATATATATATATATATATATATATATATATATATATATATATGTGTGTATGTGTGTGTTTGTAAATAGTGCAATTATTTACCATGTGTTGTAAGCCTGGTTTCATTAGTTCCTCTTTATATAATATAACTTTTTTATTTTATTTGTCAAATCCAAATAGCTTTATCTCAATTAACTTAATGAAGATATTAGTGCCATAATATAACCCTTCCTTTACTACAAATAGCAGTAATGCCTGTAAGAAGTGAAAGATTAGGATTTAATAAATTATTAAAATAAACCTAAAATTTAAAATATTATAATTTAATTGAAACTCAGCCAATTACTAAATTAAAATTAATTTATATCCTTTGTTTTATCACAATATTTACATTCATTATAAATTTTAATCTGTATGAAAATGTGTTCTAATATATAACATGTGTTTGAAGTCTTTTAATGTACTGCCATGAAATAAATTCATCTGTTCACTAAAATAGATAATATTTTTCATAGAAAATTTAATTAGGGTCAGACTACTGGGTCACTTGAATAATTAAAGTTGGGCTTGATGTTCATTATATATTATGGGCATCAATGCTCTGTACTTCCAAAATTAATAAATACATAAAAAATTGTACAAAAATATATTGTAAAGGACTGAAAAGTAGATAAAAGTGATTGTTTAAATGTCTAAACATCATTTTGTAGTTTAAAGAAAAAAGAAAAATATTGGCTTATTGATTAACAAATTTGAAATGTGCCTTTTAGACTTTGAGGAAAACTGTCTGACACAAATTTTGAAAATTTTAAAAAATCTAGTCTTTTGGAAAACGTTCCTACTATTCTCATTATCAAGTAGAATTTACTTTTGAATAAAATCAAAAAATATTTAGTTATCTGTTACCAAGTAAGATTTCGAATATATGGTAGTTCTGTTCAAATATGTTACCAAGTGTTTAGATAAAATAATTTATTTTATATTGTATTTGTTACCTTTTTAGATTTATTTATTGATAATATAAATACTGTATCAGATTTGAATCAAGGGACTTACTTTTGTTAAATTTAAAGAACTGTGATTTTACTAACAAAAAAAAAAATATATATATATATATCTATAAATACTTATAAACTATTAAGGTTCTCTTTGATGTCAGTCTGTTACTAGTATTTATAGAATTTAACGTTTTATTCAAAATTAAAATTAGTTTACTTTGGAAATTGTTTAATTATATATGTCTTATTGGATTTTAGTGTTGATACTAGCTGTTTTTCTTTGTTATTACGTGCTCATTAGTTTTACAAAATTTTAATTTCTAAAAGATTGTGAGTCTACAATAATTTATTTTATATTATTGTAATTTAGTGATCAAAAACAAACAAAATGAAAATTTGTTTGCTATAGCCACTACAAATCATAAATGGAAAGTCATAGATGATCATAAAAGAAACAGTATAGTAAATAATTTTATTGTAATTTTTCTTACGATTTCTTTGTGATCTTTAGGGCTTCCAATTACATATTAAACATTACATTTAGAGGTTTAGGAAGAAAAAATTAGTGTCATAATATGTTTCATATTTGTTTTTTTTGTAAAACTTCTAGTAGGGGCTATGGTAAAGAAAAAGCTTCTTTTCTCATAACAAAAATCATGTTTTTTTTTCTTTGGACCTGTATAAAATATTCATGACATATCCTAAATAACTTATGATAATCAAATCTGATATCACCAGTGTATACATGCTTCTGTATTTGGCTGCTTTGTCAACAAATAAGAATTTAATAGGGACCAATCTTTTCTTACTTATTCATTTAGAAGAGAGAGAAAATATTAATTTATAATTTTTAACCACCTATTCTACAAGATTTACAATCATAGTTTCATTATGAATGATTGTTACCTAGCACACTGTGTTTTAGTTATTTTAAGAAAATTTTAATCAATATTAGGAAATTACATTAAATTTATCAATTATTATGGCTTTTTAGTGCATTTCATGATGTTAATTATTCAGTACATTTCAATTAATGTTCACCAGTGGATTTTACACTTTGAATAAAAGTTAGTTATTTTTAAAGTGTTGATAAGAAATGGAAGCCAATGGAAGCACATCAAATTTCTTATATCAGTGCAACTTCTAAAACTAAATATTTTAAATTTCTTGTAATTGAAAAATGCTCACTAGGTGGGCATAGTACTTAAATTCTGAAGGAAAATATAAAGGTAGCCGTTGATTACTTATAATAATATCTCAATGTGATATTTAATTAAAGTGAATTTTGTGGTCTGCATGTAGCTAATAGGCAGTCTTTTAAAAAATTAAATGCCTGTGAGTTTATATTTAGCCAAATATACAATTATTTTTTTCTTTCTTCTTCAAGAAAAGAATAAATTGTAAAGTTTAGCTTGATTAAATATTTATATTCACGGGCTCAAACTGTAAAATATTTTTAAAATATATAAAAAAATAGACATACACAAAACACATATATCTGTATTAATATAAAATTATTTATAAATACATATATTTATTAGATTTAGCCTATTTGTAGTAAGTACCAACTCGTTATATATGCCCTAACATTGAGGAAATATAGGCATTTTGTTTGTCAATTCTTGTTTTATGATATGATATATATATATATATAGATAAATATTATATATTGCAACTCCTGGCCAATGTTTTGTCAGGCAAATCTTTAGACCTATTAATGTGTTTTTATTTAATATCATTTCAACTATTCTCAACAATATATTTTAGTGTTTTAATATCATATATTAAAGATTAATAAATTGTCCTGATATGGTGTGCCTTATCCATAAAGAAGTAGAATTGTACATCTGATAACACAAATAGAATTTTTAGCGATATGTATTGTCATGTCAATAAAGAATTTAATTATGTTTATGTATTTATCCGCTGATTAATTGTTCTCAAGGACTTGATGCAGTTTGATATAGCGGACAAGAGCTTAGCCTAACTATATTAATTGTAGTTAAGTATATTACTGGGAGGTGTATTTTAAACTAAAAGGAAGTCTTTTTGTGTTACTTGTTTCAAAATAAAATTAAGTAATTAATTATTTATCAATTCTTTCAAATTATACAAATTTTGTATCTATTATAAAAACGTATAAAATTTAAGCACTGTAGTGTTATCTCGATCAATTTATATGCGATTGAAAATATAGTTGCATATTAAAGAATTGTTAAAGTATGTATGAGTATATTCTGTTTATAAGTTTTTCAGTAGCATGCCCATGGCTATTCCATTTGACCAAAATTTCTTGTCAAATTACAAAATTGATGTTTTGGATAAATATTATGTCAAGGACACATATTTTAGGCTTCATGGGGGTAAATATATTTCTTCTGTGGAACAATTTTTAGTATGTCATGAAAAAAGAATATTCATTTCCTAACAAATTAACTATAACTGTACTATTTTAACATTTTTAAACTATATTAGTCAGGATCCGTATAGGTATTTATTTTACAAAAATAATATTTGTGTGATCTATTTTTACTTGTCTACACCTCAGATGATCTATTCAATATATTTCATTAAATAAATTTAATAATAAACAATTATGTAATATTTTCTGATATTGATTTTTGAATTTCATTTGTATTGGCTAACTTGAAGATTGCCAATTCAAAATTTTCCTCTCTTTCTAGGGACTTCCATGTGAAATTACTCATGTCGTTTAGAATATATTTAATTCGTGCCAATTATTTATTTGTTACCAGTTTATACTAAGGTCTTGAAAATGATTTTAGGATGGCTCAATCAATGTGGACCAATGGTGTTTAAAATTTGTTTTGTATTTAATCTGTTTATGTATAATGCACACCTGGTCCATTTATGTTTACAGCAATATTTCAATCATAGCAGTAAGATAGAAGCACAATTTAAATTTATATTTTTTTTTTCCCCAATTATTTATTCCTTTCTCTTGTTTGTAGATTAGCTTCTAGTAATTTTTTTAATGCATAATTTTTATATCACTAGAAATTAATACAACTTATCCCAGGTGGGACCTTCTTAAATAAAAAAAAAAAAGTAAATCTCAGCATGTAAAAAAAAGTAAATCAAACATAAAACATTGTAGATAAAGGGGAAAATAGCCTATGGCACTTCATAATTTTTCAAAAGTACAATTGTTAATTATTAATATAATCATAATTGTTATCCTTCTTCTCTTCAATTGCAGAATTATATTGTTATTATGTTAAACTGTGTAAATCAAGAAATGGACGGTTAATTAATATAAATAATGCTAATTTAGACTCTGACATTAATATTCTTAAATACTATGATATGTTTGTGAAAAATAAATAAATTCATACACACAAATAAATATATATATATATACATATATGTATATATTTATTTATTTATTTATTTAGTATAAATATGTATACAGTGGTAAAATTACTCTTTTGTTTTAATTTTTAAAAAACCTTTACCCATTGTTGATTTTTAAAAATATTGGGCGATTGAAATAGTCCATATGATCAATACCAATTAAATATTACTTGTCCTCTATTTTATTAGATATGTTAATGTAAAATATAAATGAATTAATTTTTACCTTTTCTTTTTATTACCTACTTATGAACATAGCAGTAGATATGTATCTTAAACCCAACAATTGTTTATTTTTTTTAAAATATAGACAGTTTTTATAAATTTAAGAAATTATTACAAGTGCTCCTAACATCATGGTTTGAAAAAGGAGGAGAATCTAGATTAGGCTAATATATGGGTGATTCTCAATTTAGGGGCAAGTTTTAGTCCATTACAACTTTTACTTAAATGGTTACTTGAAGCCTAACCTGATTTTTTTTCCATTACTATACGGTGAAGGTATATTTCTACATAATAAAATATTAAAAATGAAAATATTAATGAGTAATATTTATTTATTTATTTATTATTGCCTCTACCCCAGTAGGGTCATTGGCAAAAAACGCTTTCGATTCAAACTTGATTGTACAGCTTGGTCTTCTTTAAAAAAGACATCACTACCTTCACCGAGTCCTCCATGTCTCCCAACAACTCCTTGAGATTATTTCCCATTTTCTATTCCCGTCGAATCCTGGTAAATCTTGGACATTCCAGGAGGATGTGCTTTACTGTAAGGATTATGGGATGGCAGTGTTTACAGGTTGGGGCCTCAAGTCCTCTCAGCAGGTAACCGTGTGAAAATTCACAGTGCCCAATGCGGAGTCTGCACAAAATCGTTTCCTCTCTTCTGGAAATCCGTGAGCTCGTTTTCCATTTGGTTGGTCCGTCTTTGATCTCTGACAATTTCGAATATGATATTCTCCAACTGCTTTGCCATTTACATCGTATTTTGCACATCATGGATTTGCACCAATCTTCGTTTGTGATATTGATGAACGTTTGGAAAATTGGTGCACTGTAAGTACGGGCCATGTGTGCAGCATGATCGGCATTTTCATTACCTGGTATTCCGCAGTGCGAAGGGACCCAGGCGAAAACAATGCTCCTGCCTTCTTGACATAGCCTCCACCACATGTTTCTAATTTCTCGAATAAAAACATGTTTCGGCTGGTGGCTTTCTATTGCATTAATTAATATAATAATTAATTAATTACTGACATCGAATCTGTTATTATGACTGTGTCAAGTTTGGTAATGTTTTCACACAGGTTCAGGGCCTCTCTAACGGCTGTTGCTTCGGCTGAGAATATTGAATATTCTCCTGGCAACTTGTACAGATACCTTCCTGAATCAGTTACCACCGAACATCCAACTGCGTCCGCTGTCTTCGATGCATCGGTGTATATTAACATATGATTTACATACTTTTGGATCAGTTCAGTGCAGACAGAACTATGCTTTTAACACTTTATAAGGCACTGATCCGCAGTAAAATTGACTATGGCTCGCAAGTTTACAGCATTACTACCAAAACAACTTGCAAGCTCTTAGACGCAGTCCACAACACAGCTCTCAGAATTTGTACGGGAGCACACCGGACGTCTCCAATAGAAAGCTTATACATTGAGTCAGGAGAGCCTTCTTTAGACACGCGACGAACATATCTGTCATTGAAATATGTCTCCAAATTGAAGGCATGCTTAGACCACCCATTGAACTCAGTTCTGTTCGGCGAAGATCCAGACGGACGTGGACTTAAGGATGTGAGAACAAAAGCCTTCAACCAAAGGATTCATAAATCGCTGACAGAACTCTGTTTGAATGAGTAATATGATTATATAATTACGTAAGCTACTAAAATGTCATTACCACGCACTGTCCCACTCTCGATTTTGTGGTAAATATGTATTTTTTTTCTTTTGAAACCTACGTTTAATGATAGTGAAATTTATTTCCACTCATAAAGAATAACTGGAGCATTCTGAATTATATTTTTTGTTAATTTTAGTTAACTGTAAGTATGTTTAAGTAGTTTCGAAACTTTGTCCCTTCACTTTGACGTCATTACCACTCACAAATAAAACGGCAGAGATGAAGCCTTGAAAAAGTAGGAACAGTGGGGAAATTTCTTTTGAGTATAGTGATCATCATGGAGTTTAAGGTAAACCACCTTGTGGATTAACCGACTTCAGTTGGGAGCTGGCCTCCGCGCATGTGCCTCGTAAAAAAAGTCACGTACTTTTTTTGTTGTCATTACCACCGCATGTATTAACACACTTTCTTTTCAAGTTATCTCATTCATTATATCATATTTGTTTGACTATCGTTTGTCTAAGTCAGTTGGCTAAAAAAATAATCTCAATTAGTTACACAGCGGTTTTGGCCGAATAAAATAGGTGGAAATGTCATTACCAAGTTGAAAGCTCGTGTCATTCCCACGCCCGGATATTAGCTCGGTAATGACATAAATTGTGCCGTAAATGTTTTTATGAAAATGGCCCATAATCTGAGAATCACCAATATATTGATTAGGTAAATCGGGGATAGATTTTTGCTTAAATTATTTTTCGAGGCCTTTTAAAATATATATATATGATTTTATGTTTCAGAATTTTTTTCCCGTAATGAAAAGTTATTATGGCAATTCTTATGGTATCATCAGATTATGCATTAAATGTGGAATAAACTAAACAATAAATGCCATTAAGGCAGTTTTACAATTAATCATTAACGTACGTAACTGAAATCATTGCTGAGGCAAAGAAATTATAGATTGAATTATCTTAATTTCAAGCAATGATCATGAACTGCTATTATGCTAGCTTTGCTGTATATATATCTGTACCTGAGAGGTAAACTGTTGTAACTACAAAATTCTCGAGTTTCCAATTATTGTTGTAACTGAATTATTTCTATTATTCTATTTCTAGCGAAAGGTATTCGTATTTATATTCCTGATGAATGGTGTTTTATTTAACCTATTATTAGTATTACTTTTCTTTTTTACGACAAGAAATATGAAAAATTAAAGTGCTCTCTTTTAAAAATTTAATAATGTCAGTTACGACAGTTTACCTCTGAGGTACAGATATATGCTTTTATGTTTGTGGATGGGTCCAAATACATGTACATTTTTTTTTTTTTTTTTAACCACACTAAAAAAGTTTGAAAATAAAATGTAAAAATTGCCCGTAGTTTGAGAATGACCCATAGGTATACCCTTGTGAGATCTCAGATGGTGGGTCACTAATTAGATGTTCCTGGGACAGCTCCATGCTGAATGTGCTAAACAACTTACTTTAAAGTTTTATACAATTATTGCCCTCAAAATAAATCTCTGTACTTATTACAGTTAAATTTAAACAATCAAACACAAATTTCATATACATAAAGGCATACCTAAAATATAACTAATTCTTTTTTTTGTTATTCAAACTTTAAACTACCCTCAATTTAATACTTACATAAATTGTAAATAATAATGGAGAAGGAATTTTATTTAGCATGAATTCGTTTAAAAAATATTATGAATTGGATAAAAAAAAAAAAAAAATGTTCAAATCAATTAAAAAATAAAACATACTGATAACTGTAAAGAGATTCTCAGGTAACATGTCTGTATCCTGGATATAAATATTGCCATGATCATTTTTTTATCAAATTAAATTTAACATCCAAGATATACTTAAATACCATAATAAATAATTTGTTAAATGTAGATATCTTAATGAACGTTTTTCAAGTTTTTATTGATATTGATAAGTAATTGGAAATTTTAGCAAGGGATTTAAATCTAAAGTGGAAATTTAATTCAATTTAAAAAAAATGGAATTGATGTTTACAAATTATTAAATAAAAAAATCTGAAAAGATTAGAAGTCAGAAAAACATCCAAGATTAATGTGAACCTGAATTGAAATTTTTCTGTAACATTTTATTTCCAGAAGAAATAGTTGAGTGAAAAAAAAAAGCTTATGGACTTCTGGATATAATTTACAATTATTAACTTAACTATAATTTTACAAAGGCACTGGTGATAAATTTCTAACAATTAGTTTTTTTTTCTTTAATATACCTGAAAACAAAATTTTTGAAAGGTTAAATATCTTATACATCAATGATGAATTTTAGAAAAAATGGAAATGACATTTCTAATTATCTAGAAAAATGATTTTAATTTCCCTCTTTTTTTTTTTTTTTTCTTTTTTTCTTTTTTACATCCACAGTTTTATAAATATGTAAATACTCTAATCTTGCGAAATAAATTAACAAAAAATTATTTAGAGTTAAATTACAATAAAATAAAGATTACGAACCCATAGCTTTATTTTATTTTAATTTAACTCCTAGGCCCTCTGACCCCCCTAGGCAAAACCTGGAAGTCAGATACCCCTAATTAATTTTAGGGTTAATACCCTCAAATGACCCTTATAAAGTAAAAATATTTTTTTTTTATTTGTATTACACTACAGGGTTTGTGAATTGAAAATCTAATTGCTACTAATATAAAAGTAAAATATTTCCAATAACTCATAATATCATAGTGAAGTACCTCTTAAAATTAGACACACCCCCAGGAGCTGATGTTCAGAAGTAGTACCAAAAATATGGTGCGTGTGCGCATCACCCAACTTTCACTTACCAACATACCTAGATTAGAAGTTGATGAGTTTTCTTGCCACTTCTCAAAGTCACACATTTTTCCATATTCATTCTTATTTTTTTTTTATTTTCTCTATAAAAAACACTAATTTTTTTTATTATTAAATAAAAGTTTTTACTTGTGATACTTCCGCAATGCAAGCATAATACTCCAAGTCATCTGATTTTATAATTCTCTATGTAGTTGTTGAACATTTCATATAGTTCCCATAAAACAAATAATTTACATTAAATGAACAGAACAATTAATTTATGAACAATGGTCTGCATTAAAGGCATACTCCGCATGCGTGGTCTCAACGTGTTTTATGAGTTGACCCATTTTTCTTTTTTTCTTCTCTATATGTTTACTTGATTTTTATCATATCTCATATTTAGCCATTTCTTATTTTTAGGCCTAATGAGAGACAGTTAATTTCTCCATATAAACAAAAACAAAGTTACTTTATAGGAAACAAAAAACAAACAAACAAACAAAAAAGGCCCCTTCCCCATTTAAGCCCCCTCAGAACATTTTAATAATGATAAAGCTTACCTGATATTAAAGAACACATTATTTTCATTAAATAGAGATAATCGAAAAAATTGTAAAAAAGTTATGAAATAAAGTGCCCCCTCCATTTGAACAATTTTGATGAAATGTTGGCTATTACATCTTTGGCATATACATATATCAAATACTCAGTTTAATCAAAATCTTTGAGTACATTGAAAACAACGTAAAAAGTTATGAAATAAAGTGCCCCCTCCATTTGACCAATTTTGATGAAATGTTGGCTATCACATCTTGGGCATATACATACATCAAATACTCAGTTTAATCAAAATCTTTCGAACCGTTTTTGAGTACATCGAATAAAACGTAAAAAGTTATTAAATAAAGTACCCCCTCCGTTTGACCAATTTTGATGAAATTTTTGATGTTATATCGCGGGTATATACATATATTAAATACCCAATTTCATATATTTATAGTTTATTAGGTTTATAGTTTTAGAGCTAGTCTGTTCACACACAGACCATTTCGCCGGACTTGGTTATTTGGACTTAGGGGACCCCAAAACGTGTATTTCCGTTGAAAACCAGATGTCGAAATTTTTCACGATCGCAATACTTCCACTTACTATATATTTCATATATAGGTAAGTGAAAGTAAAAACTGTTACCTATGATAGTTGTAGGATATCAAATTCTGTATAAAACGAGCTCCTTAAGGTTAAAATTAGCCCATCTCTCTGGAGACAAAGTAATTAAAACGTGAACGTATTTAGTGCTTAGTGGTCTAAAATCCGTGAACATTTTTTTCAGTTTCTCGCATAAAGACTTCGGTTTTTGAAGTATCAGGGGCTTGATAAAATATTCAAAAAACAACTACTTAAACAGTTATAATTATTACTTAAAAAATATTATTAACAAAGTAAAATATAATTCTTAAAGATTATCTTATACCTATGTTTATCACCCTTTAAACTGCTTTAAATAATTCGAGCATAACATATTTACTCTCTTAAGCACAATAAAATTTCTATTCCTAAATATTAGGTTATCCTCGCGCAGGTGTCAATAGAGCGTGTGGGGAGCGTCCATCCCATGGATGGCGGATGTGGGGATGGTCGGTGGAAATTCCAAGGAAGTTCCTCCCGGCTAAGCCCTTAGGACTCGCTGACCAACAAGGAGAGCCCCCCCCCCCCCCCAGGCTTGCTGGAGGGTCTGACGTATAAAAGTTAATTCTAAATAAAAGTTTTTATTTTTATTTGTGATAATACGCCAATGCAAATATATCAATAAGTTTTTTAATAGTTTTTGAAGACGACTAGCGTCTAGGGAGAGTAAAGTGATCTGTTTGAAAGATGAAGAAGATCAAGAAAAATTGTTGGTGCAATGTGCGCAGCACAAAACTTTCTTAAATTAGAAATTTACGTGTTTTGATAAATATATAAACTCCATTCATAAAATTCACACATTTTTCAACATTAAATTACTTATTTTGGTTTGTATTTGCTCTCTGAAGTACAATAATTTTTTTATTGTTAAATGAGCCGGTGCGGGGTAGCTCATTGGTAAGGCATTGAGTTGCTCAAGGTCCCGAGTTCGAATCTGCCTTGGCGAAGGATGTCAGATCGTCTCGGTGACCAAGAGACCCTCCTGGGACATACCCAGCCTTTAAAATGTGGTTTTAATTGTGTGTGTATTATATCATGATGATATCATATGTGGTGGTATTGAAAAATTATGGGGGCAAGACCCGGAGGTTCAGCGTGATCACGGACTAATGACCTCCTTGCACGACCTTTGGTCAAGAAACAGTAATTCCTTACACAGTACTGCAACCAAGGCCGTACAGAGGTTGTAGTGGTAAAGGTTTGGTTTTTTTTTGTTTTTGTTTTTTTAAGTAAAAGTTTTTATTTGTGATAGTGAACGCCAAACTGTTTGAAAAAACTGTTTTTTATAAAAAACGGGAAAAACTGTTTTCCTGAACCAGCCCAAACAGTTGGAATTTAGAACTTCCTAATCTTCCCGTTCTCATTTATAACTACTCAAACGTTTGGAACTCGTTACAGAACGACTGAAATTGAAAAGAACAGTTGTTTTCTTCACTCCTAGCGCTCCGTTGTTTGATTTTTCGTTACATTATCTGTGGAATCTATTTTCGAATTTCTATTTATTTCATTTAAAATTTAAAGCGACACTTTTACTTTCATTTTTTATAGTGTCAGTGTATTCAAGTGCTAATTAAAACATATCTCCAAACTGCTGTGGATGGATAATAATACATTACAATAACAGGAAGTTATTCTATATAGTTCATTACAATTAAAAAAAAAGTATAAAATTTTAAATATTAAAGAAGTTTATTTTTCGTAATATTTCAAGAGTTCATTATATTTTAACATTTTTCTCGATAAAGACCTGTCGAAATTATTTTAAGTTGGTGATTTTTTTTGTAATTTTGTTGCTTCAACAATTAATGACATTTTCTGACTTTATTCTCAAATTATGTTTTTTTTTTAACTTTGAATTAAGACTATTATTACGTTTCCAATAAAACAACACAACACAAAACAACCACCTGATAGAAACATTAGTCTGGAGGTTTTCTGTTTTCCCCAACCTGTTATTTTCAAACCGTTTTTTCCAACAGTTGTTTTTTTTTTCAACGAACAGTTCGTTGGCGTTTTGTAAAAACAACCGAAACGCCCATCTCTAATTTGTGATAATAGAGGAATGCAACCATAATACTCCATTGCGTATGGTTTTATAATTCTCTATTTATTTGTTAAAAACTTCATTTAGTTACCATGGAAACAAATAATTTCCATTAAATATATAGATTTCAAAGCACTTTGGTAACTTCCCATTAACAGAACGCCTTATAAACAATGGTCTGTCATTAAACCAATGCGAACTGCGCGTACGTGAGTTCAACGTGGTTTGTGAGTTGTCGGAATATTTTTGTCCTTTTCTCCTGTATATTTTTATTTGATTTTTCATATTTGATATCATCGTCACCATGCTAAAGTAACGAATATGCATAGGTTTTTAGTTGCACATTCGTTACTTTAGCATGGTGACGACGATATTTAGCCATTTCTCATTTTTAGGTATAACGAGAGATAGTTAATTTCTCCATATAAACAAAAATATAGGTACTTTTTAGAAAAACAAAAAAGGCCCCTTCCCCATTTAAACCCACTCAAAACATTTTAATAATGATAAAACTCACCTGATATTAAAGAATAGTTGATTTTCATTAATCATGACTAGTTTGATCAAAATCGTTAGAGGCGTTTTTGCGAAAATCTAAAAAAACGTAATAATTACACAAAATTTATGAAATAAAGTGCCCCCTCCGTTTGATCAATTTTGATTAAATTTTAACTGTGACATCGCGGGCATATACGTACATTAAATACTCATTTTCAGGTTCTTATGGTTTATAGTTTTTAGCTAGTCTGTTCACACACTCACACACGCACGCATGCGCACAAACACACACACACATACACACACAGCCTATTTCGCGGGACTTGGTTATTTGGAACCAGGGTACTTCCGTTGAAATCCGGTAGTCGCTTTGCTGTGTCTAAGTAGTTAATGCGTTGAATTAATTTTATTCTAATTTTTTTTAATACAGTCCAATTATTGAATGATAAAGGTAAACAATATTCAGTTAATCTCAAAAACTATGGGATTGAGAAAGAACCTTACGCTGAATTTAAAATGATTTCATCTAGATAGGATTTGAATAAAATCTTTAAGCCAATAAAAAAAAACTTATTTCATAAAAGAATTTAGAGGAGATAATTTTTTTATTTTTTACATCACATATTTCACTATATTATGTATTAATTATTAATTTATTGAGTAATACTTATCAAAACATTTAAAATAACATAAATTTGAAATTTTTGAATGAGGTAGATAACGTTAATTTATATCTAACGTATAATTAATAATAATAATTATTATTAAATAATTATAATTTAAATAATTATTTAATAAATTAGTAGTAGTATATATTAGTAATAATTTAGTAATATTAGTGGTATTAGTATAAATTATTAAATTATAATTTACATGTTTTTTTAATTATTACAATTCATAATTCCTATTAATTGAAGTGCTAATTGATGCACACAGGGTCAATCTGTTGGACCAACCTGCAGGAAAAAAAAAACTCCGACAACTCTTTGCACCCACGCATGCGCAGTACTCCTTTTATGAGAGACCATCGTTTATAAGGCGTTCTGTTTATGTGATAGAGTTGTCAACTCGTTTTTGGAGCATACATTTTTAATGGAAATTATTTGTTTCCTTCTTCTTCTTCTTTAGCTTCTCCCTTTTGTGCCTTTCAGCGTAAGGGGGTGAGCAGCCACGAACTCCACTCTTCTCTATTTTTTGCTAAATTCCTGGCTCGACAGAGATTTTTGCCTCTTCTTCTGCACAGTATATCAATGTACTCCACATAAGACATTCTTGGGCATCCTCGAGGTCTTCTGCCATCTGGGACATAGTCCATCGTCTTCAGTGGGTCTCTATGTTCCTCCATCCTTATCACATGACCAAACCATTTCAGTTGGCGGATTTTCAGAACCTCTTTTAATGGGGCGACCCCAAGTTCCTGGCGTATTCGTTCGTTGCGAACCCGGTCCCTCTTAGTCTTCCCGAATATTCTTCTTAGAAATTTCATTTCAGCAGCAGTGATTCTGCTCTCTTGCCTGTCTGTCAATACCCAGCTTTCTGCTCCCTATAGAAGTATTGGTAGGTATACAGTTTTAAATATATGGAGCTTAACGTTCTTATCTACCTCTTTTATTCCTACAACAGTGTTGCAAATCTGGTAGTAGACTGCATTTGCTTTGCTAATTCTGTTGGATATTTCTAAGTTCACTTTCCACGATTTTTCCATAACTGTTCCTAGGTAGGTAAAGTCTGAGACCACTTCTAATTCTTGTCCATTACATAGTACATGGATATCCTCATTTTGCCTTCCTACTTGCAGTACCTTACTTTTGCTGGTATTGATCAGCATTCCTTTCCGGTAGAGTTCCTCATACCATTCAGTTACCGCCTGCTGCAACTTTTCAACCGTATCAGCGACAAGGACAACATCATCAGCATATAGTAGATGCTGAATTACCACCGGGCGTAGGTTTCTTCTCCCCAGGAATATCCCTTCTGTTCTTCTTTTGCATATGGCAGCCACTTCATCCATATAGACCAGAAATAGTAATGGGCTCAAACTATCTCCCTGTTTGACGCCTCTTGCCATGTCAATGCAGCCGGACTCCAACCCGTTCAGTCGAACAACGCCCTTTGGTTGCTGGTAAATGGACTTAACAGCCTCCACTAAATTCCTTGAGACATTTTTTAGCTCTAAGAGCCTCCCATATTACATGCCTGGGAACCGTGTCAAATGCTGCTTTCAGGTCAAGGAAAGCCAAGTATATATTTTTATTCCGATCGCAAGATTTCTGTATTACGTTTCTTAGGGAGAATATATGATATTCTATAATAAAGTTTCAACAACTAAATAGAAAAAAATAATGTCATACGTGATAGAGTATCATGCTTGCATTCCCTTATTATCACAAATAAAATCTTTTATTACAGCATGCATTAGAGAATAAATACGGGGTGCTTAAAATATTTAAAGCAGTTTATGTTGTGAAAAAATATGGTGCAAGATGATCTTGAATTATTTATATTTTAGTTTACAAACTTTAGTTTCAAAATAGAATTCTGAATGCAATATAAAGTGGTTTTTGGAGGAACAGTAATCGTTCTCGGTTTCCGGAAAGGCATAAGAGACTAACATTTTAAAATGAAGTTTTAAACTTTAATGTACCTTTGACCTTACCATCTAACGTAATTACACCTTCTATCGATTCACCTCCACATTTTTACTAAAAGTAACTCGCAGGAAAATTAAGCAAGCAGTAAATAAAACTCGACTGATGATGAAATTAGTATATTTTTTAGGCACTTGGTAACTTTCAGGTTTTCAATACAAAATATGATACTCTGTGAGTTTTGGAGACAAACAATAATAAGTAAACAGATGTGTGAGGTTGCTGAATGGCATTTGCATTTTTATCAAAACATGTCGATTTTTATCTAAGTAGGTTGTGAAGTGAAAGTTGTGTGTTGCGCACATCGCACCAGATTTTTATGACACCACTACATTTTACGACCAGTAAGAAATTAGGGATGGATGAAACTCGTTAATGGAGTACTTATAGAAATCCCAAAAAGCATTCTAAAAATTCATCTAAATGTTGTAACAGGAGTTCTAAATGTTATTTGCGTGTTCTATTTGTTATAGAAGTCAACATTTTCACATGTTGTTTTTATAATTTTATACATACTTCGAGAAATAATGGTTTTAAACAAACGATTATTATATAAAAAAGTAAATTAAATTAAATTTTCACTTTTTTTCTGTGATTTTTTTTTTCTTCGATTGACCATTGAACACTCAATGTTGATATTTATACTTGTCCGACCCCACCTACGGGATCGTAAAAATTGCTTAATATCACTTGATTCGCTTTTTTTTTTTTTTTTTTTGTGTCTTTCTGTTTGTTTTTATAACATCAACTTTACTTGGTCTGTTTTAAACCCTATTGAATATTGCCTGGTGAAGCTTTAAGTGGACTGTATAGGTCAAATGATAAATTTGAATTAAAACAAAATAAATATATTCTCCAAAGAAATAAAAAAAACAATTCTATTGGGGTGTAAGCCTGAAACATTTACATTGTTATTAGAAATTTTGAAGATTCAAGTGAAAATGAGATGTTTGAATGAATGAATTGAAGAAATTAATAAATCACTCTCGTTAATAAATCACATCGCTCACCGATTGTCCGCTGGCCAGCTCATTCTCCCTGTTCTCCTTCTTCCTGGGTCCACTGAATGATTTTACTCCATGATCTGAGAGTAAGAGAAAAAAAGGGTTTTCGCCCGCATGCGGTTCTGTCTTGATTCAAAGTCATCAGCTTTTTCATTCAAATCGGCTTAGTTCCTTTTCATGCCGTAGGTCACAGCAGCGGCGTACTTTTTCTTGAAACGGTGTACAATTGTTTTGGTGTAAAAGAAGAAACAAATATATGTGGATACAAAAGTGCGTGCATAAGTTATGCTTCAGTTTTCCTGAACAGTTCCAATGCATAAAATTAATGTCTTTACAATACAAAAATTAAAAACAAATCGAAGTAACTAGTAGGTAAATTTAGCTACACCGTAGGGCATGAAAGTTCGAGTTATGCAATCCGCCATGTACTTCATCCCAGATAGGCCAAACCTAATTTTTTTTTATTTGATTTATCAGTTTTTAATCATTTTAATTTGTTTTTGTAATCTTTTACTTAGTGTATTTTTTAGATGGGTTTGAGTTTATCAATAAAAAACATTTAAAAATTAAAGGCATTACAAATTTAATGATATTATAATAACCACAATAATAGTAATAACAATTACATATAATAGTAATAATATTAATTTTATATAATTAAATATTTATACAATCACAATGTTTTACATAATTTTATCCTCAACTATTGCAATACTATATCATTTGTGTTACATTTATAAATTACAATAATATAATATTAACAATATGAGATGGCAATAAAATAATAAGAATAGAAAAAGTGAGCAGGTTGTATTGTTGGGTACTGCCAGTGAAGTTAGTAATTCATGAATATAAAATAATTTCTGCTGGATAATGAATATCGGCTGGAACTGCTCATCTTTAACTCTTGACAGTTTCTTGGCTATTGACCACTGCTGTAGAGGAGCCTCCCATTCACATTTCAGAACGCCCAGACCTCGAAATTTACGCGGCGCATAAAGCATGGCCGAAGTTGTATTGGCTGGTAATCCTATCATAGCCTTTACATTCCTCCTTAGCATAATGTCAATTCCTTCCAGAGTTGTTGGGCTAAGTTTAGTCAATGGTGCTGTCTGAAGGGGGTACGTCACCATCGGGAAAATATATTGATTCAGAATGTTTAGTTTTTGATCTGGTCTCAAAAGATTTGATGCAGTAAGCTTTTCCATATTTTCGTTAATTTTTTTGACTGCCTCTTCGTTAAAAAAAATCTACCCTGAGAATTTGACTCCCAAATATTTAATGACTTCCCCTTCCTCAATGCATTTTATTTTACTCCCGTCTTCTAGAGAAAGAGTACCACCCACAAGAACTCCCTTATTTATGTTAATGGCAGAGCTTTTGCTTGGGTTAATTGAAAGACCAATCTCCCTGAAGATTCGAGATACCATATTTATAGTTCTTTCAGCTGCTGGAATATCGCAAGCAGTTATTGCTTGATCATCCGCAAATCCCGTCACAATAATCCGATCTCGATTTTCATTTAGAAGGTAGCCCAAACTATTCGCCAAACGTGGATCACATATTTCTCTATATAAGTGGTCTATAGCAATACTAAATAAGGTCGGGGAAAGTGGTCCACCTTGGGGAACACCTCTATTAATACTTATTTCTTGGGTTTTGGAAATTCCAAGGTGAATGTTAACGATATTATTAGTAAGAAGGGAAATTACAGCTTTCTTAAGATCTTCTGAGACCCCTCTTGCTTCTAAGGTTTTGGCGATGTGTGCATGTCCGACATTATCGAAGGCGCTTGAAAGATCAAGAAACGCTATGACACCATTCTTGTTATCTGCTTTAGCGCTTTTAATAACAGCTTCAATTAATCTAGCATTCACATGGCAGCCAGGCATCCCTTTGACGAAGCCTCTCTGGCTAGCGTGGAAATCTATTTGTAGTCTTAAATGATGATCGAGGACCTTTTCCATGAGCCCTCTGATAATAGGGTAAATGGTTCTAGTGCGCCATGACGAAATTTCGGAAGAGGATCCTTTACCTTTGTAAATTAGGATTGTCCGTCCTTGACGAAGAGGTTTCGCAACGTATGAAGTCTTGAGCAGGATTTACAGTTCTAATTAGAACTCCATCTTTTCCTGGAGAGGCATCTATTGGGGTAGATTTGATAGCTTTGTGGACTAACTTAATCTCGATGTTACCCACGTCGGGTTTGATTGGAGAACAATCATATTTGTCTCTCTGAATATTGTTGTTTTCTTGAAATATCGCTTTAAAATGCTCTTCAATTTTGTTGATATTGATAGAGCACTGTTTGGGAGCGTCGGTATTCATAATTTTACTAACTACTTTTCTACGCCTATTGTAGTAGTTATATTGAGCTTCCTCATACTTGTATTGCTCTATTCGTTTCTCCCTATCAGCTTTGTTTGCCTTCTGTGGGTTTGACACCTGACCTGCTCCTTTTCGGACTTCCTTCTCAGACTTTTTCCCTTTCTTCTGATAATACTTCGTGGCAGGAAGTTTCGGGCCCGGGATTACTATTAGCATTTCGTAGAAATTTAAGGAATTCTGATACCATGGCATCATACTCATCGTGACTGAAATTCTGTATTTTATTTATTGTATTCTTAAATTTGGCGGCCCAATTTTCAACCTCCTTCTGCATATTGAAGCCATTTTTTGGTTCGATGTCGCTGGGTGGCGGATGGTTAAATATTTTAATTAAGGTTAACCTATTTGCCTCGCCGGGATGTATGCATGCAAGATATGTATGCGAAGCCCTTGTATTGATTTAAATTTCAGATTACAGATTTCACATATTACGCCAGATTCCGCAGCGGCTGAGTTTTGTTTACCTTTTACTACAGAATGCGAGGCATGCGGCTCAACTTTGTTTGAACAACTGGGTTGCCCTTTACAGCTGTCCTCGACAACCTGGGAGCCAACATTGTTCACAGATTTTTGGCTATTCGTCTCTATCGGGAAAACGTCATCGATGGATACTATCTTTCCTTTCGATATTCCATTTCCTTCAGCCCATTCTACTTTAACTTGTTTTTCTTCTCTCTTACCATCAGAAGAATGTAAAATTGAAGTGACGTTAGCTTTTTGAACTGGTCCGCTGGTCCTTAGAACCCATACTTCTTGGCCAATTTCTATAGGTTTATTGCTTTTCTTTGATATTATTATTGAATCATATCATTGAATCAAAGTTAAAACATTTTCAGTAATATCCCTTAAACGCAAGCATTACATAACAGTGTTTAAAGAGAAAAACAGAAACCACAATAATTGCGAAGACAAGAAATGAATTTAAAAATCAATAGATTAAAACGAATATATAAGCTAAAATATAATACATAAGTAAAAATCAAATAAATAATTGAGGAGAGAGTTTAATAACCATGTAAGCACAATACATAAGCTAAAATATATTAAATCCGTTACGAGATTCAATAAATACGTTAATCTAAATCTCACTATAAATACTATAAAGACAGGAAAAAATCATATATATGGTCGAGATAAAATAGAAAACAAATAAATTATTAACCTATGGTTAAAATTAGTTTTTACGTTTAAAAGAAGCAATGAGCAACCAAAATACACTACGATAAATGCGAAATATAATAAACTAAGTATAAATAATAGCAACGATGAATTAACAATATTAACAGTATGGTAATAAATAATATTAAGCCTTTGTTTCCACTCTAGTACTCTAACGTTATTATAGTTTAACAATAGCTTATTCAGATAATTAGTTCTGATTGAACAACTTCATTTACTGGAAACAGCATAACTATATTGTTTAGAACTAATTTGATCATAATATTATGTAATTATTTTGGAATGTCATTAAAAAGTTAAATATCAACTACAAGTAGATAAAGATAAAAAGCTAAAAAAATATTATCTATGATATGGGAAAGAGCGACTCGGTAAATGAGTATCTGGAGGAGAGAGGTTAAAAGGTATTAGTAACAAGTATTTATTAGGAACTGGTTTGGTTGTACCTGTTACTATAAAATATCAATTTTTGGCATCTCCTTTTCAAACCTTTACTGATGCAAAACCAACTGTCATTGGGTCCACAACGACACGCGCCAAGTAACAAAAGGCAGGCCATTTCATAGTAGGTAAATTTACCTACCCCCTAGTACGTATCGGTCCGAAGTAGGTAAATTTACCCTCCATGGAGTGTGTTAAGGAACTAGAGCGCGTAGGCAAAAAAACAAACCAAAAAATCAGCGCACTAAGGGTCAAAGCTTAGGTTAAAAATCTTTTATGTCACTGTCATAAAAAAAAAAGTGAGGTTGACATTTTAATGACGTAGGTAAGTCTGAAGAAATGCTATGGTCCAGGATTTGTATGTCAGTGTGACCATCAGATTCGATTGATGTTAATTGAGCAATAGCGTGAAAATCAGCATTTCATACATTTTCATAAGGTCGTAACGTTGACATGTCAGTGGTTAAGTAGGTCTCGACTTAGGGCCCAGATCCGAGAATCCCAAAGATAAAAAAAGGGTAGCATTAGTAAAAATAAAGCCATTCACAAATTTTCTCTCAGATGTTAATAATTTCACATAAGGGACCGGGATCCCGGACTATATGCATCACAAATTTTGATTGGGACGGAATATAAATAGGTCCATAAAGGTTGACTAAAGTCTATACAATCGGTATCGGATGAATATTTAATGTCTATTAATGTATATGTTATTTGTGTTATTCAACTTTAACCTATAATTTTTTTAAATCTAATTTGAACTGACGTAGAACTGCCCTCCCTCACCCTTAATTGTGTACATCAAGTATTCTCTCTTACGATTCGCCACTGACCTACTGCAACCATAGGAGTTATATTCTATCATACTTGTTCCATCTTAGCTATATATACTATTATAATTAAGGGAAAATATTTTGACGTGGAAAATTCCGACCAAAACATAATTTCGTTTTGGAGTCCCCTGAGTCCAAATAACCTACTCCCGCAAAATAGTCTGCGTGTGTGATCGAACGGAAAGAAAATCGTACGTAACTGAAATTAGAAATTTGAGGAATGATATGCCTATGATGTGCCAGCGAAGATTTCGCTTTATCTAAGGACATTTTTCCTCTTTACGATTTATTAAACGGCTCTAACGATTTTAATAGCCAAAATGAAGTATTATTTGTAATGAGGTAGGTATTATCACCATAAGAAATCATTAGGATTATTAATCATCGGATCGTTTCTGATGATTTTTA
Source organism: Aelia acuminata (assembly GCA_911387785.2). Taxonomy (NCBI): domain Eukaryota; kingdom Metazoa; phylum Arthropoda; class Insecta; order Hemiptera; family Pentatomidae; genus Aelia; species Aelia acuminata. The sequence goes on along the minus strand of OU426978.1, from coordinate 153,577,867 downwards.
TTTTTAAATTTTTTTTATAAAGTACCTATAATTTTGTTTGTTCGGAGTAAATAATAGTCCCTTGTTATCTCTGGTATCAGGAAATAGCTAAATACAAAATATGAAAGGATTTTATCATCAAATAAAAGAGAAAAACAACGATTATTCAAAACAATAATTTCAATTTCCGGTATGAGTAGTAATAAAAAAAGAAAATATATATACATATATATATATATATATATATATATAGCTTAGATTTCAAAAAATAATAACATTTAGTTTATAATGTGTTAGAAGGTCACTGATATAAAATATTGAGGCAGGTAGCAAACAAATAATTTTTTCTTTCAGATTATTTAAAGTTTATCGATCGGAAAAACATATTTATCGGCATATCGAGTGGAAGTGCTGTGGGGTTGCAGCCCCTCCTTTACAACCGGCGGCATCCGCTTATGATCAGTAGGGGTAGTCGACTTTATTTTAGGTACACTACTGTATGAAGTACCAACGTCAGTATACACATTTAAATAGAATAAAAAAAAAAAAACAACTGTCATTGAGGGAAAAAGTTTTGTGGATTTTTTTCTCATTGTTTAATGTATTGTGTACCCTTTCAGGGTATCACTTAAGCACGCTAAGTAATAATGTCAATTCAGTGGTAAGTGAAAGTTGTGTAATACGCACCGCACCAGATTATTTCTATAATAGACTTTAATGAAAATCCAACAATTAAATGTGATTATAATGGCATGAATAGTTGAAGAGGCCATCATTTCAGACGCCACGGATTGTCATGACAATGTCTTAGCTAGAAACAAATCCGGATGGGTGTAGAATTATTATGATAGGATGTTTATCTGGATTTGGCCACATGGACATTAAATAGGAACTATACTTGATTTTAGTGTTCGTTCCAAAATGTATAAAATACCTATGTGGTTTGTATCGATCCTCAGACATAATATCGTCGCAATTTGAAAATTCTCAATTTTTTGAGTATTTTTATTTTAACCCTAGTAAGAATTTGAGAATCGAATTTTTCCAAGAAATGACGTATCTTTGAAATTCTCTTTCTTTTTATGTCTCATTCATCAAAATCTATCGCTCCTGAAAACCGAGAAAAGCGATTTATACTATGCGATTATGCTACAAATTATTCAGATTAGAGTAAACCTCGACGTTTCTGTTCTAATTTACAGCAATCTTAACATTTTGAATGATATTAGGAAGTGCGAGTGCTAGGAAACAGCTAACAGCTATTGGCCCTTTCAGCTAGCGGACAGTGGGAATTACATTTTATGGAAAAGAAACTAAAAAACCTTTATCTAAATCCATACATTTGCACACATGTAGCTAACTTAGCAGCAGACAAATCAAGAAGACGGATTACAACTGTACATCACTGCTGCCACTTTACTTGGAACACTAACATTGAGGTATATTGTGTAAATTTTTGTTTAAACACTAATCCTTATATTATTAACAATTTTCCTACTTTAAACTAAAATTTAACTAAATTCATAAGAAACCCATCTTGTTACGTAAAATTCACAAATGAGAGTTGCCAAAGGCTAGGCCATTACATCAGCTACCTTACCTCGTGTGCCCTTATTGTTGACACGTTATAGATTGAGGAAGCACCTTTTTATATGTTGTTCCTACCGTTATTCTCAAACTATATAAACATTCTATATTAAATTTTAATTTTGTAAGTAGGGTGTTCTGTACCCAAGATCAAAACTAGGGGGGGGGGGCAAACTATGGTCATTCAGGTTGTAACATTTTACCGCGGAAAAGGTGAATGAAACCAAAATTATGTATAATTATAGCAGTGCTTTATCAACTATGTAATTACAATTATTTGCTTGAAAAAATTATTCTATTACTGCTTCCCGCCTTAAAAGCTTAAAAAAAATGTTTGCACCCAGCCTTCCAGGGGGGGGGCAGCTGCCCCCCCCCCTGCCCCCACTGGGTACGCCCATGATAAAGCATCTTCCGTTTGAAGAACTCAGAAAACATCGCTCTTGTCGGTGCCCAGCTGGATTCTGGTCGGTGTTTTCCTCAAGATAGATAAACCAAGAAATCAATGGGCGTTAATGAAAAAATAGATTTTCGACCCTAAGCAACAACAATCAACAATCAACCGTAGGTGTCGGCTGTGCAATGTCTCCCCTTATACGTATACAAGTTTTTTGGTAAAATTGAGGTGCTGCACCTAATGTAGCCTCTTCTATGCAAGCTGCTATGTTATGCTATGTCCCTGGTTCTACGTGGTTTCGCCCTCGCCTAAGAGGCTAAACTTTTCAAGTAAGAAATTCTTTAAGAACCGGAGATCTGGCTTCTGTAAATTTATGGCGTTTTTTTGGCAGCCTTTATAGTTAGCTGGGTGCTGACCATTGCTATATTTCCGACCTGGAGGGCCAGTGGCTATCTGCGGTACTATGACCGGGAGATGGAACCGCATAATCCCTGAGCCTTGGTTTTAGAATGGTTGCTGAATGTCCGTGGCCTGAACGGGAAGGAGTGTGAGCTTGTGACGGAGTTCCAAAATGCCAATCTAGATCTACTAGAAATCATAGAAACAAAGAGGAAGGGAAAAAGGAGAGGTTAATAAAGGACTACACTCTTTTATATTCAGGTGTTAACTACAACGAGAGAGCAGCCGGCGGTATAGGATAGGATAATTGTTCCTTGACGACCTGGCCCCTGTAATAAAGGCTTGGACATTTTTTAGTAGCCGAATCATTGTTTTGCATATCCTGGAAGGAGGAAAAGTTTATTCAGGAGTAGTAGCCTGCAGGGGTAGTAGGGCCGAATGAAAGTGGTGTCCCTGAAGAAAAAAACAGCTTCTTTATAACCTTCAAAGAAAAGTAGATGTTTATTTTTATTTAGGAAGAAAGTAATTTTTAGTCTGGGACAACGAGCTGAGGGAGATTGCTCTCCATTACAGCGTAGAGCCCTGTCTTCCTCATCAGCTTGGCCCTCAATGCCTCATAGGCAATACAATAAAGTACGCTATGCCCGGCGGTCTCCGGTACCCCGCCACCTGGGCACAAGGGATATTTATACCGTGATCAGTGAGCTTCGCTCGGAAACTCCTATGCCCCGTGTGAATCTTTGAGATCCGGGGAGGACCCAGGTTGCTTCTAACCGCGATCCGACAGTAGGGAAGTATTTTCTGCCGGAGGATCCACGTTAATTTGCTGGGATCATAGCAGGAGGTCGAGAGGATCCCCCTGTTAAGACCAGCACCGCCTCATAAGTCACTATTTGTTAAGGCCTGGTGACCCGAAGCAGAACCATCCTGGATTAAAGGATTACTACACATGTTTGGTTTGTGAGTTGTCGGAATATTTTTGTCTTTTTCTCCTGTATATTTTTATTCGATTTTCATATTTCATATTTAGCCGATTTTTTACTTTCACTTACCTGTATATGAAATATATAGTAAGTGGAAGTATTGCGATCGTGAAAATTTTTTATTTCTTATTTTTAGGCATAACGAGAGACATTTAATTTCTCCAAATAAACAAAAACATAGGTACTTTATAGGAAAACAAATAAGGCCCCTTCCCCATTTAAACCCCATCAAAACATTTTAAAGATGATAAAATTCACCTGGTATTAAAAAATACTACCTTTCATTAAACATGACGAGTTTGTTAAAAATAGTTTCAGCCTTTTTTTAGAAAAAAAAATCGTAAATATGAGACAAAATTTATTAAATAATGTGTCCTCTTCGTTTGACCAATTTTGATGAAATTGTGGCCCTCACATCGCGGGTATATACATACATCAAACACCCAGTTTCATCAAAATCGTGAGCTCCGTTTTTAGAAAATCGAAAAAACCCCGTAAAAATGAAATAATTTTTTTAAAATAAACCCCTTCGTTTCATCAATTTTGATGAAATGTTTGCTGTCACATCACTGGCTTGTACGTACACCAAGACCCGATTTCAGGTTGAGCTAGTCTGTTCACACACACAGGCCATTTCGCGGAACTTGGTTATTAGGACCCATTGGACCCCAAAACGTGTATTTCCGTTGAAAACCGGTCGATATTTTTCATGATCGCATTACTTACTTTACTTCTTCTTCTTCTTTCTCTATCTCCTTAGTGCTGTTAAGCGTGGAGTAGCATCGGCCCACTTCCTGTAAGTGTCCCTGTCCTGGGCCTTCCTTTTCATCTCTTCTAGGGTCGATCCCCGCTCTCGACCGAGTCTGTCCATATAACTATTATATGAAATTCTTGGGCGTCCAACCCGTCGCTGCTCCCTTGGTCTGGCCTCCATTAGCCACCTTGCTCTACGCTCGTCCCCCATCCTGCAGACATGCCCAAACCACTTGAGCTGGCGTTCCTCTATGACATCTCTTACATGTCGAACTCCAAGAGTATCTCTGATTGTCCTGTTCCTCACGCAGTCTCGTCTTGTCTTCCCAGCAACTCTTCTGAGATACCTCATTTCTGCTGGCGTCACTCGTGAGGCATTCTTGTCCAAGAGTACCCAGCTCTCAGCACCATATAGCAGGACCCGGGAGGAATACAGATTTTAAAATGCGGAGCTTCGCCTCTTTGCTCACCTCTTGCTTGCCAACCAGTGTTCTGGAGATTTGGAAGAAGACCTGGTTAGCTTTAAGCACTCGATGCATAACTTCCTGGTCTAACTCCCATCCCGACTGAAGAGAGTTCCCAGGTATTCATAAATATCAACTTGCTCCAGTTGGTGTTCTTCACACACAATCCTGAGCTCCACCTCCTCTCGTCCTACCTGCATAACTTTGCTTTTACCAGGATTTATGGCGAGTCCTCTTCTCTTAAGCTCCTCAGTCCACTCCTCCACTCCAACTTAGAGAGAATTCACATTGTCTGCTATTACCACAATGTTGTCTGCATAAACGAAGCATTGGGCCTGGACAGGCAGCATATTCCAATACCCAACGATTGCTCTGGGTGTTCTTCGCTTGTATACCTTCAACACCTCGTCCATGACAATGTTAAACAGAAGTGGACTGAGGCTATCTCCTTGCTTAACCCCTTTGCAAAATCTGAACGGAGCAGACTTTCTTCCATTCAATCTAACCACGCCTTTCGGGTCCTGATAAGCCGAGGTTATAGCTCTAATGAGGTTCGGTGGTATCCGCTTCTCCTGTAAGGCAGTCCAGATCTCCTGTCTGGGAACCGAATCGAAGGCTGCTTCAAGTTCCAAAAAGGCCAGGTAGACATTTCGTCCTCGGTCCAGCGCTTTTTCCGTAACCATCCTGAGAGAGACGACATGGTCCTGGGTCTGTCTTAAATGCCGGAAAGCAGCTGGTTCTTCTTCCATGTCGAGTTCGACATATGCTCTCAGCCGCTGCTTCAGGATCCTTGTGTACACCTTATACACCACCAGAGACAGGCATATGGGCCTGTAGTTCCCACATAAGGTCTGGTCTCCCTTCTTGTATATGGGCACAATTACATTTTCTTTCCACTCCTCAGGTATGGTCCCAGAGTCCCATATCCTCTGAAACAGGTTCTGCAGTGCTTTAATCAGTGCTGGTCCCCCTAACTTTACCAGTTCTGGTGCAATGCCGTCTTTTCCGAGCTGGACATGTGCCATTGCATCCTCCACCTCTTCCTCTTGGATTGTGTCGTCCATATCCACAGGCTGCACGTATCCTGTCCTCGGGCGATGCCTTCCATCTGCTCTCTGGTCTCCCCCGCGCTCCTCCAATGAAAATTTTCTTTCGTAATTTTTCCGTCATGCCTCCAGAATCTCCTTCTCCGCCGTTACAAGCTGACCTTGGTTGTCCCTGATGCTCCGAACCTGCTTTCCTTTCTTCCCTCTCATGCATTTCACAGTAGTCCAGAACCTACGGATGTTCTCCTGGTAATTTTCTTCTATCTCCTTTCCAAAATTTTCCCAGGCTTTTGCTCCGAGCTTGCTTCACGGTTGTTTTAGCAATGTTCCGTCTTCTCACTTATGCTTCCCAATCCTCAGGTGATTTAGACCTCTTATAAGCCGCCCAAGCTATTTTCTTATCTTTCACCGCTCTGGCAACTTCATCACTCCACCATTTTGTCATCTTGGTACTTGGCCTTATCTTCTTCATTCCGCAGACCTCCAGACCAGCTTTACGGATGCAGTCTCTAATTGAGCTCCATAAGGTATCCAGTGCCATGTCATCATAATTGACATTCTCTAACTTCCTTTCCAGAGCTGCCTTTTATTTTCCTGTCGTAGAGTTTCAACTGACATCCTGGCATATGCCTTCCTCCATACTTTTCTGGGCTTTATAATCCTTGTGTCGGCAACTAGGAGATTGTGGTCTGTCTCCAACTCTGCCCCTCTAATGACTTTTATGTCCGTAAAGTGCTGCCTTAGGTCCCTACTGTAGATAATGTAGTCGATGATGCTTGTACCTTCTTGTCCTTGAGCTTCAAAAGTTACCTTGTGAATCCTCTTGTGGTTAAAGAAGGTATTTCCCAGGAGAAGATCGTTTCCAATGCAGAAGTCTCTGACCATTGCCATTCTTTGTATCTTCCCCTCCAAATTTACCTACCACTCCCTGTGACCGATTGTGATCTTGCCCAGTTCTTGCATTTAGGTCTCCCATGAGGATGATACTCCTATTCTTAGTGGTTGCCGAGTCGACAGTTGTCTGAAGGTCCTCGTAGAAGTTTTCCTTATCCCCGACAGTGCTGTCCTCTGTAGGAGCATACACCTGGATACATGTAACTTTTCCTATTTTGAGTTCGATATCCATTGCTATGATTCTGGAAGATATGGCCTCCCATTTATCTATCCTGTTAAACAGCTCGTCCCTCAGGACGAATGCCACTCCCTCCTTGGCTCTCCCTGCATTTACCCCCGAGAATATCATTGAGAATCCAGACGGCAAACTCCTACTTCCCCAATTCTTCCTCTTTACCTCACTGAGACCCATGATGTCCACCCTATACCTCTTAATCTTCTCTATGAGCTCTGCCTCTTTACCGGTGAGCGTCCTAATATTCCACGTAGCCAATCTTATGTCCTTGTCCAAGCCATGTCTTTTCCTTGTTAACCCTCCAATTCCGAGGCTATTTCTGTCCCTTTGAATCTTGTATACTCTGGGTGGGGGATTGGCCCAAGCCCCAGAGGCCCCGTATCCTCGGGACAACTGGATCCTCTTTATATCAGGAACAGGTAACCCTAGGTAGATTGCCTTCACCACGGCGTGGAGCTTCACCTGCCCCTTCGCAGTACATCAGCCGTTCCGCCGGTCTCCAGCTCCGCCTGATGATGTCTAATCATGGACCCTGTTGACGTACTGTCTTTGGCTCCATGTTAGTAATGGTGCTACTGCTGCCTCACACCAGGGATATTTATCGACCTCCCGGTCTAGATCCGCCGTGTTTTGTCAGGGCCATCTCGAGCAGGATGTGGTTCTTCACCACGCACGGACGGTCTTGGGGACTAGCTTCATACAGATCTCCACCAAGGCTTCTCAGATCTCTCGGCTAGTGCCCATGGTATTAAGGGAGGACCAGTGTCCAGGTCAACCCTAGCAAAGGTGCTACCTCTCCCCAATTCCTTGGCCCCTTACTTTACCTGGGATTATATCTTTGATGCGCGGTCATATCATACAATTCCTTCTTGGCCTTGAACATATGAGGTCTGGCTTACTTAGTCTCCGTTTACTTTCCACAAATTTGGTTTCTTTAAATACGAGGCATCCTTTATTTTGTAAAGAATTTTCTATGAGATCCAGAACAAAATCATGACGTCTCACTAGACCACCGTGGGACAAGAAGTAGTGTTGGATGATATTGTTGGCCGTTTCGTTCACAGGAACCTGGCACTACGTCCTGTAGAACTTGTTACTCTTTTTTTTAGAACACTTTACTCGTTTTTGAACTCTGGACGAAGGTACGAACTGGACGGTAACTGAACTAGCGTAATCCGCAAGCCAGTGACATTCTCCGACTCCCTCAGAGCTCTCCCATCAACGCTGCGGTGCAGTTTCGTTGATAGTATATAATAGATTGTTGATCATTTCCGATAAAGAGAAAGGCAGAAAAGCTATTCGGTTACCCAAATGTTTCATTCGACGAATTATTGTAAGGTTGTAGTTGCAAGCTTATTAGTACAGGGATAGAAATAACGAAGCTCATAACGCCCAAGTCCCCGCTATTTAAAAGGCGTGAAAATATTGATTAGGAGTGTCTTGTGGCAGGAGCAACCAGCAGCGTATTGCGTTTCTTGTTGAAATATCCAACTACCTTAACTTACTCATTTTGTAGCGGTTAGTGTGAGGATATGGATATATTTTGGGGTAGGATGTCTCCTAAACGCCACTAGTTTTTTCTTAAGCTTCAGGGTAGTATTGGATATTTTTTGCAATAGTAATGAAAACTTATTTATTATCCCCACGGTTGTATTGTAGTTTAAACTCAGTTTCTCAAGTTGTTATTGGTAGCCACAATGTGAACATCTCTTGTGTATGACTATGCGTTTCTGGCACGATTGGCTATCTCCATCAGTGGCCTCCTAAACGTGTCGAGATTTTCGACACTGTGTTTATTATTGTCTTTACTATTTAGCTATTGTGCCGTTTAACACCTTGTTCGTCGCGTTCCTCCTATCTTTGAACAAGGTATTTGGATCCGGTTTATTCGCTTTTGCATTGTTTATTCGATTTTTATGTTTATTCGGTTTATTCGATTTTTGCACCAAAGAAGCGAGCCAGGCTTTACCTGATTAAGGTGTATTTTCCCCTTTCTCTGCCATCTCCAATATAATGAATAAAAGTGAATTTGGATTTTCTATTTCCGACCATAAATCTCTTGCTTCTATCAAAAATTCCTGGTTACCTTTGTTAGTATTATTTTTGGCATTAGTTCGGATAGGATCTGCGACTCTATCAACACTTCTTGCCAAGATACTCCGAAGAATCTCCTGGTATTGTTCTTTTCAGCTCGCGTTCAGTATAGTCCATTTACTTCAATATACTTTTATATAGCATATAAACTAATATAAACTATAATATAAATATATAAACCAGTAGCATATAAACTGGTAGCGTATACTACCATATACATCAGGTAGCATGTCAATTAAATCTTGAATCCTTACGTTTCGACCCCGCGCCATTAGTGATGCTTCATTCATTGCTAGTATTAATAGCTCCTCTTCGGTCCAACGCTGCCTCTGACGTTCTGTATTTAGATTGGTGTTGTAAAAGACAATGTTTCTGCTGGGAATATGTATTATGATGCTGGTCGAAATGCAACCCTCGACTTTGCTCTCTTGGACGAGCATGGTTCTTAGCCTTGGGCTTACTTCCAACATAATTTTGATTTTTGGATCCGAGTTTTAGTCAGTGTAAAAAGCGATCCTGCACTTCTCAGGTTTCTCCTGTTCAATTTCCTGGTTCTGCTCCAAATTACATTCTATTAACCCCTCAAATGTAAAGTCTGCGTCGTCCACTTTCCTAGGTACACCCTTTATGTTCACACGTGGATCACCCTTAATTTGATACCCGAACTAGTTTCGAAATATTGGGATCGTTATGTAAAGCCTTTTTGTCAGACTAACGCCCTTTTATGATTACTAAGCCTGTTTGTTTTGTAGTAAAGATTTTGTTGATCTGTAATAATGTCGCCTGAGAGCTCTCCTTATCTGTTTTTTGAACTCTTCCATGTTGAAAATTCCGTCTGGCTCATGAGTAATGGATGTAGAATTAGATAACGAAAAACAGTCCAGGAAAAGTATTTCATTGAGGGAGCGATTTTTATCAGTGATGCTATTGTTCTTTTCCGTTAGACATTCAGTCAAATCGTTGTAATAGCAGTAAATAGTAATCATAGCAGGGAGTGACTCTGACAAAAAGGCTTTACTTAACAATCCCGATATTTCGAAAGTTGGTCGGGTATCAAATTAAGGGGAATCCACGTGTGACCTTAAAGAGTGTGCCTAGGAAAGTGGGCGACACAGACTTTACATTTGAGGGGTTAATAGAATGTAATTTGACGCAGAACCAGGAAATCGAACTGGAGAAACCTGAGGAGTGCAGGCTCGCTTTTTATGCCAAAATAATTTATAATAATTGCGTTTCGTTCATTAATATTATGTATTTATTTATAAACGTGTATTTATTGAAAATTTTATTATTTGGTGTAATGACATCCGATATGTTTTCCTGTGATTTTTCCAAGACAACCTCGTTTAAGGAATTATTCCTAGTAACTTTGCTGATTTTAGTTGTCATCCCCTCCAATCCAACCATTTTTAAAATGCAAGCGACGGGAAATTATGGAAGACAAGGCATTTAGACAGACTGTAATTATCTTACTATATATTTCATCCAAAGGTAAGTGTAAGTAAAAAAGGATACAAATGAGTAAAGTTGTTGTGATTAAACTAGGATACGAAGAAATAATTGCTATGATTTTAGATAATTTCGGTTTGTCGGAGGGTTACTTAAAATTAAACGTCTGTAAGCTTTACAATGTCACCTACTCTTACATCACTACAAATATAAGATAATGCTTACCCAGAATACTACCCTAATAGTATATTTAATACTTACAATACAAACACACATACATATATATACACATAATATGGTATGTCGAAAATTGATTTCATTTTCAGACCACCATTTCAATGGTAATCAATGCTAATTGAAGATCTGAAAATTAAATTAGTTTTTAGTATGGTAATGTACTTATATCCGGGCTTAATTTATTAAAACCAAAACAAGAATCAACAATGTCAGACCAACAACACAAACTCAAATAATTAACTATGTTACAAAAAGTATCAACTTGTAACGACACAATAACTCAAAATGAACCATTATTCGATCTTTGGAACCGGACTAAGACGTTAGTCCATTGCTCCTTATATTTAGTCCGAATCTGCACATTCTAGGAGGTTCCCGAATAGCTTGGAAGATTTTCGAACGATCAAAAACAGGTACTGGAATAGTAGGTAACTGTTTCAATAATAAGTTGAGAACTCTCTTCAATCATATGTTCTGTGTTTGACGTTACACTCACTATATATATAGATATACATAGATGGCTATTCCAATGCTATCAGGAATTTATTTAATGTCACCTGTAGTTTTTTCAATACCTTTTCATTCTTTAATTAATTAAAAGAAAATTTAATTTATTTAGTTTTAGAGAATTTACTTAGTTATAAGAAAATGTCAATTCTCTGGTTTTTCTAAATCGTAATTTATTCAAAACTTGAAAGTCGGTAATTTTGTATGCATTATTATTTATTTATTTATTTTTAAGGAGTAAAAATCCTAATTTCATCACCAGTCGAGTTTTTTTTTTTTTACCATTATTTGTAAATCAGTATATCGTGAATGGATATATATAATCGATAGAAGGGATATTTACTGTTCGTAGACAATTGGAACTTAGTTTTCGAATTTTAGCTTTTCCAGAAACGACGATGATGATTGCCGATGATTAATCCAGGAAAAACCACCTTCTATTTCATTCTGAAATCTATTATGGAACTAAAGTTTCAAATTAAAATATAATTATTAAGGATAATATAGTACCTTTCACTTACCAACTTAATTAGATCAGAAATTGATGTGTTTTGTCAATTGCCTCAACTCAAAGTCACACATTTTTCCACATTCATTTCTTATTTTTGTTTTTATTTGCTCTATAACAAACACTATTTTTTATTTTTTTTATTTTTACTTGTGATAATTCGGCAATGCAAGCATAATTCTCCAAGTCGTCTGATTTTATAATTCTCTATGTTGAAAGCTTAAATGGTTTCCATGAAACAAATAATTTCCATTGAATGAACATAACGGCTTTAATTATAAACAAAGGTCTGTCATAAAAGGCGTACTGCGCATGCGTGGGCTCGACGTTGACGTAATATTTTTATTTTTTTCTCCTCTATATGTTTACTTCATTTTTTCATATTTCATATCTAGCCATTCCTTATTTTTAAGCGTAACCAGGGACAGTTAATTTCTCCATATAAACAAAAACAAATACACTTTATAGGAAAACAAAAAAGGCCTCTTCCCCATTTAAGCCCTCTCAAAACATTTTAATAATGATAAAGTTTACCGGTTATTATAGAACACCTAATTTTCATTAAACATGACGAATTTGATCATAATCATTAAAGCCGTTTTTGAGATAATCGAAAAAAAAACGTAAAAATTGGAAAAAAAGTTATGAAATAAAGTGCCCCCGCCCCCTTCCGTTTGACCAATTTTGATGAAATGTTGGCTGTCACATCTTTGGCATACACATACATCAAATACCCAGTTTGATCAAAATCGTTAAAGCCGGTTTTGAGTAAATAAAAAAAACACGTGTAAATGATACAAAATTTATTGAGTAAAGTGCCCCCTCCGGTTGATCAATTTTGATGAAATTTTCGCAGTCATATCTGATATTAATACATCAAATACTCAGTTTTATCAAAATCGTTAGAGCCGTTTTTGAGAAAATCGAAAAAAACATAAAAAGTTATTAAATAAAGCACCCCCTCCGTTTGACCAATATTGATAAAATTTTTGCTGTCACTTGGCGAACCTTTCTGTTCACACACACACACACGCACACACACACACACACACACACACACACACACACACACACACACACACACACACACACACACACACACACACACACACACACACACACAGACACACACACACACACAGACACAGACACAGACACAGACACAGACACAGACACACACACACACACACACACACACACACACACACACACACACACACACACACACACACACACACACACACACACACACACACACACACACACACACACACACACACACACACACACACACACCATTTCGCGGGACTTGGTTATTTGGACTCAGGTGACCCCAAAACGTGCATTTCCGTTGAAAACCGGAAGTCGAAATTTTTCACGATCGCAATACTTTCCCTTACTATATATTTGATATATAGGTAAGTGAAAGTAAAAAAAAATCTTTAAATATTTTTAGCATTATGTTGTTTTCTTCGCATTCACTCAATAAAGAACTAATGAAATGGTTTTATTTTTATCTTTATCAATGTGACAATGCAAAACATAATATATCATTCATGTTTGGGCAAAAAGGCTTAAGTCGTAAAAAATTGTTTTTGTCTCGTCTTCTTAAAATTCATAATTTACTATAAATTATTAGGTCTTCATAATTAAGGTCTCATTTATTAAAAATATAGTTTCATTTATTATTCTGGAATAAAGAAACACAATCAGAACGAATTTATAATGATTTTCAATAGCAGGGTAAGGGTCTGGCCACACATGTCCGCACCGGATCCGCACCGTAGCAATAAGGGTCTGGCCACACATGTCCGCACCGGTTCCGCACCGTAGCAATAATACAGGTTATGTTCAGAATATTTTTAATTTAACTTACATATTAGCTTTAGTTATGCCTAAAGTTCAAGCCACACATGTCAGACACAGGTCACTTTAGGCATAACTAAAGGTAATATGTAAGTTAAGTTAAAAATATTCTGAACATAACCTGTATTATTGAGACGGGGCGGATCCGGTGCGGACATGTGTGGCCAGACCCTAATACAGGTTATGTTCAGAATATTTTTAATTTAACTTACATATTACCTTTAGTTATGCCTAAAGTGGCCTGTGTCTGACGTGTGTGGCTTGAACTTTATGCATAACTAAAGCTAATATGTAAGTTAAATTAAAAATATTCTGAACATAACCTGTATTATTGCTACGGTGCGGATCCGGTGCGGACATGTGTGGCCAGACCTTAAATCGTTGTTTAAGCTTCACATTCGATGACTTAACCCCTTTTGACTAAACACCAGTGATATGGTTATCATGAAAACTTAATTTAGTTACCATGGAAACAAATGGTTTCCGTTTAATAGGTATTTTCCAACAAGCACTTAAAAACCGTAGACAACTCTTTCGCAAGCGCATTCCACCTTAGTTGTTAAAGTGGGCTGTCATTAAAGGCCTAAAGCGCATGCGAACGAGATGTCAAAGTATTTAAAGTGCCTGTTGAAATATACCTTATATTTTTTATGTATAAAATATGTTTATTTTATATTTATTAGTTCACGCTTACATTTATTTTATAAACTAAATATTATTCTTTCTGAGAATACCAGCTTTCCAACGGTATATTATACATATATATTACTGCATTCATTACCAGAAACCGAAATTTTCATCTTGTGGAAAAACTTTTCTTTATTTCTCATGTATATGTTTATTATATTTCATATTTAGCCATTTCTTATTTCTAGGCAAAAGCGAGAGACAATTAATTTCTCCATATAAACAAAACCATAGCTGCTTTATAGGGACAAAAAAAAGTCCCTTCCCCATTTAAACCCCCTCAAAACATTTTAATAATGATAAAACTCATCTGATATAAAAGAATACTTGATTCTCAATAAACATGACGAGAAAATCGTAAAAAACTTAAAAATGTGATGAAATTTATGAAATAAAGTCCCCCATCCGTTTACCAATTTTGACTAAATTTTTGGGCGTCACATCACGGGCGTATACCTCCCTGAATTACCTAATTTCAGTTTCGTAAGCTTTATCGTTTTTAAGTTAGTTTGTTCACTCACAAACAAACACACACACACAGAGACCATTTCGCGGCATTGGTTATTTGGACTCAGGAGACCCATAAACGAGCATTTCTTTTGAAAACCGGAAGTCAAAATTTTTAACGATCACAATACTTTCCCTTACTATATTCCATATATAGGTAAGCGAAAGTAAAACATTTAAAAATAAGATAGTGGCAATTGTACATGCTACCCTATCCCGAGTATGTATTTAAATAAATACAATATTATATGTCATTTTTAGGAGAATTTTGTTAATTTCCAAGAAACAAAAAAACAACGCCCCCTTTTCGTTTATGATTGGCGTATGTCAGATCCTGTTGGCCTCAAAAAACAAGAAAATCTCAACGTTGAATATTCTTCTATTCCTCGTAATTATGAAACTACTTTAAAATCAAAGGAAATGGAAAGGTTTGATTCACCACAAAAGTTTAGTGAAGAATCCTGTCAGTAACAAAAAATATATACAAGTCCCAGGTTTCACAAAAACTTTCTCACCGATATAGGACTTATTTTATTCAAGATAGTAACTCGTTCCTCACAAAGGAGATGTAACCAAATGCATATTTATAAATAAAAAGTATATTTTATAATGTATTATATTTTATAAAAATAAAAACATGACAGTTTATTTGTTGCGCTACATTTATTTTTTAGCATAGACTTGCATTGAAATACCTACTCTCATTAGTACAAATGGCTCAAGATGAGATATTATATCAATCGTTTGTTTGTATTTAGTGAGACACCTAGTTGACCCGATAGACATTGTTCTATCCATATTACGAAAACATTTTTTATAATGATGATTTATGATTTTTATAAAAAATTATCATAGTATATACATAAAACCATAAATAAATAAAATATTGATAGAATTATTATATATTTTTTGTAATGTGAAAATAAAATGATGTAGATGAAAAGATAATTATGTACAAATGTATTAATGAAAGTAATCACTTATTTTTTTCTGCACTTAACTTTGGCAGTTAAAAATGTTTTATTCTATTTCATATAATTTATCAAATATTTCATCTTTAGCCCCTTTATTCATTTCAAAAAAAGTCTGCCACTTCTTAGTAATATTTAGTGCATAATTTTTCGTGACTGTTAGCCTCTCTGGCTCGTCTGAATTTTCTTGGTCTTCTTCTTAGTCCGGATTGTCAAAATTTTCATTTCCATCTGGCGTTTTGGATGTTTCAAGTATTTCTTCACCATTAAGCTCTCCTGCTGTTATAATTTCGTCATTCGTGTGGACATACTGTTTGAATGTTCTCAAAGCTTCTCTTTGGTATCTCCTATTGGTTTTTCCTAATCCTGTGGCTCTACAGGATAACCCTTCACGTTTTCTTAGAAATGTGGATTCCACTTACAGAGCTGATTAAAAAAATCGTCCCACTTACAAATGTAACTTCCACAAAAATGTATTTCATTTATAGAGGTGAAAACATTCCAGTTAAAGAGTTTATTTAAGGGAAAATGATGGGACAGCAAGTTTTGTACCAATTTGTACCAGGTATTCCACTTAAGCAAGTCCCACTTGCTTGTGTGAAATACCTCTATTCCACTTCGCGCACAGGTTCGATGCGCATTTATTTATTTTTGATAACTCATTTACTTTTAAGGGTGATAAAAACTTATGTTGATTAATGTTGATTGTCCCGTATTCGAACCGTGCTTCGTTTTTTATTATTGAATCGATCGATCTACGCTAGACAAAAATACTCACGCACTCAACGTTCGCAACTTTGCATACACATCAACTCGGATTAAGGAAGTTCGAGAGAATTTATGGTTTAATTATTCACTTTAATTGTTAATAATTTTAAAAAATGTTCGATAACATATTTTCAAAATATCCACACTACTTTCAATTGTAGTAATGACCATTTAATTTTTGTGGGAAAGAACACAAATTGAAATTGAACACACTCTATATTTGAACTCAAAGTATTTTTTTAAAAAAGAAATAAAATAATATTGAAAGAACAGGTTTAAATAAAAAAGTCCCCAATAAAAACAAAATTAAGAGTATCTCAATTATCCACACTAATAGGAACTTCCAGGCAAAAATGAACGTCTAAATATCCACCATGTGCTTCTAGAACTAGAACTCAGGTAATGTCAGGTTACCCCCAGTTCTACCCTTTGCATAATCAATCAATATATATTATAAAGCAAAGTGTACAATGTGCGTGCCGAAAAGGCTCAAAAACGACTTCATGTACGATCAAGAATGTTATTTCGTCGTTAGCCCTATAGCCCCTTACGATTAAGAAGGTTTCAGTTTTTATCTTAAGTGTGCGATGCTGAAGGGACAAGGGCTGTAATTTTAAGCCTCTCGCTACTTATAATTAGTCCATCTAATTAGCCCAGGAGAGTTAATAAAGCTCCATTCATATAGCTATCGTTCATTAGTTCGGTTTGTTTTGGTTTTAGTTTCAGCTGTTCTCTTTAAAGTACACGAGATTATGTTTAAATAATTACTTTTTCCTTTTTATTTTTAAATAATTACTTTTTCCTTTTTATTTTTAAACTAGCTGTATATCCCGGTTTCACCCGGGGAATTTCATTTTTCGTGAAAAAATTTAAAGTGAAATCATAACGATTTTTATAACAATAAAGAATATACCCAGAGACTGGCTGAAGTTATGAAATTTTAATATGGACAGGTGTTCGCACCTAGTAAGAAAGATCCACTGAGCGAAATTTGGGGAATTTAGGACAAACGGTATGGAGTTTTATTAAGAAAAAACAAACTAACAGAAATTCATCTTTGAGCTGTATAACCCGGTTTGATCGGGGAATTTCATTTTTCTAAGTAAACGGTTGATTTCGTAAAAAACCATTGTAAAGTGAGTTCATTACGATTTCTATAACAATAAAGACTATCAACTGAAGATCGGCTGAAGTTATGCAATTTTAATATGGACAGGTGTTCGCACCTGGTATGAAAGAACTACTGGCGAAATTTGGAGAATTTAGGATAAACGGTATGGATTTCTATAAAAAACAAACAAACAAACAGAAATATTGGCCTGCAGTTTCAGCTTCTTGCAAATCGGCTTGCCTAAGCCTTTGTGGCGCAAAGCGGGCCTCGTATTCCTGGGCAAACTCAGTTTCCCGCGATTCTGCCTGTCTAAGCCTCTGTTGTTCAATCCTAATTTGATGTTCGTCGAGAGTTTCAGCTGCTCGTATTTGACGTTGTTTTTAGCTTTTGAGCTCACTACTCCTATTGAAGCTCGCTTCTTAGGAGGCATTTATAAAAAATAAATTCACCATACATGTAAATAAACGTATTGTAATTTAAAAAAAAAAAAAAACATATGGTTTAAAAATCCCAGAACTCGACGCCTACCAAGGGACGGTCTTACCGGGCCTTGTTGGCCTCTTCAAAATGTATAAAATGATATTTTAGGCTGTTTTTCGACTCAAACGGTTGATTTCGTAAAAAAAACCCATTGTAAAGCGAGATCATGACGAATTTTTTAACAATAAAGAATATATCATGAGATTGGCTGAAGTTATGCAATTTTAATATGGACAGGTGTTCGCACCTGGTATCAAAGAACCACTAAGCGAAATTTGGAGAATTTAGGACAAACGGTATGGATTTCTAAAAAGAACGAACAAACAAACAGAATTTCAACTTTATTTATAAGATAATCATTACATCTCTGCATTAAATTGAAAATAAAAATAAACAAAACTAACGGATTCCTAAGCAAATTATGTTTCACATAAGAGGAAAGAATAATTCGAAACATTGCCTTTATCAATATATAAGAGTAAATTTACAACAAAAGAAAAATTGCTTATTAGTGTAGTGAGCAAATAAAAACTAACACTGAATAGATAATATAGATAATATGATAATATAACAGATAATAATATAAGCCGCACTTGAGTACATATCCCCAATAATTTTCAAGAAGCTGCGGATCATTTTAAGATAGAAGAAATAAATATGGATTGCTTGTATGAAGAATTCCAAATAATCAGAAAAAACCTGAATATTGTTAATACAACTTCTGATTGCAAGAATATGGGAGCGATTGAAACTTGGAAGAAAGTCATCAAAAGGGTTTTCCAGTACCGAAATCCCTAACATTTTCCGAATTTTATCCTTCGTTTTTAGTATACCTAGCACAAACTGTTTCGTGGAAAGGGATATGATTATAATTGTATTGATTTTTATAAATATCTTAAGATCAATAAAAATATGTTAAAACTGACTTATAATTTTGTTTTTTATTTGTCCCGGGTAAAAAACTAAATTTCCGTATTTTTTTGCCTACTTAAGCATTTGCCCCTTATAGGATGGAAAAAAATCTGGCAACCCTATTCTCATCTCTCTTAGGTGTCGCGCCACCACTTTGAGTCGTTATTAATTAAGAAATAATTTCCAATTAACTGTGAAAAAACCTAAACCGACTTCGAAAACTAAGATTATAAATTAAACGAAAATAAATTAACCAAAACATATGAAATAATTACTTTCTGATTTTTATGAATTCACAATAAAATTGTACGAATACGCACTAACTGTTGATAAAAAATATTAAATTAAAATATCAAATACCATGCTCAATACAACACAATCTTTTCGGAGGCGACGCAAAATAGAAAATAGAAATGACACGTTACAGATTACGATTTCATTAGAAAACGGTTTACATTGAAATCAATAGATGGGAGAAGGCAATCCATTAAGAAGATTTTTATAATTTGAAGTGTTAAAAATTTTGAGCCGCCTCCGAAAATATTGTATTGTATTGAACATGGTGTTTAATATTTTAATTTAATAATTTTTATTAATAAATTAATAACAGTTAATGGTTATTCGTGCAAATCAAAATAACATTATAGGTTTTATTGCATTTTTCGGCTTTCTATGCCTTTTTAAATTTTGGTGTGTATTCATAAAAATTAGAATTTAATTTTTTTATGTGGATGCTTATTCGCATTTAAAGTGGGTATATGGGTAAACAAAAAAGAACATTTATAGAGTATAAGAATACCGTTTTCGCAAAGAGATATAACTAATAGAATAATAGATTGAAGCTATCAGAGAGCATAAGGAGAGACAAACAAAAAAGAGGTATTTTTAGCCGAGTTAGGCTTAACTAGATTTCTTTTATTTAACCGACTTCGAACGAAAGAGGAGGTTAATCAATTCGATACGTATGTGACTTTTTTTTGAGCTTTTTTTTTTTTTTTTTCTATGTATGTTCACCGATTACTCAGAGATGGGTGGACCAATTGGAACGAAACCTTTTGCATCTTGTAGAGTATTTTCCCAAGGTGGTCCCATTTAAACCTTTTTGGGGTTCCTAATTTATTTAAGAAGTTATCGGGAAAAAACATGAAAATAATTATTTAATTATCGCTCAAATTGTTTACTTATTGGAAAACATATGGCATATATAACATAAGGTATGCTCCAACAAGCTATTAAAACTAATTGATGACTAACAAATCCCAATATTGTATTACTGTTGGATGAATCAAATGGGAAAGCCAACCAATCAAATTCAGAATCAAAAGAGTGGGGGGAGAACATGAGTAGTCTGTTAGTTATCGATGTGTTTTACGTGCTTGTTGGAACAAACCTATACATAACCTTAACTAATTTTTCAACATTATATTTAAATGAAGATATAAATATCAGCAGAATATAATATCGCTGTCGTTTTCTGCAGCGATATCAGCATAAATATTAGATAGATGTATATTCACCGATAACAGTAAACCTTCTTAATTTAGATATAATTGACGGTTGGACACCATAATCATAAGACAACAAAATTCGTGGAATTCCAAGAAAGACTGAGTATTGGTAATCGTTTTAAAGCAGAATTTAAGACTTCTTCAAGTTCCCGAAGGATAGTTTAAATTTTAAATCGTAGCTATTATTGATTTAAATTAGATTTTGATTTTTATCTTTTATTGACTATGCACATTAAAAAAGAATACAATAATTCCTGGAAAAGCTCATTTTCAGTTGACTTAACAAAGGATTCACATACCTCTGTCTTCTTCCGGATACACTCGGTTACTGTTGAATATCTTGCCGGAGGTCTTGTGCCGATCCTTTAAGGGTGACACTTCTGTTATATTATCCGGATTACTAGTATCGGTTTTTAAATTTGTTTCTACAACTATCGAGGCTTTTGCTGGTGTTCATCCATCAATAAAAACTACAAAATAAAACTTGATAACTACCCGAAAACAACCTCATTGTATGAAAGTCCCCTCAGCAAAAATTTGGCAGTCATGGAAATGATTGTTAAAAATGATGATAAATGCGACGCCACTAGAATTGAAGCAATATTGTTTAGCAGTTTATTTTCTGAATAATGTTTTATTACGAAGGAAACAATTCATAGTACTTCGGTAATAAATTTAGTCAAAAATTCATCGAAAGGAATTACGAACATAATTGAATCAACCTTTGGGATTAAGTTAGTAGTCTAATACGGAGAATAATAATATCCTTTGTAATAATAAATTAACCATATGTGAGTCCCAAACCCTATTGCTTCTATCCTAGCGGGGCAGTCTTTTTGATATCGATAAATTTAATGGTTGCTCCTTTTTTGCAGGGACTTCTATCCAATGATGTAATCCAATGAAGTCGTGTATAATATCGCCATAGTTTTCAGAAGGATATTCAAGCAATCAAAATTTAAAAATTACTTTCAAATTTACTATAGGTCATATTAGCATCCTCATCGATTCTCCATTAACGATATCTTGTCTAAAACCGGCCAAAATCTCGACTGTTCAGTGACTTATCTACTTCATCTTGGAATGTCCGGATTTATGTATTTATGTATATTTAACTCAACACATCTCGGAACACTGATGCTCTACGTAAATGACAAGTACTGACGACATTTAGCAAAGGAAAAATATTGTCATTGTGGAAAAACATTTTATGTGTTCCCTTCCCAATTGAACATTGGTCTTTTTTAAAAAAAAATCCATTTATAATCATAAAACGTAGTGTGTTGAAAGTTGTATAATACACGCACCGCTTTCCCACTTTTCTGTGTGTATTCATAAAATTGAAAAGGTGACTATTTATACAATTATTGTATAATAAAAAGGCCTGGGAAAGACAAACGTGGTAGAGCGTAAAAAGATATCGAAATTTTTAAACCAAAGTTTATTTTATCAACGACCAATTACCAACGAAAGTTTTAAACCAACGTACGGTTTTCTACATTTGTTATCTTCTCCAACTAAAAAGTGTGAAATAAAACACATTTTATAAAAAATATTAAACCGACTTCGAAACCTAGGAACCAGTAAAAATAAATTCACTGAAAAGTATGAAATAATTATCTTCTGATTTTTATGAATACACACCAATTTTGAAAATGGTATAAAAAGTGGAAAAATGCAATAAGACGAATAATTTTATTTTGATTTGTACAAATACACACTAATTGTTAATAAAAATTATTAAATTTAAATATTAAATACTATGTTCAATACAACACAATCTTTTCGGAGGCGGCGCAAAATTTAAAATTTTTTACACTAGACATTATAAAAATCTTCTAAATGGATCTTCTCTTCCTAGCTATTGATTTCAATGCCTACTAATGGAATTGTATCAGTAACATGTTATTTCTATTTTGCGCCGCCTCCGAAAAGATTGTGTTGTATTGAACATAGTATTTAATATTTAAATTTAATAGTTTTTATTAACAATTAGTGTGTATTTGTACAAATCAAAATAAAATTATTCGTCTTATTGCATTTTTCCACTTTTTATACCATTTTCAAAATTGGTGTGTATTCATAAAAATCAGAAGGTAATTATTTCATACTTTTCAGTGAATTTATTTTTACTGGTTCCTAGGTTTCGAAGTCGGTTTAATATTTTTTATAAAATGTGTTTTATTTATTCACATGAAGGATTATCCGATAATCATTACTTGTTATCTATACTTATCATACTTATATGATAAATCGTTTAGATTAACTTAAGTAATTACGAAAATTATGAAAAAAAATTAAATTGTATTAATTTAACCATTATTGTGGAGCAACCACCTATTTTTAAAAAATTTATTTTTGAAGATTTGGCTCCACCGGGAATCGAACCCGGGTCTTCCGCGTGACATGCGCGGTATGCTATCCATTACACCATGGAGTCGCTTCCAAACGGTGCCAAATCCTTCCATATTTCCATATCCTCCACAATAATGGTTAAATTAATATAAAATAATTTAAAAATTAACGAAAGTCAAGAGATGCCCAAAATTGGACAAAAATTGTCCATCTCCCGTATATACTCGCAAAACTTGCGAGATCTTGGGAGAGGTGTCAGTGAAGAGGAAGGATTTGGTACCGTTTGGAAGCGACTCCGTGGTGTAATGGATAGCATACCGCGCATGTCACGCGGAAGACCCGGGTTCGATTCCCGGCGGAGCCAAATCTTTTCTCTTCAAAAATAAATTATTTAAAAAAATTAAAGCTACATTTACTTGAAAAAACTTGAATATCTAAATATAAAATAATAATTAAATATAAAATCTAAATTCAATGTATAATTACATTTTGAGATATAATAATAATAATGTACAATACGACATGAAAGTCTAGTGCAACGGAAAGGAACCAGCAATTATAAACAAATTCTTTTTTCATTCAAATCCATGATATAAAATCACAGAAGAATTTTCTTGAAATAATGGATGATACAGTTCTCATCGAGTAATAAATATTTATTAGTATCCGACCGAAACCGAATTTCGGTCACAGACCTGGTTTCGGGCCCTAACCGAAACCGAAACTAAATTAGTTGCATATATAAAATATATTTAAGTGTGTAACGTGTCTAATTTAGCAATTACTATCAATGCAAGCTTATAGAATTACAATAATTTTACTCAATTACAATAATACTATACGTAGGATTGGTATAGAAGAGTGGTAAGGCAGGTAAGGCTATAGGATCGAATCCCAGACCCTACTTCCCAGCTGCTGGTCTCCACGGTTGTTAGACCATACCCCGTTAACTAGCCTCAAAGTTTAATTATACTTGCAATAACAGGCTGTTAATAATAATTCATAGAATATACATAAATTATATTAACCGGTAATAAAATAAGTAAACAGCAAAAAAATCCAAAATGATCAAGGCACTCCCCTGAATTATCTAGTTTTAGAACGTTTTCGATGTTAAGTTGTGAATCGGAATCGATTTAGATAGCTTATTCCATCTAAAAGTTTATTGATGTTTTAATTTTTTCAGTAATAAAAAATATATGCTGATTCGAGAAGTTGAAAATTTATGACCCCATGAGAGATTGATTTTTTTAAAATTTGTTTAAAGCGCATTACTGGCAATATTATTGGGCACTCAATATAATCTATTTTGCAAATTATATAACAAACCTTAATGAAAATGTATTCTTTTGGTAAAGTAAAAAAATTCCTGGAAAAGCTCATTTTCAGTTGACTTAACAAAGGATTCACATACCTCTGTCTTCTTCCGGATACACTCGGTTACTGTTGAATATCTTGCCGGAGGTCTTGTGCCGATCCTTTAAGGGTGACACTTCTGTTATATTATCCGGATTACTAGTATCGGTTTTTAAATTTGTTTCTACAACTATCGAGGCTTTTGCTGGTGTTCATCCATCAATAAAAACTACAAAATAAAACTTGATAACTACCCGAAAACAACCTCATTGTATGAAAGTCCCCTCAGCAAAAATTTGGCAGTCATGGAAATGATTGTTAAAAATGATGATAAATGCGACGCCACTAGAATTGAAGCAATATTGTTTAGCAGTTTATTTTCTGAATAATGTTTTATTACGAAGGAAACAATTCATAGTACTTCGGTAATAAATTTAGTCAAAAATTCATCGAAAGGAATTACGAACATAATTGAATCAACCTTTGGGATTAAGTTAGTAGTCTAATACGGAGAATAATAATATCCTTTGTAATAATAAATTAACCATATGTGAGTCCCAAACCCTATTGCTTCTATCCTAGCGGGGCAGTCTTTTTGATATCGATAAATTTAATGGTTGCTCCTTTTTTGCAGGGACTTCTATCCAATGATGTAATCCAATGAAGTCGTGTATAATATCGCCATAGTTTTCAGAAGGATATTCAAGCAATCAAAATTTAAAAATTACTTTCAAATTTACTATAGGTCATATTAGCATCCTCATCGATTCTCCATTAACGATATCTTGTCTAAAACCGGCCAAAATCTCGACTGTTCAGTGACTTATCTACTTCATCTTGGAATGTCCGGATTTATGTATTTATGTATATTTAACTCAACACATCTCGGAACACTGATGCTCTACGTAAATGACAAGTACTGACGACATTTAGCAAAGGAAAAATATTGTCATTGTGGAAAAACATTTTATGTGTTCCCTTCCCAATTGAACATTGGTCTTTTTAAAAAAAAAATCCATTTATAATCATAAAACGTAGTGTGTTGAAAGTTGTATAATACACGCACCGCTTTCCCACTTTTCTGTGTGTATTCATAAAATTGAAAAGGTGACTATTTATACAATTATTGTATAATAAAAAGGCCTGGGAAAGACAAACGTGGTAGAGCGTAAAAAGATATCGAAATTTTTAAACCAAAGTTTATTTTATCAACGACCAATTACCAACGAAAGTTTTAAACCAACGTACGGTTTTCTACATTTGTTATCTTCTCCAACTAAAAAGTGTGAAATAAAACACATTTTATAAAAAATATTAAACCGACTTCGAAACCTAGGAACCAGTAAAAATAAATTCACTGAAAAGTATGAAATAATTATCTTCTGATTTTTATGAATACACACCAATTTTGAAAATGGTATAAAAAGTGGAAAAATGCAATAAGACGAATAATTTTATTTTGATTTGTACAAATACACACTAATTGTTAATAAAAATTATTAAATTTAAATATTAAATACTATGTTCAATACAACACAATCTTTTCGGAGGCGGCGCAAAATTTAAAATTTTTTACACTAGACATTATAAAAATCTTCTAAATGGATCTTCTCTTCCTAGCTATTGATTTCAATGCCTACTAATGGAATTGTATCAGTAACATGTTATTTCTATTTTGCGCCGCCTCCGAAAAGATTGTGTTGTATTGAACATAGTATTTAATATTTAAATTTAATAGTTTTTATTAACAATTAGTGTGTATTTGTACAAATCAAAATAAAATTATTCGTCTTATTGCATTTTTCCACTTTTTATACCATTTTCAAAATTGGTGTGTATTCATAAAAATCAGAAGGTAATTATTTCATACTTTTCAGTGAATTTATTTTTACTGGTTCCTAGGTTTCGAAGTCGGTTTAATATTTTTTATAAAATGTGTTTTATTTATTCACATGAAGGATTATCCGATAATCATTACTTGTTATCTATACTTATCATACTTATATGATAAATCGTTTAGATTAACTTAAGTAATTACGAAAATTATGAAAAAAAATTAAATTGTATTAATTTAACCATTATTGTGGAGCAACCACCTATTTTTAAAAAATTTATTTTTGAAGATTTGGCTCCACCGGGAATCGAACCCGGGTCTTCCGCGTGACATGCGCGGTATGCTATCCATTACACCATGGAGTCGCTTCCAAACGGTGCCAAATCCTTCCATATTTCCATATCCTCCACAATAATGGTTAAATTAATATAAAATAATTTAAAAATTAACGAAAGTCAAGAGATGCCCAAAATTGGACAAAAATTGTCCATCTCCCGTATATACTCGCAAAACTTGCGAGATCTTGGGAGAGGTGTCAGTGAAGAGGAAGGATTTGGTACCGTTTGGAAGCGACTCCGTGGTGTAATGGATAGCATACCGCGCATGTCACGCGGAAGACCCGGGTTCGATTCCCGGCGGAGCCAAATCTTTTCTCTTCAAAAATAAATTATTTAAAAAAAATAAAGCTACATTTACTTGAAAAAACTTGAATATCTAAATATAAAATAATAATTAAATATAAAATCTAAATTCAATGTATAATTACATTTTGAGATATAATAATAATAATGTACAATACGACATGAAAGTCTAGTGCAACGGAAAGGAACCAGCAATTATAAACAAATTCTTTTTTCATTCAAATCCATGATATAAAATCACAGAAGAATTTTCTTGAAATAATGGATGATACAGTTCTCATCGAGTAATAAATATTTATTAGTATCCGACCGAAACCGAATTTCGGTCACAGACCTGGTTTCGGGCCCTAACCGAAACCGAAACTAAATTAGTTGCATATATAAAATATATTTAAGTGTGTAACGTGTCTAATTTAGCAATTACTATCAATGCAAGCTTATAGAATTACAATAATTTTACTCAATTACAATAATACTATACGTAGGATTGGTATAGAAGAGTGGTAAGGCAGGTAAGGCTATAGGATCGAATCCCAGACCCTACTTCCCAGCTGCTGGTCTCCACGGTTGTTAGACCATACCCCGTTAACTAGCCTCAAAGTTTAATTATACTTGCAATAACAGGCTGTTAATAATAATTCATAGAATATACATAAATTATATTAACCGGTAATAAAATAAGTAAACAGCAAAAAAATCCAAAATGATCAAGGCACTCCCCTGAATTATCTAGTTTTAGAACGTTTTCGATGTTAAGTTGTGAATCGGAATCGATTTAGATAGCTTATTCCATCTAAAAGTTTATTGATGTTTTAATTTTTTCAGTAATAAAAAATATATGCTGATTCGAGAAGTTGAAAATTTATGACCCCATGAGAGATTGATTTTTTTAAAATTTGTTTAAAGCGCATTACTGGCAATATTATTGGGCACTCAATATAATCTATTTTGCAAATTATATAACAAACCTTAATGAAAATGTATTCTTTTGGTAAAGTAAAAAAAAATCATCCGTTTTATCATTTAAACTCTTAAAGAGACTGTCAATAAAACACAACTACTGGTTGAAAAATCTCAAAAACCGCAATTCATCAAAACGTATGGAAAATAGAAGGACGTTTTTGACTACAACTATTCTAGAGATTTTTTAACCAGATAAAATTCGCTTAAATTTAAGACCAAAAGTGGATCAGTTGTCTGAATATTTCTGATATACAGCTTTTTGCCGAGGTCGAAAACTTGGCTTATGCATCCAAGTCACATCCCATACAAGAATAAAAAACGAAACCTACTACCACCACTTGACGTAACTTGAGCCCCCATTTCATGGCAAGGTTGCTGGACTAATGTTTTTTTCTTTTTGCCATTGATTTCAGTTTTGACTCTTCTCCAATGACTAATTCAAATTTAGGTATTTAAAAAATTTATTCTTATTTAGCGTTTCTTTCATTTTTTACATTCACTTACCTTTACATGAAATATATAGTAAGGGAAAGTATTCCGATCGTCAAAATTTTCGACTTCCGGTTTTCAACGGAAATACACATTTTGGGGTCTCCTGAGTCCGAATAACCAAGTACCGCGAAATGGTCTGTGTGTGAACAGACTAGCTCAAAAACTATAAACCTTAAGAACTTGAAATTGGGTATTAAGTGTATGTACATGCTTGATGTATGTATATGCCCGCGATGTGACAGCAAAAATTTCATCCAAATTGATCAATAGGAGGGGGCACTTTATTTAATAACTTTTGTCTCATTTTCACGTTTTGTTTTATTTTCTCAAAACTATTTTGATCAAACTGGATATTTGATGTATGCATGTGACGCCATAGTTTCATATCCCGTATTATCACTGATGAATTTGGTCCCTTAAAATAAGAAATAAGCAATAATGAATCGAAAAGTACTGAGAACTTTCAAGTTTTGAAATACAAATACTCCATAACATATGGAGCTATACAAATGGAAGCATATAAATGTGGGGAAATGTGTGAAGTTGGGGAATAGCGTTTTCCAATAATCGAAACACGTCAATTTCTAATCTAAGTAAGTTTGTATGTGAAAGTTGTGTATTGCGCACATCGCACTAATGTTTTTTCAAAATCAAATTGAAAAATATAATTCGTATGGCATTGAAAATTGTTGTTGATTGCTTGTTTAACGTCCCTTTATGCTACTAAGGCTAATCGGACGATGCTACAGTAGGAGTCCTAAATTTGGCCTATCCAGGTGTAATTAGGATAGGGATCTTCAGCGAGTACCTGACATCGTACAGCCTCGGGACCTCCATTTTATGTCCTATCCGAGGGACGGCATAGCTAAGGCGTTTTTACTCCCTTTAATAAATCCTAGGACCACAAGGGACGCGAACACGCGACATTTAGTATTTTAGGTTGGAACGCTAACCACTACACCACCTGACCCCATTGGCAATTGTTATTTTTATTTGAATAAATATGGTTTTACCCACAGGAGTGTTTCAATACAATCCATGTAAGTTATATGTATAGTTTAGCAATAATATAAATGAAAGCTTATAAAAAGACAGTAATTGAACTTAATTATTTATAAAGTACGTGGGCTTGATATAGAATAGGCACATAGAAGAAAGGTGCACTAGTTAGGTTATAGGATCAAATTCCGGGCCCTATTTCCTATGACAGCTGATCCCCGCGTGAAGTTAGACCATGGGCGTCTCCAGCACCAAATAATTGAGGAGGACGAATCAATATTCTCATAGATACAGTCTAAATCGTTTATAACGAACTTCAAGGGACTGGAGGTTTTTGTACGTTATAGCCGATGTTCTGTTTAAACGGTATTATCGGTTATAACGAACAGTTCGCTGTAAACGGTGTTGAACTGGTCCCTATAGTCACTTCTTCTTAATTTTGGGTCTATTAAATATTGAGCATTATCGATACATATTTTCATCTTACGTAATTTAAGTACATAATTAATCCTACGTCAATTTAAGTGCATAATAACTAATAACAATTAAAGTACATAATAAGGTAATAAATAAACAATATTAATAATGCAAAATGTCAAAATCTTGGTATTCTAAAAATATAGACATTTAAAATCTTATAAAAAATTAAATTAAATTAAAAAATATATAATGAAAAAAGGGTGAAAATACATATTATCAAATCCAAAATTACATAGTAAGTAAGTTAAATAAAAAAAGCTGTCATTCTTGCCTGTCGCCTTCCTCGTAGTTCGGCAAAAAAAAATTTTGATTGCAGTGGAGACAACCGAGAAAGTTTCTTTGACAATTACTGGAGTTTCATATCCAGTTGAACGAGATGTGCATTGATGTAAAGTAAACAAAACTTTTGTTCTTCATTTCGTAGAACTTAGTCTTGAAATGTATGCTGTAAGAGATATTTCAACTGCTACTGTTCCAAGAAAAGTGTTGGCTCTAACCGACTTGTTCACTATAACCGATGTCCGTTGTAAGCGATATTAATGCTTTTTTACTTTCACTTACCTATATATGAAATATATAGTAAGTGGAAGTATTGCGATCGTGAAAATTTTCGACTTCCGGTTTTCAACGGAAATACACGTTTTGGGGTCCCCTGAGTCAAAATAACCAAGTCCCGCGAAATGGTCTGTGTGTGTGTGTGTCTGTGTGTCTGTGTGTGTGTGTGTGTGTGAACAGACTAGCTCAAAAACTATAAACCGTACGAACCTGAAATTGGGTATTTAGAGTATGTATATGCCCGCAATGTAACAGCAAAAATTTCATCAAATTTGCTCAAAGGGAGGGGGTACTTTATTTAATACCTTTTTACGTTTTTTTCGATTTTCTCAAAAACGGCTCTAACGATTTTGATTAAACTGAGTATTTGATCGATTTATATGCCCGAAATATGACTGTAAAAATTTCTTCAAAATTGATTAACCGGAGGGGGGACTTTACTTAATAAATTTTGTATCATTTTCACGTGTTTTTTTTATTTACTCAAAAACGGTTATAACGATTTTGATCAAACTTGGTATTTGATGTATTTATATGCCCGAGATGTGACTGTAAAAATTTCATCAAAATTGATCTACGGGAGGGGGGACTTTACTTAATAAATTTCATACCATTTTCACATGTTTTTTTTATTTACTCAAAAACGGTTTTAACGATTTTGATCAAACTTGGTATTTGATGTATTTATATGCCCGAGATATGACTGTAAAAATTTCATCAAAATTGATCTACGGGAGGGGGGACTTTACTTAATAAATTTTGTATCATTTTCACAGGTTTTTTTATTTACACAAAAACGGCTTTAACGATTAACAAAAATAAGATATGAATGTAGAAAAATGTGTGACTTTGGGAAATGATTATTAGCAAAACACGTCAATTTCTAATCTAAGTAAGTTGGTAAGTGAAAGTTGTGTGTTGCGCGCACGCACCAGATTTTTCTGTATGTTATTTCATGGGGCCGATTATTTTGTTTATTATATCCGATTGTACGTTATAGCCGGTGTCGTTATAAACGATTTTGACTGCAGGTAAAAATTCGAGAGGCTAAAAGTTGAAATTAAACGCCTAAAAACAACTGCTGGGACATTTAATTCCTCCTCCAACGATCTATATTAAAGCTATTTATAAAAATTGCTAATTTATGTCACAGTTACACCCAGCGTCAAAATGTTAGAGGGCCATTCCAAGGTTACGGGTGTTACATTCACACAGCTTAAAGTGCAAATAAAAGTACTTGAAAATAATCTTTATTATTTTATAAATTCACAATTGTTAGGTCTTACACATCTATTTCATGATAGATAGGCTGAATTCGGATTTTTTATCACCTTGACCGGATATTAATTTGATAAGCAGTGTTACGGGTGTTATCAAAAGTAGACCTTGCCTCAGGTAGGAGTGAGGGAAAACTCATTATTTTGTGAATTTAATGTAGCAATTTTTCTCATTAAATTACCAGTTAGAGTTAAGATAACGTATTATGTTATGATAAACTCATTTTACCTTTATGGCTTCATAAATCATTAATAAAATGTATTAATGTTACGGGTGTTACATAGACCAAATAATATAAGATATTCTGAGGGTAAATACTTCCTATTTGGCATGGTTGTTGTGGTAAAAAATATTGTTTTAGATTATTTGGACCGAAAGGATAAAGTTATAAAGAAAACTTTCAGAAAAAAACTGTTTATTACATTAAAAATTACATCATTATGAAAAATGTTTAACCTCTTAGTAAATATAAGTACATAGTAGTACAAACTATACCCTACCTAAAATAAAAAACATTACTAACCTACTGAACCTGGTTTAGAATCACAAAACATGATCCTAAAATTGAATCAGGCCTAACTTAAAAATTATTAGGCTTAAGTTACCCTAATAAAAATCACACATCAGAGTCATCTGAAGAGCTATACACATCACTGTACGTTAGACGTTTCCTTTCACGTAACTTTGAGGCTTGATGGACCTCTGGGGCTTCTTCCTCAGTAATAAATACGGGTACCCCTGTCTTTAAGGCATTTGCTGTTTTTGCAATCAGCAAATCTGTGGCATCATAGGGCTGAAAGTGATGGCAGCTTTGGATTCGTGGGATTGCTGCTACTTTTACCCACCTTTTGTCCAAGAATGAAATATTACTTTCCACTGTACTCTTATCAACCCACAATACCTTTATATTAGGAAAGTTCTTTTGAGCATAGTCATAAAAATCAGATGCATCGCTGATTATGGCTTTTCTTGATTTTACTTCTGTCCATACACCCCTCTTCAATGCTCCAATTCCATCCATCGCTGCTTTGCCATGAAAGCTAGCGAAGAAATTCCATTCCACTGACAAACCAAAATCTTCTTCGAAGAAACAAAGATTAGACAAAGTAAACTTACTTTTAAACTGTCCTGCACAGTTGTCAGAAAATCTTAAAACAGTTATATCAGGACTGTTTCATATCTGTTATAACAGTTTTCAAGAAGGTCCACACAGAATATTTTGTGTGCGATCGATCATTACTGATTATGGCATATGACATGACTTTTTTTCAGTCCAAATGCAGAACGTACAAATTGTTACATGTGAGTGTGCCTAGTGGGCGCTCTGGATCTCATCTTGAGAAATCAAAGAACAATTTTCCGCAAAGTCCATTTGGATAACACAATCTTTAGCTGTAAGGGATGTTTTCTTTTCTTGAAAGTGATCACTCTGATTTGTCTTCACATAGCAGTGTTTCTTAAATTGGGGCAATTTGTAATTTATTTCAGCTAAAGCAAATTCACAAGTACCCGAATATTCACGAAGGCAAGGGCGGGGCTTTTCGTCATCTTTCCATTGTTTCCAAGCAATTTTTGTGGATAAATCAAAACCTTCAGGAATAAACTTATTCAAATTTACAAGACAATCCTTACATGAACCATACATACAGTTTTCACTCAGATGATTACAACTCAGATCTTTTGACCACCTTGTGACCACTAGGAACAGATGGAACGGCTTTGCTCAGAGATTCGAGTAAGTTTATGAAATTATAATGATACTTACACACACATACATCATGAGGTATGTGTGTGTAAGTAAAAAAAAGGAGAACATGACAAGGCCGCAGAGAATAAAAAATAGAGTTCCCAACGTTAATTTCTGGGTGTGCCTTTTTGAATTCCTGGAAAACTTCTCCTACAGTAAAAAGTAGGTGCCGTTTTTGGAATTTCTTTTTACCTTCTCCTTTTTTCCAAACAGTTACTACATCTTTTCGTCCAGGCGCCTGGAGACTAATGTCGTCTCTGCAATAGAAGTCATGGATTGATAATTTTTTCTCTTCGCTTAATCCAGGAACTCTGGTACGTTTTGTACTCCACGTGAAATTCTCAGAGCCTATTAATTCCGTAAATACTCTTTTTATTATAGCAGATTCCTTGCTTGGGCTGTTTGGTAGTACTCTCAAGACCTTCTTTACAGCCTTACCAAATGTCTGATTACACTTGTAAGAGCCAATCGGAGAGGTTTCATTTGGTAAAGGTCTCGGGTGTTGCAGTTTTTTCCTTTCCCGAAATGCTTTCACTCATTCTCTTATTTTCCTTCGATGCTCGTCTTTCAAGCGTTGGTTTGTTTCAAGTTTTTCTTTAGCCTGAAGCCTTCTTCTTTTATCTCGTTCTCGTTCCTTCTTCAAATAGGACTCTCTCTTTTCTGGGTTTTGCTTCATATTTTCTCTGTGCTTTTGCACTCTCTCTCTTACTGGTGCCATTGTCTGAAAAAAGGAAAATAATGTATATGTTTTATACAATACATGTTTCTATTGTATAAAACATGTTTGAAACACGTATAAAACAACCTGATTTGTTTTATCACTACTGATTACCACCATTAAAATAATAAATTCAATACCTATAAATCAAAGGTTCATGTATAGAATCCCATTTAAGAGCATTAACTTATTTAATTTAGGCAAGATGTAGGAATTACTAGAAGAAGGCTCGATTTAGTATATAGGTTAAGCCTGCCTAAGGCTCTAGAT
Source organism: Aelia acuminata (assembly GCA_911387785.2). NCBI lineage: Eukaryota > Metazoa > Arthropoda > Insecta > Hemiptera > Pentatomidae > Aelia > Aelia acuminata. The sequence continues at coordinate 153,543,840 of OU426978.1, read as the reverse complement.
GATACTTAAAACTGTATTGATATGTACTTAAAAATGAATGAAATTGTGATAAATGCAGCCAGTGAAAATCTTAAATGCATAACAACATCCTAAGGTTATCTATAGTAAATTTATGCCACAAGTTAAGGTGGAAAGGATAATTTCTTTTTAGGTTACGGGTGTTACATGTGTGATTAGTAACACCCGTAACAAAAATTTGAAACACTCGTAACAGCTAAAAGAGGGTTAAATAATATTTAAAAAAATTAAATTAGATTATATTCTAGAATAACATGTGCATAACCTCACTTTTACTTAAGGGTTTTGTTAATAAAAATTTTGCTGGTTCAGAACTTAAACTTTTGTACCTTTTTTGTTACGGGTGTGAATTAAAAAACGCTCTCAATAAATATTGTGAACTTACCTCAAGAAAATGTGAATATCAGCTACTGGGGTGTTCACTTTGTGCTCCTTTAAAACTTCAGAACTATCAGCTGTCGTGAATAGAAAAAAAAAGTTATCTGGAAAAATCTAAAAACCAGCAACAATGTAATGCCAATGTTTTTTGCATAGTAGTGCAAAAAAACTGTTAAATAAATATAGAACGAAATTTTTTTTTAAGTTTTTGTTGTTTTCCAATAAATATTTGTACTTTGAACTAGCATTTTCTTTGGCTATGATCTTAAAACAATTGTTTTTATTTTTGTTTACTCAAGTCCATTTAGTGTGGAATGACCCTAGACGCACTTCAAAAATTGTTATTCCTATCCTCCTATCTTATCTAATTACTATTAGAAAAGATATTAGCTATTAAAATAATCTATAACTCACCTGAAGTTAATCAGCTGCCTGCTTTTATTTTGGTTCTCAAGCCAGAAACATGTACTTTTTTTTTAGTTTTTAAATTAAAGTTAAGGCGCGTCAAAATGTTAAACACGCTCCCCGGTAAAAATAAATAAAACTCATTTTAATATTTCGTGGCCTTTCCACCACCTTTTATTAATTCAAAAATTCTCTTTGGTAATGAATCTTACAATTTTTTTTAAGTTTCTTGAGGTAATTGTTCCCATGAAGCCGGAATTGCGATTTCAAATCATCGATTGTTCCGAACTGTCTTGACTCAGAGTACACCATTCTTGAAAGAGTTCCCCAAAAATTTTCGATAATGTTCAAGTCTGGGGAGAAAGCAGGCCAGTCTAATTTAGCAATTTTTTTGCGATTAAACCAGTCTTTAATGATTTTTGCTGAATGTATTAGGGCGTTATCTTACTGGAAAATTGGTGTGCCTAAACACATGACATTAAAAGTCAAATTTTGTTATAACAACTTTTCATATTCAACTGAGTTTACTCTTGATAAAGTAAATACCAAATTTCCTTTCTTTTTGTAACCAATTGATGCCCAAACCATAACTTTTCCACCTCCCATTTGACGCCTTGATAAATTTTTTTCTTCTTTTCTCAAATCATGAAAATAATACGAAAATCCATCTGGCCCATCCAGATTGAATTTATTTTTTATCACTAAGGATGACTTTCTTCCACTCCTCAGTCCATGACATCACATTACGAGCAAAGGCCATGCGGGCTAACTTGTGACGGGCTTTCTTTTCAATTTTTTTCTAACTATTGTTTTTGACTTTTTAATAATCTTTGGACATTCCTTACTTTTGTTTGAACTCCGGCTTCCTCAGCAATTGCTCTAGCTGTTTTACAAGAGTTGGATTACCACCATGTTTAAGTTAAAAAGGTTAAAAAATTCCGTTTTATTCGGCGAGCTATTTTCCTACAGCTCATCCCGTCCTTGTGTAGTGAAAAAATTAAACGGCGCTCTTCTTCGGAGAAACACTTATTTTTTCCCATAACTCACGTTTTTTTTGGTCTATTTTCAACAAATATAACACAGCACTGAAGAAGATAATATCAATCAAAAATAAAGAAAACTTGAAAAGTTTTTTTAATTTCAATGGGTGTGTCTAACATTTTGACGCTGAGTGTAGTGTGTAGGTAGTTGCCCCATCCAAAATATTGAAGGGGACGCCTCTCCCCTGTCCCCCCACCGGCGGTGACGCCCATGAGTTAGACTACACCCCCTTACTTTACAAAGACGTAAAAGGTTAAATATACTTGCAGTAACAGGCTGATAATAGTATCAATTTATATTGTAACGTGAAACGAAACACAAAACGTGTTAATTAAAAGGGCTCTAGACTACTCTTTGGAACAAACTGTTCTAGTACATGTTGTTGACTATACGAGGATAATATACGCTTGCATAGAACCTTCTAGATAGCTCGTTACTAGTTCTGAACAGGTGGCTCCTGCGCCGTTCACTAAGGCGCCTTTCAAAGTAAGGCCCGATCTCAACTGAGAAAGACCCTTTTGAGGGTTTATTTATCTCTGATGAGCGAGCGCAGCGAGCGGGAGTCGAAAGCTGGAATCTATCAAAGCTCATCAAGGCTTTTTCCAACAGAAAAAAACACGATGACAGTTCGATAACATGACGATTAGCCAGAAGCCACTCTTCAGAACCTGTACCGACAGTTCTATTTCAGACAAAATATAAGAAGGGTGGGAAGAGTTATTCTTACTCCGAAGACTGATCATATGGTAACGTATGTGTTAAATTGTCGTTATAAGTAGATACTTTTTGTAACATTCTTGTATATTTGTGTTTATTTTGTTAGTGTAGTATTCATGGGCGGATCCAGCCGATCAGAAAGGGGGGCTGCAGCCCCACAGCCCCTTATTTGGATCTGCTAATTAGCTTTTTTACCTTTATTTTCCTTTCCCACAACTAAAATTCAACTTGTTATGCACATTATTTATTCTTTAACTTGCTTCCTTACATTAAGGATAGTCAAATTCGATCTTAAATGACGAAAAATTTTCCAAAGGGAGGGGCTGCAGCCCCCACAGCCCCTCCCCTGGATCCGCCAATGGTAGTATTGTAAATTATTATTTTCTTGGCGTCATACAAAATGGCGGCATTGTGAACACTATGCATGGATTGATACTTGAAATTCTTGTATCTGATACAAATGATAATGATACTTTTTTGGATCTGATACTTTTGTATCTGATACACAAAATTGAATGACCGTTGCATTATAATTGAATGAAGGACCGTTGCATTATAATTGAATAAATGAACTACGGTTCAACGAAACTTTATACGGCAACGAATTTTTTACAAAGTAAAAATATTCTTATTTTTTAAATTAAATATATTCCTCGATATATATTATAAACGGCAAACCATAATTTGTTTAAATAAAAATGAAACATCAAAAAAATATAAACTTGTTCTTGTTATAACTATTGAATTATATTTATTACATATATATTTAAGAATAGTTATAACTATTGAATTATTAAAATCATTAGGTTTGAAAATCGTATATGAATATTGTTCGGTATTTTGTTTTTATTTCATCATACATAATTCTCCTTTTTTCATGGGCGGATCCAGCCGATCGTAAAGGGAGAGGGCTGCGATCCTAAAGGGGGGGGGGCTGCAGCCCCACAGCCCTTTATTTGGATCTGCTAATCAGCTTTTTTACCTTTATGTTCCTTTCCCACAACTAAAATTCTACTTGTTCTGCATATTATTTGTTCTTTAACTTGCTTCCTTACATACACAGTCAAATTCTATCTTTATATGACGAAAAAATTTCCAAAGGGAGGGGCTGCAGTCCCCACAGCCCTCCCCCTACATCCGCCAATGCCTTTTTTTTACATTTCAATTTGAATTTGCCACCTTAATTGTCACCGGAGATAGCAATCGCTGGGCCAACAATTGGGTTATCAGTGGCATCATGATGGCATTTGTAAGGGTTTAGAATTCTGGGCTCAGCCATTTTTTTTGGGGCACTTACTCTCTTGAACAGTAGGTATCGTGTCTGTGATCTCAATTGGGAGTCCGCCGATGGTTTATTTTGTACCTCCTGGGTATCAAAGCGCACTTGCTTTCTGGATGTTGGATAGTAAGCATCGTGTGTGTTCCTCATTTAGAGTCCGCCGCCGATGGTTTGGTTGGTACCACTTGGGTGTCAATTTATTACAATTTTCTGCCTCCTTGTTATGAAATTCATAATTATTTTGAAGTTTTCTCTTCAACCATCATTGTTTGCTGCTGGCCGCAAAATTCAAGAAGGACGAGCAACAGGTGAATATTTCCTTCATCCTAAAACCTCATTTCAATGTCTTTTACCCGATTATCCTCATTTCACGCTTGCCCGAAATTCAGAATCAACGTACAGTGTAAGCTTGGTAAGTTGCATTAAAGATTTGTTTCATTTTTTATTTTTTTTTATTTTACAGTTCATTTAATTGTATTAATTGCTTTTCCGAGCTCACCAGAGCGAAATAATTTTTTTATCCCGTTTTTTACGTTAGTGGTATTGATCAGATTCAGTGTATTTTTTCCTCTTTTTTTATTTTCACTAAAATTGTCGTACATCAAAATCTACCAGAGGTTAAATTTTTGCATTTTAATCATTCAAGTAATTGAAATTCCTTGTTTTTTCGTGTTTTATGGGTGTTCATGGCTATTGCGTAGTTCGTTACAGATTATTAACGATTTCAACACGAGGCTTGCCGGAAGTCCGCCATTTTGTCCGCCAAAACCAAGCCTTTTGCCCTTATTTGAATTATTGTAATCGTCGAGGAAGGTTACATTGTGTTATCCTTGATTGCGTATTCCTGATTTTGACTAAACAATCTACCCGGATTTTGACCTTTTTAATTGACTGAGACTATTTTGATAAATTCCCGATTGTGGAGAAATATCCTAATTTTGATTTGTCACTTGAAACCAGTTTGGCCGGGCGATTGCTTCTCTGCGTCAGTTCAGGCATTTTTTTTTTCATTTTTTCCCTTTTAATTGGGTATTCTACGATCTTTTATTACTTAAATTGTATTTCAAGGGACTTTCCCTGATTGTGAATTTTGTGTAATTATTGAAATGTGGCTCCTAAACTAACGTTGGCAAATTTTGATAGAATTTGTCATTTGACAAAATCTGTTCTGAATTCTTTAAAGGTCCAAGTGGATCAGTTAGCGAAGTCCTCACCTCTAAGAGTTAAGGAAATCAGAAGTCGAGCAGTTGAGCTACAATTCACAGTGGCTGAATATTTAACTGTTGGTTATCCCTTAGCTTCCTCCACTCTGATAAGTGATTCAGGTTCAATGAACAAATCGAACTTGATTTTACCCAAAATGAAGCTCAACAAATTTAGTGGCTCTTATTCAGAATTTAACAATTTTATTCCCGATTTGAAACCTTGGTGGATAATTCCCCTCATTTTTCGGACCGTGAAAAATTCGAATATTTGCTGGGGCACTTGGAAGGCACAGCCTTAGATGTTGTGAAGCATTTTCCTTTTAACGCTGATAACTACAAGGCCGCACTTAAGGTTTTGAAAGATAGATTTTCAAACACTCGTAGAGTGGTCAGCTTTCATGCTAATTCTATTCTTAATTTAGACAAAATGGAAAATAATCCATTGTCGATGAGAACTTTTCTTGACCACATTCTGTTCACTTCCAGTCGTTGAAAAATATAGTCAGCTCGACCGAAAGTCATGTTGAAGGTGTTATTTATGTCCAATTTATTTTATCTAAACTTCCCACTGTGATAAGGGATGAATTCGAAAAGGAGGTCTCTAAGATAGACATTCCCTCCATCGAAAGATTGCTAGAATTTTCAAACTCATATGTCAAGGCAGCTGAAAATGCCACCTTAGGCTCAAATGCTTGTTTGAGTGCTGACTCTGTCACCTCGAAGGAGGGCGCATTTAAGAGAAGGGGTTCATTCCCTCGTACTAAGCGCAATGTAAGTAAATCAATTTCAACCTTGTCGACTTCGCTTGAGAAGTTAAAATGTAATTTTTGTAATTCTAATGAGCATTTAATTTCCAAATGTCAAAGCCATTTAAGTCTCCAACCGAGAGTTAGATATGTTATTAAACAAAAGGCGTTGTGTGTGAGATGCTTGACGTCCCAAAAGGGTAACTGCCACCCTCCTACAGTTTGTAGCATTTGTTCCAAGGCGCATAACATTTTCCAACTGAATCGATTCCACCGAATAAACCAGACTCTACAAAAAAATTCTCTTCTCCAGAAGAAGCGTCAACAGGTTCCTATGTTAGTTATGCCGCCTCTCGAGGCTTGAATAGGCCTACAGTACTCATGGCTACTGCACAGGTGAAACTGCAAGTCTCAACATCCCAGTTTATTATTGTAAGGGCAGTGCTTGACTCAGCCTCGCATGCCAGTTTTGTCTCCGAAAATGTGGTCCAAACCCTGAAATGTGCTCGGATAGCCAATCGTACCATAGTATCTGGGATAGGGCGAACGCCCACCCAAGTTAAGGGTCAATGCATACTTTCAGCCTGCACCCTAAGTGGAGAAGTTGTTTTCGCAAACCACACTTTTCTAATTTTGCCCAATATTACTCTGGACACCCCTCGTGAGTGTGTTTCACTTGATGTTATTGAAGCAGCTAAGAGTTTTGTTCTTGCTGACCCAACATTTCACGCTCCGTCCAAGGTCGATGTCTTACACGGAGCAGATATTGTGGCCGCCTCTCTCCTCGGATCTGTTACTACCCTGGGGAAGGATATGCCGGTGGTTGTGCTTACAGCCTTCGGCTCGGTATTGATGGGAAATGCTCCCACAACCCCACATTTTTGTGCTGCTACCAACGAAAGTTTTCAAGACGTGCCTGGTGCCAGTCACCACATTTCCCTTGCTGGTTCTGTGAATACTTCTTTTGATAATGATTTGATTGACACTGTGAACAAATTTTAGTCTCTAGAGGAACCTCCCAAGGTAAAACAGCTTTCAATAGATGAAAAGATGTGTGAAGAGTTTTTCATGCAAAATACTACTCGTTTAAATTCAGAGCGATATCAAACCCGACTACCATTCATTGAGAATGGCCAGAAGTTGTTGGGTGATTCCCACAAAACTGCTTGGACACGTTTAAGGGCGTTGGAACGCAAATTCGCTACCAACCCATCCTTTAAAATTCTCTACAAAGATTTCATGGCCGATTATCTGGCCAAGGGTCACATGAAGCTCATCTCTGACTCGTCATTTCCTCAATATTTTATTCCCCACCATGGGATATATAAAACTCACGGTGGTACATCTAAAATAAGAGTGGAGTTTGATGCGAGTGCTGCTACATCCACATCTCATTCATTAAATTCGGTGTTGCTTAAAGCCCCGAATGCATTAAACTTGTTATATGATGGTTTAACTTTGTTTCGTTTGTGTCAATTTGTTTTTGTTTGTGACATTGATCAAATGTACCATCAAATCATGATTCATGAAGATGACATGCCATATCAATGCATTCTATGGCGTGAAGAGCCATCGGAGCCTGTAAATGTTTACGCCTTACCTACTGTTACCGACGGCGTAGGTCCAGCCGCCTTTTTGGCCATTGCGACCTTAAAGAAGTTAGCGTCAGACGAGCGTTTGAATTTTCCCAATGCAGCAGAAGTTTTTTTGGACAAAATATTTGTGGACGACATCAGTGCTGGTAGAAACACACTTAACGACACCCTGCTATTGAGGGATGAGCTCATTGCATTAGTAATATCTGGAGGTTTTGTCCTCAAGAAGTGGTCGAGCAATTGTCGTGTCCTAATCAAAGATCTTCCACCATCCCATTGCTTGGATGATGACTTGGTGCGAGTCCTAGGGTTAGTCTGGGATCAATGTTCAGATTCTTTAAAATATCCTACCGAGGAATTAATACTATCAGCTGAACAGACGCATACTAAGCGTTCAGTTCTAGCTCAAGTGGCGAAGTTGTATGACCCATGTGGTTTTGTTGCACCTGTTGTACTCAACGCAAAATGTTTTTTACAAGGACTTTGGCTTTTGAATCTAGATTGGGACACACCTCTGCTATTCAACCTTAATTCTGAATGGATCAAATTCCAGGAAACTCTAACCAATTTAAACCAAATTTCAGTCCCCCGTTTATTGGGAATTTCATTAAATGTCCAAATTCACGGATTTTGTGATGCCAGTCAGGCAGCCTATGCAGCCGTGCTTTATTTGCGCACCCACGATGCTGAATCTGTGAGAGTTAACATAATTGCATCCAAAACCAAGGTAGCGCCATTAAAACCTATTTCAATTCCTAGAATGGAGTTATTAGCTGCACACCTTTTGGCCAGACTCTGTCATCATTATGTCAACCTTTTGAAATCAGAGTACACCATCGATGATGTTTTCCTTTGGACCGATTCTTCCATTGTATTGGACTGGATCCGTATAGAGCCTTATTTGCTCAAAATGTTTGTAGCCAACCGAGTCTCAGAAATTATTGGTTGGACAGAAGTCAAGTCCTGGCGTTTCAAACCCTGCCGATATGGCTAGTAGAGGAGTTTCTTGTCCTTCAGAACTCTTATCACCTCTGTGGTTCTCTGGTCCTCCGTTTTTAAAGTTTCCTGCCGAGGAATGGCCTTCCATGCCCCGCGCAGGAAGTTAGGCAGAAACTGATCTCGAATATAAGTCTTTTCCTGTCAGTTTAACCATTGCTTCAACTGAAAATCTTTTCGAAACTGTTTCTTCATGATCCAAGGCAGTACGAATTATGACATATATATTGAAATGGCGTATTCACAAGGAGTTTGTTAATTTTCCATTGGTACATTGGCGTAAGCTCGCCATCAACTATTTAATTAAACACGTTCAAGCAACCTTGTTTAGTTCCGATATTTATGCCATTGCAAATAACAGGCAGCCCCGAGTTGCAATCCAAAGGTTGAACCCCTTTTTAGATGAAGCAGGAATTCTCCGCATTAGAGGGCGACTGATCAACTCCACCTATGCAAAACCTCTGTGCCCCGCATTGCTGCCGAAACACCACCATTTGGTGCATCTTTTGATTGTTCATTACCACAATTGGCTCGGACATGCAAGTCCATCTCAAGTGCAGTTTCAACTTTCGTGGAATTATTGGATACTTTCAGCCAGACAAGTCATTAGAAAAATAACCCACCAATGTGTAAAGTGTTTTCGTGCTTCTCCACGGCCTGTTTTTCCCTTAATGGGCGATTTGCCTGCTGTGAGAGTGAATCCATTACCACCCTTTTCACACTCCGGAATGAATTATTGTGGCCCATTTTTGATCAAGCCTTACTCGCTTAGAAGGACCCCGACAATTAAGGTTTACCTGTGCATTTTTGTGTGCATGGCAGTCAAGGCAGTGCACATCGAGGTCGCTCATGATTTATCAACTGAAGCTTTTTTAGATGTTCTTAAACGTTTCATTGCTAGATGTGGCATCCCTGAACGTTTGTATTCTGACTGTGAACCCATTTTGTTGGCAGTCGCGCATCACTAGATAGAGAATTGAAACAACTTCTGAAGGCTAATACAGAGTCCGATTTAAATAAGGAATTTCTCCTAGAAAAATTTGTTCAATCTGAAACAATCGCTCCTCATGCTCCTCATAAGGGCGGTTTATGGGCACGTGCTGTTCGCTCTACAAAATTTCATTTAAAAAGAATGATTGGCAACCACATGCTCACACTCAGCCAATTAATCTCTTTGACCACCCAAATAGAGGCAATTCTAAAATCCAGACCTTTAAGCCCCCTGCCCGCTGACCCTGGGGATCATTTTTTGATTGGTCGACCCATTTCTACCTAACCCCAACAGAACTTAACCGAGGATGGTTCCTTAAAACATTTTCGCTCAATACAGCCATTGCTCCAACATTTTTGGAAACGGTGGCATTCGGAATACTTGATTACGCTCCAAGTCAGATCGAAATGGACTGACAAAACAAAAAACTTGGCAATGAACGACCTGGTGGTAGTTGCAGAACCTAACTGTCCACCCCTTATGTGGCCCTTAGGCCGAATAACAGCAGTTTTTCCTGGAGCCGATGGCATTTTGAGAAAGGCATCAGTGTCAACCAAGGTGGGAACCTTTACCAGGCCTGCCATAATACTCTTCCGGTTGCCATTGGCAGCGGAAGATTGATCAACCTTATGATCGCATAAAATTATGTAAATATGTAGATATATTTTATTTTCTCATGAATGAACTAGACCGTTCTTTGCCGGGCGGTGTTCGGTATTTTGATTTTATTTCATCATACATAATTCTCCTTTTTTTTACATTTCAATTTGAATTTGCCACCTTAATTGTCACCGGAGATAGCAATCGCTGGGCCAACAATTGGGTTATCAGTGGCATCATGATGGCATTTGTAAGGGTTTAGAATTCCGGGCTCAGCCATTTTTTTTGGGGCACTTACTCTCTTGAACAGTAGGTATCGTGTCTGTGATCTCAATTGGGAGTCCGCCGATGGTTTTTTTTGTACCTCCTGGGTATCAAAGCGCACTTGCTTTCTGGATGTTGGATAGTAAGCATCGTGTGTGTTCCTCATTTAGAGTCCGCCGCCGATGGTTTGGTTGGTACCACTTGGGTGTCAATTTATTACAATTTTCTGCCTCCTTGTTATGAAATTCATAATTATTTTGAAGTTTTCTCTTCAACCATCATTGTTTGCTGCGGGCCGCAAAATTCAAGAAGGACGAGCAACAGGTGAATATTTCCTTCATCCTAAAACCTCATTTCAATGTCTTTTACCCGATTATCCTCATTTCACGCTTGCCCGAAATTCAGAATCAACGTACAGTGTAAGCTTGGTAAGTTGCATTAAAGATTTGTTTCATTTTTTATTTTTTTTTATTTTACAGTTCATTTAATTGTATTAATTGCTTTTCCGAGCTCACCAGAGCGAAATAATTTTTTTATCCCGTTTTTTACGTTAGTGGTATTGATCAGATTCAGTGTATTTTTTCCTCTTTTTTTATTTTCACTAAAACTGTCGTACAAATACAAAAATAAAAAAAATAATAATTCAAGATTATTATTTAATTTAGGTTATTACTTTCTATTATCTCATTATCGTTACCATCTAAAATAAATGGATAAAATTACCAAAGAGCCTGTTACTGAATCAAGGGACCAGGTATTAAGTAGTTTGTAAGGAATACTTCAAGTACTAAAAATGATTCAACTGTATCAGTAGTAGGCAGTATCTGGCTCATAGTCCGGGGTTAGCTATTCCAAGTATTCATTGTATTATTACCTCACACTCAACTGATACGGATCATAGAGTATCAGTAACGGGTTCATTTTGGCTGGATCAACTCCTTGTATCAGATACTTTTCAGTATCTGATACAAAGTATTTGATTCATACAACCTGACCCATCCCTAGTGAATACATAAAGCTGTATCTCATAAGCTATTTAATCTTCTGAGTCAATTTTGGTCACAAAATTATGCGGATATAATCTAGTTTCTAGTTTATTAGAAACCAAATTTCATTATTAGTAAGGAGATAGTTAAAAGTAAAAAGCAGGGTTTGAAATTAACTCTTTATTTTCTGGGAAAGAGAATAAAAGTCAAATCAGGAGTTTTATATTTCTAATAAATAAATAAAAATCACATCATGACTTTTATATTTCTCGCCAGAAAATAAAAGTCCTGAGATGATCTTTATCACAATGATATCTAATATAAAAGTCAAAGCTTGATTTTCATTATTTAAGGATGAATTTATTAGCTTTTTTATCGGATTTCTCCATATTGTTGTTCATCATTGGGTTAACCTTTTTTATGGAAATCTTATAGGGTATAATAAATTACCTTATACCGATCTTAAGATCGATTATTAGATTAACAAGGCTGCTGATAATGAAAAAAATATCGATATACAATCTCAGGCTCACTCAGGTATCGATTGCAACTTATCCGATATTTACAACATTGGGGTCGATTTCTAGGTTAATTGGGGTGCTGAGTCTAAGAATGATATCGATTTTTCGATTACGCTGTCAGGTATCGATTTATTTCAAGTTACACGGTATAAACAATATTGGGGTCTACTCATAGGTTAGTTGAGATTCTGAATTTGAAAATAATATCGATTTTCGGATTACGCACTCAGGTATCGATGTAATACTAGTTAAGGGATATAAACGATATGAAAATCGGCATTGGGTTTGGAAGGTGCTCAATTTGGATATGATATATTTTTTATGATAAGGCGCTCAGGTATCGATATATTACAACCTACACGATGATATTGTGGTCATAAGTTGCATACATTTTAAATATTTTGAAAAAATTAGTCATTTGCAAATAGTTTATATAGCGTATGTTGAAATAAATCGATACCTGAGCGCGTAATCGAATAATCGACATCATTTTCAAATTCAGCTCCTCAAATAACCTATGAGTAGACCCCAATATCGTTTATACCGCGTAAGTTAAAATAAATCGATACCTGAGCACATAATCGAAAAATCGATATCATTTTCAGACTCAGCACCCCAATTAACCTAGAAATCGACCCCAATGTTGTAAATATCGGATAAGTTGCAATCGATACCTGAGTGAGCCTGAGGTTGTATATCTTTATTTTTTTCATCATCAGCAGCCTTGTTAATCTAACAATCGATCTTAAGATCGATATAAGGTAATTTATTATACCCTATAGGCGGGCGCAAGCGACGGTGGTGCTTCTGCGACGGTGCTACAGGAACTAGAGAAACGGGGATAAAAGCTGGGCCATTACCTGGGATTCATAGGGTTTTTTGGCGTTTTTAATTAATTTTTCCATAATTAAAACCCGATTGAGCAAAAAATCATTTGAAAAATATCTAATAGGTGTTGCTCAGTGTTGCTCCCTCAGTGTTCAATTAGAAAATCAAAAGACGTGTCATTCCCTTTTATTTCCAAAAAATAAAAAGCTTCTTAAAGAGTGGATTGTAAAATTAAGAATAGATAAGCCTGTTTCGAAACATATGACGATATGTAGTCTTTATTTTAAAGAAAGAGACTATATTTATCCAGATAAATATTAATATTTGACATTTTATTATTCCAAAATGCTAGTTTTATGCAAATAACATTGAGACCATAGTGTCATAGATTTGTTTTTCTTTTTTCATTTTCCCCATTTTTCTATTATATCCGTTGTGCTTAATTGTTCCATGTTTTCAATGCGAAGCCTGAAAGTTTTGACAAATAAATAAATAATATGACAAAGAATCTAAGCTGTCATAACAATGATTGTGTGAATAGGTAATTAATATTATTACTAACCGTAAAACGTCGAGTAAAGTTACAATGATGTGTTTGCATTTACCAGAACTACCAGCTTTACATGTACAATGACAAGAAAATTGCTTATTATTATTAATAAATTTGATTTCCACTTTTATTTGTTGGGGCAGTCCTTTAAGATTGCTAGTTTAAAGGCACGAGGCTTGTAAAATAACTGTTTTTTTATTACTTTCACTTACCTATATATGAAATATATAGTAAGTGGAAGTATTGCGATCGTGAAAATTTTCGACTTCCGGTTTTCAACGGAAATACACGTTTTGGGGTCCCCTGAGTCCAAATAACCAAGTCCCGCGAAATGGTCTGTGTGTGTGTGTGTGTCTGTGTGTGTGTGTGTGTGTGAACAAACTAGCTCGAAAACTATAAACCGTACGAAGCTTAAATTAGGTATTTAGTGTATTTATATGCCCGCGATGTGACAGCAAAAAGTTCATCAAAATTGCTCAAAGGGAGGGGGTACTTTATTTAATAACTTTTTAAGTTTTTTTCGATTTTCTCAAAAACGGCTCTAACGATTTTGATTAAACTGAGTATTTGATCTATTTATAGGCCTATGATATGACTGTAAAAATTTCATCGAAATTGATCAACCGGAGGAGGGACTTTACTTAATAAATTTTGTATCATTTTCACGAGTTTTTTTTATTTACTCAAAAAAGGCTTTAACGATTTTTATCAAACTGGGTATTTGATGTATGTATATGCCAAAGATGTGATAGCCAACATTTCATCAAAATTGGTCAAACGGAGGGGGCACTTTATTTCATAGTTTTTTTTCCAATTTTTACCTTTTATTCGATGATCTCAAAAGGGCTTTAAAGATTCTTATAAAATTCGTCATGTTTAATGAAAATTAGGTGTTCTTTAATATAAGGTTAGCTTTAGCATTATTAAAATGTTCTGAGGGGGCTTATATGGGGTAGGGGCCTTTTTTGTTTGTTTGTTTTTTTGTTTCCTATAAAGTACCTTTGTTTTTGTTTATATGGAGAAATTAACTGTCTCTTGTTACACCTAAAAATAAGAAATGGCCAAATATGAGATATGATAAAAATAAAGAAAACATAAAGAGGAGAAAAAAATAAAAATATTCAGTCAACTCATAAAACTCGTTGAGCCCACGCATGCGGAGTACGCATTTAATGACAGGCCATTGTCAAAAATAAAAACAAAAATAAGAAAGGAAAAATGTGTCTTTTGAGAAGTGGCAATTAACAAAACGCATTAATTTCTAATCTAAGTAAGTTGGTAAGTGAAAGTTGTGTGTTGCACGCACGCACCAGATTTTTTTTAGATATTATTCCACATGTAATTATGTGGTTTGCATCAAGGATAGCCTGTCCTTCAATTAATGGTCTTTTAAAATTACCAATTATCTCTATCACATCAACTATGTCTAACACCGTTCTTTCCGACATTTTGCAAAACTACTAGCGCACCCTATATTCGATTGCGCCCGCCTATAAGATTTCCATAAAAAAGGTTAACCCAATAATGAACAACAATATGGAGAAGTCCGATAAAAAAGCAAATAAATTCATCCTTAAATAATGAAAATCAAGCTTTGACTTTTATATTAGATATCATTGTGATAAAGATCATATCAGGACATTTATTTTTATATAAATATAAAAGTCATGATGTGATTTTTATTTATTTATTAGAAAAATAAAAGTCCTGATTTGACTTTTATTCTCTTTCCCAGAAAATAAGAGTTAATTTCAAACCCTGGTAAAAAGCTTCCCAACGCTCACGGTAAAGAATACTATTCTTTACACTCAACGTAAAGAATTCTGCACGAAAATAATGCTTTAGTTTTTGTGTTAAGACTTGATGTAATTTACATGGCACATCCCTGTTTGTAATTATCACATTTTTGTCACCACACTTAACTTGAAAGTTTTCGATTAATTAAAGATACCAAAATTATGAGAGAAATCCATGTTTCATCGAATAACAATGCATGTGTAATTAACTAAAATGACTGATATTACACACTATTAAATTCAATTGTGCTTAAGGCCATGAAAAAGATCGAGCTTACAAGCTGAAATCGTGTAGTCCCGGTCTCTTTTCAGAGATATCAGACACAAAAGAAAGTTTCGGCTCGGCCGATTTTCGGGAGAAACTGAAATTTCGGTCGGTCAATAATTTACAAGCAACTCTCAGTAAAAAAAAAGGATTTTTTTAGGCCCCTAAAATATAAAAAGGTATCTAATAATAAATCGACTCTTTAACTGATGTCACAAGTCAAAGAAATGTGGAAAAAGCTATTTTCTGTGAAGTTGCTAAATGGTGTTTACACATTTATCAAAACATATTAATTTCTGCTCTAAGTAGGTTGTTAAGCGAAAGTTGTGAGCGCGCACTGCAGCAGATTTTTTTCTTTGAAGCAGACCATCTCCTGACTGTGGAGAATACAATGTTGTGATAATTAAAAGAGACTCGCAAGAACTTAGGTCCTAAGCCTGATGGTATGGTATGAACTCTCATCCAGGAGCCTCATATAGAGAAGGTGGAGATCCCTGGCCATCATTGCTTGCTCTCATTGGCCCTTTATTTTGGGAGTTTCCATGACATCCATACGAATTAAGTAAATTTATTCCTCCTCAGGTTTTGTTTGACTGGACTGAATAATATGATAATAAATGAGATGGGTTTGGTTTAACCAGCCAATAAAAGCAATAAATTATCACAGACAAGTGTGGCTTTATTGTTCCATAATAAATATATCTATACTAGTACTTACTTGGATACAGAGGTTTATATATCCTTTAATATATACTGGGATAGCGAATCTGATACATTAAGAAAAAAAGGAAAAATCACAACACTCATAAAGCTGTCAATAGTCAAATTATAAGAAAATCACAGTTCAAGATTTAAGTAATAGTACATAATTCTTTTAATTTTTAAAAATATTTTATATAAATGATTATTTAAAAAATTAATTGTTCTACCTGATAAGCAATATACCTTCAAACACTGCTCAAACAAATGTTTTACACCTCTATGGCTTTTTGAGTTAATATCAAAATTACCACTAAGTAAATATGTCTAAAAATTAAACTAAAAGACAATGACAGTACACTTAAAGTAAATAATAGGCTCATAAAAATATTTGGTTTAAAGCCTGTCATAAAAAGAACTCTTTTTTTTTTATACATAATTTTCTTTTTCCTAGGTGCCTACAATCCTAAAACCTTTTTCAAATCTCATAAACAATAATAATATTCAGAAAAATAATTTTAGCACTGAATAAATTAGTTTAGATTAGCTGTTATTAATTTAAGACAGTGAACACCCTTTTTTATTTTAAAAAAATGTGTACTATGATGAAGTAATATAAAAAAGAACAAAGTGCAATCATAGCACTAGGAAAAAAATATTCAATAACTAAAAATAAACAATTAAAGCAGTAAAATACAGTTTGTTTAACAAATCATTTGTTCCATTATCCAAAGAAGACTAATTAAGACCTCTTTCGTGTTTTAATTTGGTTACAGACAAATGTCTAATTTGGGATTCTTTAACTAGCCCAGACAAACATTGCCAAATGGAGGCTATTTCGACTAGGAATACTTGTTATTAAATTAATTATATACACTCAACAGCAAAAAATAACCGGACACTTAATATTTTTGATTTTCAATGCTGTATATGATGAATGCGTTTGTTATTATGGGTAATCCCGTTAGCACGGAGTACAAATGGTCTATGTCTATTGAAATAATTCCTTCAGAATTATATAGAGCAGATGATAAAGACGTTAGGTAATCATTATATTAAATTGTCTTCAGGCTGTTAACCATATTCAACAATTCTCAACTTTAAGTAGATTTTTGAACTTTTAACGTGTTTAATTTTTAAGCACTTGTTTTCTTTCATTAATAAGCTTTGTTTTTCTATTCTATTTAAGCATAATGGTTCTATTGAATGAAGCCCGAGCCGATGCAATCGCAAGAGAAGGCCGCAGCATCCGTTATATTGCTGCAACGCTTGGTGTAGCTAGGTTGACAATTTATGACGGACTTCATCATTTCCGGGAGACAGGCAGCTACGAGAGGAGGCCCAGCAGTGGCCAACCGAGGGCCTCAACTCAATCTGACAACCGATTTATGATGCTCTCAGTATTGAGAGATCGCCATTTAACTGCACCTGAGGTTCGGGACAGGCTTCAAATGGCTAGAAATACTGTTATTAGCTCAGACACCGTATGGCAGAGACTGAGGGAGTATGGACTTGGAGCAAGACGCCCCGCGGCGAGGCCCCAACTCCTGGAAAGGCATCAGAAAGAAAGGCGTTTAATTGCTGACCAGCAAACGATCTCGAGGACGAGGGGAGAGATTTGCTCAATGCACTCTTCGTGAGTCACAGACTTTCCAAAGGCAATCAGTTATGGTTTGGGGAGGAATAAATTTCCACGCCCATACCGAACGTATTTTCATTCATAATGGGGCTCTGACTGCTCAGAGGTACATTGAGAGAGTATTCCTAAGGGCTGTAATCGCATTTGCTCCACGGTTCATTTTGATGCATGATAATGCACGACTTCACACTGCAAAAATTGTTACCAAATACTTGCAGCATGTGGGAATCACAGTTTTGGACAGCCCTGCACGATCTCCCGATAGGAATCTGATAGAACATTTGTGGGATTATTTAGAGAGACGTGTCCAGCATAACTATTCATCGTTATACTGGTCCTAGTGACCTATGGCAGCTTCAAATTGCTCTTCGTTAAGAATGGGATGCTGTGCCGGAGGAGTACGTCCAAAATGTAATTTCTTCAATGCCTGACAGGGTTAGGGACCTTAGCCATGCAAGAGGGGGTAATACCCGTTACTAGCAGGCCCAATAACTTCAAGAAAATTTAATTATAATTTTAAAAGAAATGCTAATTTTTTATTTTATATATTTAAAATCATATAAATAAAAAAAATATTTGTTATTGGCAGAGTTTGTTTACATAACTTTTAAAGAAACCAATTTATACAAATAATTTTAGAAAAAATCATATTTACTAGATTAATTATGGGGAAAAAGCAGGGTGTTCGGTTTTTTTTGCTGCTGAGTGTATGTTAATGAATATTGTCAGCTTATTACTGTAAAAAATCAGTGAGTAAATTTTTGATGGACTATAGTTCTAAGTATATTTCCTAAAAATTGAACTCATTTACCAATGCAAAAATACAGCATGTCATCAAGATTAAACAAAAACTATTATGTATCAAGAATAATTAATTCATTTAATTTTATGAATTTTTACTAAATGCCTTTTTATAGTAAACATATTTTTTTTATCTATTTTTAAGCAAAAATTGGAAGTTTGTGTGAGGATGAAAAGAAGATGATGCAGGACCTTATTACAAATTATTTCTTTTAAATGTTACTTCTGATTTTAACTGCACTGCATGAAGATGGGGGACCAGCACCACTCCAATGAACTATTTAATAATATAATGAATGCATTCTATATCTATATGCTTGACCTTAAAAAAAGGAGAATAGTTATCCAAACTCGGAATACTTATAGAAAAAAATTAAATAATCTTAAATGTATACATTTAACTCTAAATTATTTTATTTACAGCAACTTAAGGCTACATAAATTTGTTTAAATATCTGTACACTATACACTATATTTAAATTATAAATGAGATTCTCCCAAAATTAAAGCGTATAAATTTAGAATATCTTTGACAATCATATTAAAAATCTTGCTACATTCATAGGTAACACATATAGTAGAATATTCTCAAAAAAATTACAAAACGCATCTTTACAAAGAATCTAATAATATTTGTGCATTGGTTGCAAGTGTTAGTTGGTAGGTTTCAATGTAAAGTAATGAGTTTCACAGTGATGCATAATTCTGGATTTTAATGAACATCAATATCAATTCCTAAAACTGGACATATTAGATGTAACTCATCGGCAAACAACATAATGATAAGGAGCACATAACAACAACAGGAAACAGATCCTCACGGGGAATAGTATGGTACATAAATGTAATAAATTACTTAGAAATGGAGAGTAAAAAAAAAAAGTACTGCATTATACAAGAGTTTCAGAAATAAGTAGTAATTTATTTATGACAATTATAATCTAAGATTAATGTTAATAATTCAACAGCTTTAAGGTTTATTTTTAATACAAACCCAGATAAATAATTGTAACAGGTTTAAAAAACAATCTAGGTGTAAGAGGATAATCATAAAATTAATGCTTAATCAATTAAAGTAACAATAGCACATGTTTCAAACTTTCATATTCATAACATTATTTGGATATTGAAATAGAAATATAGAGTTTAATTAAAAATATAAATCACATGTTTATATAAATTATATCACTTACACCTAATAGAATTTTCATAATCAGTACCAAAGGCAATTTTATAAGCATTTGAGTAAGGATTCATTACACAACTCTCGATTAACCAACATATTACTAATTATTTATTAATTAAACATAACTATAGATCTTTGACTTCCAAATGTGATAATAATTAACTACATATGACTAGTATAAAATTTTGATGTTACTAGGAAATAATCACACAATTTCATTTTAGCTAAGGATTCTTCATTTTAAACCAAATGATTTTCAAAGCCAGAATAAAGCAAAATTTTATTGAGCAGTTTGGAATACATACTCAGACCCATGATATATGTATATGTATATGTATATATATATATATATACTCAATTATATTTGAAATTAGCCATACTCTATTATATAGACAGGAAGTAGGTTAATTAGTTACATAAAGAGGGCAAAAAGTTTACAGTTTAGTTACAAAAAGTTTTAAAGCCAGAATAAAGCAAAATTTTATTGAGCAGTTTGGAATACACACTCAGACCCATGATATATATATAAATATGATTTATGTATGTATGTATGTGTGTGTATATATATATATATATATATATATACATACATACATACACACACACAATTATATTTGAAATTAGCCATATTCTACTATACAGACAGAAAGTAGGTTAATTAGTTACATAAAGAGGGCACATTCAAAGTTATTGACAAGAAATTCATCCATCCTTAACTGATCAAAAAAAGTTTGTTTTTTAAAAATAAAATAAAAATCATTTAATCATTAATTTTAAAGTTCATACTTCAATTGAAAATGCATTTTAACATTTAAGTATTAATAAGAATTTATATTAAGAACACAGATTACTATTGTAAGAACAATTAATGGTCCAATATTAGTAAGACAATCGAAATGTGAATAAAATTCAATGCTATTTTCAAATACATTCCTTCTTAGTAACTTTTTAGGAACAATTTATAAACACTAATTTAAACTTAAAATAAATTTAAATACAAAATTACTCAAGAGCTTAACTAACAATCAAATAACTTAAGCCTTAACCTTCATTCAGAAAGCCTTGATATGAGATAAAATATATAAGCTTAGTGATACAAATGTATAATTAATAACTGAACAGAATCCACTTCTGCATAAGATAAAATTTTTCTCCCAAAAGACTATGTCTTGAACAATCGCTATAAGAAATCTCAAGAAAAACATTAATAAAAACAAGTAAAACAATATCAAGTATTAATGTGCTTATAGGAATACATATGTACACATACGGTGTTGTAATATTTATTATATATTACAAAGAATTTGAGGTACACAAAAGCGTAATTAATCATTTAAAAAATAACCTTTTGCTGCTTGTATTTAACTAAATTTTGCTAAACAAATAGCAGTGTGCAGCATACCAACGAGGAAGCCTCAAACTTATTTTCATTCTTCTGTAAAATATATTTTTAGATCCATGCTAACATCAATAGTTCTTCTATGAATCTATAAAATAAATTAATCAACATCCATCGCCATATAAAGAAGGTAAAGAAAGTTACACAGATTCTTTTTTATATAATTACCTATGTCTTTGACACATCCATTGGTGAAGGAGGGGCACCATAATGAGGGGGAATAGCAGGCTTAATGAACCTTTCTGGATTACGTTGAACATTGCGACCATGAGCACCCTGAAAATGATTAATAAAAAATGTAAATATTTGCTAATATTTAATTACTTAGTGAGAGAGGTGAGTGAAAATAGAGTTGATTACAAGGAAAAATGATCTATTTATGGGCTAGCTGTATAAAATATTAAGATACATAAACTGATTAATAATATTGAAATTTTCAGAAAGCTATGAATGATTAAAAAAAAAAAAATCAAATTCTAATCTAAACATTTTAAGCTTGATAAACTATTCAAACAAGATAATAATTATTAAGCAATAACACGTAAGAAATAAACTGAAATACTACATTTACTTGATAGGTTTCTCCTGTGGTATTCTTGGAATTTATTAATCTTTTTACTCAATATTTTGATGTCTATAAATTAATTTTGGTAACTTTGTTGACATTCCTTTGTTAGAAGACTGAGTGAAGTGAAGGTAAACATGTGTAACACACTATGAGGCCTAGTCCAGACTGTAAACAAATGTTTCGGAAAATTGTTGAACATGTTCCCAAATAGTTCCGAAATAATGTTCCACGTCCAGACTTGAGTCAGTTTTTCTCCAGTTTTGAACATGTTGAATGAGGCTATTGCAGGAATCTGTGCTGCCAATTTATTTATTTTACTTAACAGGCAAAGGAATCGAATAAAGAAAAGAAGGTGGTGGATACGAAAAGCACTAATGGAATGCAACCAGTTATGGCAATGACCTTATGAGGGACCTAAAATTTGAAGATGGGGCAGGTTTCAGAAATTTTACTAGGATGTCCCCAAATGATTTTGAAGAATTGTTAGTTATGATTGGAGGGAAAATATCCAGAAAAAATACTACATTTAAACAATCAAATCCAGAGTTGAGTAGGCTAGCTGTCACACTTAGGTTTCAGTTGTAAACAAATGAAAACAAATGTTGCAACTTGTTAAATGTTTTTCCATCTCCAACAGGAAACAAGGAACAGGGATGATTTTGTTTTACAACATTTCTGAACAGTTCCGAAACATTTGTTTACAGTCTGGACTAGGCCTAACACTAGAAATATAACACTAACAATCTTGATTGTTTTTGTTGATGATTGCTTTTCACTGATAACATACTGAAGGTCGTTATGTCACACTAATAACTTCAATGGCCAACTTGCCTTTCAAATGGAAGACATGTGTTCTGGGACAATCCAGGTTCTTATGAAAATTCCCTAATTAACCATCATTTTCGTTGACTAGATGAATGTTTATACACTAAATATATGTTTATTTCACAACATGGTCTGAGAAAATAAAGAATAATATTATTAAATAAGTTCTAAGGGAGTGATTAATTTCTAAAGTAGAAATAATAATAAGCCGAAAAGAAGAAAAAACTATCATTTATTGACTGCTTTCAGCACATACTACCTAGATAACCATACTACTCAAAAACACCTCTTCAACAATCGATTCTATCGATGATTTTTTTATATTCTCCCCACCTAATTTTCATCTGCTTGAAAATTACATGAATTTACATCATTGAATCATCTAGGGGCTATCACCGCTCATCCACTTCTGGTTCTCTTAGTAACAACACGATTCAGAAGGCCACTCTTCTTGCTTATTCCTAAGCCAAACTGGGCCCTCCCACCATTTGGATCCTACCAAAAATTTTATATCACAGCCTCTTGAAGGCAAATCTGTTGGATTAAGGTAACCTGGAAGATGCCTCCAGGTAGCCAATCCCATTAGATCTCTAATCTCTTTGATTCTGTTCCTAACAAAAACAGACCATTCTTCCTGATGTAATATCCAAGCCAATACAGTGGTGGAGGCTGTCCAGATGTATACAGGCACATCCTTCTCCCTAAGTGCCTTTTGTACAGTGGTCAACAACCTTGCACCAATAGTCGTCTCTAACAATTCTAATCGAGGAACGGAAAGTGGAGCAATATGGGTCTTGGCCTGGATTAATTCTACAACCACGTCTTCCCGTACTTCCCTTCAAGCAAAAACCACAGAAGCATATGCCCTTTTGCTTGCATTGAAAAGTACATGAAGAGTAAGATTGCAACCTGTTCCAAGAAAACTAATAATTTTAATACCCCCCAAAAGACTTAAATTATTCAGCCATTCTTCAAAAAACTTCCCATTATTTTCTATAAGAGGGTCATCCCAATCCAACTTCTTTTCCCAAAGCCTTTGCAATCATAATTTTAACTGGATGAATGCCGATACTGAGAAGCCTATGGGGTCGAAAACCCGCTGAGAAATCGACAAAATGGTACGTTTAGTAAACTTGACAAATTTAATTTCTTCTTCCAACCAATCGAGATTTATTCTTAACATGTCAGTATTGCAGAACCATTTGATATCTAAAACATTGGATTCCTCACTAGGAGCTTGCTCATCAATAAATTCCCAATCTCTCAGATTAAAACCTCCATCTTTCATAACCTTGCAGGATAACCTTCTGAATTCTTCAGCTTCCTCCAGATTCTTGACGCTCTTAACTAAGTTGTCTACATAAAAACCTTCTTTCAACAGAGACAACATTTGTTATTATCATCCAGATTCCTCTCTCAAAAGCATATCTATATGGTGATCAAGAACCACTCCTAACAAGAATGGTCTGCTTTTAATTTCAAAAACAACTCTGGCATGCCTGAATGTAATCAGTTGTTCATAACGTTCATCTTTCCACCAAAAACATTTCAAATACTGTCTTCTGGGTGAATGCTGATCTGCAAGAAGGCCGTATCTATGTCTATGCTCACCCCCACCTTTCCTTCTCTAAAACGCATTAAGACTGCTGGCAACAATTTGATTAAATTAGGACCTTCCTCCAAACAATCACTGAGGGATGCTTTGTTTCCTATCTTTGCTGAAGCGTCAAAAACTGGACGCACACGAGATGTTCGGCTTGACATTTTGATCACAGGTCGATGAGGTAAGAAATTGCCTTGTTATTATCTCTCCAATAAATTTAATTATTTCACTCTCTAACCAACCTTGGAGTACCCGACCATATTCTTCATATATCCCATTAAATTTTATTCTCCTGGTACAACGTAATAGTCTACCAACAGCCACCTCCTTATTGTTGTTTAAATCTATTGCACTCTCACGCCAAGGAAGTCATACTTCATACCTACCATTTGTGAAGTTAATATTCTCCCTGAAGTGTTCCAGGGTAGCTATTTCGCGCTCTTCCTTTCTTTTATTTTCGACTGGATCTAATATTCCAATTGCATCTAGTTTCCATAAATCGGTAATACTTGACTGAACAATTGACATCATTGTTATTACATTCGTCATATTTGTTCTTACTGAGGGTTTCTTCTATAGCTCCGAGGAACCCATTAATGTCCAACCAAAGCCTGTATAGCCACCAACCCTGATGACGTTTTCATTCCTCCAGACCACAATTTCCCAGCTACATCCGCCCCAATGAGTATGTCTACAGGCCCGCTTGCGTCCATCACCAATTGAATCAGTCTTCTAAGCAGCCCTTCTTTAAATTGTTCTGGATTGGGAATAGTAGATACAAAGGAGGCAATTATATCCTGATCAAAAGCATAAAAGGCACAAGAGAAATCTTTCTTTAAGCTGTGGATCTTATAATATAGGTGGATCTTATAATATTAATGTTTTACTAAATATGTGGATTTTCAACCAAATAAAGAGTGTATAACTTCCTCTTCATCCTCAGGATTGTACCTAAATTCTTCAAATAATTTTTTGGTAATATATGATTTTTGAGAGCCACGATCAATTAAAACTCTCTCTTTTCTTCTCAATTGTTCCATCTCTGGCCACAACCAAATTTGTTGGCAAACAAAC
Organism: Aelia acuminata; assembly: GCA_911387785.2. Taxonomy (NCBI): domain Eukaryota; kingdom Metazoa; phylum Arthropoda; class Insecta; order Hemiptera; family Pentatomidae; genus Aelia; species Aelia acuminata. Next base: position 153,518,865 of record OU426978.1, on the reverse strand, counting down.
ATCTTTTGAAGTGGAACAGACTGTAAAACTGTATATTCACAGAAAGAATATCGACTTCATTAGTTGCTAAAGAAGAAGCAGCTTCTTTTCGAGATTTAGGATTATTTTGAAAATTGGTCTCTTTCCGTTGAATGTTATGACACATTATAGGAACATGCCGCCCTCTACATACCACACATCTAACTCTACAATATTTCGTGGAATGACCATGTTTTGTGCTATTTGATTACAGGTTGTGTAATACTTGACGGAACAATTGACGTCATTGTTATTAACTTCAACAAATCCCCGTACAATTCATAAAACTCAGTTTCCCAGTCATACTTCCAGCACTCCCACTTTTTTTTTCTGCGGTTGAATGCACCGCAACCACCATGGGTCTATTGTGCGCCTGAGTTCTGAATTGTTATTTTTAGACTGTCAGTGAATTGTAATATGCTTGTTGGGTTGACTAAATCATTTGAACCTGGATCAGGTATGATTTCCCTATCAAAGAGCCTGAATCTTGGTCGAGCGAATCTATCGCACCAACAGATGATATGATTAGCAGTTTCATTCTCTTTGCCACTACTACCACCACTACAGATAGGTGACTCTGCTAGCTTCAGTTTGTACATATGTTTGTTAAGTTTACAGTGTCCTGTATAGATCGCTGTTATCTTTTTTTAGTGCCTTTCTGTCATAATTTAGTAGCATTTTGCTTCTTTCAACAGAGTAGCCTTCTAGAAAAAGTTTGGAGTAATAATGGGTTTTATCATTCCAATATAACAATTGACTGCTTACAGGACATACTAATCAAAAAAACCTCTTCAACAATCGATTCTATCGATGAATTCTTTACAAATATTTAAATAAATCACAACCACAATCGTTTATAGGGGCTTTTAAAAATAAAAATATTCAGTTTGTTTTGGGGGTAAAATAAGGTACGTCACATTGTTTTTCCCCAATCTGGATGTAAAATGTATGACTGAATAAAAATTATCCTATACTCCTATTTAACATATTATGTTTCCTAAAATATGAATAGCGAGCTGAGATTTAGAGGTAAGAAGGATAAATTAGCAGGACTAGATGAATATTTGTAGGAGAGAAATTCAAAACAAAAAGTGGCACATTCATATACCATTTTGTGATATCTTTTTAAGTTTGGGAATTTTTAATGATTTTTTTATTTATTACCCATTATGATGTAACAAGAACATCTAAAAATTCCTTTTAAATTAAAATAGGAATAAATCTCGACCTACCCACCATGGTTAGAATAGGTTGGTTACACCTCTAGAGTAACCCCCCGTATGCCACACATGGACAGGTAGGGGTACCGAAAAAAAAAAAAAAAAAATTAAAATAGGAGAGCAATTAAAAAACAAAACTTGAGAACTTCAAAGGAAAAAACAGCCCTCCCCTATTCTCCTTCTATCGCCAACCCCTTCAGTTCAACATTGCTCAATATAGTATTTTATATACTTGACATTTATAAATACGTGTGTGTAAAAGTATTTGATTTTTTGATTGGAAATGTCAAATACCAGGTCCAGAGGTCAACAGAAAGAAAAAAATGACAGAAAAGAAAAACTAATACCGGAAATAATAGTAATATATAAACTAATTGGATAATTAAAAAAGTTAGAAAAAAATCATTAATAAAGTAAATAGTGTACTTACAATAGTAGGAGCTGGAGGGGACGAGCTACCTGCCAAGAAAGCAGCTACTGAAGGGTATGGTGTGCCACAAGAACAACATCGTCCTTCTCTGTTTCCAGATCCTAAAATGGCCTTTAATTAATTGTTTAAGTTTTTCATGACAAAAAAAAAATATTTGCCCAATGAGTACATAAATTTTAAACATACTAATTTAAGAAAAAAAACCAAGTACCACTGTAAGTAAGAAATTTTTTTCTCTTTTTAAAGTTAAAACCTAAAAAAAAAAACCACAATAATTAGAATCAGAGAACAAAATTAATTTCTACTCTCTTCAGAATTACAGAACATCCACATTATTGGGCTCATAAATTAGCAAGTGCTAATTAGCATGAATTAGCAACTTTTCCTCACTAATTGATTAAATACATCATTCCAATTACACCTAGTAAAGCAACTGGGTAAAAAGGAATCAACAAAAATTAAATTGACTGGGAGGGCAGTTTTCAGGAGACCTCAGTTTAAATAATTACTTAATTCAAATCTAAAGGTATTTTATCATTAAATTATATTTATATAAATGAAATATAACTTGAACATTTCTAAATCAAAAAGACTAATAAAACTTAACTCAAGATAAACATTAAGGTGGACGTAGAATGATCGGTTTTGCCATCCATTTCGATCGATGCACAGAGCATTAAACTTAGACAAATTAAAAAAAAAAAAAAATTATCAAGAAACCTAAGAATTTTTGTGAACTGGAAGAGGCTTAGTATAGCTGTCAGGGCTAAGATTCTCTGACCATTTTGAAGCATGTGAGAGGGGGTGGGATTAAAGTTTCCGATAACAGTAAATCAAACTGAAGGAATTAGTAGCAGTTCATTTATTTTTTATTTTCCTGAAATAGACTTCTCTAAGAAGGATAATCAGGCTTCCGTGTATTTAAAAGACCACTTGTTGGGGTGGGCAAAAAAAAAAAAGTATTTGAACTTAAATTTTAACTATAAATTTAATTTTTTTTTTTTGGAAATAGGTCAAAAATGCTCACCGAGATTTTTTTTTTCATTGTTAACTCTGGCTAGTGAGGAAATTATTTCTGTGAAAATCTTATCCCCACAGATCCAGATTTCCCACAATTCACTATTAATTCTTTTTCACAAAATTCTTTAATTGTAAATTGCGAGATAATTCAAGAAGGTTTTTGGCGCTAATTAGAAAGTTCTCGATTATGTTAGTAGCATATGGACCATCTATCACTGGAAAAAGGCTTTATTTAGCCAAAAAATACATTTCTTTTGCATTAGGAGTCAGTAAAGATGTAGGCTTTGTAGCTTTATATTCTGGTTGGACACTCAAATATCCCAAGCCAATTCGATTTTAGGCCTCACATCCCAGGCCATCACTAGTACCGAGAAACCATTCGAGAAATGTTCCCTAAAAAGAAAAGGAGGCACAAAGATTTGATAAATTGTTAGTACATTGTATTATTATTAGTAGTTAATACAGCATTTGGACTTATCAATAGGTTAATAATCAGAAGAAGCTCTTGAGGCACTAAATAAAAACATTAAAAACACATGTTAGGAACATTTAAGTAGATAACAGTGGTACCATTTTATTGAATTATCTTTTGCTAAAAACTCAAGTCTATGCATGAAGCAACAATACAAGCTTATTTACATGAAGATGAAGCAGAAACTTGCTCTTGATGAACTTTTCCGATATTTGAGTTTTAGCGAAGGAGAAGATAGTGAAGAAGAAAATGAATAAATTTTATTTGTAGATAAATATAAATGCCAACATTTAGTTACTTTAATTTTTACAAATATTATTAATTTCATGTAAGTGAATATTGCAGTTTTCACACAATTATGTAATTTAACTGGGTATTAAAACATTTTCGGAAAATATATAGATAAATTATCATTTTTACCCTTTTAACCTCCTTTTTAGTTTGAATTATGATCATCATTTAGTAAAAGTTTGATTAAATTATAAATGTTTTTCAATTTATTATTTTTTTTTTACAACAACCAGGTGTTCGAAGCACTGTAATGGTTCGAAAAATTACACTCCCGTTGAACATTGGCCAGCCTTAATTCACTAAGAAAATTCAACAAGCTAAAAATTTGTCATATGTGTCAATAATGTTTTTGATGAACGCAGAATTTAAACCCAAGTCAAATTTTCTACAATATAAATGTTGTGAAATATAGTTATAATAAAAAGAAATCTGGTGCGTGCGCGCAACACACAACTTTCACTTACCAACTTAGATTAGAAATTAATGCGTTGTGTTAATGCCACTTCTCACTCAGTTACACATTTTTCCACATTCATTTCTTATTTTTGTTTTCATTTGCTCTATAACAAACACTAATTTCTTTTATTATTAAATAAAAGTTTTTACTTGAGATAATTCGGCAATGCAAGCATAATACTCCAAGTCGACTGATTTTATAATTCTCTATGTACTTGTTGAATATTTCATTTATTTCCCATGAAACAAGTCATTTCCATTAAATGAACAGAAGGGCATTAATTATGAACAATGGTCTGTCATTAAAAGCGTCCTGTGTGGGCTCAACGTGTTTTATGAGTTGACTGAATATTTTTCTTTTTTCTCCTCTATATGTTTACTTGCTTTTTATCATATCTCATATTTAGCCATTTTTTATTTTTAGGCGTAATGAGAGACAGTTTATTTCTCCATATAAACAAAAACAAAGATGCTACATAGGAAACAAAAACAAACAAACAAAAAAGGACCCTACCCCATTTAAGCCCCCCCAGAACATTTTAATAATGATAAAGCTTACCTGATATTAAAGAACACCTAATTTTCATTAAACATGACGAATTTGATGAAAATCGTTAAAGCCGTTTCTGAGAAAATCGAAAAAAAGGTAAAAATTGCAAAAATAGTTAAGAAATAAAGTGTCCCCTCCGTTTGAGCAATTTTGTTGAAATGCGGGCTATCACATCTTTAACATATACATACGTCAAATACCCAGTTTGATCACAATCGTTGATAATGGAAATGATTTGTTTCATGGGAAATAAATGAAATATTCAACAAGTACATAGAGAATTATAAAATCAGTCGACTTGGAGTATTATGCTTGCATTGCCGAATTATCTCAAGTAAAAACTTTTATTTAATAATAAAAGAAATTAGTGTTTGTTATAGAGCAAATGAAAACAAAAATAAGAAATGAATGTGGAAAAATGTGTAACTGAGTGAGAAGTGGCATTAACACAACGCATTAATTTCTAATCTAAGTTGGTAAGTGAAAGTTGTGTGTTGCGCGCACGCACCAGATTTCTTTTTATTATAACTATATTTCACAACATTTATATTGTAGAAAATTTGACTTGGGTTTAAATTCTGCGTTCATCAAAAACATTATTGACACATATGACAAATTTTTAGCTTGTTGAATTTTCTTAGTGAATTAAGGCTGGCCAATGTTCAACGGGAGTGTGATTTTTCGAACCAATTTTGTTGAAATGCGGGCTATCACATCTTTAACATATACATACGTCAAATACCCAGTTTGATCACAATCGTTAAAGCCGTTTTTGAGTAATTAAAAAAACACGTGCAAATGATACAAAATTTATTAAGTAAAGTCCCCCCCTCCGGTTAATCAATTTTGATGAAATTTGTACAGTCATATCTCAGGCATATAAATACATCAAATACCCAGTTTGATCAAAATCGTTAAAGCCATTTTGAGTAAATAAAAAAAACACGTGAAAATTGTACGAAATTTAATAAGTAAAGTCCCCCCTCCGGTTAATCAATTTTGATGAAATTTCTACAGTCATATTTTGGCCATATAAATACATCAAATACCCAGCTTGATTAAAATCGTTAATGCCGTTTTTGAGTAAATAAAAAAAAACGTGAAAATGATACGAAATTTTGTAAGTAAAGTCCCCCCTCCGGTTAATCAATTTTGATGAAATTTTTACAGCCATATCTCTAGCATATTAGTAAATCAAATACTCAGTTTAATCAAAATCGTTAGAGCCGTTTTGAGAAAATCGAAAAAAACCTAAAAAGTTATTAAAGAAAGTACCCCCTCCCTTTGAGCAATTTTGATGAAATTTTTGCTGTCACATCGCTGGCGTATACCTAAACTAAATACCAAATTTCAGGTTCGCACGGTTTATAGTTAGTTTTTGAGCTAGTCTGCACACACACACACACACACACACACACACACGCGCACGCGGACGCACACACACACACACACACACACACACACACACACAGACCATATTCATACACCAACTACCCAATTTCGTACGGTTCATAGTTTTTGAGCTAGTCTGTTCACACACACAGACCATTTCGCAGGACTTGGTTATTTGTAGTGTATTTCCATTGACAACCGGAAGTTGAAATTTTTCACCTTCACAATACTCTCCCTTAATCTTTATTTCATATATAGGTAAGTGAAAGTAAAAAATTAATAGTCAATTAGTTCGATAAACTTTCATATTTGTAAATGAGAATTAACGATTATATTTGAAATATTACATTTACAATAGAATGCTGCGCTATACAATTCCAAGATAAAAAAATTATAAATTCTTAATAGAGAATATAAAATAATAAATCAGGCCCGATGGACTATTATGCTTGCATTCCCGTATAATCACTAATGAAAATAAAAACTTTTATTTAGCAATAAACAAATTTATTTTACTTTTGAAAGTCAAATTATTTAAAGCATTTAAGGTGTGAAAAAAATATGGTATAAGATAATGTTTAATTAATATTGTAGTTTAGAAAATCAAGTGCTAAGTACTTTCAAGTTTTGCATTACTGATACTATTTAACTTATTGAGATATAAAAATATAAGCATAAAAATATGGAACAATGTGCGAAGTTGAGGAATGGCATTTACATATTATCAAAACACGTCGATTTCTATTCTAAGTAAATTCATAAGTAAAAGTTGTGTGTAGTGCACATTGCACCAGATTGACAAAAGTTATTAAATGAAATGTCTAGTCTGTTTGACCAATTTTAATGAAATTTTTGCTGTCACATCGCGGGTATATACATACACCAAATACCCAATTTCAGGTTGGTACGGTTTATATTTTTTGAGCTAGTCTGTTCACACACACAAACACACCATTTCGCAGGACTTGGTTATTGAAGTGTATTTCCATTGACAACCGGAAGTCGAAATTTTTCATGATCGCAATACTTTCCCTTACTGTATATTTCAGACTTAGGTAAGTGAAAGTAAAAATTATCTAAAAATCATCATATATATTATTTCTCAAGGCCTTTTTTTTGTTAGTACGCCATACCTTCTTTAATACTTCATCAAATTTCATGGATGAGGCATCATTATAAAACTTTCCTTGATGTGTAAAATTGTGGTTTTTGTGAGAAAAATCGTCTTAGAGGTTTCTAAATGGTGTCAATCTTTTCAGGTTTTCAAGAACATTTTTAGTCATATATTTTTTGTCGATTAACCCCTTTGTTTGCGAGTTGTAAGGGAAGAACTGCAATTTTCAGGGGAGATGGTCGCAGGGCTTTTTTGAAGGTGTCATTTTTTTTCAGGTTGTTGAGATGAGCATTTTTAGTTACATACACTTTTCCGATTGCCGCCGTCGTTTGCGAGTTATAAGCAAAAACATGCGATTCAAAAAAGTTTTCCCACTCCTCTATGGCAAATTTCAGCCTGGAAATTCTTTTACTTCTTAATCATTTCATAATACTAAAATATAACATAAATAATATAACATAAAAAAATCTGGTGCGTGCGGGCAACACACAACTTTCACTTACCAACTTACTTAGATTAGAAATTGACGTGTTTTGCTAATTATCATTTCCTAAAGTCACACATTTTTCTATATTCATATCTTATTTTTGTTAATCGTTAAAGCCGTTTTTGAGTAAATAAAAAAAAACCGTGAAAATGATACAAAATTTATTAAGTTAAGTCCCCCCTCCCGTAGATCAATTTTGATGAAATTTTTACAGTCATATCTCGGGCATATAAATACATCAAATACTAAGTTTGATCAAAATCGTTAAAACTGTTTTTGAGTAAATAAAAAAAACACGTGAAAATGATACAAAATTTATTAAGTAAAGTCCCCCCTCCCGTAAATCAACTTTGGTGAAATTTTTACAGTCATATCTCGGGCATATAAATACATCAAATACCAAGTTTGATCAAAATCGTTAAAACCGTTTTTGAGTAAATAAAAAAAACACGTGAAAATGATACAAAATTTATTAAGTAAAGTCCCCCCTCCGGTTAATCAATTTTGATGAAATTTTTACAGTCATATCTCGGGCATATAAATACATCAAATACCAAGTATGATCAAAATCGTTAAAACCGTTTTTGAGTAAATAAAAAAAACACGTGAAAATAATACAAAATTTATTAAGTAAAGTCCCCCCTCCGGTTAATCAATTTTGATGAAATTTTTACAGTCATATTTGGGGCATATAAATAGATCAAATACTCAGTTTAATCAAAATCGTTAGAGCCGTTTTTGAGAAAATCGAAAAAAACGTAAAAAGTTATTAAATAAAGTACCCCCTCCCGTTGAGCAATTTTGATGAAATTTATGCTGTCACATCGCGGGTATATACATACACCAAATACCCAATTTCAGGTTGGTACGGTTTATATTTTTTGAGCTAGTCTGTTCACACACACAAACACACCATTTCGCAGGACTTGGTTATTGAAGTGTATTTCCATTGACAACCGGAAGTCGAAATTTTTCATGATCGCAATACTTTCCCTTACTGTATATTTCAGACTTAGGTAAGTGAAAGTAAAAATTATCTAAAAATCATCATATATATTATTTCTCAAGGCCTTTTTTTTGTTAGTACGCCATACCTTCTTTAATACTTCATCAAATTTCATGGATGAGGCATCATTATAAAACTTTCCTTGATGTGTAAAATTGTGGTTTTTGTGAGAAAAATCGTCTTAGAGGTTTCTAAATGGTGTCAATCTTTTCAGGTTTTCAAGAACATTTTTAGTCATATATTTTTTGTCGATTAACCCCTTTGTTTGCGAGTTGTAAGGGAAGAACTGCAATTTTCAGGGGAGATGGTCGCAGGGCTTTTTTGAAGGTGTCATTTTTTTTCAGGTTGTTGAGATGAGCATTTTTAGTTACATACACTTTTCCGATTGCCGCCGTCGTTTGCGAGTTATAAGCAAAAACATGCGATTCAAAAAAGTTTTCCCACTCCTCTATGGCAAATTTCAGCCTGGAAATTCTTTTACTTCTTAATCATTTCATAATACTAAAATATAACATAAATAATATAACATAAAAAAATCTGGTGCGTGCGGGCAACACACAACTTTCACTTACCAACTTACTTAGATTAGAAATTGACGTGTTTTGCTAATTATCATTTCCTAAAGTCACACATTTTTCTATATTCATATCTTATTTTTGTTAATCGTTAAAGCCGTTTTTGAGTAAATAAAAAAAAACCGTGAAAATGATACAAAATTTATTAAGTTAAGTCCCCCCTCCCGTAGATCAATTTTGATGAAATTTTTACAGTCATATCTCGGGCATATAAATACATCAAATACTAAGTTTGATCAAAATCGTTAAAACTGTTTTTGAGTAAATAAAAAAAACACATGAAAATGATACAAAATTTATTAAGTAAAGTCCCCCCTCCCGTAAATCAACTTTGGTGAAATTTTTACAGTCATATCTCGGGCATATAAATACATCAAATACCAAGTTTGATCAAAATCGTTAAAACCGTTTTTGAGTAAATAAAAAAAACACGTGAAAATGATACAAAATTTATTAAGTAAAGTCCCCCCTCCGGTTAATCAATTTTGATGAAATTTTTACAGTCATATCTCGGGCATATAAATACATCAAATACCAAGTATGATCAAAATCGTTAAAACCGTTTTTGAGTAAATAAAAAAAACACGTGAAAATAATACAAAATTTATTAAGTAAAGTCCCCCCTCCGGTTAATCAATTTTGATGAAATTTTTACAGTCATATTTGGGGCATATAAATAGATCAAATACTCAGTTTAATCAAAATCGTTAGAGCCGTTTTTGAGAAAATCGAAAAAAACGTAAAAAGTTATTAAATAAAGTACCCCCTCCCGTTGAGCAATTTTGATGAAATTTTTGCACGGTTTATAGTTTTTGAGCTAGTCTGTTCACACACACACACACACACACACACACACACACACACACACACACACACACACACACACACACACACACACACACACACACACACACACACACACACACACACACACACACACACACACACACACACACACACACACACACACACACACACACACACACACACACACACACACACACACACACACACACACACACACACACACACACACACACACACACACACACACACACACACACACACACACACACACACACACACACACACACACACACACACACACACACACACACACACACACACACACACACACACACACACACACACACACACACACACACACACACACACACACACACACACACACACACACACACACACACACACACACACACACACACACACACACACACACACACACACACACACACACACACACACACACACACACACACACACACACACACACACACACACACACACACACACACACACACACACACACACACACACACACACACACACACACACACACACACACACACACACACACACACACACACACACACACACACACACACACACACACACACACACACACACACACACACACACACACACACACACACACACACACACACACACACACACACACACACACACACACACACACACACACACACACACACACACACACACACACACACACACACACACACACACACACACACACACACACACACACACACACACACACACACACACACACACACACACACACACACACACACACACACACACACACACACACACACACACACACACACACACACACACACACACACACACACACACACACACACACACACACACACACACACACACACACACACACACACACACACACACACACACACACACACACACACACACACACACACACAGACCATTTCGCGGGACTTGGTTATTTCGACTCAGGGGGTCCCAAAACATGTATTTCCGTTGAAAACCGGAAGTCGAAAATTTTCACGATCGCAATACTTCCACTTACTATATATTTCATATATAGGTAAGTGAAAGTAAAAATAACATTTATGTGAGAATTAAAGGGTGAGTAGCATTTCTATTTCTCTGTCTGGACTTTTGAGAAGACCGGACAGAGACAGAGGAGAAGAATGAAGTAGTTCTACAACCACCAAAAAATGTTTTTAAATGTTATTTATTTTAATCATTGACATATGTTTATAACAAAAAAAATTGACAAAGTAGATGGTTGTAGAATATTTAATGATGTTAATCCAGATAATCCCATGAAGATGGATCAGAAGCCTGAAACGTTGGAGGAAATAAATTATTAAAAAAACAAAAAATGGAAGAGGTTCTTTCTTTTAAAAAAAAACCCTGATTAGTAACTGTATAATTTTCTCTTCGAGGTCAGACTGAATCACTAGTCCATAGCAGCCTTTTATCTGTACTGTTATCAAATATTGTAGAACATCTTAATTGAAAATTGAGAGAGCAAAAATTTGTTCTTACTCGTCACCATATTTCCCATAAAAATAAAAACTTTCAATTAATTTAAATTTCATTAAATGCCTCGTCTGCATAAGGAGAAGACTAAATAAAAAAGATTACGACAAGCTTAAAATTTTAGTTTTACAATAGATCATTCATCGACAATCCTCTTTGGTTTCTGGAAAGGCATTAGGTGCTAAAATTCGAAAACTAAGTTCCAACTATCTACGAAACGTAAATACCCCTTCTATCAATTCCCAATCACAATTATTTATAAAAAAAAAAAAAAAAAAAAAAAAAATCAAATATTGATAAAATTAGGATTATACTTCTAAAATAATATTAGGATGATATTTCTTTTTCTCACTTAATATAAGAAATACAAAATGATGAATCAAAAATTACTGAAAACTTTTAAGTTCTGCAATAATAAATAATAATACTCTATACGTAATGGAGAATAACTAACAAAAATAAGTAAATAAATATTTTCTGTGAATCTATTTTCTGATAAATTATTTTTCTGTGAATGAAAACACATCGGTTTCTACTCCAAGTAGACTGATAAATGAAAGTTGTGTTGCAGGCATCCCACATTTTTTTTTTTTTTTTTTTTTTGTTTAATGATTCCATGACTATCCAGCTGTGATAAACAGCCAATTATGGTGAAACAAATTTTTTTTAGGATTTTTAAATTACAAAGTGATGAAGATAAATTTGTAGTGAACTGGGGGAGCGGAGTAGATGGGGAAGGGATGGCCTGATTGGAAGAAAAGGGGATAGGTAAAGCAGTTCCTTGCAACATCTTCACTACAGAAATAAATATAGCTTTTAATTTAATTTCTTAGTTATTTCACTAATTTGCAATGATTTAATTTCTTGGACATTTTTTTCTAATGGGTTAGGACCTTGAACGCCTTTAGAGAAAAAAAAATCCAATAATAATAATAATAATAATAATAATATACACTTTTACAGGTATAGTCCATACAGTCCATTATATATATTAGTATACTAGTCCATACTAATACTTCATATTAATCTTGATTTATTGTATTTGATATATGTCACAAAAAATATGTTTTTAAAAAAGAATTTGTTACTATAACCAAACATATCACAATAAAAAATATATCAAATATTTTTTAAAAGCTTTATTACAGACAAATGAAAAAAAAAAAGGTTCACACTTGAGAAAGTCTGTGTTCCTTACCACCTGGTGAAAGAGGCCTTGAAGACACAGGGGAAGGATTGAACGGGCCTGGGCTTGATTCAGTTCGTGTGCGTACACCAGAAGCCATTTCATTATAATGGCGCTCTTCCTCCATTTCCAAACTGTAAAAATTTACTACTTAAAACAGAAATCAATTTATGAAGTAGTAATAGATACAATATAATGAATTCACACATAAAAGCAATTGATCAATTTTGATGAAATTTTGACTGTCCTATCACAGGCACATACATACATCAAATATCAAGTTTAATAAAAATCGTTAGAGCCATTTTTGAGAAAATCGAAAAAAAAAAAAAAAAAACGTGAAAATTAGACAAAATTCTTTCAATAAAGTACCCCCTCCGTTTGACCAATTTTGATGAAATTTTTGCTGTCACATCGCGGGCATATTCATACACCAACTACCCAATTTCGTACGGTTTATAGTTTTTGAGCTAGTCTGTTCACACACACAGACCATTTCGCAGGACTTGGTTATTTGTAGTGTATTTCCATTGACAACCGGAAGTTGAAATTTTTCACCTTCACAATACTCTCCCTTACTCTTTATTTCATATATAGGTAAGTGAAACTAAAAATTGTCATTTAGCAAAAAATGTTTGTTTTCCCTTGTTTCTTGTAGCACTTATGTACTCCATTTTAAAAAAAATAATGTCTATATATAGTCAAAGAAAGGAGGACGGTAAGTGAAAGTTGTGTGATGCGAGCACCGCACCGGATTTTTATTAATAAGCACCTTATTTCAGAAATATTTTTTATCATTACCTTAAGCCATGGACATCCCTAACTACCCACAGGAATTTTCGGTGGTGGGATTTTCAGTGAAACGACCACTGAATTTAAGTTCTGTTTTTTGGGATATACTCAAAAAATTAGGATATAAATAGTTATGAACTTATTCTATGTATCAAATTAATAGCTCTACAACTCAGATTTTTATCATAAAAAATCATGAATTCTTTTAACAGGAGGCCACTGACCAACACAAAAGTTAGCAAGGATTTAGACAGGGCTTTATAAATTAAATAAAATTGGCTGGCATCCACTTAACTTTCCTGAATATATTAGAAATATTATTATTGTCTTGGCGCTACAATTCGTCGACGAGTCCTGGCCTCTTCCATCAGCTTCCTCCAGTCATCTCTGCTCTGTGCCGCTGTCATCCAGCTCATAACTTCCAGAATATCTCCTGCAGCACCATCAGACCATCTGAGTTTCGGCTTCCCCCTTCTTCTAGTTCCATGGAGGGGTTCAGTTAGTAACTTTTTAGGGATTGCCTCGTTGTCCATTCTAGCCATGTGGCCAGCCCATTCTACTAGCCACCAGCAGTCTTCCCAGCTTCATGATCAGAACGACCTCTTTTTCATTAAAAATTGAATAAATTTCATGGTTTGTCATCCTTCTCCAGTTTCCGTCGATATGGACTCCTCTGAAAGTGGTATCCAGATCCTACGAAGAATATTCCTTTTAAAGAGTAAGAGGTCTTGTTCCATTCTTTTGCTTGTGGTCCATGTTACTGATCCATACAATAGTAATGGGCAGATCAATGTCTTATATAGATGAAGCTTGGATAAGAGAGGGGAGGTGAATTCCTTGCGGAGTTTTAGTTTGCATACCAGCGTCCCTCACGGCTTTCTCAAGCGCCAAGTTAAAAATAAGGCAAGCCAGTGCATCTCCTTGGCGGAGTCCTTTTCTTGAGGAGAACTCTTTTGTTCTTTGCCCACCAACCTGCACAGTGCACTTCACATCCCTCATGGTCAGCTATACCAAGTGTATTAGCTTCTCTGGGATATGAAAATCTTCTAGCGCCTTGTATAGCTCTTCCTGATTAATGAGCTGCCTTGAATTCCACGAAAAGGTGATGGGTATTAATTTGATATTCATTTCCTCTCTCGAGAATGGTTCTGAGGCAGAAGATTTGATCTGTGATATATCTTCCTCGTTTAAATCCACACTGGCATGGACCAAGCTCCTGTTCTGCATAGGGTAAGAGACGTTGGAAGAGTATGTTGGATAGAATCTTATACCCAAAAGATAGAAGAGAGATACCCCTGTAATTTTGACATTGGAGTCAGTCTTTTTTCTTGAAATAACTGCCTTTTTCCAATCTTCCAGCAACCCTCTTCCTCCCAGATGCACAAGATAAGATCTTTCAATCTCTTTATCAGCTGTTTACCTCCGTGCTTGAAGAGTTCGGCGGGCAGTTCATCAGCTCCAGATGCCTTAATATTCTTGAATCTACCAATGGCATCTGTTATCGTTATCTCATCATCATCTGGTGGTTCAAGGTTTGAATCCCAGCTGTTTATAATGCTTATTTATAAACAGGGATAATTTCAATTTTGATTTTGAAAAGAAAGACAAAGAAATTGTTAAAATAATTACCGACTTAGAAAATATTTTTGATAACATAGAAACAACCGAGAGTCATATTAATGCTACAAGAAATAAAATATGTACAATCATAAACAATTACTTAACTAATAAAACCAAAAAAGATAAAATAAATAAAATCTCAAAGAATTTAAAAGATTTATGAATGAACATAAAGATATAATCATTATAAGGTCAGACAAAACCAAAAAGCTAGCCATATTATACAAACATGAATATAATAAAAAAATGGAAGATATATTGAATGACAAAACAACATATAGAAGTATGAGAAACGAACCTTTTAGTGACTTGGTGGATAAAATAAATAAATATGTAGCGAAACTATTTAAAAATGGCTTTATTGATAAATATACAAAAAATAAGTTACAAGTGACCGATTTTAATATCCCAAGGATTCATGGATTAATTAAATTACACAAAGAAAATCATGATTTAAGACCAATTATAAATAATATTGATGGACCAACTGAGGCCTTGTCTAGATTCTGAAATCCCGCATTAAACGAACTTAACAATAACAACAATTTTGACATCAAAAACTCTCATGAATTAAAAGAAATAATAAAAAACATAGAAATAGAAAAGAATAATACTGAAATAATAAGTTTAGATGTGAAATCGTTATTCACCAATGTACCAATAGATGATTGTATAAAAATTATCTAGGAAAATTGGGAACAAGTAAAAAATCACACTAAAATTAAACATAAAAAAATATTTACAGAAGGTATAATACTATGCACTAAATATAATTTCTTTAAATACAATGAAAATTATCACAAACAATTGTACGGACTACCAATGGGAGGTATACTTTCGGTTAATTTAAGCGGTATATTTATCAATAAATTAATGGAAGAAAAAATGAAAACATTAAAAAATCAACCTGTATTAATTAAAAAATATATAGATGACTTGATAATAATTTCAGATAAAGAAAATTACGAGGAAATGATGAGACAATTTAATAATCATAACAAAAGAATAAAATTTACTATTGAAAAAGCCAAAAACAATAGACTAAGATTTTTAGACATGGAATTAATATTAAAACATAAAAAAATAACTACAAAATGGACAAAAAAGGAAATAGCTAGTAACCAACTATTAAGTTTTATTAGTAACCACCCAAAATATCAAAAAATAAATGTTGCAAAAAACCTAATACACAGGGCCATTAATATAACTGATGAAATACATATAAATGAAATTAAAACGATTATATATGAAATTTTGAAAGAAAACTTTTAACCAAAAAAAAAATAATAAATGACTTATGGTACAAAAGAATAAAAAATTATCCAACATATCAAAATCATAAAAGTGAATACAATCTAACAGAGAAAATCACCAAAAGAAATACAACAGATAGAAGAGGAAAAATTAGGAAAAAACAAAAAGATTATAAAGAAAAAACAAAAAACAATAACGGAATTTTTTATAGAAAATAATAATAAAATAACAACCGAAGAAAAAGAAAATAGTCAAGTTATAGGAGGAAAAATTGAAGATAATCAAAATAAAAATAAAATATTCTTCAAAATGCAATAAATTATAGGATTGACAGAAGAAATAAAAAGAACCTTCAAAAACTATGATCATGATAATATAAGAATGGGTATCTACAATAATAATAAAATGAATCAATATCTAACAAATATGAAGGATAAAATAAAGAAAGTAGATATCAAAAATGTCATTTACAAAATAGAATGTAAAGACTGCAACAAAATAATACATAGGTGAAACGTCTAAAAAATTAAAAACAAGAGTATCGCAACACAAAAATGATTGTAAAAATAACAAAAATATAAACAAAACAGCACTGGCTCTACACAGCATAAAAAACAACCATACATTTAATTTTGAAGAAGCAAAAATAATAGAAAAAGAAAAAATAACTAAAAATAGAAAAATATTAGAAGCCATCCATATAACAAAAAATCTAAATAAAACAATAAATTTCAAAACTGATACTAAAAATCTGAGTACACATTACACAGATATTATAAACAAATTAAATATAAATTGTTAAAAAAATAATAGATGTGAGGAGAGAAATACAAGAATTAAATCAGCCCAAACAAGTAAATACACTGATCCCACTAGGGCAAATGATCAGTTTGTGACAAAGAGAAGATAAAAAAGGTATGAAATGATTGTTAATTTTAAATTGAATCTAATGTATATATACGTGCGTTGTATATATATTATGTGTATATGTGTTATATATGTGCAAAAGTTATGCAATTGACAAAATGCAGTAAAGCATGCAATAAAATTTTAAGGTAAATAATATTAAATTGTAAAAAACTGTTACAAGAAGAAAATTAATATGTGCAATATGAATATTATAAAATTAATTTCAATTATTGTTATTGATATATATAAATGTTTTTAGTTGTTCCTGAAGATGGGGCGGGTGCCCCGAAACTTTGAAAATTAAAAAAATAAAAAATTATTGGAAGTTTTAATTTTCATTGAGCTTGAACAAAAAATAATAATATAAATTTATAATTCTGTCGGGCGAGGATAATAAGTTGGCAACATCATTACATTGAGGCAAGTAGTATTGGCGGACAGGGATAAGTAAGAGGATTACCTGCTTTCAGATTCAGAGAGATGCCGGCAGAGTGCTTCTCGACGTTCAACTTCCAATTGCAGTTTCCGTTGCAGTCTTAAATTTTCTTCTCTAACTTGTCTCTCCTCTTTAACATACCTTTCCATCTTTTCAGTGTCTACCAAAAGTAATTTAATTTTTTTTTTAAATACACTTCAAAAAATATAAATAATAAAAATATTCATTAAAAAGAGCTCACGTTCTTGTTGTGCATGAGCCAGAAGGGTCCGCAGCCTAGTAACTTCACCTCTAAGTGTCTGAATATGAGTAGACAAATTACTCGCAGTATCTCCATTACTCATATCACGAGGAGATCTCCATTACTCATATCACGAGGAGATGCAGGATCAGAAACAGGTTGATCCAACTTTATTTGGAGACTCCTAGCATACAAATTTTCTTTAATTTTAATGTTATTTATTTATTCTTATTCTTGCTCAATATACACAAAGAAAAAAATCCTTTAATAATGAAACAATGGTATCCTATTATAGTCTCATGCACTATATATTTTCTCACATTCCTTTAATTTGGTCGATGTTTCGGACTGTCGTGTCCATATTCATCACCTCCATAGTGTACAATTAATTTTAGTATTTTTCTTATACAGTTATGAACAATAAAAATTAAAGTACCATTATAAATACAAAGATAGAGTTAAAATAGGTATGAACATGACATATAGGTATGTCAAGTGTCAATTTTAAAGGGTTACTTAAATAAATACATAAGTATCCTTCAAACCCATCAATAAAATCAAAAATATCACAACCAAAACAAAAGATAAAATCCCAACAACTGAACAAAAAGATCTAATTTATAAAATTCCATGTAATGACTGCAATAAATCATATGTAGGCAATACTTCAACTAATCTAAAAACAAGAATTTACAACCATAAAAATAACATCAAAGAATCTTCCAAAACCAATACAGCCCTTTCACTACACTCAAAAAAACAATAAACACAAAATTAACTTCGAAAATACCCAGATACTACATAGGGAAAGCAATACAATTAAAAGAAACATTATTGAATCCATTTATATCAAAAAGAATGAAATAGAGCTGGTCAACTATAAAAAGGACTCTGAAATAGTAAGAAAACACTATTATGCAATAATAAATAGGATATAGCAGCACCAGGATTAAAAAGATAGCAGACTTCCCACAGGTCAAACATCCATTAACATGCAATAATGACAAATTCTATTAGAATATTCATTTTTTAATATCCAAAACGAGAAGGTTGGTGAGCATTGTTGCCATTTTATTTTTATTTTTGTTCTATTGTTGTTTATTGATTCTTATGTATTTATTTAAGTAACCCTTTAAAATTGACACTTGACATACCTATATGTCATGTTCATACCTATTTTAACTCTATCTTTGTATTTATAATGGTACTTTAATTTTTATTGTTCATAACTGTATAAGAAAAATACTGAAATTAATTGTACACTATGCAGGTGATGAATATGGACATGACAGTCCGAAACGTCGACCAAATTAAAGGAATGTGAGAAAATATATATTGCATGAGACTATAATAGGATACCATTGTTTCATTATTACAAATAAATTAAAGCAGTCTGTCAAGATAATATGAAAATCCTTTAATTAATACTTAAATACCAGCCTTTTCTCAGCTTCAAGTTTATCCATTCGTTTCCATAATCTATTTACAAGTGCTTCTTGTTCTTGCTCAAGAGTGTTTTCAAGTTCCACCTGAAAAACAAATGAAAATTTATCTTTAAATTCACTAGGTACTTCAATAGACATATATCCAAAAAATAAAAGTGAAGTTGATATTATTTATTTGTGCCATTATCTATGCCGGAAGAATATGACACTTACAGCAAGGGATAGTGTTGTAACCTTCCTATAATTATGAATTTTAATTATTAAAAACAGATGTTTCAATTCTACGAATATATTTAGTGTGTTGTGTTCAACTTTCTCTAATAAACATGATAATATTTTTTTTGTTGATTATTAATTATAAAATTCAGAGATATAATAGATAGTATTGCGCATCGCGAAATATGCCAGCAAGCGAAGTATGACCGTCAACCTCCAACAGTGGAGCAGGTAGTCACGCCCACGGTGTTGGAACCCTTACAATCCGTATGATTAGACATTTACTTGAATGAGACAATCATGGGTCACAGCGGCTGACAGATTCAATGAGATCTTGATGGCCTATCCCGTAGAACTAAAACACTAGGGGCGGTATGGGAGGGAATTTTTCAATGGTGAGCAGTCTACAGCATGCTGAAAGAAATTGTAACAGACTGCGGAAGGGAGTTCGATAATTCTCAAATCCTCGAAAAAGTAAGACATTAGGCATCACTTGGCAGCTCAATACCCCCCCACCACATCAAGAGCAGAGGCGCAGTGGAACGGCTCCACAATACTTTAGGGGAACACCTTCATTTGCCAAACCAGATGACGCGATGCCGAGGGCAGTAATAACATGGTAATACAATAACATGATCCACACATCCACAGGGCTATCGCCAGTGGAGGATGGGAAAAGTGACGGGACAAGAGGGACCTCATAACAACAAATAACAATGAGTTGATAGCAACATTATGTAGGGCACAAGCCGAATGCTAAAGTATATGTGTGCGACTATAGGAAAAACTGATTAGGGAGAAACAGACCAGGGTAAATAGGGCAACCAGACAGCCAGAAATTTTTAAAAATGGTCCTTAAATGCTGGGAACAAGAGTATACAGATGATTAAGAACAGCATACCGTTACAAGGGCCCCTATAAAATCACGACGAGAAGGGATAATAAGTTGTATACCATCTTCATCTTCACCATGGATCTTCGCATGCCCGTTACTGGCAGATCCGGAACGGGAAGCAGTGCTCAGATGGAAACACCGAAAAAAAAGAACTTAAAAAAAAAAAAAAAAAAAAAAAAAAGACAGAAGTCGAGAGCTGAGCACTTCCACTACTGAAAAGTAGAAAGCATTCCGGCTTTTAATCTAACCTCGATTTTACTTTTTCTAGTTATCATCGCCCTTAAATATCTAAATTTCTCTACGTATTCAAACATATTCCCCCCTAAATCAATAACAGCAAAATCGCTACCACCATACGGCTATACATATATTTGGTCTTATCCGTTTTTATTTCCAGCCCTGACTGGCTTTCCTCAACGTTTTTAATTTAGTTCTATAGTTTCCGCATCCTCACCAAACAAAACCAAATCATTGGCATAACCGAGCATGGATATACTTCCTACCAGATTCAATCCCTTTCTGGTACGTGTCACCTCCCTAATGGATTATTCTACTGCTAAATTAAATTAAACAGATAAGAGAAAATCTCTTTGTTTCAAAACACAGCAAACCTTGGACTTATCATAAAAATAATTACAGATTCTAAATTTTCTGGTATTCCTGCCTAGAGGTTGGGTTTGCCCCAGGAGGGCTCTCGGCTCAGTATTTAAAACCGAAATAACCAGAGAAATACGATTACTTAAGCTATCAAGAAAATATAAAAAGGAGAGTACGAGTATAAAAAGGAGAGTATGGTACTTGGGTCTGCACTATGCCCTGAGAGCTTATGGTCTGAATGTGTTAAACATTAATTGTAAGGCTCTCAATTTTTATAAATTCAAGCAAAAACTTTAAACTAATTCAAATGAAAACTATTAAAAAAGTAAATTTAATTATAAGGTTTACCTTTTCTCTTCTTAATTGCTCCAAATTACTCTGCTTAGCCAAAGTCTCTGCTTCTAACTTCTCTATTTTCCTCATTAACTTATTGACAAGACATTCCTGCTCCTGCTCTAATGTTTGCTCAAGCTTACATTTCTCTTGTCTTAACTGCAAAAGTAAATACATTAATGAAGCAAAAACAATGAGAAAAGTAACAAGTGCCCAAACTGTATATAGAAAGATGATAAACCTGGGTAAGTTTACGAGAAAGATCATTAGTAAGACATTCCTCTTCCTGTTCATAGTGGTGAGCTAATGTTTCCTTTTCTTTTTTAAGAGCCTGAATCTTTTTCAATAAGGTGTTACTAATGAATTCTTCTTCTTGCTCAGCTTTAGCTTGCTGCAATCATGAATATAATTAAATAAATTTATATCTTGATGTATCTTAAGTTGATTACAATTACAAGACTATCAAGATATTGTAAAGCAATGATTTTCAAGATAGCTGTGGTGATGAATAGAACTGCTAGGTGAAATCACACAGCCACAAAAACTCTGGTCGCACTGGGCCAATCTGTGTGAATAAAGCTGACCTCTGGCAGTGATTTGACTAATTCTTATCAACATGAAGAAACTGCTATTTTTTTATTTTTTTCGGTAAAATCAATTTTTTTTTTTAACAATGCATAGCATGTAAAGTTTAAAATGAATTTATTATAGTGGAAGAAGAATAGTTTAAGAGAAACTGACTGAGGGCGAGTCCAAAAAAAACAAAAAAAAAACACTAATACACAAGACAAATTACAACTTATGCCAATGTTTTCACCTAAGTTGTAGCTCTCCATCAGGGCTGTATGGGAGGAGCTTTCGGTAAAACAGTATTTATTACAAATTATTCATATAAACTTTCCTCAAGATCAACAGATAGAGAGCAAAAAATAAAATTGAAAAACTAAGACCATAATTGAACTGCTTTTTGTTTAAAAGGCACCATTGCACTAAATTAAACTTTTGGAAAAATAATGTAAAAAAAATCTTCCGAATTTACACCTTTATGACATGTTTAGTCAAAATCATAAGAGCAAATTAAAAAAAAAAAAAAAAAAAAAAAAAACTTGGAAAAAATTATAAAATTATTAAATAAAGTACCCTATCACATTGCAGGCATGCACCTATCTCATGTACCTAATTTCAGTTTCTTTCGACAAATCATTTCTGAGCTTGACCCACACACAGACGCACAGGCACACGCACACACACACACACAAACACACGTATTTCCATTGAACACCGGAAGTCAATATTTCAAAATCGCAATACTTTCCCATACTCTATATTTCGTATATAGATAAGTGAGAGTAAAAAATTGGTAGAAGACGAAAAAAATAATTTATACCTAAGGCCAGTAACAGCTGTGTCTTTTGTAAGACTTAAATGCTGAATAATATATTTTTTACTTGAAAAAGGGTAGTTTTAATTATTAAAGTAACTAATGTGTGAATATTGAACAGTATTTATTAGTTTAAATATTTTCATGTGATATTTAATGAAGAGTAATAATTCTTAATTTCACAATTTTTATCATTTTTCACGTTGCTATTAATATTATTGCTCTATCTATAATAAAATTTAATTCTAACTAGTGAATCAATTTTTACATTCACTATTTTGTCCCCACCACAACATTTCTATGATAATAAAACCTACCTGATATTAAAGAATACTTGATACAAGTTTAATCAAAATTGTTAGAGTTGTTTTTGAGAACATCACAAAAAACATAAAAATGTAATAAAATTTATGAAATTAACTCCCACCTCCATTAACCAATTTTGATTTAATTTTTGCTGTCACATCCTTATCATATATGCCCATATACACCAATCTTAAATATCTAATTTCACTTATTTTTATTATCACTTAATTTAGAAGGTTTTTTGGATTAATTAATATTTACTATCAGTGATTATTCATTA
Source organism: Aelia acuminata (assembly GCA_911387785.2). Lineage (NCBI taxonomy): Eukaryota > Metazoa > Arthropoda > Insecta > Hemiptera > Pentatomidae > Aelia > Aelia acuminata. Next base: position 153,495,588 of record OU426978.1, on the reverse strand, counting down.
ATATAATTAATGTATAATTATTGATACAATTAAAGTAATAAGGTAAGAAGAGTTGGAAACAAAGGAAGAATCTGGCATAATTTCATTATAAGCGTCAGCAGTGTTAGTGAGCTCTTGGCCTCTTACTAAGAGTCAACTCATTTCCACATTTGGTTTATCATTTTGAACTAGTCTGTTCACAGACACATGCACAAACACAGGGCATTTTGTGGGACTTGGTTTTGGATTCAGGGGACCCCCAAAACATTTCTTTACTTTGAAAAACAGAAATCAAAAAATTTTCTATTTTATTTACTACAGATTTCTTACAATAGGTAAGTGAAAGTAAAAATTAAATCAGTTCCATGTTATAAAACTCAATCTTCCTTCTATTTTTTTATAACACAGCATCTGAATCAAGGTGTCAGTTACAGTTTAATGTTCTTTGCACCTTTCATAATAGTCCTAAGGGACCCAGGTGCATAACACTCGGTTTTAGATTTTTTCCAAAGCCAAGCATATTATTTGTTACTTCCTTATATTAATAATAATCCTTCCAATACTATTTTTCAAAAGTATCCAAATTTGTCAAAATATTTTGATGTTAATACATGCAAAAAGATTATTAAAAATAATCTCAGATAATCCGCTCAGAAATGATGGATTTTGATAAATGAGCATTAAAAAAAAAAATGTAAATAACAAAAGCTGTTTTTAATTATAAATTGTATCATAACTCTAATGGCACAATATTTACAAATTAAGAATATTTACTAGTAAGAATATTGACAGATTAAAATACAGCAAGCTGGGTTATTACTTTTTTTGGGTGGACATCAAGACCAAAGAGACATTCGAAAAGGATGTAAGTTCCTTAGCATTGTAAGGCCCTCAAATTCACGAAGTAACATAAGAGATCACCCTTATGCAAGTTCCATTTTTGGCATCTAAATATATGGTGCTGTCAACTTTTACTTACCTTGCTTACTGTAGAAAACAACGTGGTTTTGAAAATGTTTCGAACACTATTTAACACCAAGCAGAAAACACAAAAATATTTTACTTTAATTAAAAATATTTATAGTAAAATATTTTACTATATTATACTCTAATTATCCAATTTTAAAACATAAATAAATACTTTATAGGATAGCAGTTTTTCAAGATTTAATATCTTTATATATATATATATATATATATATAAATCTCATGTCACAAAGTTTGTCAGGGGTAAAATAAGAAACTGCTCAACCGATCTTTATAAAATTTGGATCATTGTGTTTAGTTTTGTCCAACTTGAAAGATAGGATAGTTTTGATCTTGATTATTGGCCTCAATATTTCTTTTATTGCAAATTAAATGCTTATTACACTACAATTAAGTGCGATTATTTTTAAGTTTTATAAATTTTCAACAGATGGCAGAGTAAGTTTATTTATTGACACAACACTTCATTTTCTTTCGATATTTAGGGTGGGTAAGCATCAGTAGCCAAATCTATTTTTTCCGTCTTGGACTAGGAACAGCTATGTTTTCCCCATGGGCAATTATATGTCGTCTTTTTACGTGTGGGGAAAACATCAGATCTATTTGTTTTAGCAAAAGACAGGTTAACCAAAATCATTGTGCACCAATTAGCACTACAATAAATAGAAATTGTGAATTCTAATAATAAAAAATCTGGTGCGTGCGCGCAACACACAACTTTCACTTACCAACTTACTTAGATTAGAAATTATTGCGTTTTGTTAATTGCCACTTCTCAAATGAACAGAACAGCTTTAATTATGAACAATGGTCTGTCACTAAAGGCGTACTCCGCATGCGTGGGCTCAACGAGTTATATGAGTTGACTGAATATTTTTCTTTTTCTCTCCTCTTTATGTTTTCATTATTTTTATCATAACTCATATTAAGCCATTTCTTATTTTTAGGCGTAACGAGAGACAGTTAATTTCTCCATATAAACAAAAACAAAGGGACTTTATAGGAAACAAAAAAACAAACAAATAGGCCCCTACCCCCCAAAAAAAGCCCACTCAGAATATTTTAATAATGATAAAGCTTACCTGATATTAAAGAACACCTTATTTTCATTAAACATGACGAATTTGAAAAAAATCGTTAAAGCCGTTTTTGAGATCATCGAAAAAAAGGTAGAAATTGGAAAAAAAATTATAAAATAAAGTGCCCGCTCCGTTTGACCAATTTTGATGAAATGTTGACTATCACATCTTTGGCATATACATACATCAAATACCCAGTTTGATCAAAATCGTTAAAGCCTTTTTTGAGCAAATAAAAAACACACCTGAAAATGATACAAAATTTATTAAGTAAAGTCCCCCCCCCCCCCCCCGGTTGATCAATTTTGATGAAATGTTGGCTATCATATCTTTGGCATATACATACATCAAATACCCAGTTTGATCAAAATCGTTAAAACCGTTTTTGAGTAAATAAAAAAAACACGTGAAAATGATACAAAATTTATTAAGTAAAGTCCCCCCTCCCCCGGTTGATCAATTTTGATTATATTTTTACAGTCATATCTGGGGCATATAAATAGATCAAATACCCAGTTTGATAAAAATCGTTAGAACCGTTTTTGAGTATATAAAAAAAACACATGAAAAAGATACAAAATTTATTAAGTAAAGTCCCCCCTCCGGTTGATAAATTTTGATGAAATTTTTAGTCATATCTGGGGCATATAAATAGATCAAATACTCAGTTTAATCAAAATCGTTAGAGCCATTTTTGAGAAAATCGAAAAAGACTTAGAAAGTTATTAAATAAAGTACCCTCTCCCTTTGAGCAATTTTGATGAAATTTTTGCTGTCACATTGTGGGCACATACATACACTAAATACCCAATTTCAGGTCTGTGCGATATATAGTTTTTGAGCTAATCTGTTCACACACACACACACACACACACACACACACACACACACAGAGACCATTTCGCGGGACTTGGTTAATTGGTGTCAGGGGACCCCAAAACGTGTATTTCCGTAGAAAACCGAAAGTCGAAATTTTTTCACGCACGCATGCACGCACGCACGCACGCACGCACGCACGCACACACACACACACACACACACACACACACACACACAGACCATTTCGCGGGACTTGGTTAATTGGTGTCAGGGGACCCCAAAACGTGTATTTCCGTTGAAAACCGAAAGTCGAAATTTTTCACGATCGCAATACTTTCCTTACTATATATTACATATATAGGTAAGTGAAAGTAAAAAGAATTTAAATTATTATTACAAAAAGTTATTAATTAACGTTTTCTATCTCTTCATAAGTTAAATTTTTATTTTGTGATAAGTAGTACAGTAAGAATATGCATGGTTTGAGGTTCGCTTTTCATGACCTGTTTTCAGGAAGAACCTACTCATACGATATCTTATATCATCATGAGTTATATTCTGAATTTAATTAATATGTATTATTGCAAAAGATTAATTTATTATGAGTTTATTTTTTTCAAAAAATAAATATAAAAAAATTATAAATTACAAAAAAAATAAATTAATAATCTTTTATTATTAATTTATTTATTTATTTATTAATATATAATTTGGTACATCTTTGCTAACTGTCTGGTGATTGTACTAAACCCTAAATTCCTTTTACATTTGTGTTATTTATATTTAATCTCGCCTCTGGTGAAATAATCCAATAAGTGTTAAATGAATGGATCATTAATACTCGGTGAAATAATCCAATAAGTGTTAAATGAATGGATCATTAATACTCGGTATAGTCAAAATACAATATTGTATATTTTGTCAAAATACCAGTATGAGATGTAAATAAAAAAAAAAAACTTAAACCCTCCTAAATTCTTTACCAAACAATTTTAAATGTGGCGTAAAGTTCTATTTCAAATTTCATTGGTTTTTAGATTAGCTGAAACTTTTTTATCTTTATTAATTAATTTTGACTTGACTGTATTAATCCTTATATATATAAAAATCTTGTGTCCCGATGTTTGGCTAAAAATAACTCAGAAACTACTCAACCGATTTTAATAAAATTTGGCTCAATGTGTATAGTTTTGTCCAACTTAAAAGATAGGATAGCTTTTATCTTGATTATTGACCACAATATTTCTTTTATTTGAGTTATTGCAAATACAGTAGGTCGTGTTTCGATTTATTAACATGGCGTCATATGTCGATTTCACAACGTTTTTGTTTATAATTGTAAACATATTGTTACAAGCTATTGTAATACAGGTTATCATTATTATAATTTTGTATTCGGTTATGTGAGTGCAGTTATTTGTTCCTATATTATTATTTTCCCCAGACAATTTGTAATACAAATCTTTGTATTTATTGTTAATTTTTATTAAAGAATAAATAAATCAAGAAAAGGTTACAATAAATTCTCAAAAGTGTAGGTAATTTTTCTTCCTTTTCCTTTTTTATTTGTATTTCAATTAAATTACTAGCTAAGTGCTGAAACGCTTTGCTGTGGCCCACCCTGATATCAACTTTTAGTAAATACATTTTAATAAGTTAAATTAGGCTATTATTTGGAATAATATTCTATACATGTTGTAACAGCACCTACTGTCACAGGTGTAACCTAAGGGCGGATTCACGCAATCGCTCTGCTCCCGCTCCGCTCTCGCTCTACCGCATTCACACTATCGCTCCGCTCCCGGTCCGCTCTCCTAAAGTCTTATCATATTCACATTATATAATTTTACACCGTTCACGGTGGAAGCCATTAATAATCGAAGCCGTCTGTATTTGGATTTTAATTAATAATTAACTTTCAGTTATTAGAGTATTTATTTATTCATCAATTTTATGGCCAAAAAAAGTTCAACTTTTCGTTTGTAGAAATAGCTGTTAAGTGTACTTTTCTTGATGAAGAAGATAACATTATCAAAACATATAATAAGAAGAATATATTGCAAGTTGAAAAGTTCAACTTTTCGTTTGTAGAAATAGCTGTTAAGTGTACTTTTCTTGATGAAGAAGATAACATTATCAAAACATATAATATGAAGAATATATTGCAACACTATGATAATTATTAATAATAATTATAAATTAATGGTGAAGAAATAATTTAAATTTTTTTCCCAATGTATTCGAATACTCTTGAAATGTTTAAAAACAAAAATCACCAAAAAGAAAATAAAATACGAAATCTTGTTGTGAAGCGGTTTTTCCACAAGAAAAGTTCATGTTATGTTTGAGATATATTTTGCAATGAATTAATGTACTCGTAAAAGACGGTGACCAATTTATTTATTGACTACATACTCATTGCTATTATAAAATAACGTTCAATTTGAAACAAATAAAAATGCAGTTTATTATGAAAAATATATTAAAGCAAAAAATAATTAAAACATAAATCAGAAAAAGAAGAGAACACAATCGGTAAATTGCAGCATTTACCGATTTCAAGCGTATTCAAATACATTCGGAAAAATTTTTAAATTATTTCTTCACCATTAAATAAATTAATTTATAATTATTATTAATAATTATCATAGTGTTGCAATATATTCTTCTTATTATATGTTTTGATAATATTATCTTCTGCATCAAGAAAAGTACACTTAACAGCTGTTTCTACAAACGAAAAGTTGAACTTCTTTTTGACGTAAAATTGATGAATAAATAAATAATTTAATAATTGAAAGTTGATCATTAGTTACGATAAAATCCAAATACAGATGACTTCGATTATTAATGGCTTCAATAGTTTGAACTGTAGCTGAAATGTGAATATGATAAGACATTAGGAGAGCGGACCGGGAGTGGAGCGAGAGTGGAGCGAAAGTGGACCGGAAGCGGAGCAGGAGCGAAACCGATAGTGTGAATAGGCCCTAATAGAAACCTGACTTGGGAGTCAGTGTTGCCAAAAAGTAGTGAAAATTGGTGAGCTGGCTACACTGCCGGTAACCAGACATGAAAACTCCCTGAGTGTGTTTTGATTAGGTATTGTGGGATACTTTGTGATTTGCTAAAGAACTGCATAATTAAGACTTTAATATTATATTTTCAGTTTATTTATTTAACAGAAGTTTCTTTATTTGCATTATTCGTTTTGTTATTATTATTTGAATACAGAGTTTTATTATTTTACCAAACCTTTTTATTATTTTTATCCCGTGCTCTAAAATGTAAAATTTAAAAAATGTCAGTGAAGATTTGTAATTCCTCCTTCATCAACAATAATTCAAAGTTAAGAAAATTTAATCCCAATCGAATCGAGTCTGTTCCTTCCTTTTCAGCAGATTTGTAATTATCTTTATATGTAAAATTTAAGAAATGTCAGCGAAGATTTTAATCCTTTCTTTAATTTAAAGTAGGCTATTATTGGGGATGATATTTCAGTGTTAATTTCACCAGAATACATTTCTTTACTTACCTTTAAATTATTGTTGATTAAGAAATTATTACAAATCTTCGCAGCATTTTTGAAATTTTACATATACATATTACATATGATTATTACACCCCTTATACACCTCTACTGAACGGGAATAACTGTTATTTGGATAAACAGCAAGTTTCAGATTTATCCACCATAAATATGAGAGTACTACTGGAAAATGATCCATTAGCAGATACATTTTCTAAACAATTGCTCTAGATTGGAAACGGTGAAATAGAGCTGCATAAAAATTCACAATTTATCAAATTGCCAGAAAATTTCTCTACTGTTGTGTGGAAAGTGTTTTTCCTGATATTTTTAACATTTATTTGGACTATGTTGGCTGAGTATTCGTGCTACTTTTGCAGCATAAAATCTTGATGTAGATGAAATAAACTTCCAAAATTAATAGACAATGTTCTAGATGAAAACAAAGCCGTAAATTTCCCAACTGAATTTTTGAATTCCCTGGATATACCAGGAATGCCACCACACAATCTCCAGTTGAAGATTGGCTCACTGATCATTCTAACTTAAATCCACCTCAATTGTGCAATGGTACACATTTGGTCATTAAAAGGATCACAGGAAATGTTATTGGAGCAAGAATTTTGCCTGGAAGGTTTAGAGGAGATACCGTCCTGTTCCCATGTATTCCCCTGACACAGTCAGAATTTTCAATAAAATTAAAAAAGGCTTCAATTTCCTATTCGTTTGGCTTTTGCCGTGACCATAGACAAATCCCAAGGGCAAACAATGTCCAACTTGGACATTGAAAATCCGTGTTTTTCCCTGTTCACGTGTGTGGAAACCATCAAATCTTTGGTTTGTGTTAAAAGAAAAAAACAGGTTAAACCAAAACATTTTGCACAAATTAGTACTTGAATAAATAAAAATTTTTAACTATGTTATATAAAAACCTTTTTAGAAAGAGATTTCTTATCAGTCAAATATATTGCTAAATTAAAAGCTTCACCACAACACCCTCTTACCGAACACTTACTTGCCGAAGGGTCGGGAAATCGAGGTCTCAAAGAAATTGAGAAAAACGTCTATCAAAAGGACATATATGACGAATTAACCAAGATTGGCATGACCCTGAGCAATATTAAACCCGTTGCTAAACTAACAATACCAAGTTGAAGTAGTGGTAGGCCAATGATCAACAGACTAATGGCTGAGGTTACCAAAACTTACCCGGTAGAAGTTCAGTCATCCTTTTTAAAATTAGTGGAAAAAAATAGCAATTTCGAGTTAGTTTAGAACGATGCATCAAAAAAGGGCGATAGTGTTGGCAGCGCTATGAGTCGTAAACACAATCAGCTCCTTTTTAATCTAACAGGGGAGAGCACGATATTTACAGGGAAAGCTACAGCCATTCTAAATGCTGTCAATCTGATAGCAGAATCAAGAAAAAAAAATAAAATCGGATTCATGGAGTGTGTTGGCAGCCATATATATTCCATACCCGCGAAATTCATTAATCATAGAAATTCTTAACAAATGGTGGGATATAAAAAAAATAAAGGCATAACCATTGTCTTCGTCTGGGTTCCTGTTCACTGTGGCATTTCAGGCAATGAAAAAGCTGACCATTTAGCCCACTTAGCAAGACTCGAAGACAGAACAGAAGTTAATAAAATAAATAAAGTTACATTGGAAGACTGGATTCTCCAAACAAAGAGATTACAATTAGCAGAATGGGAGAAGAGTTGGGCCAGAGGAAATCGCCAACTAACCCGGGTAAGAACTGACTGTAGGAAATGGATCACAAGTTGCAGAATGTCAAGAAGAGAGGAAGTGATGTTGTGCTGGCTGAGGATTGGGCATTGCCATTTTACACACAGTTATCTACTTAGGAGGCTAGAAGCCCCGACTTGTGAAAAATGTGATAATGTCCCTCTTTCAGTCCAACACTTACTACTTATAGACTGCCCACGATTCGAAAAGTACCGGAAAAAAGTTGGTCTTTCTGAATCATTAAAGGGAATTATGAAAGACAACAAAGAAAGAGTCAGCACTTTTTTCAAGTTCATTAAATGCACAGAACTCTACAAATGGATTTAAAGCACAATTATACGTCAACGACCCTTTAGGGTAGAGGCATTGACACAAATAAAAATATATAAAAAAACAGTATATTATTATTGTAAATAAATACTTGTAAATTAACGTTATGTACCAAACGAACTGTTAATACAAACTACATTGAAATATGAGATGTAAAAAATAAAAACTGTAACTTTCCTATATTCCTTACCAAATACTTTTAAATGGTGTAATGCTCTATTCTCAATCACGTTGAATTTTAATTAGCTGAAAGGTTTTCATCTTTCTCAATGAATATTAGTTTGACTATTTTTGTTTAAAAATATTAGGATGTAACTACTGAGCCACAGCAACGCGTGGCCAGGTCTGCTAGTAATAGGATATAATTAATTCAACATATTATAGCTACTAAGCTACAGCAACGCGTTGCCGGGTCTGCTTTTGATTGAATAAATTAGATCTGACAGGATTCAAGTTTATATAAGCCTAGACATCATTTCTTTCCTTTACAGGAAATGTCAAAAAGTTTTTTTCCTAAAATACCATTTTTAAAAACAAAATTCTGATTTGATTAAGATTAAAACTAAAAGGGTGATAACCTGGAGTCATCAATAATAGTTTCTTACATACACTGGCTTATCAATATATTTTTATAGTTTTGTAAAAACGGAAATGAAAATTTCACAGGCATATTACCATTTCGGATACTATTATAGCTTTGTTAATTCTGTGTGTGGCTAATTTGGCGCCCTTTAGTGTGGTCTCAATCTCAACTAAAGAACCCGTTTGGAGGTTTATTTATCTCTGTAGAGCAAATGGGGGTCAAAAGCTAGGATCTAATAAAACTAATCAGTACCCTTTTTAACTGAAGAAGATGCAATGGCACTTACATGGAAACATAACCTGTCAGGAAGTAATATATTAGGAAATTAATCTAATTTTGTTGGTTTTTAATAGATTTAACAATTAATAAGTGAGAGAACTAATAACAGAAGATCGGTAGCACCAACCCAACAGAACTCAACAAGTACAATGCTGTTGTTAAACTGAATAAATACTTTATCTCTATTTTAAGAAATAGACTGACAAATTCAATTATATTTTAGATTATGTAAAGTTTCATCTATTGAGGTTAATTAATAGACTTTAATAGAAATACAGTAATTCAGTGAATATTCCTAGTTTTACAAGTTTTAGTTACATAGTTTTAAAAAACACAAAAGATCATTGAAACACACATACACATACAGAGATAAAAACCAAATACTGTTTACAAAGCAGTTTCTATGAAATAATAAGGCATGGATATCCTTAAATTTTTGATAGAACAAAATAGTAACTATATGATAACTTTAAGTATAATTGCAAAAAAAAAATAAAAAAATGGTACCGAATGTGATGTTATCAATCAAGGATCAATTTGTTTCATATTAAATATAAACACATGTTTTGTTTTATCTGTAAAAAGTCCAGTTTTGTTCAAATCATTGTACTGCCAATACAAAATATATTCTCTTACATTTCAACCTAATTTCGTAATTTATAAATAGATAAGTTACACCGAACATTCAGTGATAAATAAACCTAAGATATTATATATATAAGTGAATTTCCTGGATGAATATGAAACCAACCAAAACATCACATGTCCAAAGAAAATATTTTCAAGCAAATTAAATTTTGATTAGTATTTGGTTTTATAGGCTACTACTTCTGAAGACTGCCCAGTTAACTATTCCAGGTAATTTCAATGAAACCAATACAATTGATGTTTCACAGAACAATATTCTATAATATTAACTTTTAGAAGATACGTTGAAAAAATTTGCCAATAAAACTAAATGAAACTTGTCATTTTTAATAACTAGCAATTAAATAAACTAAAGTACTGTTGATTTGTAAACAGTTAAATGGAGTATTAGTTTCAATCGCTGGTATCTAACAATTTTTTTCAGAAGAAATTAAATAAATGAGAAGCAAATAATTACATCAAATGAGTCACAGGCATTCTTAAAATAATCTTAAACACCTCATTTAACTTACAATGATCACAGAAGCTTGTCTAAGAGTTCTATTTTCTTCTTGTAAAGCCTTAACTCTCAATTTATAAGTATCCAATTCAACTTTCAAAACCCGATTTTGTTGTTGTAAGGACTCTATTCGTTTTTGAAGTTGTTCACGCGTTATTGGAGATGGAGGCATCATTATTGGCCCTCCATCAATAGAACTAGAATCACTTTCACTGGCACTATCTGCCATAATAATAAAACGATCTATGGTAAAAATATTTAACTTCACGTGGAAGTCAACTGGAGGTTCAAAATTATAATACGCTTTATATCTATAAACAAACTGACTAAATAAAATTTGAATTGGTCATGACAAAGTTTGCTATAATTAGCACATTTCCATTTAACTGATTCTGAAGTTAACCATCGATAAGTTCAAATAACTGCCCCCAATACGTAAAACAAGACACCCTTTACCAAACCACGAGCAACTAGATACTAAGTTCTCCTCCAACTGGAGACCATATAAAACCATGTTACTTTTACTTTATTAGACAATAAGCAAAGTTAAAATTTACGACTTATAAATAACAAATACATTTATACGCTTTTTCATAGTTATAAAAAAGCTTTTAGATCTATAGACAATTAAAAAATTAACATGTGAAGTAGTTGCCCACTGTTTAAATTTATTTTGATTTGAATATGAAAAAAAAACAACAGAAAATGGTTACTTTGTTTAGGGTTTATTTAATGGTATATTTTTAATAAACCTAAATGTCATTATTTATTAAAAAGTATTTCATGTTAATTAATGATGACATTTATTAACAAGTCTTTCTTGTTAATAAATGTCATCATACTCTAGAAATTTTAAACATTTTTTTTTTTGGTCAATACTTCTTGGCCGTTTTGTCCTTAACTATAATTTTTTCAGTGCCTTAAAATTGTATTTCAATAATAATTTATTAAAAAAGCATATCAAACTATCCTTTTAAATATTTTAGGATACTACAATCTTACTCGGTTTGAATACAATGAATCAGGATCAAACTGCTATTGATTCTGACATCTTACATATGTCAAATGAAGAAATATATAATAGAATAAGGCTTTTAGATGGAGAAGTAAGAATTATGAAGAGCGAATTGATGCGAGTATCTCATGAATTGCAGTCACAGAAGGAGAAGATTAAAGAAAATAATGAAAAAATTAAAGTGAATAAACATTTACCTTACTTGGTTTCAAATGTTATCGAAATTTTGGATATGGAAGCAGAAACAGAAGATGAAGGGGCAGTTGTTGACTTGCATGCTAAAAGCAGTGGAAAATCTGCAGTTATAAAAACATCTACCAGGCAAACTTATTTCTTACCCATGATAGGGCTTGTGGAACCTTCAATGCTTAAGCCAGGCCAATTAATTGGTGTCAATAAAGATTCTTATTTGATTTTAGAAAAACTTCCTTCAGAATATGATGCAAGAGTAAAAGCTATGGAAGTAGATGAGAGGCCAACTGATAAATATTCAGATATAGGTGGTTTGGATAAGCAAATTGAAGAGCTGATGGAAGCTGTGGTACTTCCGCTGCTACATAAAGAAAAATTCGAAGCAATAGGTGTGAAGCCCCCAAAAGGTGTATTACTTTATGGTCCACCTGGAACTGGAAAAACTCTGCTTGCAAGAGCATGTGCATCGCAAACTAAATCAACATTTTTGAAGTTAGCTGGACCTCAGTTAGTTCAAATGTTTATTGGAGATGGATCAAAATTAGTTAGAGATGCATTTGCTCTAGCAAAAGAAAAAACACCTGCTATAATTTTTATAGACGAAGTTGATGCAATAGGCACAAAAAGGTTTGATTCTACAATAGCTGGAGACAGGGAGGTTCAACGGACTATGATCGAATTACTTAACCAACTAGATGGTTTTAGTTCTACTGATGATATAAAAGTTATAGCAGCGACAAATAGAGTTGATATTCTTGATCCCGCACTTTTGAGGTCTGGTAGACTGGATAAAAAAATTGAATTTCCTCATCCTAATGAAGATGCCCGTGCACGGATAATGCAGATACATTCTCGAAAAATGGTGATCAGTCCTGATGTAAATTTTGAGGAACTAGCTCGATCAACAGATGACTTCAATGGGGCACAATGTAAGGCTGTTTGTGTGGAAGCAGGTATGATGGCTCTTAAAAGGAATAAATCAATGGTTGATCATGAAGATTTTATGGATGCTATATTTGAAGTACAAGCCAAAAAGAAAGCTAATTTGAACTATTTTGCATAAAAACTCAATATATAAATATATATAATGACAGCAAAATATTTATTTAGGAAAATATAGTTATATCTTTTCATTACTGTTTATTTAATTTTTATGATGACTCAAAATGAAGGTTTGTAGATCCTAAAAATAATAGCAGAATTTAAAAAAATTATCAAAAGTATTAAATTCATTTCGCCAATGAGAGGTATACTAAATAAATATAAAATAAAAATAAATTAAAAAGAAACTTTTATAAGGTTGAAGCCATGTTCTGGAGTGTCAGTAAGAGAAGAAGTAGGGATTACTCATCTCCACTGTTACCTCACCCATGACAAAAACCAAGTACCAGTATTATTGATGAGTGAATTTACAGTTCAAAAATAAAATTTGGAATCCTTGCTTTGTTTTTTTTAGGCTCTGGAAAATGATATGAGCAGGCTGTACTATCTCATACAAGGGCTATGAATTTTCAATGCATGGGCAATGACAGCAATTGTTGATTTTCACCCTTTACTACTCAAAATAAATGGATAATTCAATTTTTAATTTCTTTTCCCCTAAAAAATATTTTAAAGACACTCCATGCCTAATTGTCCAACCAACAATTATTTGGACACCCAGCCTCCTGATTGTGATAAAAACATGTATGGAATAAAGGAATAAGGAAATATCCAAAACTTTATCCGAAATACCTAAAAGTAGTTTTAGAATTATGGTTGCATTAAATTGTAATATAACTGAACTTTAGAGGGAAAATTGAGGAGGAAACCAGTTTGTTTGTATTTGTGCTTTTCTTTGAAAAAACAGTTTTTATTAAATTAGTGGCTTAAAAATTTATTCATTGTCCAACAAAAATATGGTGCCTTGGCCTTAGATGATACTACACCATAGTGGCACCTTGAATTGAACAGGTGTAGGGATGGGGCGGTGCACCGTGGAATGGTATGGAACTGTTCCAATCAATTGGATTTACCGATACAGGTGGATCGGTAAGGAGTGGGGAGCGCACGGATTGGAAAGGAGCGTTCCAGTGACGGTTCCACGGACTGCTCCATAGTGATGCCAAAAACTAGTATTTTACAATAACAGGTACAACCAGACCTGTTCCAAATACCTGTCACTATTACTATTATAAATTATATGTATTATTTAACAACACAAATTATATGTATACATATTAGTATATGTAGTTTATAAAAATATGTATTTTGGATCCAGCCATGATGGTGCCAAGTAGATTTCATCAATTATGAAAATAATAGTAAATAATGCATTGGAAGCAGGTATGTATTGCTTTATGAAGATCCCCAGGCAGTCGGCAAGGTTCAATAAACACCGTCTTGCCAACTTAGGGTCATAACAAAATATTTCAACTTTTTCATAGAGGAGGGGGAAAACCCGGTAAAGCGAACTTTACCTCTTTGAAAAACATTAAATATAACGTTGGACATCATCTTTTCTCTCTTTTTCCACAATTCACATTTAATCAAATGTTCTGCATCCATAGTTTCATTATAATTATGTAAAGTTTCCGGTTTAGCGGTACATTCACTATTTTAGGCTCCATGATGCATTGTCGATACCTGACTATTTTTTTTATTCATTTTTTTAGTTTGTAGAAGGCAATAGCTTTGTTATTAGACGTTAAAAAAGGGGGGGGGGGATAACACCCATATTTTCAAATCAATAGAATTACCATTTACCCCATATCTAAAATTACTAAAATATATTTCTTGTAGGGGGGCGTCCGGTAACATTTTCGTCCAGGGGGAGCAGGCTAGTAAAATTCTTCGTGTCGAAGTATTCTGACCTTATAAGGCTCAATTAATTGTTCAAATAAAACTTATTGATATTTAGAAGTTAAAATAATTGATAATAGAATTATAATTTTTTTTTTTTTTTTTCGGTTGGCGCATTAGGCCTAATGAGACCTTTGGCCGCGCAGTGTGGTCTTCTTACAGACATTTGTTTTGCTTGCGGGAGTACAGACAGCCTGGAGGGGGTAGCCCAAACTTCACGTTGCTGAAAGCCATGGTCACCATAGTACAGCGGCAGACTGCCCATATCTCCATAACCAAAACCATTGGGGCCAATTTGGCAGTGTCCTTCCCACCGATGGCGTCAGCTCTCTCGGGTTCAAGGACAGTGACAAACTGGTCTAGGTCCAAGGATTATGGTAGCTCAGAGTCAGCAAAGCCCCGAGGACCTATAATTCTTTCCCTGAAGTATACCGTCCCTGAACCAAACCTCCGGGCGGTTACTGACATCCTGGAAAACCACACCACGATTCCCGATGAGATACACGGGGAAGGTTCATCACTCCTACGCCCGGTCGGTGTGAGTCGCCTCCAGTAGGCTGACGGGCCTCACATACCCGGGGGTGTGGGTAGACTTGGACTTCGTGGCTTTTATTGGTGGGCGGTCACCCGAATGGAGCGGTCACCCATCCAAGTACTGACCACGATGGACGTTGCTTAACTTTGATTATCTATTGCAAGCGCCCTTGTCCATTCGGCCATCCCAGCCCCCCCATAGAATTATAAGTAATCAGTTGTATATTAATTGGCATTCACCTGAATGACACTGGTTGCTTTAATTAAATGCGACATCTTTGAAAAACTACCCTCTGCAAAAAATAAAATAATAAATGCTTAAAGCGAAAAACCGGCTCCCTTATTTAGTAACAGCTCAATTATTTATTTATTTATTTATTTTTTGCATTGGGTACTTTTTCAAAGATGTCGCATTTAATTAAAGCAACCAGTGTCATTCAGGTGAATGCCAATTAATATACAACTGATTACTTATAATTCTATTATCAATGATTTTAACTTTTAAATATCAATAAGTTTTATTTGAACAATTATTCGAGCCTTAGAAGGTCAGAATAGTCTTGAATATGTGAATATATTTAATAATGAGTGTATTTAATAGTAATAATGAGTGTATTTAATAATAATAATGAACTAAAATGAAGGAGAAAGTAAGAATAAGTCCAATAGAATTCAGTTCAACTGTCAATGTTATTGGAATGTTGTTGTTATTAACTAGGGTGAAAATAATTAGTAAAATAATACTATCTTATAAAGAGATGGGAAACATCTGAATAAAAAGAAATGCTCTGATTTCTACCATCAGCGGATCTAGGGGAAGGGATTGTTTTGTTATTTACCGACGGCATTTAAATTTACTAAATGCAAGCTCCATAATATAACTAATATGCAGATAGAGTAGCATAGCAGTTGTGGGAAAAGAAACTATGTCAATTAAGAAAAAGAGCATGTCAATTCGCACCAGGCCCCCCGGCCCCCAGGGGCCCCGGGATGGCATGCAGATATGGGACAAAAGAGATATTAGATAACAGGTAAAAAATCTGGTGCGTGCGCGCAACACACAACTTTCACTTAGCAACTTACTTAGATAAGAAATTGACGTGTTTTGTTAAATATCATTTCCCAAAGTCACACATTTTTCTACATTCATATCTTATTTTTATTAATCGTTAAAGCCGTTTTTGAGTAAATAAAAAAACCCGTGAAAATGATACAAAATTTATTAGGTAAAGTCCCCCCTTCGGTTGATGAATTTTGATGAAATTGATCACATATTTGGCATATACATACATCAAATACCCAGTTTGGTCACAATCGAGAAAGCCGTTTTTGAGAAAATCAAAAAAACACGTGAAAATGATACAAAATTTATTAAGTAAAGTGCCCCCTGCGGTTGATCAATTTTGATGAAATTTTTACAGACGTATCTCGGGCATATAAATAGATCAAATACTAAGTTTAATCAAAATCTTTATAGCCGTTTTTGAGAAAATCAAAAAAACACGTGATAAGTAAAGTCCCCCCTCCGGTTAATCAATTTTGATGAAATTTTTACAGTCATATCTCGGGCATATAAATACATCAAATACCCAGTTTGATCAAAATCGTTAAAGCCGATTTAGAGTAAATAAAAAAACACGTGAAAATGTTACAAAATTTATTAAGTAAAGTCCCCCCTCCGGTTAATCAATTTTGATGAAATTTTTACAGTCATATCTCGGGCATATAAATAGATGAAATACTCAGTTTAATCAAAATCGTTAGAGCCGTTTTTGAGAAAATCGAAAAAAACCTAAAAAGTTATTAAGTAAAGTACCCCCTCCCTTTAAGTAATTTTGATGAAATTTATGCTGTCACATCGCGGGCATATACCTACACTAAATACCTAATTTCAGGATCGCACGGTTTGTAGTTTTTGAGCTAGTCTGTTCACACACACACACACACACAGACCATTTCGCGGGACTTGGTCATTTCGACTCAGGGGACCCCAAAACGTGTATTTCCGTTGAAAACCGGAAGTCGATTTTTTTCACGATCGCAATACTTCCACTTACTATATATTTCATATATAGGTAAGTGAAAGTAAAAATATTCGTCCAGCCTTGCCAGGCGGAGAAAAGCAGTACTAGTAAACAAGTACAAAATAACAGGTACGGTGGGAAATACTCGATCGGATCTGAACAAGTACAAAATAATACTCGTAGTGGCCCAGCGCTGCCTGGCGGCGATACGCAGTACTAGTGAAGAAGTACGAAATAACAGTTCTGGTGTAAAATACTCGATCTGATGTCAACAATTAAGAAATACTCGTACTCGATCTGGCCCGAAATACTCGATCTGGTTTGAACAAGTACGAAATAACTGGTCCAAAATACTCCTAGAGGTCCAGCGCTGCCTGGCGGCGATATGCAGTACTAGTGAAGAAGTACGAAATAGCAGGTATAAAATACTCATAGTGGTCCAGCGCTGCCTTGCGGCGATACGCAGTACTAGTGAAGAAGTAGGATATAACAGGTCTGGTGTGAAATAAGATATGTGAGATAACAGATATTAGTTATCAGGTAGAAAATACTCATATACTGGTCTTGTCCCCGCGTGGCGGCCAGTAGATTAGTCTATAGCGTTTGGCATGTAAGCCGTACCTGTTATTTTTGAAAATCGATAACAGGTACAAAGTTGAGTTTGCACATACCTGTTACAAAATAACAGGTCCAGTATTTCCGAACCATCACTACTGCTCCACCGCCGGTTCCACTAGCTGCTCCAGTACTGCTCCATCACCGGTTCCATTACCTGCTCCAAGACTGTTCCATTTGCATTCCACTCCCAGATCTTAGGGAGGATGAGCCCTTTTTTTTAACAAAAGAAACTGTTACCTAAATAAATCATATTATTTTGGGATTTAATTAAAATGATTAAAACCCATAATATTGGCTTAGACATTAATGTTGAAAATACCGCAGTATTGTAAAAGAATTGGGTATTATAATAAGAGATATATTAGAGGAACTTAAAAATTATTAAATGCATACACAAAATAAATTATTTTGATTATATGAGAATACATAGTATAAGATTGATTTTAAAGCTAGATGAGAATCATTTAGACTAAACAATAAAATATACAGAGAAGGGTCAAAAACTACT
Source organism: Aelia acuminata (assembly GCA_911387785.2). Lineage (NCBI taxonomy): Eukaryota > Metazoa > Arthropoda > Insecta > Hemiptera > Pentatomidae > Aelia > Aelia acuminata. Next base: position 153,477,375 of record OU426978.1, on the reverse strand, counting down.
TTACTTGCTGTGCAGTTGCTAAGAAGTAAAAAATAATTTTCATTTAATAGGGGCCTGTCGCATTTTATTGAAATTAAAAAAATAAATAATTATTTCATAAAGAAATTTTATCTATTGGGAATGTAATTGAGCTTATTAATTAGTAAAACTTCCCTGCCCTAATGAAATAATGTAAATTAGCCTTGCATTATAGAAGTAGATTGGTGAAGGAGTTTAATACAAAATTCATATTATAGATTTGTAATATTTATTAATTTATTTACCTTCACTTTATGTTACTAAGATTGATCGGACAATGCTACAAAGCTAAATTTTGCCTTTCCAGGTATAATTACGATAGAGATCTTTAAAAAGTACCTCACATCCCACAAGCTTGGAGCCTTCATTTTACATTACCTTCTAAGGATGGCATGACCAAGGATTTTTTACTCCCTTTAAAAAATCCTAGAGCAACTTGGTGGGATGAGATCCTGTGACCTTTAGTATGGTAGTTTGCTATAGTGACCACACCACCAGTGACACCAATAGATTATTATATATATAAAGTTTGTTTATCTCAAAAATCTGTGTTGTGGTGAGATTAATTTATATTCTAATGATTATTAGTAAATGTGGGATTATTTTTATCTTTATATTACCATTTTTGGCACTTTGTACATGGAAGTACAATATAAGAATAAGGATATACATATATCTTTCTCAGGAAATTGTAAATAGTATCTTAAAATTAATAAGGGCAACTGACAGTCTTAAAAACTAATGCCTCAGCAATGTTTTTCTTTGGTTATGTATTATATTTGAATGAGAAGAATATAAAATATTACAATTATTATTATTAAACAATCATTTTTATCAAAATTTAAATATACATATATATACTTCAATATATACAAACAAATTTAAAAGGTTAATAATATATAAAGAATTATTTTTTTACATATTATAAAATTATTATTTATTTTAAATACAATAATCTTCATTATTGCTGATGAACAGCAACATCCTGGCTTTTTGTGGAGACAATTGGCTTTGTCTCTCTGAAAGAAACATGCCTGCTTTTGAAATCAGCTGTTTGCATGGAACAGATGTAGCTGTTATGCAAAGGTGTTCCTCTGCTATTAGTGAGAGCCATGGAAAGTCTCGCCGCTTTTCATCATCTTATGGGGTCTTCATGCAGTGGAATGAAGCCATCATTGAGGTAGCAGTTAAGCTCTAACAAGGCTTTGCTCTCCGGGGATTCTGTAAAGAATAAAATAATTTTATTGAAGGGATGGGCGGAAATTAAGTTTTGAGTAATTTAAAAATTCGACCCACTGCTTACTATTAATATTGAGAAAACAATAAAGTACTAAACTAATATTATTAAAATTCTATATAAAATTTGCATTTTAAAGTTTTGACCTTGCCGATTTGGGAGTTTTTAACTCGTTCTATGTAGTGTATATATTATACTAGCTGTATATACCGGTTTCACCTGGAGAATTTCATTTTTCAAATCTATGAAATCTATAAAGAAATAGTTTTATCGACTCAAATGGTCGATTTCGTAAAAACCAATGTAAAGCGAGATCAAAACGATTTTTATAACAATAAAGAATATACCCGGGGATTGGCTGAAGTTATGCAATTTTAATATGGACAGGTGTTCGCACATGGTATCAAAGAACCACCGAGCGAAATTTGGAGAATTTAGGACAAACGGATTTCTATAAAGAACAAACAAACAAACAGAATTTCATCTTTATTTATATAGATTAGTGAAAAACTTGTTCCTTACAAATTCAAATTGAATTTTCTCTCTAGAAGTGCTCCCAACAATAATTGTATAGAGCTAATTATTAGCTCTATAATTATGTATGTTGGTATGTAACTCATAATAATTATACACAAAATAAGCCAAATGAGCTGCTTGAATGTTGTAAACTACGGCAAAGGTGTATAAAAAAAATCACCAAGACACCAAACATTATAAGAAAGGTATTCCTATGTATACAAATAAGGCAGCATTAGTATAACACCGTAAACAGAAAAAATGTGTATAGATGATATTAATAAGAATCAATAGCTAATGAAAAAATATAATTAGCTATTAATTTTAAGTTATACAAAAAGGTTTACTTTCCCTAAATATTCAGAATTAAGAAGTATGAAATGAATTTATTTTAGATCATTTTACATAAATGCATAGCATTTTTTTTTTAGTATTACCTCATAGAGAAGGTCAAAAAGTTAAGAGTAATTCAGTCAGATTTGCTAAAATTTACAAATCAAATTTGCTAAAAATAAATAAAAAGTTAAACTGAAAATTGAATTATATAGCAATCAAAATTTTATTACAAACACAGAAAATATAAATCTAATAAAAGGTATGGAGCACAAAATAATAATTTAGTCGTATTTAATTGATTGTATTAATCAAATAGAATATTTTAAAAAGTTTATCATTTCTCACTTTTTAACTTTTTTGAAACTTCCTTATTGGATTCATATTTCATTTATGAAAAATATAAAAAATACATACCTATTACTGTAGTTCCAGATCCAGTCTTTGCTAAAATGAACTGTAAACTTCATCAAGTGACATCCGTATTGCTTGTTCTCCAACTTTATCTTTGATCACTGGTGAAATTTCAGTTATTTTTTTAATTAAAAGCTCTTTAACTTTTAATTTGGCCTTGTGAGGTGCATCTCCATCTCTATTTTTGAATCCTCTAATTTTGTACCTTGGATCCAAAAAGGTACACACAGCTAGTGTACCACTATCTTCTAAATTTCCAAATCGTTTCCTTTATCAATAGATCTAAAGTTTCTTTTAAATCAAAATATTCCAGTCTTGATTTATATTTGTTGAGGATGTCTAGTAGTCCACGAATCATAGCAATCAAACTCGATGCTAGAGGATATTTTTGGATACTCAAATTTTCAGACACTTGTTTAAATGGTCTAAGTACTGATACTAGTTTTCTAGCAATTTGCTAATCTGATGGATTTAAAGCTGGAACATTAATTTCAAAAGTGCTACAGTAGTTTTTATGGGTACTTCCAGTTCCAGGAAACGTGCCACCATATTTAGAATTGAATTCCACCTTGTCTCAACAGAATTTATAAGTTTTAATGGGGGATCAATGCCATCCCTCTTTTGGGCTTCACATAATTTCATACAACATTTTGTTGAAATCCGGAAGAGGTTTTACTGTTTTTTTTATTTTGTTAATGATTTCCCCAACTTCTGGTGATTCAAGCGTTCTTTGTACAATTAAATTGATTTTCTGTGCAGCGCAACCCATAAATTTGTTTTGCTGATTTCTCAGTGTTGAAGTTATTCTTGGAGCATTATTGATACTGCAAATATAACTTTCGATTTAATGTCCCACTCACTTACAATACTTTGTATCGCTCTCCCTAAATTTTAACTTCGCTTATTATATCACAATCAAGTAAAGCATTTATGAATTTCCCATCTTTTATAAAATGAGCTGTGAGGGCCAATTAACTCAAGTTTTGCCTTGACGTCCAACAATCTGTTGTAATAGACGATGTTTTTGAATTCAGCAAAATATTTTTAAGTTTTGTTTTACACTCTTCATATTTTGCAGGAATTAAAGAATTAAAGATAGTTTACCTTGATGGTAATATGTAACTGGGATTCAGAGAATAAACAAATTGTTTAAAACCCTTGTCTTCAACAATGGAAATGGCTGGAAATCTTGGGTGAACAATTTTAACAAAGTTTCATTTAAGGTTTTTTTTAAATTAGGTATTATTCTTTGGGGCATAAATTTGGATATTTTCAACTGAGATGTAGAGGGTTGAGATCTTAACACAGGTTGAGGTTCTTGAAGGACACTGGTAGATGGAACTTCTTCCTATTGAGTTGTTGGTTGAGCACTCTGAATAACAGCCAGATTTTCAGTTAAAAGGTGTTGAGGTTTCCTTTTTTGGCTGGGAATAATTTGTACTGTATGATGATGCCTAACAATATGTTTTCTCAAATTCGTTGTTGTAGATTTGTGGCTCACCATCTTCTAACAAATTTTGCTGCTTCTGAATTAATTTGATCAAAATGCTCCCACACTACACTTTTTTTCTGATGCAAAGTGAAAGACATATTTGGTTTCTATTCCGACTTACTTTAGAAAACTAACTAGATTATAGGAACTATTTCTAACTAAACAAACAAAACTTTGTTTTAAATCTAAAATAAAGCTTTCAAACATAAGAAGTAAAAGACAAATATTTTCGAATGGTAGATCCAAATTGAACTGAAGGAAGCTGATTTAGAATATGGAGAGGGAAATTTTCTGAATTCACAGAATTTAATGCTGTTATGAAGGGTATAAAATTCGTGGGAATTTATAGAAGGAGGGTGGTCCACAGCAAAATCTTACTCTTTACCTGATATATTTAAGTTTCGGTTCTAGTTAATATAAATCTTCTAAACATATATAATGAAAGAAAGTTTTTCTATTAATTGGAAGAAACTATTAATTAATTATTCTGATTTTATATTTATTTTTGGATTTTCCACCTTTGAATGTCATGAAGAAAGTTACAATAAAGGAAATAGAGCTTACGAAAGAACAAGAAAAAAAAAAAAATAGAATCCTTAAAAGGATTTTTTATGTTAATAAAAAACTTATTTGTGTTTAACATAATAATACTATTTATAGAATTAAAAAAAAAAAAATCTGTCTCATCATATTTCCCTGCATAATTAATTTTAACATAAATACCAATAAATTTAAAGATAATTATCTTCCACTTCCACTAGAGCGGATCCCGAAATGTTATTAAAAAATTTGTTTGTAATTCTTTAAGCTCTGATTTAGTTTTAAGACAGTTGCCATGGGTAATAACTGTTAAATAATCTGCAAGTAGAAATTATTATTTTCTTGATAATTGACTACTGACCCTTCATAACATAAATATTATTATTGCTTAAATTCTAAGATTTCCAACGATATATTATACATATATATTACTACTCATGTTACCGAAAATTGAAATGTTTGTTTAGAGAAATCATTAACTTAAGTAAAGACCTATAGATTAAATAAAGACCTATAGGCGGGCGCAATCGAATATAGGGTGCGCTAGTAGTTTTGCAAAATGTCGGAAAGAACGGTGTTAGACATAGTTGATGTGATAGAGATAATTGGTAATTTTAAAAGACCATTAATTGAAGGGCTAGCTATCCTTGATGCAAACCACATAATTACATGTGGAATAATATCTAAAAATAAAAAAACAGTTATTTTACAAGCCTCGTGCCTTTAAACTAGCAATCTGAAAGGACTGCCCCATCAAATAAAAGTGGAAATCAAATTTATTAATAATAATAAGAAATTTTCTTGTCATTGTACGTGTAAAGCTGGTAGTTCAGGTAAATGCAAACACATCATTGTAACTTTACTCGACGTTTTTCGGTTAGTAATAACATTAATTACCTATTCACACAATCATTGTTATGACAGCTTAGATTCTTTGTCATATTATTTATTTATTTGTCAAAACTTTCAGGCTTCGCATTGAAAACATGGAACAATTAAGCACAACGGATGTAATAGAAAAATGGGGAAAAATAAAAAAGAAAAACAAATCTATGACACTATGGTCTCAATGTTATTTGCATAAAACTAGCATTTTGGAAAAATAAAATGTCAAATACTAATATTTACCTGGATAAATATAGTCTCTTTCTTTAAAATAAAGACTACATATCATCATATATTTCGAAACAAGCTTATCTATTCTTAATTTTACAATCCACTGTTTAAGAAGCTTTTTATTTTTTTATAATAAAAGGGAATGACACGTCTTTTGATTTTCTAATTGAACAGTGAGAGACCGAGCAATACCTATTAGATATTTTTCAAACGATTTTTTGCTCAATCGGGTTTTAATTATGGAAAAATAAATTAAAAACGCCAAAAACCCTATGAATCCCAGGTAATGGCCCGGCTTTTATCCCCGTTTCTCTAGTTCCTGTAGCACCGTCGCAGAAGCAGCACCGTCGCTTGCGCCCGCCTATGGCCCGGTGCACACGGACGACACTTTTCTGCGATGCGGACTATAAGCCCGGTCAGGGGTACCTGTAGTACAATGGACCGACCGGATTTACCATTGTACTTAAGGTACCCCTGACCCGGCTTATAGTCCGCATCGCAGAAAAGTGTCGTCCGTGTGCATCGGGCCTATAGCTAGCTATATTGTCACTAGTGGTGGGGTGTGACCGATATTTTCTGTCACTGCAGTGACCAGTGACTGCTCCTTAAAATTCACAGTGACAAATACCAGTGACTTTGTCACTGTTGAAGGAATGACGTCAACAGTGAATGGTAACCTCGCTGTAAGATTATAATTGGAGTTTTGTCATCAATCAATAAGATTCTCAAATTCTTATTAACTTATTAGAAAATGTTAACTTAGAAATTTATTAATTTAATTAAACTGCACTGATAAAACAGTTTCCAAAATGCAAGGTCTAATGTAATACGAAGAAAAGCAAATCTAAATAATGGTTTATGTCACATGAATTCATGTGCTTCCCGCTCGTGGCCCCGCGCTTCTAGAGGCTACGCAACAATTATTTGCTCTATCCGAAAATTTGTGATTTTAACCACATAATGTTCCGTTATCGTAAAAACAATTAATACTACATAGATTACATTTTGAATAAATATTACAAGTATTTGTATTACATTGATATAGTAATCATGGGCGGATCCAGCCGATCGTAAAGGGGGGGGGGCTGCAGTCCTAAAGGGGGGGGGGGCTGCATCCCCACAGCCCTTCATTTGGATCTGATAATCAGCTTTTTTACCTTTATGTTTCTTTCCCACAACTAAAATTCTACTTGTACTGCACATTATTTGTTCTTTAACATGCTTCCTAACATTAAGGAAAGTCAAATTCTAGGAGAGAAACACTTTATTGAAAATAGTGGTGCTGCCCAATTATATTGGGTTGCTTATAACACAGCATACTGATTTATCTTATAAAGATTATTTGTTAAATCTAAATACTAATAAAACTAATATAAATATACAAAGAAACATAATTTTTTTTTTTTTTTTTTCTATACATTTATAACATTTTCTCTCTATAGGCTTAACTGGCCTCTAAAAATTACGTAGTGTCTGTATGTAATAACTAAAAATTTAAAAAAAAATTGGGTAAAATATTAATAATATGAAATAAAAACAGCAGCATAACAATAACAATATCAAACATCAGCTCAAAGTTTTATATAAAACTAGCAGACCCGGCCACGCGTTGCTGTGGCTCAGTAGTTATATCCTAATATATTTAAACAAATACAGTAATACCAATATTCATTGATAAAGATGAAAACCTTTCAGCTAATCAAAATCCAACGTGATTGAGAATAGAGCATTACACCATTTAAAAGTATCTGGTAAAGAATATAGGAAAGTTTTTATTTTTTACATCTCATATTTCAATGTAGTTTGATTAAAAAGGAGCTGATGGTGTTTACGACTCACAGAGCTGCCAACACTATCGCTCTTTTTTTATGGATCGGTATAAACTAACTCGAAATGGCTATATTTTTCCACTAATTTTAAAAAGGATGACTGAAGTAAGTTTTGGTAACCTCAGCCATTGATCTATTGATTATTGGCCTAACACTACCTCAACTTGGTATTGTTAGTTTAACAACGGGTTTAATTTTGCTCAGGGTCATGCCAATCTTGGTTAACGCGTCATATATGTCCTTTTGATAGGCGTTTTTCTCAATTTCTTTGAGACCTCGATTTCCCAACCCTTCGGCTAATAAGTGTTCGGTAGGAGGGTGGTGTGTTGAAGTTTTTAATTTAGCAATATATTTGAGTGATAGTAAATCTCTTCTTAAAGAGGTTTTTATACAATACAATTAAGAATTTTTACTTTCACTTACCTATATATGAAATATATAGTAAGTGGAAGTATTGCGATCGTGAAAAGTTTCGACTTCCGGTTTTCAACGGAAATATACGTTTTGGGACCCCCTGAGTCGAAATAACCAAGTCCCGCGAAATGGTCTGTGTGTGTGTGTGTGTGTGTGTGTGTGTGTGTGTGTGTGTGTGTGTGTGTGTGTGTGTATGTGAACAGACTAGCTCAAAAACTATAAACCGTGGGAACCTGAAATTGGGTATTTAGTGTAGGTATATGCCCGCGATGTGACAGCAAAAATTTCATCACAATTGCTCAAAGGGAGGGGGTACTTTATTTAATAACTTTTTACGTTTTTTTCGATTTTCTCAAAAACGGCTCTAACGATTTTGATTAAACTGAGTATTTGATCTATTTATATGCCCGAAATATGACTGTAAAAATTTCATCAAAATTGATTAACCGGAGGGGGGACTTTACTTAATAAATTTTGTATCATTTTCACGTGTTTTTTTTATTTACTCAAAAACGGTTTTAACGATTTTGATCAAACTTGGTATTTGATGTATTTATATGCCCGAGATGTGACTGTAACAATTTCATCAAAATTGATCTACGGGAGGGGGGACTTTACTTAATAAATTTTGTACCATTTTCACATGTTTTTTTTATTTACTCAAAAACGGTTTTAACGATTTTGATCAAACTTGGTATTTGATGTATTTATATGCCCGAGATATGACTGTAAAAATTTCATCAAAATTGATCCGCGGGAGGGGGGACATTACTTAATAAATTTTGTATCATTTTCACGGGTTTTTTTATTTACTCAAAAACGGCTTTAACGATTAACAAAAATAAGATATGAATGTAGAAAAATGTGTGACTTTGGGAAATGATAATTAGCAAAACACGTCAATTTCTAATCTAAGTAAGTTGGTAAGTGAAAGTTGTGTGTTGCGCGCACGCACCAGATTTTTATTTATTCAAGTACTAATTTGTTTAAAATGTTTTGGGTTAACCTGTTTTTTTTTTTTTTTTAACACAAACCAAAGATTTGATGGTTTCCACACACGTGAGCAGGCGATACCCATTTCCCACGTGAGTTATGCCATTGCCCAAGGGAAAAACACGGATTTTCAAAGTCCAAGTGGACATTGTTTGCCCTTGGGATTTGTTTATGGTCATGGCAAAAAACGAATAGGATATTGAAGCCTTTTAAATTTTATTGAAAATTCTGTTGGTTCCAGTGGAATAGGTGGCAACTGGGCGATATCTCCTGTAAACCTTCCAGGCAACATTTTTCCTTCAATAATATTTCCTGTGATCCTTTTAATGACCAAACGTGTACGGTTGCACAAGTGAGGTGGATTTAAGTTACGAAGAAGAATGATCAGTGAGCCAATCTTCAACTGGAGATTGTTTGGGTGTATATCTAGGGAATTAAAAAATTCAGATGGGAAATTAACGGCTTCGTTTACATCTAGAACATTGTCAATTGATTTTGGAAGTTTATTTCATCGAAATCAACATTTTTTGCTGCCAAAATAGCACGACTACCCAGCCAATTATAGTCCAAATAATTGTTCAAAATATCAGGAAAGACACTTTATATTTCGTAGACAGTTCATTTTTCGTCTCTACAACAGTTCAGAAATTTTCTGGTAATTTGATAAATTTTGAATTTCGATGCAGCTCTATTTCACCGTTTCCAATATAGAGCAATTGTTTAAAAAATATATCTGCCGATGAATTATTTTGCAGTAGTACTCTCATATTTATGGCTGATAAATCTGAAACTTGAGGTTACCCAAATAACAATTATTCCTGTTCAGTAGAGGTGTAATAATCATTAAATGTAAAATTTAAAAAATGCCGCGATTTGTAATCCTTTCTTAATCAACAATCATTTAAAGATAAGTAAAAAATTGTATTCTGGTGAAATTAACAACGAAATATCATTCCCAATAATAGCCTACTTTAAATTAAAGAAAGGATTAAAATCTTCGCTAACATTTCTTAAATTTTACATTTAATGATAATTACAACTCTGCTGAACAGGAAGTAACAGCCTCTATTCGATTGGGATTAAATTTTCTCAACTTTAAATTATTGTTGATAAAGGAGGAATTACAAATCTTCACTGACATTTTTTAAATTTTACATTTTAAATCTCGGGATAAAAATGATAAAAAGGTTTGGTAAAATAAAAAAACACTGAATTTAAATAATAATAACAAAACGAATAATGAAAATAAAGAAACTTCTGTTAAATAAATCAACTGAAAATATAATATTAAAGTCTTAATTATGCAGTTTTAGCAAATCACAATGTATCCCACAGCACCTAATCAAAACATACTCTTTTTGTGAGGGAGTTTTTAAGACTGGTTAACCGCAGTGTAGCCAGCTTACTAATTTTCACTACTTTTTGGCAACACTGACCCCCAAGACAGGTTTCTATTAGGTTATACCTGTGACAGTAGGTGCTGTTACAACATTTATAGAGTATTATTTCAAATAATAGCCTAATTTAAATTATTAAAATGTATTTACTTTACTAAAAGTTGATATCAGGGTGGGCCACAGCAAAGCGTTTCAGCGCTTAGCTAGTAATTTAATTTAAATACAAATAAAAAAGGAAAAGGAAGAAAAAGTACCTACACATTTGAGAATTTATTGTAACCTTTTCTTGATTTATTTATTCTTTAATGAAAATTAACAATAAATACAAATTTGTATTACTATTTGTCTGTGGAAAATAATAATATAGGAAGTCATAACGCAATACAAAATTATAATAATGTTAACCTGTATTACAATAGCATGCTTGTAAACAAAAACATTATGAAATCGACATATGACGCCATGTTAATAAATCGAAACACGACCTACTGTATTTGCAATAATTCGCTATATAAGAATTATTTTGATCACTAATCAAGTTAAAAACTATCCGGTCCGTTAAGTTGGCCAAAACTATATACATTGAGCCAAATTTCATTAAAATCGGTTGAGTAGTTTCTGAGAAATAGATAGACAAACATCGGGACACGAGATTTTTATATATATAAGGATGGTATAAAAAGATTTAAAAGACAACAAAAGCAACAACAAAAAGAACAATATATAAATAAAGGACGTTTAGCGGTAAATATATACTAATAAATAAATAAATAAATAACATACATACATACATACATGGCCCTTCAACGATTTGTAATTTAAATTCTAAGAATGGATGTGGTGGTGAATGATTCCCAGGGAGTCGAGAACAATATACTCTGCAATCTTCGCTACGTCCTTGATGTTGACACCAAGATCCTCCATTAAGCTCCTCGTTGAACTTGGTATAGTTCCGCGGGCTCCGAGCCAAAGGCCTCTCACGTTGAAGTCTCTCTCGCCGAAGCCTTCACGGAACTTCTCTTTAAGGAAAGGGATACATTTTTCGTAAATTTCCTTCTTTTCCCTTTCAATTTTGCTCGCCTGATCGAGGTCATTTGATTCGTATCTTACAGTGGGATCCAGAATGATAACTGACTTTCCGGTCTTAGAAAACGCCACTATATCAGCATATCTCGTGGATCCCTCTGTATCCACACAGTAAACCTCTTCATAGCACACAAAATCCCTTTCTTTAAGGAGCCTCATCAATTCGTGCTTGACTCTGTGGTGACGGCGTGTTATCAGGAGCGAGTTGTAGGGGCATTTCCCCAGCACATGTGCTGGTGTTTCAGACTCTCTGTCGCATTTGCGACAGAGGGACCCAACTTCTCTGACCTGTCCGCTGACACCTGGGACTCCTCGCAGGGGTGCATAGTTAATGTTAAGTTTCAAGGCATTAGACCATTCAGATCCCGAAAGTACTTGCTTTTCATACATGAGTCTATTAGCTTTCGGACGAGCCACGCCGAGAGCGCCGTGGCTTCCAGCTCTCCTTTGTTCAGAACTATTCCCACACTTTTCTCAGGGTTTATCGCCAGACCAATCTCCGCGAGGGTCCTCTGAACGCTGCCAATAACTCTTTCTGCAGCCCCTTTGTCACGTGCTGCGACCGCCTGATCATCCGCGAACCCTGTAAGGACCATGCTATCTTGGTCAACTTTTAGCTCATATCCAAATTTTCTTGAAAATGCTTCGTCACACAGGTCGCGGTATAGGTGATCAATGGCTAGGTTGAAAAGCGACGATGACAAGGGGCTGCCTTGGGGTACTCCTCGCAGCACCTTGATTTGGCTGGTAGTGTGGGCACCGATGTTTATTCTAATTTCATTTGTACTTAGGAGAGCTGATATTACGTTCCTTAGATCCGGTGACACACCTCTCGCTTCCAATGTGTTAATTATATGTGAGTGCCCAACATTGTCAAAGGCACCGACAACGTCGAGAAAGACTACCGCGCAATCATTTTTCTTCATTTTTGCATCTTTCAGAATCACGTCTATAATTCTCGAGTTGACGTGCGTTCCCGGGATTTCTTTTATAAATCCCCTTTGATTCCTATGGAAGGTGACCTTTTGTGTTTCCTTAGTTCATGGTCCAGAACCTTTTCTATAATTCGGCGCACAATTGAATAGATCGTGATGGGCCTCCATGAGGAGATATTGTTTATTTCTCCTTTCCCTATGTAAATTAGGATTGTGCGCCCTTTTCGAAGTGGTTCCGGTACGTAGGCCACCCTCAACATTATCTCCGCAATAATTTTAATAACATTCGCCACTTCGAAATATTTTAACGTGCGGATTAACACCCCATCTGGCCCCGGCGATGTGTCCATAGATGTAGATTTTATGGCTTTCTTAACTTGCTCGGTTTCTATGGACATTAGATTAGGCATCGGGGCAACCTTTTCATAATCCGCAAGATTGCGGAGATTTTTGGTCTCAAAGAGGTCTTTGAAGTGTTTCTCAACATCTTTCGGTTTTAGGGTACATTGCTTAGGAGCGTCGGCATTCATTATATTTTGTACAACCCTTTTACTTTACTTTTGTAATTTACTTAATAACTTTTTAGGTTTTTTTCGATTTTCTCAAAAACGGCTCTAACGATTTTGATTAAACTGAGTATTTCATCTATTTATATGCCCGAGATATGACTGTAAAAATTTCATCAAAATTGATTAACCGGAGGGGGGACTTTACTTAATAAATTTTGTAACATTTTCACGTGTTTTTTTTATTTACTCTAAATCGGCTTTAACGATTTTGATCAAACTGGGTATTTGATGTATTTATATGCCCGAGATATGACTGTAAAAATTTCATCAAAATTCATTAACCGGAGGGGGGACTTTACTTAATAAATTTTGTAACATTTTCACGTGTTTTTTTGATTTTCTCAAAAACGGCTATAAAGATTTTGATTAAACTTAGTATTTGATCTATTTATATGCCCGAGATACGTCAGTAAAAATTTCATCAAAATTGATCAACCGCAGGGGGCACTTTACTTAATAAATTTTGTATCATTTTTATGTGCTTTTTTTATTTACTCAAAAACGACTTTCTCGATTGTGACCAAAACTGGGTATTTGATGTATGTATATGCCAAATATGTGATCAATTTCATCAAAATTCATCAACCGAAGGGGGGACTTTACTTAATAAATTTTGTATCATTTTCACGGGTTTTTTTATTTACTCAAAAACGGCTTTAACCATTAATAAAAATAAGATATGAATGTAGAAAAATGTATGACTTTGGGAAATGATATTTAACAAAACACGTCAATTTCTTATCTAAGTTAGTTGCTAAGTGAAAGTTGTGTGTTGCGCGCACGCACCAGATTTTTTTTATTACTTTCACTTACCTATAGGCGAGCGCAAGCGACGGTGCTGCTACTTTGAGGACCTAGAAGGAACTAGAGAAACGGGGATAGAAGCCGTGCAATAGACTGGAATTCATAGGTTTTTTGCCGTTTTTAATTTATTTTTCCATTATTAAAACCCGATTGAGCAAAAAATTGTTGGAAAAATGTCTAAAAGGTATTGCTCGGTCCCTCAGTGTTCAATTAGAAAATCAAAAGACGTGTCATTCCCTTTTATTTCCAAAAAATAAAAAGCTTCTTAAAGAGTGGATTGTAAAATTAAGAATAGATAAGCCTGTTTCGAAACATATGACGATATGTAGTCTTTATTTTAAAGAAAGAGACTATATTTATCCAGGTAAATATTAGTATTTGACATTTTATTATTCCAAAATGCTAGTTTTATGCAAATAACATTGAGACCATAGTGTCATAGATTTGTTTTTCTTTTTTAATTTTCCCCATTTTTCTATTACCTCCGTTGTGCTTAATTGTTCCATGTTTTCAATGCGAAGTCTGAAAGTTTTGAGAAATAAATAAATAATATGACAAAGAATCTAAGCTGTCATAACAATGATTGTGTGAATATGTAATTAATGTTATTACTAACCGAAAAACGTCGAGTAAAGTTACAATGATGTGTTTGCATTTACCAGAACTACCTGCTTTACACGTACAATGACAAGAAAATTGCTTATTATTATTAATAAATTTGATTTCCACTTTTATTTGATGGGGCAGTCCTTTAAGATTGCTAGTTTAAAGGCACGAGGCTTGTAAAATAACTGTTTTTTTATTTTTAGATATTATTACACATGTAAATATGTGGTTTGCATCAAGAATAGCCTGCCCATCAATTAATGGTCTTTTAAAATTACCAATTATCTCTATCACATCAACTAGGTCTTACACCTTTCTTTCCGACATTTTGAAAATGCTACTAGCGCACCCTATAGTCGATTGCGCCCGCCTATATATGAAATATATAGTAAGTGGAAGTATTGCGATCGTGAAAAATTTCGACATCCGGTTTTCAACGGAAATACACGTTTTGGGGTCCCCTGAGTCCAAATGACCAAGTCCCGCGAAATGGTCTGTGTGTGTGTGTGTGTGTGTGTGTGTGTGTGTGTGTGTGTGTGTGTGTGTGTGTGTGTGTGTGTGTGTATGTGTGTGTGTGTGTGTGTGAACAGACTAGCTCAAAAACTATAAACCGTGCGAACCTGAAATTTGGTATTTAGTTTAGGTATATGCCCGCGATGTGACAGCAAATATTTCATCAAAATTGCTCAAAGGGAGGGGGTACTTTATTTAATAGCTTTTTACGTTTTTTTCGATTTTCTCAAAAACGGCTCTAACGATTTTGATTAAACTGCGTATTTGACGTATGTATATGCCCGAGATATGACTGTAAAAATTTCATCAAAATTCATTAACCGGAGGGGGGACTTTCGTCTACTAAAAAACTTCGTATCATTTTCACGTGTTTTTTTTATTTACTCAAAAAAGGCTTTAACGATTTTGATCAAACTGGGTATTTGATGTATTTATATGCCCGAGATATGACTGTAAAAATTTCATCAAAATTGATTAACCAGAGGGGGGACTTTACTTAATAAATTTTGTATCATTTGCACGTGTTTTTTTAATTACTCAAAAATGGCTTTAACGATTTTGATCAAACTGGGTAGTTGACGTATGTATATGTTAAAGACGTGATAGCCCGCATTTCATCAAAATTGCTCAAACGGGGGGGGGGGGGACACTTTATTTCTTAACTGTTTTTGCAATTTTTACCTTTTTTTCGATTTTCTCAGAAACGGCTTTAACGATTTTCATCAAATTAGTTATGTTTAATGAAAATTAGGTGTTCTTTAATATCAGGTAAGCTTTATCATTATTAAAATGTTCTGGGGGGGGGGCTTAAATGGGGTAGGGGCCTTTTATGTTTGTTTGTTTTTGTTTCCTATGAAGTATCTTTGTTTTTGTTTATAAGGAGAAATAAACTGTCTCTCATTACGCCTAAAAATAAAAAATAGGTTTATATGAGATATGATAAAAACCAAGTAAACATATAGAGGAGAAAAAAAGAAAAATATTCAGTCAACTCATAAAACACGTTGAGCCCACGCAGGACGCTTTTAATGACAGACCATTGGTCATAATTAATGCCCTTCTGTTCATTTAATGGAAATGATTTGTTTCATGGGAAATAAATGAAATATTCAACAAGTACATAGAGAATTATAAAATCAGTCGACTTGGAGTATTATGCTCACATTGCCGAATTATCTCAAGTAAAAACTTTTATTTAATAATAAAAGAAATTAGTGTTTGTTATAGAGCAAATGAAAAAAAAAAAAAGAAATGAATGTGGAAAAATGTGTAACTGAGTCAGAAGTGGCATTAACACAACGCATTAATTTCTAATCCAAGTTGGTAAGTGAAAGTTGTGTGTGCGCGCACGCACCAGATTTTTACTTTCACTTACCTATATATGAAATATATAGTAAGTGGAAGTATTGCGATCGTGAAAAATTTCGACTTCCGGTTTTCAACGGAAATACACGTTTTGGGACCCCCTGAGTCGAAATAACCAAGTCCCGCGAAATGGTCTCTGTGTGTGTGTGTGTGTGTGTGTGTGTGTGTGTGTGTGTGTGTGTGTGTGTGTGTGTGTGTGTGTGTGTGTGTGTGTGTGTGTGTGTGTGTGTGTGTGTGTGTGTGTGTGAACAGACTAGCTCAAAAACTATAATCCGTGGGAACCTGAAATTGGGTATTTAAAGTAGGTATATGCCCGCGATGTGACAGCAAAAATTTCATCAAAATTGCTCAAAGGGAGGGGGTACTTTATTTAATAACTTTTTACGTTATTTTCGATTTTCTCAAAAACGGCTGTAACGATTTTGATTAAACTGAATATTTGATCTATTTATATGACAGAGATATGACTGTAAAAATTTCATCAAAAATGATCAACCGGAGGGGGGACTTTACTGAATAAATTTTGTATAATTTTTACGTGTTTTTTTTTATTTACTCAAAAACGGCTTTAACGATTTTGATCAAACTGGGTATTTGATGTATATATATGCCAAAGATGTGATAGCCTACATTTTGTTAAAATTGATCAAACGGAGGGGGGACTTTACTTAATAAATTTTGTACCATTTTCACGTATTTTTTTTTTATTTACTCAAAAACGGATTTAACGATTTTGATCAAACTGGGTATTTGATGTATGTATATGCCAAAGATGTGATAGCCAACATTTCATCAAAATGTATCAGTCGGAGGGGGCACTTTATTTCATAACTTTTTTACCAGTTTTTACCTTTTTTTCGATTATCTCAAAAACTGCTTTAATGATTTTTATCAAATTCGTCATGTTTAATGAAAATTAGGTTTCCTTTAATATCAGGTAAGCTTTATCATTATTAAAATGTTCTGAGGGGGCCTTTTTTTGGGGGGGCCTTTTTTGTTTGTTTGTTTATTATAAAGTACCTTTGTTTTTGTTTACATGGAGAAATTAACTGTCGCTCGTTACGCCTAAAAATAAGAAATGGCTAAATATGAGATATGATAAAAATAAATAAAACATATAGAGGAAAAAAAAAGAAAAATATCCAGTCAACTCATAAAACACGTTGAGCCTACGCATGCGGAGTTCGCCTTTAATGACAGACCATTGTTCATAATTAAAGCCATTCTGTTCATTTGAGAAGTGGCAATTAACAAAACGCATTAATTTCTAATCTAAGTAAGTTGGTAAGTGAAAGTTGTGTGTTGCGAGCACGCACCAGATTTTTTTATATTGAAAAAGGCACATTTTTACTTTGTGTATGATAGTAGTAAATGTATATTTTTTTAATGTAAAAAATATAAGTTATATTTGTTTTGAATAATCTTTGCCCTTAAAAAAAATATTTTATTCATTTTATCGTAAGAATAAAAATTAAAAAAGATTCAGTTATAATTAACTAAAAAGTAAGCGGTCGAATTATAAACTTAGCAATAAAATGTTTTTTTTTTTAATTGAAGATAAGAGAGTT
The DNA here is from genome assembly GCA_911387785.2 of Aelia acuminata. NCBI lineage: Eukaryota > Metazoa > Arthropoda > Insecta > Hemiptera > Pentatomidae > Aelia > Aelia acuminata. The sequence continues at coordinate 153,459,630 of OU426978.1, read as the reverse complement.
GATTATGCCTAAGTAAAAGTAAGTTGTGTATTTTAGGTAGGAAAGACTAAAGTTTTTTTTTATTAAAGTGGGTTTGTTTTTTATGTTACCGGGAAGTTTCCCAAATTACTGAGAACAGTGGCAGGAAGGGAGGTGTAGTGGGAGATCAGCGGCGTCGGTCACAGTGAAGTGAAGAGTGACCCAGGTCACAGTGAAGTGAAGAGTGACCCAAGTCACTGACAAGTAGAGTCCCTGTGAATTCTTGGAGTGACAAATCTTCCAGAGACTGTGACCTTACAATGGACTGAAGTCACAGTGACTTGTAAATTTTGGTCACAGTGACTACTGGTGACCGGTAAGTCACAGTGACAAAGTCACAGGGACGCCAGTCACTCCCCATCCCTAATTGTCACATTCCCCACTCCAACCGCTCCTAAATCCATTAAAGTGTGATACCAAACAATTGAAGTCCACCCATACATACCTAATCCCCTTAGGTGCTTCAATTGTTAAGGTTTTAACCATCCCACTGCGCAATGCAAAAAACAAACTATTTTTATACAATGTGGAAAACCTAGACATGGGGAAAACTTGGTGCGCAGAGCTTCTCCCTGACGACCGCCTGGACCCCTTTTTCCAACGCCCTTTTTAATCTCTCAACCTCCTCTTCGAACGCAGCAGTCCTCGCTTCTTGTTGGGCAAGCCAGTCGTTCACGCTAATCATCTCACCCTTGAGTTTGTCATTCATTTCGCTAGACAAATTGGTCAGCTTTTCATTTATTTCCGCCGACAGGTTATTATTAAGGCTATTTATCTTATCATTAAACTCGGCTGACAAATTGGAATTAAGTCTGGTAATTTTTTCATTTAAACTATTTATTTCAGCAGTTTTGCTGACCAATTTTTCATTTATTTCACCAGAAAGGCTGGTCAACTTTTCATTTAGCTCGGCAGACTGGCTGGCCAATTTTTCGTTTAACTCACCAGACAGGTTAGTCAATTTTTTTTTTTTTTTAACTTTATTTTATTTATCCACACCTGTCTAAAATAACAAAGACAATCAGTGGATGGTCTGACTATAACTTGTACAATATTGGCATGTCAGGCATGAGGAAGAGCAAACACCCAGCGGTACCCCTTCCGTGGCATTATTTTAGATTAAAAAATGAAATAAAACTATGAAATTTATAGAAGGCTTCTCATCCACGACCTTTTCAACCTTCTCTGGATGTTGTCAGGCATGCTGGTGGAGGCCATTCTAACAATTAGTGGATTGTGATGTCCCTGTAAGTTGTCATGAAATCGTTTATAGTGAGTCCGTACGTATTCGCTGACAGTTGGCACGCGCAAGTCAGTATGTAGGGTAATGTTGGAAACGTATAGAGGTGCGTGTGTAATAAGTCTTAGAATTTTTGATTGGAAGGTTTGTAGTCTCTGTATGTGGGTCTTTTTCGCAGATCCGAAAATTTGGGAGGCGTAAGTCCAAATTGGTTTAAGTAAGTAAGTGTATGTAGCGAGTTTCTGTCTTAATTTTAACTTTGATCTTGGTCTGAGTAGCATGTATAACAGTTTGCTTCTTTGATTTAATGTCTTTCGTTTTTTATTAATGTGGGGGCCCCAAGTTAGCCTCCTGTCAAGTGTCGGTCCTAGATAGTTAACATTGTCTGTTTGTGGAATTGGGATATTTTCGAGATAAACGCGGGGACAAGTTTCACGTCTTAATGTAAAGGTGATGTGTTGGCATTTGTCATAGTTGAATCTTACTTTCCACAACTTGCACCACTCGTGTAGTTTTAGTAAGTGATGTTGTAGCGTTAGTGAGGCCTGTGTATGATCTCTGTGTCTTGTTATAACAGCAGTGTCGTCAGCGTAAGTAGCTGTCATGATGTCAGGATGGTCTGGTATGTCGTATGTGTATACAATGTATAATAAAGGTGATAGTATAGAACCTTGGGGTACTCCTGATAGTGCTGGTCGTATGGTTGAAATTTCGGAGCCCTGACGGACGGAGAAAAATCTATCGGATAGGAAAGATTTAATGATTAGGAAGTATGTAGGTGGTAATACATTTTTAAGTTTAAAAAGAAGTCCCTGGTGCCAGACTTTGTCAAATGCTTGAGCGACATCCAGAAATACCCCAGTTGCATATAGCTTTTGCTCTAGTGCAGTAGAAATAAAGTCTGTCACTCGGTGAAGTTGGTGCGTTGTCGAATGAAATTTTCTAAATCCAAATTGGTGATGGGGAATTATTTCTTTACCAGTTAGTATGTCAATTAGTCTTTTGTACAACAACTTTTCAAATATTTTGGAGCAAACTGAAATCAAACTGATCGGACGGTAGGATGAGGGGTTGTTCTTGTCTTTGTTGGGTTTGTTGACCATGGAGATGTACGAATACTTCCACTGTAGTGGGAATTTTGTAGTCCTGAGTATTGCATTATAGATAGTCGTAAGGAACACTAGGGCCTTTCTTGGCATTTGCTGGAGCACTAAAGCATTTATCAGATCATGGCCAGGGGCTTTTCTTTTCTGTAAGAGTTTAATTTGTTCAGAGACTTGTGAGGGAGAAAAAGATGGAGGAGGGAGTGAAAGTTGTAGCGGAATGTCTAGTGATTTAAGTACGAATTCGTCGTGTTCTTGATTAGAAATATCAGTATGTGGAACGAAAACAGACGAAAGATGGTGGGCGAAGAGCTCAGATTTTTCTTCGTCCGTCACAGCCCAAGAACCGTCATCTCTCCTTAAAGGTGCCGACACCGTGCGATGCTTCAAGATATTCTTTGTGTGCCTCCATAAGCTTCCATCGTCAGTTGTCAGGTTTCTAATGAACGAATCATAGCTAGTCCTGTTAAATTTCTGAATCTGTCGTTTCAGTTCATTATTTAGTCTATTAAATGTCCGGTTGTACGACGGTAGTCTAATGGTCTGCCAGTCTTTACGGGCTCTTCTCTTTGCTCTGATTAGTTCCCTTAGGTATTGAGGGTAGCAAGGTAGGTTCATGGCTTCTTTTGCTACAGGTTCAGATGAAGACCAAGCAGCATTTTGAATAGATTTAGTGAAAATTTCAACTGCTTCCTCAAGTTCGTCTTCGGATTTTATTGACATAGGTATAGAAAGGTTGGATTCCAGATGTGCTCTATATAGCTCCCAGTCCATATTTCTTCTTATGAGCGATGGTCTACTTTTTGCTTCTGAAGGCTCGTCGTGCAAAACCAATTGAACTAAGGAATGATCAGAGCAAAGATCAGAGCTGGATTTAACAGTGTGAGGTACCGTCTTGAGTCCTTTTGTTATAAAAAAGTCTAGTAAGTCGGGAGTTTTATGTATAGAATTTGGCCAGTAAGTAGGAGTATTTGGAGAGATCGTGTCTAATGAAAGGTCATGGAGGGCACGCAACAGGTTTCTGCCTCGAGGAGTGCATAATCGGGAACCCCAGCAATGGTGCTTAGCGTTAAAATCACCGCCGGCTATGAAACATTTTCCCAAGAGTTTAAAAAAGTCTAAAAACATTGCCGGTGTCAGAACATACCTCGGGGGGCAATATACAGCGGCTAGAGTGATGGTGAGGTGTTTAGTGTAGAGTGTGAGTCCTGTTGATTGTATGTTTGGTGTTATAGGTAGGTCTATCGGATTGTGTTTAAGTGTCTTTTTTATCAGTATAGCTGTTCCTCCGTGTGCTGTCTTATCCGGGTGATCAGTTCTGTAAATTGTGTATCCTGGGATGAAACATTTTGAGCGGGGTGTTAGATGCGTTTCAGTGATCAATGCAACGTCTGTTCGTTTTTCATGTAAATACAAGTCTAGCTCGGTATCTCTCCTCGGTTCCAGAGGAGAATTGACAAGGTGCCTACAGTCAAGTGATTAGGGTGCATATGTGGGACACCAGGCTTGAGTTATTTGGGAAAATTGTTGGAGAAGGGTAAAAAGGGGGTGGATGAGATTATTAAGATGACTTATTATTTCAATGATGTGGGAAGAGCCATTAACCATGGAAGGTACCGGCTGGCTAATGCCACTCCCCATACCTGACAATGTCGGCTGGTGCTGAGGCGCTGGATGGGAAGCTGCTGGTCTTGGCCGGGTCTGCTGCTGAGGTCTGGCGCTACTGGTTCCTGGTTGAGATGGCGAAGAGCTCTGCAATGGCTGTCTTAGTGTCGGAAAATTATCCATACTTGGAAGCCTCTGTGTTGGTTGAAACTGTGTTCGGCGTTGAAAATGTTTTTTCATATTTCGGAGGTCCTTTAGAGTTTGGCAGCCTTTGTAATTTGCAGGATGATCTCCTTGACAATTTGCGCATTTTGCAGGGGTTTCTCGCGATTTAGTGCATGTGTTGCTTTCATGGTTGAGTCCGCATCAAACACATCTCGGTGGATGGTTGCAGTATGATCTTGTGTGACCATATTGCTGGCATCTAAGGCATTGGGGTATAATCTTCTTTTTCCTGGGCTCCTCGATTTTTACGTGCGAATAATAAAGGTATTCAATATCAAATATTTTCTCGTTAAATGTTGACTTCTTTATGTCGACGAAAAACATTGGGAGGGGTGTTTTGAAGCGTGATATAACATTGGTGACGTCAATCACTTCGTACCCGAATTCTTTTAGTTCTTCTTTTATTATTTCCTTAAGCATCGTGTGGTGTAGGCCCTTGATAACTACTCTTGGGTTTTTATCTTCTGGAAGCTGGTATGAATGGAAATCAGCGCCTCCCCTTCTTAATGCGGAAATAAGTTTTCTGTAGGTAGTTGGTGAATCAGGATAAACTGTTACTCCTCTAATAGTTGATTTTATTTTAAATGTTTTTTGGCCTGCCTCTTTTTCTAAAAACAGAATTAGATATGAGTAATTTTCAACTCCGTTTATATAAATTGGAGGTACTTTTTCGCATTGGGTGTCTAGTCTAACTGAATTTTGTTGAGGTTCGGAATCATCTGTTTCAGATAGTAGTTGGTATCTATTGTTGGTAGGTATGACTTGGTTGGGCCTTTTTTGGTTAGGAGTATCATTGTGAGTAGTCATGGGTCTTTTCCTTCCTGTTACGAGCTCCCATGAAGTGTTTTCATTGACATGATCACTATTTATACGAAAATCCATTGGACTTACCGACAGCTCAGGAGCTGACTGGTCAGCCATGGCTGGAGTCGAGATTACCTTCTCCTTTTCCCTAATTACTTCTTATTTAAGTCTATCAACGTTGTAGCACTAAATATTTCACTTTTTACAAATAAATAGCACTTATAAACAATGAAAACAAACAATTTTTAAAGCTCAAAATAGAACACGTGTTACTAACGCCATCGATCATATGTTTTTCCCGGTTAGTCAATTTATTATTTATTTCAGCAGTCTGGCTAGTCATTTTTTCATTTATTTCGGCTGACAAACTTAAAAGCTCAACCGACTGGTTTGATAATTTCTCATTTGATTCGCCAGATAAATTCGAAAATTTATCATTTAACCCATTTACGTCACCAGACAAATTGATGAATATATGAACAGACTAGCTCAAAAACTATAAACCGTGCGAACCTGAAATTAGGTATTTAGAGTATGTATAAGCCCGCGATGTGACAGCAAAAATTTCATCAAATTTGCTCAAAGGGAGGGAGTACTTTATTTAATAACTTTTTAAGTTTTTTTCGATTTTCTCAAAAACGGCTCTAACGATTTTGATTAAACTGAGTATTTGATCTATTTATATGCCCGAAATATGACTGTAAAAATTTCATCAAAATTGATTAACCGGATGGGGGACTTTACTTAATAAATTTTGTATCATTTTCACATGTTTTTTTTATTTACTCAAAAACGGTTTTAACGATTTTGATCAAACATGGTATTTTATGTATTTATATGCCCGAGATATGACTGTAAAAATTTCATTAAAATTGATCTACGGGAGGGGGGACTTTACTTAATAAATTTTGTATCATTTTCACGTTTTTTTTTTATTTACTCAAAAACGGTTTAAACGATTTTGATCAAACTTGGTATTTGATGTATTTATATGCCAAAGATGTGATAACCAACATTTCATCACAATTGATCAACCGGAGGGGGGACTTTACTTAATAAATTTTGTATCATTTTCACATATTTTTTTTTTCTTTACTCAAAAACTGTTTTAACGATTTTGATCAAACTTGGTATTTTATGTATTTATATGCCCGAGATATAACTGTAAAAATTTCATTAAAATTGATCTACGGGAGGGGGGACTTTACTTAATAAATTTTGTATCATTTTCACGTTTTTTTTTACTTTCACTTACCTATATATGAAATGTATAGTAAGTGGAAGTATTGCGATCGTGAAAATTTTCGACTTCCGGTTTTCAACGGAAATACACGTATTGGGGTCCCCTGAGTCAAAATAACCAAGTCCCGCGAAATGGTCTGTGTGTGTGTGTTGTGTGTCTGTGTGTCTGTGTGTGAACAGACTAGCTCAAAAACTATAAACCATGCGAACCTGAAATTGGGTATTTAGAGTATGTATATGCCCGCGATGTGACAGCAAACATTTCATCAAATTTGCTCAAAGGGAGGGGGTACTTTATTCAATACCTTTTTAAGTTTTTTTCGATTTTCTCAAAAACGGCTCTAACGATTTTGATTAAACTGAGTATTTGATCTATTTATATGCCCGAGATATGACTTTATAAATTTCATCAAAATTGATCAACCGGAGGGGGGACTTTATTTCATAATTTTTTTCCAGTTTTTACCTTTTTGATCGATTATCTCAAAAACTGCTTTAACGATTTTTATCAAATTCGTTTTGTTTAATGAAAATTAGTTGTTATTTAGTATCAGGTAAGCTTTATCATTATTAAAATGTTCTGAGAGGGCTTAAATGGGGAAGGGGCCTTTTTTGTTTTTCTATAACCTACCTTTGTTTTAGTTTATATTGAGAAATTAAGTGTCTGTCATCACGCCTAAAAATAAGGAATGGCTAAATATGATATATGAAGAAAATCAAGTAAACATATACAGGAGAAAAAAAGAAAAATAATCCGTCAACTCATAAAGCACCTTGAGCTCACGCATGCGCCGTACGCCTTTAATGACAAACCAATGCGTTATTATTAAAGATGTTCTGTTCATTTGAGATGTGGCAATTAACAAAGAGCATTAAGTTCTAATCTAAGTAAGTTGGTAAGTGAAAGTTGTGTGTTGCGCGCACGCACCAGATTTTTTTTTTTTTTTTCTTCCTTTAAACCCCACACCTGACACCAGTTGTAGCACTTATGTGGGTATCAAATATTTATTAAACAAAAATATTCAGTTATCACAATGCCAACGAATTAATAAAACTTTAATATTTGAGCAGGTTACAAAATTGATAACGTTATAACACACAATCATATGAATTGAACTTCACTGTCAAGACACAGACTTCGACTTCGACTAACTCGTTCAGTCACTGCTCCTTATATATAATCGTAAATAGTCAGGCCTGGAATATTCTAGAACAATGTAGGCAGTTCTACGCTATCACGGAAAGATCTAGACACAAACAGTTCGTTCCAACCGCTTATTTTATTCCAACAAGCAGTCCGGGAGGTTACCCCATTTGTTTTTTACTTTCACTTACCCATATATGAAATATATAGTAAGTGGAAGTATTGCGATCGTGAAAATTTTCGACTTTCGGTTTTCAACGGAAATACACGTTTTGGGGTCCCCTGAGTCAAAATAACCAAGTCCCGCGAAATGGTCTATGTGTGTGTGTGTGTCTGTGTGTTTGTATGTGTGTGAACAGACTAGCTCAAAAACTATAAACTGTGTGAACCTGAAATTGGGTATATAGTGTATGCATATGCCCGCGATGAGACAGCGAAAATTTCATCAAAATTGCTCAAAGGGAGGGGGTACTTTCTTTAATAACTTTTTAAGTTTTTTTCGATTTTCTCAAAAACGGCTCTAACGATTTTGATTAAACTGAGTATTTAATCTATTTATATGCCCGAGATATGACTGTGAAAATTTCATCAAAATTGATCAATCGGAGGGGGGACTTTACTTAATAAATTTTGTATCATTTTCATGTGTTTTTTTTTATTTACTCAAAAACAGCTTTAACGATTTTGATTAAACTGAGTATTTGATGTATTATTATGCCTTAGATATAATTGTAAAAATTTCATCAAAATTTATCAACCGGAGGGGGGACTTTACTTAATTAATTTTGTATCATTTTCACGTGTTTTTTTTATTTACTCAAAAACAGCTTTAACGATTTTGATCAAACTGGGTATTTGATGTATGTATATGCCAAAGATGTGATGGCCAACATTTCATCAGAATTGATCAAACGGAGGGGGCACTTTATTTCATAATTTTTTTTTCCAATCTTTACCTTTTTTTCGATGATCTAAAAAACGGTTTTAACGATTTTTATCAAATTCTTCATGTTTAATGAAAATTAGGTGTTCTTCAATATCAGGTAAGCTTTATCATTATTGAAATGTTCTGAGGGGGCTTAAATGGGGTAGGGGCCTTTTTTGTTTGTTTCTTTTTTTGTTTCCTATAAAGTACCTTTGTTTTTGTTTATATGGAGAAATTAACTGTCTCTCGTTCCGCCTAAAATAAGAAATGGCTAAATATGAGATATGATGAAAATAAAGAAAACATATAGAGGAGAAAAAAAGAATGCGGAGTACGCCTTTAATGGCAGACCATTGTTCATAATTAATGCCGTTCTGTTCATTTGAGAAGTAGCATTAAAAAACGCATTAATTTCTAATCTAAGTGAGTTTGTAAGTGAAAGTTGTGTGTTGCGAGCACGCACCAGATTTTTTTTATGTGCTTATCTATTACGATATAATGCTTAATAGATATAAAGATAGAGTAAATGAATACGAATCTATCTAATTGGTAGTTTTCGTTTCTTAAAATTTCTAGGGGGGGCAGCTCTCCTCCCCTGCCTCCCCAGTGGACGCACATCTGGGAAAATTAGCTGTCTCTCATTATGCCTATTAATAAAAATAACTAATTATAAAGTATGAAAGGATTAGATGAAAATATAAAGAAGTAGAAATAAATTGCTACTTGCAAGATTAAAATTTCAATTTCCACTAACGAGTGCAGTAATACATATATATAATACGTATATCTTTGGAAAGCAGAGAACTTCAAAAATAATATTATTTAGTTTATAATGTACATTTTACGAAATGTATATATGTTGGAACATTTTTTATATTAGGTACCCATGTTCCGATAACACTCAAAACACGTTGACAACTTTTGTGCATGCGCCTTGTCTAATAGACTATTGTTAACAAGTAAGGCGTACTGTGGATGCCAAAGAGTATCATCATGTTTTAAGTTCTTCTTGGAAAAGGCCTATCTAACCGATTTTTTGTTTCCCCGTAACTAGTTAAAGTTTTAATAAAACCAAATAGAAACTTATGAAACCAGACGCCATGGAGTATTATGTTTGCATCGTTTTTGAGCAAGTCTGTTCAGACAAACACACACAGACCATTTTGCGGGATTTGGTTATTTGGACTCAGGGGACCCCGAAATATGTGTTTCCGGTGAAAAACCGAAGACCAAATTTTTTATATTTTTCCATTATACCATATTTAATGTATAGGTAAGTGAAAGTAATTTTTTAAATTGGATGTAGCGTTTACTAATATCTCGGGCTTTATAATTGGTAAAACTTCCAAGGTAAATCCTTCATTGGGAAGAAGCAGACACATGACCCAGGGTATTTTATTTTACACCCATGTCGCTGTTAAATGTTATAGTATAACGTATTAATAATTTCTCAGAACAGCCTATCACATTATCAGGTAACATTTGGTAGTTCCAAATCTCAAGACATGGATGATAAATGTGTTTGCACAAGTGTTTAATAACGTTCTCAAAAAAGATAAACTTGTTATCGATGAAACTAGAATTTACTTCTTTCATGAATTATTATTGTATTCATTTTGAAGTACACTAATCAAAGAGGCGCAACATACTGGTTGTCGATGGACTCCCTTCGTTTTTTGATCGTAGTAATATTGGTAAGTACTTCTAATTTCATTACATTATCAAAATAAAGCTAGAAGCGTTTAAAATTAAAACAAAAATAACATAGCTATTTCACAACATTTAACATTTAATATCAGCAATCAAGAAAATATATATACTGAATTACATAACCTTAGTTCAAATCCACAAACAGCAATTCTCAGTCATTTATGTACAGGTTGTTCTGGATTAGTACAGAAAAAAAAAACTATCGATTTCACAATAAATTTTCTACCAAAAAGTTCCATTGAAGACACCTTCTCTCTTTGATTAATCGAGGATTTTGTATTTCACCAACATGCATTCATTTTTATAAATGAATATCTCTCATGGGCCATTAGTTCATTTTCGGTACAATCACTTGTAACAAAAGTATTATGCCTAAACGGTTTGTTTGATTTTTATTTTATTTATTTATTTTTTTGTTCCTCCCTTCCCTCACGTTTCGGCTATGCGGGTTTTCTCAGGCATGGGGAGAGGTTGGGGATTAATTACGAGTATTATTAAATGTCCCTTGCTGAACTGGCTATCTTCGGGTTCCCTATCATACGTTGCCATCGGCAACGCGTTAGACCATTTGGCCATCCCGCCACCCTTATCGGTACCTAGAATGTGATACATTTCCATATAAATAGCCAGTATTCGATTAATAAAACTTTTTAACTAATTAATTTATCCTCGTTTTCTGTCTCCATAGACATGTCACAAGTCAGTTTTAAAAACTTTACCTTACTTTTATAGCAATTAAATGAACTATTAAAATTATTTGAAATTCACGAATCGTTTCATTTTACTTAAGTAAACTGATAATCTTTGACTGTAGCCAATCCATCCATTCATCTCCAATTATATGATTATTTATTGTCTGTCACATGGGTAGAACTTATGTGTGTGAACTTATGGTATAGGGTGAGTTTTTGTGATTCTCGCGCACCGCTCACGCGCGTCTGAAAGGCACTAGTAAGAATTTTATCGCTGCCAGACGATTTTTCCCTTTCTATAGAAATAAAAACCTGACGATTAAGCCATATTCCAACCGTATGTTTTATGGGTGAATTTTTGTGAGAATTTTTGGTTACAAGCATTAGTATGAATTTTATCGCTGCCAGATGGTCGGTTTTGCACTTTACTCTGTTGTTTCTAACTATGAAGTTTTATGTTCTAAGGGTGAGATTTTTTACATCTGGCTCCTGTACTATATGCATATATGTACCTGCGATGTGACAGCAAAAATTTCATCAAAATTGGTCAAACGGAGGGGGTACTTTATTTAATAACTTTTTACGTTTTTTTCGATTGTCTCAAAAACGGCTCTAACGATTTTGATAAAACTGAATATTTGATGTATGTATATACTAAAGATGTGATACCCAACATTTCATCAAAATTGATCAACCGGAGGGGGGACTTTACTGAATAAATTTTGTATCATTTTAACGTGTTTTTTTTTATTTACTCAAAAACGGTTTTAACGATTTTGATCAAACTGGGTATTTGATGTATTTATATGCCAAAGATGTGACAGCCATAAGAAGAAATAACTTCGATATTTAGAAGTGGCCGAATAGATTACATTATGGTGTGAAAAACGAAAAAACTGACAACATAGACAAATTGAATCAGCAAAAAATTGTTATCTTCTACAAATGTTTATATAACCTTTATAAATCAGGTTTTATTTTAATTTCACCCCAATATAGAAGTCATAATAATATTGATGTTTCCTTTTTTTTTACGCTCCGGATTAACCAATTCTCCCGCTTAAACGGCAATATATCAGTTCTAGCGAAGACGGATAAGCGGAAATCTACTGTATCCAAAATGTGTTAAAGTTTGATCTATAGTGATTCGATAGATCGAGGTGGAACAAATTGGTTTTATATCAACGACGATCAGCACATTAAGACCCGGTTGAGTACTACTTATATATCCGCACATATATTATTTTCCAAAGCTAAAAAATCGGCTTTCTCCAAAATGTAAACTTCTGTAATGCTTCAATGTGGTGTAATTTAATTAAATATATGCGGTATAGTTGGATTCAGAATTCAAATAGCGTGGGCAGAAAAGTCGGGTCTTAATAATTTCCACAACATTTTTTTTTTTCCATTGATTATGAAAATCGTTCTTAATCGATATCGAGGCAGGAAAAAATGGGTTCCACTAATTAAGACCCACCCAAAAGATATTTTAAACGAACAGGTCAGTGATTTCATTCAAACATGAATGATTATCATTCCAATAATTTTTTATTTACAGATACTAAATTTAGATTTACAGATACTTTAAAGTAAATTGAAAAAAAAAAAAATTAATATATATTTACGAGCAATCCCGGCCACGCGTTGCTGTGGCTCAGGAGCTTTAATGCGTTGAATTAATTATACCATATTCTTTTTAATACAGTCAAATCGAAATTCCCTGGTAAAGATAACCTTCAGCTAATGTAAAACTAAAGCTAACGGGAATTAAAATAGAACTTTACGACAAATTTAAAATTGTTTGGTAAAGGATTTAGAAGGTTTAAAGTTTATATTCTTACATCTCATATTTGACTATAGTAAGTATTGGATTGTTTTAGCAGATGCGAGATTAAATATAAGTAATACACATGTAAAAGGAACTAATAAAGAATGTAATGGAATAGGGTTTAGTAAAAACACAATAGACAGTTAAAATGTACCAAATTAATCTTTTGCCATAATATAATAGAATAGAAAAATCCTTTATTTACAAAATAGTATAGGTGTTTACAAATTTAATATTTATAAGTGTATAATAATCAGTGCTAACAAATTTCAAAATAAGTTACGCAGGACAAATGCTGACATGGCTTTTGCCGTCTGTCAGGAGTTTGCCTCTTTTTAGGTGCATTTAAAAATAATAATAAAATCACTTTAATTTTTAAATGAAAAAATAAAATTTATATAATTAAAATGAAAATAAAGAAAACTCACTATAACTTCGTACAAGGAAATATACATATATAATATCTACATAAAAGGTATAAAGAAATAATATTTATTCAAATTCTGATAATAATAGCTGTCTATATCTTAATGCTTCTTTAAAATATAAATAGATTTCCTTTAACTTATTTTCTTTTAGCATTGTTATTAATTCCTCTTTATTTATTAATATATGACCAAAATATTTTTTCTTATGTAATTGAAAATTGGGCAAATTCCGATAAAATGAAATATATCTTCTATTTCACTTTTGTTACAGATAGTGCAAATGTAACTAATATCTTTTGACCATGGTTTATAATTCAAGTCTAAAAGTTCTCCTCTTACTCTAAATATTGTATTTATAAAGTCCAAACTATTGAAATCATTAATATAGCTAACTTTACTGGGAACTAATGATTTATACATAGTATGGTGTGTGGATTGTCGAACTACTGTTAATTGGTTATCTATAAACTGATGTTTTAGGGGGTGTGTAATTTTGTCAGTTTGTCGACGCCATCTGTCTATTGATATGAAACACTCATCCAATTCAGTATTGAGACTAGTAGCCATAGCTATCCATTCGGCAAACCACGAACATTTACTAGTCACTATTTGTTTGGCAATAATTTTGGGGTATCTGTACTCCGGTAAACTGAATATTTTTACTTTCACTTACCTATATATGAAATATATAGTAAGTGGAAGTATTGCGATCGTGAAAATTTTCGACTTCCAGTTTTCAACGGAAATACACGTTTTGGGGTCCCCTGAGTCCAAATAACCAAGTCCCGCGAAATGGTCTGTGTGTGTGTGTGTGTGTGAGTGTGTGTGTGTGTGTGTGTGTGTGTGTGTGTGTGTGTGTGTGTGTGTGTGTGTGTGTGAACAGACTAGCTCAAAAACTATAAACCGTGCGAATCTGAAATTGGGTATTTAGTGTATGTATGTGCCCGCGATGTGACAGCAAAAATTTCATCAAAATTGTTCAAAGGGAGGGGGTACTTTATTTAATAACTTTTGAAGTTTTTTTCGATGTTCTCAAAAACAGCTCTAACGATTTTGATTAAACTGAGTATTTGATGTATTAATATGCCCGAGATATGACTGTAAAAATTTCATCAAAATTGATCAACCGGAGGGGGGACTTTACTGAATAAATTTTGTATCATTTTTACGTGTTTTTTTTTATTTCCTCAAAAACGGTTTAAACAATTTTGATCAAACTGGGTATTTGATGTATGTATATACTAAAGATGTGATACCCAACATTTCATCAAAATTGATCAACCGGAGGGGGGACTTTACTGAATAAATTTTGTATCATTTTCACGAGTTTTTTTTATTTACTCAAAAACGGTTTTAAAGATTTTGATCAAACTGGGTATTTGATGTATGTATATGCCAAAGATGTGACACCCAACATTTTATCAAAATTGGTCAAACGGAGGGGGGACTTTACTGAATAAATTTTGTATAATTTTCACGAGTTTTTTTTATTTACCCAAAAACGGTTTTAAGGATTTTGATCAAACTGGGTATTTGATGCACGTATATGCCAAAGATGTGACACCCAACATATCATCAAAATTGATCAAACAGAGGGAAATGAAAATTTATTTCCTAATTTTTTTTCCAATTTTTACCTTTTTTTCGATGATCTCAAAAACGGCTTTAATGATTTTTATCAAATTCGTCGAGTTTAATGACAATTAGGTGTTCTTTAATATCAGGTAAGCTTTATCATTATTAAAATGTTCTGAGGGGGCTTAAATGGGGTAGGGGCCTTATTTGTTTCCTACAATGTACCTTTGTTTTTGTTTATATGGAGAAATTAACTGTCTCTCGTTACGCCTAAAAATGGCTAAATATGAGCTATGATAAAAATAAAGAAAACATATAGAGGGAAAAAAAGAAAAATATTAATAATATAAAGTCAACTCATAAAACTTTTTGAGCCCACGCATGCGGAGAACGCCTTTAATGACAGACCATTGTTCATGATTAAAGCCTGTTCATTTGGGCAGTGGCAATTAACAAAACGCATTAATTTCTAATCTAAGTAAGTTGGTAAGTGAAAGTTGTGTGTTGCGAGCACGCACCAGATTTTTCATATATAATTAAAGTGCTGCTTTAGGGTAGAGATAAAGATTGGGTCTAGCTGAGTTTCTAAATAAATTTGGTAATTTGGTGTATTTTTCGGAAGTGAAAACAACTTTTTGATAAAGAATTTTAAAACTCTTTCAATTTCTTCAAAATTTAAATAACCCCATACCTCACTTCCGTAACAGAGCGACGCCTTTACTGTAGAGTTAAAATCCTTAGCTTGGAGGATTCAGGGATCATAGAGTTTTTTTTGCACCTTTCCTTATTATTTAAAGTAAATCGAAGAGAGGGGGTCAGCACAGTTCCCAGGTAGGTGTAGTTGTTCACTACCTCAATACTGTGATTATTAAATTGCCTTATTTCTGATCTTCGCAATCTACCGCCCTTTTCTCTAAAAACAATGATTTTGGATTTTGATAGATTTACAGTCAGATTCCAGAGTTCAGTATATGTCTCTAATTGCTTTATAATTTTTTTTAGTTCGATGGCACTTTTCGCAATTAATACAATATCATCTGCAAATAATAAAGTTTTTATATAGACATCCCCAATTTTTAACCCTCCCTCCAAAACTTTTTCTAGGTCATTTATATATGCGGAAAATAAAACCGGACTTAGCAGACATCCCTGTTTCACCCCCATATTGTTGATGAAATATACTGAAATACCTCCATTTAATTTAAGAGCTACCCGTGGATTATCATTCAATTTTTTCAACATATTTATAAATTTTGAGGAGACACCCATGTTGAAGAGTTTACAGAACAATGCATGTCTATCGACTGTATCGAAAGTCGCCTTAAAATCAACATAAAAACAATAAACTTTAAATTTCTTTTGTGAGTGAAAATAATATTTTATCATATTTACTAAATTAAAAATATTATCGACTATGCTGTAACCCTTTCGAAATCCAGCCGGCCCACAGTGCTTCGAGTATATGGAGTTTTTGGACAAAAATCTTTTGACCATGGAATATTATAGGGAATGCTGAGCTGATTAACGAATATACCTCATATGCGGGGTGGGAAAATATATTTGACCAAGTTAGATCCAAAAAAAAAAAAGGGGCAAATCATGGTTTTGGCAAATTATCTTAAATTTAAGGGAAATTAGAGAATCATTAACAGTTAGTTGATCAAAATTTATCTTTAATAAGATAATTAACCAAACACAAAAGATACTTTCGTGATTGTAAAAATAATACTTCTTATATCTATATAAATAAAGTTGAAATTCTGTTTGTTTGTTTATTTGTTCTTTATAGAAATCCATACCGTTTGTCCTAAATTTTCCAAATTTCGCTCAGTGGTTCTTTCATACCAGGTGCGAACACCTGTCCATATTAAAATAGCGTAACTTCAGCCGATCTTCAGCTGATATTCTTTATTCTCCAAATTTTGTTAAGCGTTTCTTTCAGACCCGGTGCGAACACCTGTTCATATTAAAATTGCATAACTTCAGCCGATCTTCAGCTGATATTCTTTATTGTTATAAAAATCATAATGATCTCACTTTACAATGTTTTTTTTTACGAAATCGACCGTTTCTTTAGAAAAATGAAATTCCCCGTGATAAACCGGGATATACAGCTATAATATATGTATATAAAGATCAAATTCTGTTTGTTATTTATAGAAATCCACTCCGTTTGTCCTAAATTCTCCAAATTTTGCTAAGCGTTTCTTTCAGAACCGGTGCGAACACCTGTTCATATTAAAATTGCATTACTTCAGCTGATCTTCAGCTGATATTTTTTATTGTTATAAAAATCATAATGATCTCACTTTACAATGTTTTTTTTTACGAAATCGACCGTTTCTTTAGAAAAATAAAATTCCCCGTGTGGAACCGGGATATACAGCTATAATCTATGCATGTAAAGGTGAAATTGTGTTTGTTCTTTATAGAAATCCATACCGTTTGTCCTAAATTTCGTTAAGTGGTTCCTTGATACCAGATGCGAACACCTATCCATATAAAAATTGCATAAATTCAGCCGATCTCTGGGTATATTCTTTATTTTTATAATAATCGTTTTGATCTCGCTTTACATTGGTTTTTAAAAAATCGACCGTTTGAGTCGATAAAAGTCTCAGTTTATAGATTTTATAGATTTAAAAATTTAAATTTTCCGGGTGAAACCAGAATATACAGCTCGTAAGTAATATTTTACATAATAAAATAATTTTTGAAAGTATGTACATAGAAGAAATATAAACATTAATTCATCTGACGTCCTCGTGGAAATTAGTTCCTCCACTCGTCTTTTTTTTTTTGACTGAACATTGTGAAAAGGTTATTAAAGGTCTACCGCGACTTGTTCCTGCTTTATCATCAATGTTCAAAAATTTTTTGTTGTCTACTGTAAATGTGCAGTCCATGTTCAACCATTCTTCGTAACATTTTTCAAAAAGAATTTTTCTACGAATGCACTCACTCCATTTTTGGCTCATCTTCAAACAAAACAATCTAACTTTATCTTCCAAATCGGTAAATAAATTAGGCTCCAATTTTTTCCCTACTAAATGAGACAAGACGGCATCATTCTTACAGCTGGAAGCCGCAGAAATCCACTTTTCAAAGAGTTTTCGATTTTTAAGACCTAAAAAGGATACTCATGACTATTGGGCAAATTTAATTCAAATACAGTTCCAAAATTAAATGAGAGTTTTATTTTTAATTGAAAAGTCAAACATTACTTTTATAGGTTAATGCAGTAAAAGCTATTTCCAAATACAAATTAAATATATGTAAAGACAAAATAGTAGCCACATTGATTTTATAAATATATTTTTTCAATTAGGGCATACTTTCAGACACTGCTTAAAATTATGGATATTGGTAAATTTACTGTAGTAAAAATTAATATTTTTTATGGAATTGAGTGTAAAAATGTATCTAATTAGAACGGCTAATCTAATTATTGTAGATGCGAATTGGTTTTCAAGCAAGCGCTGAGTGCCTGATTTCATTTGAAAAAAAAATTATCAAAATCAGAGTCGCAGGTTATCGCAGATTATCTTTATAGATTTTTTTTCTAAATTAGTTAGACTACAAATATTTAAAAAATGAAAGAGGGGTTTTGTGGACATTTCGCAATATTTCACTTTAAAGTTAGTAGAACATCGAGAGAGTCAAAAAAAGTCTTTCCCTTGGCCATATTTTCCAAAATAATTTCGACTTTCACTTAAAATAAAGTTCACAATATACCTCTTCTAAACAGAAAGAAGAATAAATGAAAAGATTACGGCAAAGCCAATGTCTACGGAATCTAGTATTTACCTTCGATCTAAAATCCCTTCTCGATTAATACGAGTAAGTGGTCACTAATACTGTTTTTTTCGAAACATTTCTTAATTTTAATAGAAGTTGAGTTAACAAATATATCTAAATATTATAATTAATGATCATTTACATCTTTAGGAACATTTTAAATGCAAATTCAAGAAAAAAAAAAAAAGGTTGATTTTTCGATTTTTGTCCATTGATCGAAGCACTGTGCGGCCCTTCATAAATAATCCTATTTTCATCGAACCAACTGGAAAGTCTGTTTGCTAACATTCCTGTGAATAGCTTTACAATTGTATCGATAAAGGCAATACCTCTATAATTGTCCACAAGATGCTTGTCCCCTTTTTTGTAAAGTGGGAAAATTAATGATCTATTAAAACTTTGAGGTAGGCTAGTTGAGTTCCACAAAGAATTATAGAAATTTAAGACGATTTCTAGGAAACAATCGGGGGCCTCTTTGTATAATTTCTTAATATACAATTTAGGATACTCCTATATTTTTGTTGGTATTCTTTTCTATTTGTTTGTCATTTTGTGTTTTCCTTTGTGCTTTATACATAAATAAACGAAAACGAATATATTTCATAGCCTTTCAATTTATTTTAAGCATCAATGAAAAAAAATAATAATATGAAGTTACATTTCTCCTGGCGTGACGTATATACACGTCCTAGTATAAGAGCTTATAGGCTGCGTAATTTAAAAGGGAACTCCCCGGTTAAAGGGTTAACACGTTAACTGCGACGAGGGGTCATTTGACCCCATGCGGTGGCTTCCCATACTGCGAGCCATTAAACGTGTATTTGTCGTTAACTGCGATGCTTGTCACGCATCCTGTTTTAATATTTTTCAGATTTTTTATTTTTTTTATAATGGACTACTTAATACTACTTATATATCGAAAAAAAATGTAAGGGGTCACTTGACCCCTTGTCGCATTATAGTTTAAATATTTTCCTTAATGCGGCAAGGAGTCAAATGACCCCTTGCTCTTTCAATGCTCATTACACTTCATCTTACTATTGTTTAAGCTTATTATATAAAATATTAATGAATATGTAAATAATTTTTTTTTTTTTATTTACGTAAATGTTTGAAAGCTCTGAAAGCGACAGTAATTTACTGTGAATCACAGATTTCTATTTCTTTTTGTTCTTCGACTGATTCTACTTAGTATTGTTGACACCTGAGCTCTCGTTTATTTGTTTCGATTTAGTAAATAATTTCGATATGTATTCACCTTATAAGAAACTTGTCGATTTAGCCCTTTCACAGCGGAATTCATCTTCAAGTGAAGAAGGAGTTGAAGGAACTAGTTCAAGTTTTGAAGATAGTTATGATTCATATAAGGAAGAAATGTTCGAGCTGTTATGAAAAGCTAAGAACAGCTATGAGCAGCGCAGAAGCCCCAAAAAAGGTTAAGAAGGTCCCAACATGCTGTGACGACTTTGCCGACAAACCGTCTCTTTGCTTGGAAGTGCTTCAACGATAAACATTATGAAATGTAGTTATCACATGTTATTTTTTTTAATAATTTAATTTGTAATATTTTTTTTTTTTTTTTAATTTAATTTATTGAAATTTACAACTGTATTTACATATAATACATTAAGTAAATGTGCTAAAAAAAAGAAAATAATGTCTTGAATAAGCATGTAGAGAAGCTATCCACTGATAGTACTCAACTAATGTCTAACTTAAAAGATCTCTAGGCCATCTTCTTTTCAGACGCCTCGGAGGATTGTCTGGAATAGAGATGGAAGCAAGGGTGGATACGAGTGGGTTCTGATGGGTCTGGAGTTTACTATGAAAGGACTGGTATCTGGATCGGGCTAAATCGGCGACATATGGAACATTTAGGTCTTTGTGGATTAATTTATTTGTTACAAAATAGGGAGCATTGAGGATTTTTCGAAGGATTTTGGACTGTAAGGATTGGATACGAGAGGAATTAGAAGGTTTGGTGGAGCCCCAAAGCTCGATTCCATAAGCCCAAATAGGTCTTATTACTGTCATATAAAGGAGCCTTTTGTAGTAGATTGGTAGTTTTGAGCGTTTGTCCAGTAAGTGTTGTAGTAGACGGTAACGTCGAGCGGTTTCTTGTCGTTTCAATCTTGTGTGTGGATTCCAAGTAAGACGTTTGTCAAGGTGGAGTCCTAAGTAACGGATCTGTTCAACAGGGATAAGTGGAGAGTTATTGAAGGATACAGTAGGACAGGAGGTCGTAGGTTTACGTCGGAGAGTAAAGGTGATTTGATGGGATTTGTTGGGATTGATTTTGATTCTCCATTTTTTACACCACTTTTCAAGGTTTGTTATGTGAGCTTGAAGGTTTCGGGATGCAATAAATGGATCATTATTAACTGATAGCACACAGGTGTCATCAGCATAAGTGGTAATTACAGTGTTGGGATTGGTTGGGATATCAGCTGTATAGACTGTGTATAGGATGGGACCTAGGATACTGCCTTGAGGAACCCCAGCTGACTGGTGGAAGAGGGGAGAGTATGCATTATTGTGATTTACTTTGAATAATCTGTCAGCTAGGTAGGAACGGATAATAAGGAAGTAAGTGGGAGGTAGGAATTTACGGAGTTTGTACAGTAGTCCCGGATGCCAGACTCGATCAAACGCCTGTTCCACATCGAGAAAGACTCCAGTGCAGTACAATCCGCGCTCCAATGAAGACGAGACAACGTCGACCACACGATGACATTGCTGGATAGTGGAGTGGGATGTTCGAAATCCAAACTGGTGGTCTGGGATTATACTATTAGAGTCTAGGATAGGATAAAGCCGTTTAAGGATGAGTTTTTCCAGAATTTTACCCATGATAGGTAAAAGAGAGACAGGACGATAGGAGGATGGTTGTTCTGGTGGTTTTGAGGGTTTTGGGATCATTTTGACAATGGATAATTTCCAGGGATCAGGAAAGTATGTCGTGCGAAGCACAGCATTGTAAATGTAGGTTAGGAATAATATTGCTTTTTTAGAAAGCCGTTTTAAGATATGGGATGTAATTAGGTCATGTCCAGGAGCTTTGCGGGAAGGTAATCTTTGTATGATAAAGGCTATTTCGGAAGGGTGGAACGCTTTAGGAGGAGGGGTCATCGGGAGGGGAATGTCCAGTTTTGCTTCAATACGTTCTAGGGTATGCGGATTTAGGATATCAGGATGTGGGTTAAAGGTTTTGAATAGGTATTGACCGAAAACTTGCGACTTCTCTTCATCAGTTCTGGTCCAGGTTTGGGATTCAGTAAGGAGGGGATGATTACAGTCCTTGTACTTAAGTATCTTTTTCGTGGTCGTCCATAGTGATTTGTCAGTAGTTGTGAGATTTTCGGTGAAGTTAATTAAATTTTGAATTTTGAATTTTCTTATTTCTGATTTTAGTTTGTTAGTCAGTTTAGTGTATTGAGTTTTATCTGAAGGATATCTTGTCCTATGCCACTTCGATCTCGCTCTACGTTTTTCTCTTAGTAAGGATCGAATATGCTGTGGCAGGTTAGTCTGTTGCAGATTACTGTTTTGACTGATTAGGGTGTTATCCTTTATACTGGTTGATATCGATATTGTAAGTGTTTCTATAGCTTTGTCAATGTCTACTCTTGTTTTAAGTGAAGTGTTCAAGTCTAATTTATTTTCAAGGTCATCACGAAAATTGTCCCAGTTGACTCGTCCTGTAATCAATGTAGGAAGAGAGGGCTTGGGAGCAATTCTTGAATGTAATAAAAGCAAGACCGGACTATGATCTGATGAAAGGTCGTCCAGGGATTTGACAATGGTATGGGAGGAGGAAATCTGAGAGGTAAGAAATATATCCAGGATATCGGGACGTTTTTTGAGCGAGGTAGGCCAATAGGTAGGATTATTGGGCGAGAGGACAGAATAGCTATTGGAAGATGCGATACGGGATAGGATGTTACCACGTGAGTTGGATGTTCGACAACCCCATCGTTGGTGTTTAGCATTGTAGTCTCCTCCAGCAATGAAGCGAGGTCCGAGGGAATGGAATAAGGATTGAAGAAGATTATGGGAGAGGTTGTTGCCAGGAGGACAGTATACAGCTGAGAATGTAAGGTGGTGAGAATCACTTGAGATTGATATCGATGTGGCCTGAATGGCGTCAGTTGGAATGGAAGGAATAAGGGAATGAGATAAGGATTTATGGATAAGGATGCAAGAACCGGCGTGGGAAGTGTTGTCAGGATGGTCTGATCTGTAAGTGATGTAGTCCCGTATGTAAAAGTGTGACCGTTTTGTGAAGTGGGTTTCGGTTATGAGGACAATGTCAATATGTTTGTCATGAAGGAAAATGTCTAGTTCGTCGCGGTGGTTATGTAGTCCGTTGGCATTCCACAGAACGACACTAAGGGGCTTATCGCTCATCGTGGATGATTAATAGGGAATTCTGAAAGGAGTCTGGTCAAAAGAGCGATGAGCGGTTTAATGGTGTTTTGTAGATCTAAAAGGAATGATGCGAGGATTGAATTGAGGTCGTTTGGATTCTGGTTTTGAAAAGGATCATGGACTTGCGGTGGATAGATTTTGTGACTAGGGATGCTGGATGTGGGTTGAGCACGTCGTTGAGGACGTGGAGGTGGATTTAGAGTTTCTTCTGAAGGGATATTATTTTGAAAGGTAGGGCAGGAACGTGCTGACGGAGGATTTTCTGGTGGTAATTTAACTCTTAGAGGTAAATGATGAGGTGGGGTTTGCTTACGCGGAGGTTGTGGTTTAGGATTGGATGTCTGGGGCTTAGGATGAGAGGTCTGAGGCGCCTGACGAAGTGGCTGTTGTTTTTTGACAACAACTTTCGTTAGCGGTGCTCTAATGTTCTGTGGAGGGTGATCGGTAGCAGTAGAGGTAGAAGGTTGCTGAGGGATTGTGTGCGCTGGCAACTCAGGAAAATCTTCATAATTTTCTATTTCAGGTGCCTGTGTAGAGTTTTGATTAGTATTTAAGTTTCTTATTGCCAGGTTATGTGCTTTCAGTCGGTAGGTTTTTTTATAAACTGGGCAGCCTTTATAGTTAGCAGGGTGACCTTCACCACAAAGGACACATTGCGCTGGCTCCTCTCTGGGTTTCTTGCAAGTGTCAGATGCATGTGCTCCAGCACATTTGACACACCTAGCAGGGTGATGACAATAGGCCTTTGTATGCCCCAAATTTTGACACTTCGTGCACTGAACTATAATAGGTTTGTTTCTTGGTTCTTCAAATTTTACTATTGAATATACCAGTCTGTTTACTTTAAATATTTCCGGGTTGTTAATTGCTGGCTCTAAGTCCACAAAGAATAGTGGCAATGGATATTTCTGTGTTGGGTGTAAAACAGGAGATACCCGTCTCACGGTGTGACCGATTTCCTCAAGGCCACTTTGGATGACAGATGGGGGGGTAGTTGAATGTAGCCCTCTCAAGACTACTCTATAGGATTTTTCTTCCCTTAATTGATAGCAATGAAAATCATAATTTTTCGTCGTTAAATAATTTATCAGTTTTTTATAATTTTCTTTAGAGTTAGTGTTGATCTTTATGTCATTAACTCTTGAAAAACATCTGAAGTTGGGCTGCCCGATCAAGTCGGCTATTTCTTGACCGAATGCGATGAAATCCTGGATTTTATTTACATAGATAGGTGGTGGTTCTGGCTCAGAAAATACTTTTGTTTCTGGGGTCTTGACCGATGAATCGGTTACAGTTGCAGTTTGAATGTTTGTATTACTTGATGAATTGCTAGTTTCTGTTATTTCAGTTTTGTTGGCTGCAGTGGTTTTGCTGCGAGTGATTTTGGATTGAGGTTTTTCAGCTGGCTGTTTTTTGGCTGATTTAGTTTTCTTTTTATTAGGCGAGTTACCCGCTGATCCCGGGGCAGAGTTTCGGTGGCGCTTTTGTAGTGTACGCCTTTTCAAATATTGTGAATCGGTTTCACTGATCTCAGAGAAAGCAGTTTCTTCCTCTGAGTCTTCACTGGAAGAGTTCTTGTCCAAATCCATATTATTGTTAGACATAATAAATTTAATTGAAAAAACAAAAAAAACAATCCTCTATATATATATATATATAAAAAAAAATTATATGATTAAACTATTTACAAAACTATTTACATTCATAAAATAAATCATTTTAAAAAAATAATAAATAAATGAAATAAAATCTCTTATAGATAGAAATAATAAATACAAATAGTTCGGCGGAAAGAAAAAAAAAAAAAAAAAAAAAAAAATTAAAGTCCTGGATTTGAACTCGAGACCAGCAGAAGTCACGATGTTGGTATACAAGCTGTAGGCCTTCGGTTATCTGTAGTACGATAAAACCCGCTCACCAAAATGTGAATGCAACAATATTCAATTGTTTATAATGTCACAGTATACTGAGATTCACAGCTGAGTTAGTAATAAACAACTGCTCAACAAAGTAAAAATCACGGAGCGATTGAAACGTACAACTGCCAATTTGTAATATTTAAGTTTATTTTTTTAAATACACGAAAGTTACACCCATGTTTATGTATTTATAATAGAAACATACTTTTGGATTTATTTTTACTTTCACTTACCTATATATGAAATATATAGTAAGTGGAAGTATTGCGATCGTGAAAAATTTCGACTTCCGGTTTTCAACGGAAATACACGATTTTTTATATCTGAATTCTTCCTTTCATGAATTATATATGGTGAAAATTAAAACCATATAGCAAACATTTTATGATTAAACGTAAAAGGAAAGTAAAAAAAAAAAAAAAATACTGTTAGTATAACACAGATAAAAAATCTGGTGCGTGCTCGCAACACACAACTTTCACTTACCAACTTACTTAGATTAGAAATTAATGCGTTTTCTTAACTGCCACTTCTCAAATGAACAGAATATCTTTAATTTAACGCATTGGTTTGTCATTAAAGGCGTACGGCGCATGCGTGAGCTCAAGGTGTTTCATGAGTTGACTGAATATTTTTCTTTTTTTCTCCTGTATATGTTTACTTGATTTTCTTCATATATCATATTTAGCCATTTCTTACTTTTAGGCGTGATGAGAGACAGTTAATTTCTCAATATAAACTAAAACAAAGGTACTTTATAGGAAAACAAAAAAGGCCCCTTCCCCATTTAAGCCCCCTCAGAACATTTTAATAATGATAAAACTTACCTGATATTAAATAACAACTAATTTTCATTAAACGTAACGAATTTGATAAAAAAATTTAAAGCCGTTTTTGAGATAATCTATCAAAAAGGTAAAAATTGGAAAAAAATTATGAAATAAAGTGCCCCCTCCATTTGACCAATTTCGATGAAATGTTGGCTATCACATCTTTGTCATATACATACATCAAATACCAAGTTTGATCAAAATCGTTAAAACCGTTTTTGAGTAAATAAAAACAAACACGTGAAAATGATACAAAATTTATTAAGTAAAGTCCCCCTTCCTGTTCATCAATTTCGATGAAATTTTTACAGTCATATCTCGGAAATATAAATACATCAAATACCAAGTTTGATCAAAATCGTTAAAACCGTTTTTGAGTAAATAAAAAAAACAAGTGAAAATGATACAAAATTTATTAAGTAAACTCCCCCGTACGGTTGATCAATTTTGATGAAATTTTTACAGTCATATCTCGGGCATATAAATAGATCAAATACTCAGTTTAATCAAAATCGTTAGAGCCGTTTTTGAGAAAATCGAAAAAAACCTAAAAAGTTATTAAATAAAGTACCCCCTCCCTTTGAGCAAATTTGATGAAATTTTTGCTGTCACATCGCGGGCATATACATACTCTAAATACCCAATTTCAGGTTCGCACGGTTTATAGTTTTTGAGCTAGTCTGTTCACATACACACACACACACACACACACACACACACACACACACACACACACACACACACACACACACAGACCATTTCGCGGGACTTGGTTATTTTGACTCAGGGGACCCCAAAACGTGTATTTCCGTTGAAAACCGGAAGTCGAAAATTTTCACGATCGCAATACTTCCACTTACTATATAGGTAAGTGAAAGTAGAAATATTAGGATATAACTACTGAGACACAGCAACGCGTGGCCGGGTCTGCTAGTTTATATATATATATATATATATAAATTCACGTCGATACGTGTATCGATGACTAATACTTCTGTTGTACGAAAATATAAGTCCCACCCTTTCCACGTCACCTACGACCTGCCCGTTCAGGCCATTGTTTATGTTGGACGCCTATATACGTCCCTCCCGGTTAAAGTGTTAAATGAAAGTACCAACATATATTTAGTATCGTATAGTGCGTCATTGGCATAGGTGAGGGTTTTTATTAAACTAGCTGGTGGACCCGTGCTAAGCATTTCGCACGAAGATTTTAATTTCTAGGTTTGACATAACTGTGCATTAAACATTTTTTGTTGCCAGATCACACCCCAATTGTGATTGCTTACAGTTTTTAGAATATTTAAAGACTGTAATCAATTTGACTTTAGACCTTTGACATAAGGAGTCCATGTTAAACAGCGATCCAAGGTGACATCCAGATATTTAATATTTGTGGAGTAGAGTATATCTTCCCCGTTAATTTTGATGTTTTTGATAGTAAAATATCGGTTTTTCGTAAATACAATTGCCTGCGTCTTGCTAACGGATATCTCGAAGCCCCTTGTATTGAGCCATGAAGTGATATTTAACAAAGTTTCTTGTAAGATACCATGAATAAGCTTAGTATGTTACCCCTTGGCATAAATCACATCATCAGCATACATTAAAATTTTTACTTGCGATCTTATCTCAATACGCTTCCTTGTGGAACACCACTCAATACGATCAAATATGATTGACAGAGCATTGCCTGATTTTACATAAAACTTTCTATTACTTAAAAAGTTGGATATAAATCGAAACATTTCACCGGTTATTCCGAATTCAATTAGTGATTTTAGTATGTATTTTTACTTTCACTTACCTATATATGAAATATATAGTAAGTGGAAGTATTGCGATCGTGAAAAATTTCGACTTCCGGTTTTCAACGGAAATACACGTTTTGGGGTCCCCTGAGTCCAATTAACCAAGTCCCGCGAAATGGTCTGTGTGTGTGTGTGTGTGTGTGTGTGTGTGTGTGTGTGTGTGTGTGTGCGTGTGCGTGTGTGTGTGTGTGTGTGTGTGTGTGTGTGTGTGTGTGTGTGTGTGTGTGTGTGTGTGTGTGTGTGTGTGTGTGTGTGAACAGACTAGCTCAAAAACTATAAACCGTGCGAACCTGAAATTGGGTATTTAGTGTATGTATATGCCCGCGATGTGACAGCAAAAATTTCATCAAAATTGATCAAAGGGAGGGGGTACTTTATTTAACAACTTTTTACATTTTTTTCGATTTTCTCAAAAACGGCTCTAACGATTTTGATTAAACTGAGTATTTGATCTATTTATATTTCAGAGATATGACTATAAAAAATTCATCATAATTGATCAACCGGAGGGGGGACTTTACTTAATAAATTTTGTATCATTTTTACGTATTTTTTTTTATTTACTCAAAAACGGTTTTAACGATTTTAATCAAACTGGGTATTTGATCTATTTATATGCCCGAGATATGACTGTAAAAATTTCATCAAAATTGATCAACCGGAGGGGGGACTTTACTTAATAAATGTTGTATAATTTTCACGTGTTTTTTTTATTTACTCAAAAACGGTTTTAACGATTTTGATCAAACTGGGTATTTGATCTATTTATATGCCCAAGATATGACTGTAAAAATTTCATCAAAATTGATCAACCGGAGGGGGGACTTTACTTAATAAATTTTGTATCATTTCACGTGTTTTTTTTTATTTACTCAAAATCGGTTTTTAACGATTTTGATCAAACTGGGAGTTTGATGTATGTATATGCCAAAGATGCGTTAGCCAGCATTACATCAAAATTGGACAAACGGAGCGGGCACTTTATTTCTAAATTTTTTTTCCAATTTTCACCTTTTTTCGATGATCTCAAAAACGGCTTTAACGATTTTTATCAAATTGTCATGTTTAATGAAAATTAGCTGTTCTTTAATGTCATGTTAGCTTTATCATTATTAAAATGTTTTGAGGGGGCCTTTTTTTCGGGGGGGGGCCTTTTTGTTTGTTTGTTTCCTATAAAGTACCTTTGTTTTTGTTTATATGGAGAAATTAACTGTCTCTCGTTACGCCTAAAAATAAGAAATGGCAAAATATGAGATATGATAAAAATAAAGAAAATATAAAGAGGAGAAAAAAAGAAAAATATTCAGTCAACTCATAAAACTCGTTGAGCCCACGCATTTTATGCGGAGTACGCCTTTAATGACAGACCATTGTTCATAATTAAAGCCGTTCTGTTCATTTGAGAAGTGGTAATTAACAAAACGCAATAATTTCTAATCTAAGTAAGTTGGTAAGTGAAAGTTGTGTGTTGCGCGCACGCACCAGATTTTTTATTTACCGAATTGAAAGCATTTTTAAGATCTAAGAACGAATGTAATATCACTGTGCAACAAATAGTTGTAAATCATAAAAGAGCTTACATCCAAATTATAAGGTTTTATTAAACAAAGAACTAGCTGGTGGACCCGTGCGAAGCATTTCGCACGAAGATTTTAACTTCTAGGTTTGACATAACTGTGCATTAAACATTTTTTGATGCCAGATCTGATTTTAACAACTCTACCTTATGACACTCATAACGTAAATATTTGAAGTATTACTGAACACGGGCATTCCTAAATAGATTAAATTTCAATTAGGACAAATAAATAAGTTTTTGGTGTGAAAGAAGACACAGCCCCTTTCTCTTTCATTTGCGGAAAAATGTAAAGCCTAATAAGTCATAAATAAAAATCATAAGCATCTGTGCCATTCAAGTGCCCACTTTACACGCCATGTTCTGTTTTTGCAATAACAGCTCATCAGGTGTTTTTCACGGCTATTTTTCTGACAATGGAGGAAAAGGTAATCCTTTAAGTGGTAACAACACCACGAAATGAGATAGTATCTATGGAAAGGTAATAAAACAGTCAGTAGCCTAGTGCAGCTGAAGGACCTAATCTACGCCTTAAGTTATTACTTAAAACGAGAGTTCCCGAGATCCGATGTCGGCTTTATCCATATTTTTGGAAGAAAATTCATTCGTTGCTTACTTTATTAGGTTATGTCTGATCCAAACAAAATCTTCAATCTAATAAATCATGCAAAACTTGTTCTTTTTCCCATGGAGTCATATCATTTAAAATCAACATCAAATCCTTTTAAAAATATCCTTTTTGGTTATTTAAATACATTTTTCTTGAATTAACAATATAAAATATTTTCTACAAAGAACTAGCTCGGCAACAATAAAATAGTTTTATACTATTCTATATTTTATTGACCGCCTCCCCGGACTATTTTCTACCTAAAATATTTTCTATTTGTTGGTGTCTTCGAAATCTAATGGTACAGCATTTAATTTTATTTCTTTTTCTGGTTTCGTCTGGTTAATTTACTGTGCCAGGTATAATAGTTATTCCTAGATATATGGCCGTATCGTATAGAGAGATGTTTCTTGCTTTAATTTGTTATAGTGTGTTTTATTAATTTTAAAATATTTGATTTAGGTATTCGAGTTGAGACATGTCACATCCGACTGCGTTATGTATGGATACTGCCATTCACAGGGCGGCTTACATCAACAATGTGTTTACGAAGGCCCTCCAAGGTTACTATCTAACTCAACAGGTTTGGAGTTACTTAATAAATACTGCCCTTCGTACTATAATGAGACAGGTAATCCACTATGTGCGTTGCGATGGAATAAGAAGTTCACTTATTATTAATGATTACTCTTAATTGAAAAAAATATTTTTTACAGAAAATGAGGGATGTGCAATGCTTATATACTATGGGCTATTTTTATTGGTTAAAGAATACACTTGTATATTAAATGGTTATTGATTGTAACGAGTTAAGCGATCTTATTCAAATGAGAACCAAGCATGGGCGGATCCAGCCAGTTCTAAAGGGGGGCTGCGGTCCACAGCCCTTTGCCTTTATGTTCCTTTATCACAACTAAAATTATACTTTTTCTGCATATTATTTGTTCTTTACCTTACTTTTAGTTAAGTATATTCTGTCTTTTAATGAAGAATAAATTTCCAAAGGGGCTGCAGCTCCCACAACCCTACCCTTGAATCCGCCAATGAATCAAAGTAACGTTTAGGAAAATAATGTTCCAAAAGGTGTATCGAGTTCGTGTAGGGGGCCCCCCACAATACAATATTAACTTTTTTACGATGATGGACTAATATATGAGTCAGGATGGAACCGTTGCCACTGACGGTGGATACCATATGGGGTAGTGGAGGCGTTGCCGAGTGGGCGATCGCGTTAGCAAATACACTTTGGCTTTGACAACATATGTTACGTAACGCGAAGATAATCAGTTCAAAATCCGGAGCCAGGGGACATTTAATAAAACTCGGCATTAATCTCCCCCACCGTCTCCCCTTGTCGGGGAGACAACCGTATAGGCTAAAAAGCGAGGAAGGAGAGTTAAGAAGATAGAGAAATGAAAAAAAAGGCTAACATCTGGGTCCGTGTCTATCTTGCTCTTTTTAAATGACGGGATACTCAGTGATGAATTCCGTTTTCAAAATATTTTGCGGCCTTTCTATGTGGCTAACTTGTAATTAAACACACACACCATTTTGTGAAACATGGTTTCCCTCAAGCCTAAAACTCTTCTTGGTCTGGGAAATTCTCTAAATTGGCGAGGAGGATAAAAAATAGATATCATGATAATTTGAAAATAAAAAATGTTTTTTTTTTTTTTTTAATTGAAAAACAGAGGTTTATCATCAGTCTACTTAGTGCTGGGGGGCAAAGGGGCGGAAGACGGGTGCGGGAATCTTCGTACCCTCATGTGGGAACACCAGGCTACAGTGCCCCACTCACTGTTTGGTGTTCTCCGCTTGCCCGATCCCCTGCAACGCCTACTGTCACCTCCTTGTCGTGCCCCCTGGGGAGTTTTTTACAACTCGCGAACGACAGAGGCGCTGGCACGGGTCCAGTCCTCCTTATTTTATTATTGGATCATGTACTAGTATTAGTAGTACAATAAAACATATCACTTAAAATGAGCTAAAAAAAAATTTTGTGAATGTTATGGCATTTCTCTGAATTCTGTGATCAATATAAGTCAAAAACAGAGATGTTACAATGTTGTTGACAAAATTCGTATTGATTTCTAAATAATAATAACCCACATATTAGTATTTAAGAATAAGTTTTATAACAACGACGGTTATTTTTTTTTTCTTGCTTATTTTGAAGGAGACACTGCTACTTGCTGTGATGCTGACCAACTAATAAATGGAATCCAACAGCAAATCCATGCTATGACAGCTGTATTTAAAAGATGCCCTTCTTGCTTAAAAAATTTAATTACATTGGCCTGCTCTTCAACATGCAATCCCAAACAAAGTGAATATATACAATTACGAGAAGTTCAATTGAATGAAGAAACGTATGGTAATATTTATTTATGTTATAAAATTATATTTACTTATATTTAAATGTAATAACGCTATTACCACGACAAACTGTTGAATGTAAAAAAAGGTTTCGTTTAGATTATAAGATACTTTGGTATCGCCTAGCTGTGGAAGTGTTATTTCCATCAGAAACGATATTAAAAATATATATTTATAAAAATTTGCCCTTTCGGACATAAGCTGTTTTGGGGTTCACCATTGTTGGGTTACTTATTCTCTCCTGAAAAGTACCAATTTTCACATTGGAAAGTTTGACATAGGAGATGCCCTCTGAGATCCTATATATATATTTATATATATATATATATATATATATATATATATATATATATGTATATATATATATATATATATATATATATATATATAAATATAAATATGTATATTTTTTTTCCGACACCGAATCAATTTCCACTTCTGCCACAAGCTTATCGCCTCTGATTCTATTGATTGCGGACGTTCAAACCCTACCAGCTGTAGATAGACCTAGCCTCGCCATACTTGTTCTGGTCAAATTGTCCATTTCCATGAACGTTTTATCAGGACTATCACTAAGGAAGGAGTATGTGGCTAACGTGGTTATATGAGGACATTAATTTTTTATTTATGTGTAATATAAATAAAAAAATATAATAATGTGTCTTCAGTAAAGTTTTATTTTTTTTATTCTTATTTAAGTATCTTTTTTGATAAGCACTACTTAATTACCTTTTTAGTGTGATTTATACTAACCAGGATTTATATTTGCTGAAATTTCTTGATAAGCAACTTTTTTTTTAAACTAACATCTGTCAAATGGCCATTGTAGTCCTCATAACGACTCCTGAACATTTAAAAATACGTTTAGATTTTCGGTTCTCGCTTGAAACGTTTACTTGACGCGCATATACTTAAAGTTTTCAAAATTGGAATCTACGTGAAAAATTAAGGGGTTAAAAAAACAAAGATGTTCAATATTGTAATTAGAACAATCCTCCAGCCAGTATATTTGGTGGCAAGTGGTTTCCTGTTCAGTAGAACTATTTTAACAAGCATCAGATATCAAACTGCGGTACGCGACTAGCATAACAATCGGACTCACCGTCTAGACTAAAATAACTATTCCCAATTATCGAATTTTTCCGTAGTATCTTGATGAAAGTCTGTAAATTTAGTAAATAATTTCACTCCTTTTCTCCTTGACTGAAAAATTAACATCTGCGCTCAATTATATATATTCACTTTACAGAACGATATGCTACAAGTATAGATCTTTATCTAAATTCAAAGTTTATGGATGAGAGTTTCAAATCATGCTCAAACGTAATCATACCTTCATTGGGAAAAAAGGCATTAGATTCAACATGTGGCAGCTATACAGCAACAGAATGCACTGCTGAAAGGTTGGTTTATAAAATATAGCAACCATATTTATTAATTTTTTTTTTAAAATAGGTTCATTCAGTCTTGCCAGTTGTGTGTGAAATTCCATTTGATCTTGTACGGTGAAAATCTGCTTCGTATGATCTTTCAAATAGAAGTATTCTATCAGAATTTTCAATTTTTTTTAAGACAAAAGAATTGTATGAGTAATCATCTCTTTATTAAAATTTTTACAAACAAATTTTTTTTTCGTGACCTTATTTTAATGGTCACCCAAAAATTAGTTAACTCCAGGTGTGTATAAAATTATTTTTCTTTCTAATAATCAATTTTACTGCCACAAAATATTTAAATTCCTATATAACCCCAAAATCTGTTGAGCATAAGTATAACTGGGTCATCATAACGGAATAATTTTTGTCCACACGGTAATGAAAACTTTTGTGAGGAAAAAAAAAAGTAAAGAAGTGCATTGCGCAATGGCCCTGCTTTCCAACTTAAGTTTTACTCTCTCATTGATTTTCTTGGTATAACTTTAAAGATTTATGTTATTGAATCAGATCTAATTGATTTCGTATAACCTTGATTTTTTTTTTTTTTTTTTAGCCGACAATGGATGAGTTATGAGGTTCACACCATTAGTTAAGAAAGAAATTAGGTAACTAAAACAAAGGGGATAGTAATGAGAAATCGGAAAACATGCAAATTAAAATTATTAATCCGTTATTTAAAAAATGCGCTTGTAAGCAGAAGTGAAAAACTTCAGAATTTAAAGTTTTACCAAAATGTTTGTAAAAGTGTGACACCTGAATTTGGAATCATTTGTTTATTATTAGTTTAGATGGAAAGGAAAGAAAAAACTGGTTAAAGAAAAAGGGATCCTATCAAATACTCGCCAAAAAAAACGAAAAAAATTTATTTCTTAAACAGCAAATTTAGAAAACCGCTCAGCTTTCCAATTTTTATTTTGATTTCTCGTTTTGAATTTGAATTTATATTGAGGGAAAACTTTTTTCTAAATGAAAATTGTTCATTTCATTAAAACCACCGTCAGAACTTCATACAGAGGTATACCAATAATGAAGTTGATAAGATGGCCTCACTTTTATATTTATTTTTTAAAACGGATTATTGAAATAATAATCGCGTTTTTCGAAGATATATAGTAAATAGAAATCAAGAGGAGGGGTTCATAATGACTGTCGAAAATAAATTGGAACTAAATTTTCAAATTTTGAGCGCTTCAGTATTTTTCAGAAAACGTCGGCGATATTATATTCTTATCTACAAAGGGCAGTTAATATTTCTCTATTTAAATAAATATTTAAGAAAATATTGATTACAGTAAATTATGGACGTGCAATTTAATTCTGTTGTGCAGGTAACCTTATAATATCTAGGTTGTGTTTTCGTATTTTATGTTCTCAATATTTTATTATAATAAATTGTATTTTATACTGTTGTGCAGACAAAGAATAAATCACGTGAAAAAAATCTTACAAATTAAATTGTACGCCCATAAACTCGTAAGAAACTATAAAGTTAAGTCTTAACACTGCAAACACTGCTAACCCAACATTGAGCACTCTCCAAAACATATGTTCTATATAATAATTAAATGAACAAGACGAAGGTTACAACAGTGTTATATGTGATCACACTGTTGCAAACTTACATGTATAAATTTAAGCTTACGAAACGCCATATATTTTTCCCCGATCCATAAACATTTTGAGCAGCGCTTGCTTCGTCTTCTTTCATAACAATCCTCTTGGCTTTTTCTAAGTTTTTTTTTCCATTGTAAAACAAAACTAAAAAGATTGATAGTACTTCTTTATGTTTTGATTTAGTTTCAAGACAGTTGCAACTAATTGTCATGGAAACCATTGCATAACGGTGATCTTTTACCACACTATAAATTAAAAATTAATTATTAATTAATTTAAGACATACAAATTCTAAACTTTCCAACAATATATGACTACTCATATTAACAAAATAGTATATTTCGTACCAAGGGCCGAAAGTGGGAGTTTGCCGGCCCGAGATATTTTTTGACCGAGACGTAGTCGAGGTCATGAAAAGTTCGAGGGCCCGCAAAAGCACTTTGGCCCGAGGCACGAACGCTATTTTTCACCATACTACAATAAATATTAATACGATATAACATTAATCAAAAACAAGATAGTTATCTACATCTACATACTTACGATTAAATACATACATACATACATACATACATATATACATACATACATCTACATACATACAGATATACGAGTAAAACTTCATCATTCACATCTACAGGTTTTACATTTTCCATTTTTAAACAGTTCAAAAACTTTGTATACTCTTCGTCATACCTATCTTTTGATTTTGCTGGTAACAAATCTGCTATGATTTCTTTTGCTCTTCTATTTATAGATTCTGATATATTATTAGCCATAATTACTAAATAACTAAACAATAATACGAGCGAAACAAACTTATGTAATGTATATAATGAAATGAATGAATTAAAATTATAAACAGCTGATTTTGCGGCCCTAGGGCGGCGAAGTGTAGCTTTCGGACCGCAAATTAGGTGTGTAAAACAGGTCATTACATCGTAGTATGGTGAAAAAAAATTTTATTTCGGGATATCATATTTTTGGCTATGAAATTCTTTCATATGTTATAATTAACCATTTCTTGTTACTTGGTACTGTTATTTATTTCAAATAACAAAATTAATGGTACTTAAAAGAAAGATTTTTCCCTTTACCTTTTTTTATATAGTAATCTATCAATATTAAAATTCATTGCATTGGGACCCCTAAAATGCCAGTTCACAATTTTTAGTGATCCAAATTAAAACAAAAAAATTAATCCGTCAAATATTAGCTAAATTATATGGGGGAAAACTGGTGTTTCAGACTTTTCACTATCATTAGATCATTTATTAGAGACTGCTTTCTGCACGCGCCTGAACAGATTAGCTCAAAAACTATAAGCTGTACGAACTAACAGAAACTGAAATTAGTTAGGTATATGAAAACCCGAGATGTAAATATAAATGTATTCACATTTTTTGCGATTTTCTCAAAACCGGATTTAACGATTTTGATTTTGATTTGAAACTCCTCATGTTTAATGATAATCAAGGATTCTTTAATATCAGGTAGGTTTTATCATTATAAAACTGTTCTGATGGGGCTTAATTGGGGAAGGGGACGTTTTTTGTTTTCCTAGGACAGGAAAATTATTTTCTTCATATAAAGTACCTTTATTTTGTGTAAATTAAGAAATTAACTGTCCCATTTTCTGCTTGGTAATAAGAAATGGCAAAATATGAATAAAAAAAATCGATAAACGATAAGAATATGTATATAGGAGAAAAATAAAAAAATGTTTCGCCAAGATTGAAATTTCTATTTTCCTCAATGAGTGCAGTAATATATGTGTCCAAACGGAATTTTACAAGAACGTTTTCCATTGGCGGATTAACGCACTGGATCACTTTGTTCGTTTGGAGGTAGGCGTTGATCGAATCCAAGTTCTGCTGTTTCAGATGATGCTTGGGTGGTGGAAAAAACTGCTTTCGATGCCAGATGAAAGGCTACCTAGGCCATGCTTAACTGAAATGTTAGCGTCTGCAGATTCGGACCCAATCTTTACAACTGGGCAGCATTCGACAATTTCTTCTATTGATTGGTGCAGACGAAGTATGGTTGGCTCAGAGTCTTTATATCCTAAATAAATCGGTGAATGATCTGCCGGAGAAGTTTAATAATCATTGTTTAAGCAAGGACATCGAGCAAACAATGAACTCGTCCTATAATCCCAACTACATATAGAATAATGTCCGTTAGGTCAGGCTCAACCATACATTTCTTGGCGAGTCAATATATTAAAACTGAGATTGGTAAGTCAGCTAAGAGTCACTAATGTGAATATCCACCGTTTTAGAGTTAATAGAAAAATTCAAACAATAGACAGTAGAGAAGTATGCTCCATCTGCAACAGAAACGAGTTGGAAACAATAGATCATCTTTTCATCACCTGCCCCGTTTCCAATAGCTTCAGAAACAAATATCTTTCCACATACCTCCCTATAAAAAACTCAATTTATGAGTTGCTGGAAATATAATCAATTGCCAAAATTAATGATATATCTAACTTCCTTCTATATTCGCTTACCAAATGGAATTTTATTTTGAATTGTTTTTAAATAACCGATAATAATCTATACCTACTGTTTATTTATTCTTTCATACATATGTCTGTCATAATCTTGTTATCCAATTATTTAGTTATTTAAAAATTATTGATTATGATCCGATAATTATCTGAAAATATATATTGTATGTATTTTCTTTATATTATGTTGTATTTTGATTTGAATTGTATTTGGACTGTATTTATGTCCATATTCATAATGTCATGTAAAAATATGTGCCAGCCAAACTCTATTTGGATGGGGCAGTGTCCCCAAATATAAATAAAGATTTCATTTCATATATCGTTGGAAAGCGAAGAACTTCAGCAAAGTCGTAAAATGTATATATGGGTCATTCTCACCAAAGTGGGCACTTTTTACGAAGTTTTAATTTTTAATTTTATGGTTACAAATAAACATTTTTGTCGGTGTAATACTATTGCTTTGGCTATCAGAAGAAGGGAGTCGACGTGGTAGAACACCAATTCACGTGAAACGTTTGTTTGTTTATTTTGGCTTCCAGGCGTAAAACCCTAAGGTCATCAACGCCCTTTATCTTTGTTTATAGAACGGAACCTTAATCAAATTAAACTTATTATTAAAAAATTGAGTCATAATAATATAATGGTACTATTGTAAAAAGTATTATGTATGAGAAAAGAAAAAGATGACAATGTTAATAAATATAGAACATAATTGTGTATTATTAAAAAATGGGAATATTAATTATCGTAACAAAAAAAAAATAAATAAAAAATAATTTTAAATATAAATTTATAACTTTTTATTTATTTATTTTTTTTTTTAATTTTTAAATATCTAGAGATGAGTAGAGACATTACATAACTAAATGCTGTTGATCAATTTACAGTTTGTTATTAAGGTGATAACCTTTTTGATTATAGACTCATCATCTCTGAGTGCCATTTTGATGTCAGAAGGTATGCCAAGCCGGTTGAGTATTGATTTGTAATAATCACACTCCTCGAAGACACTTAGGCAATTATCGCATTTTAGGCATGTAGGAGGTGCTTTCTTAGTAAATAGGTGTACATGTGTCATACGGGTGTGACCTAACCTAAGACGTGTAATTGCCTCTTCGCGGCGTTTAGTGCGGTTTGATGTGGCCCATGGCTTAACGTCTTTCTTTATGTGCTTCAATTTGCTGGCTGGGCTTTCCTCCCACATTTCTTGCCATCTTTTGTTTATAACTTCCTTAAGTGGACGCGCAAGTTCTTGGGGAGTTAGGACAGCAGTGCCTCTACCCGGTAGGGATAGAGCTGCTTTGGCGGCTCTGTCGGCCATCTCATTCCCGACTATCCCGACATGCCCCGGGGCCCAAACGAAGTGTACTGTTTTACCTATTGGTTTTAACATAGTCAAGTATTCATGTATGCGTTGGACGATTGGATGGTGTGAGTAAATCTTGTTTAATCCCTGAATGGCGCTTATCGAGTCTGAAATTATTACAATGTTGTCTGTTTGCAGATTTGTCATGGAAAAATGTAGGGCGGATGCAATGGAATTTAATTCGGCAGAATAGATATTGCAGAGATGGTGTAGTTTTTTCTTATGAGTCGAATTAGGTGTAATGAAGGCAGATCCTGTCGAGTTTTCTGTCTTGGAACCATCTGTGTATATTGCTATGTGATGTGATAATGATTTGATCAGTTCTAGAAAGAGTTGTTGATATTCTGTGGTTGTTGTATCTTGTTTATGGAATTTAGATAGCTGTAGATGTATTTTGGGAGGTATATATGTCCATGGAGGTGTACAAGGTTCTATCTTATAAAGCGGCACATTTTTTACAAAAGATGTTACGAAGGCGATTCTCTCTGCGAGAGGGAGTGTCGAATTTGGTTTATTGCGAAAAGCTGTGGTGAATTTCGGTTCAAATATATATTTGTGAGCGGGATGGTCCGTCTGTGTGTACAATTGAGAAGTATAACTTATAGCTAATTTATGCCTTCTGAATAAAAATGGAGGAAGTCCGGCTTCACAACATAGACTGAGGGTGGGACTGGTTCGAAAAGCACCCGTCGAGATCCTGATTCCTGCTTGGTGAACGGTGTCGAGCTTGGCAAGGACCCGTGGGCGAGCGGAAGCGTAGATAAAGGAACCGTATTCAAGCTTCGAACAGACCAGTGCCCGATGAAGTTTCAATAATGTAGCTCTGTCCGAACCCC
The DNA here is from genome assembly GCA_911387785.2 of Aelia acuminata. Taxonomy (NCBI): domain Eukaryota; kingdom Metazoa; phylum Arthropoda; class Insecta; order Hemiptera; family Pentatomidae; genus Aelia; species Aelia acuminata. The sequence continues at coordinate 153,419,976 of OU426978.1, read as the reverse complement.
AGGTAGTACTGCTGAGTATGCGTAGTATATTTAATTTTTTTAAGGCTATTGTTTTTATTGAGGTTACGTGATGTTCCCAGGTCAGTCTTTTATCGAATGTCAACCCTAAAAATTTATGGTGGTTGTAAAACGATAGTTGAGAATTACCTATGAATAATTCGAGTGGCGGTGGATTATTTCGTTTTCTGCTAAAAAGAAGACATTTGGTTTTTTTTGGTGAAAATTGGAGGCATATTGAGAGTGTCCAGCTATTGAGTCTATTGAGGGATTCCTGTAGTTTATTTTGAATGTCTGTAGTGCAACGAGACCAATAGATAATTGCCAGATCATCCTCAAACAATAATGGTTTTACCCTTCTTGGGAGGTTGAGCCGTAGATTATTTATTGCTAGTGAAAAGAGGGTTGGACTTAATATGCAGCCCTGGGGGACACCGCTGTTCTGATGGTGGTCCTCAGATAGCTCGCAACCCACCCTAACTCGGAAGTGTCGATTAATGAGAAATTGTTTTATGAAATTAAACATTGGTTCGATTATTCCGATTGACATCAATCTTTGCAGGATTGAATGATCGATGCTGTCGAAGGCTTTTATCATATCAAAAAATACAGCACCCATTTCTTGACCGTTGACAAAGGCATATTGCGCTTCAGCCTCAAGGACAACTAAGTGGTCCGTCGTGGATCTACCTTTACGGAATCCGGATTGAAATGCTTGTATTAGTTTGTTCTTTTCTATCATCCACATCAGTCTCTTGTTGACCATCCGTTCCATGGTTTTACTCAGGCAGCTGGTAAGGAAGATCGGGCAGTAGCTGGTTGGCATTCGTTTATCTTTTCCACTTTTTAGTATGGGAACAACAAGAGAATTTCGCCAGCTATTTGGGTATCCGCCTGTGTACCATATATGATTGTAAAAATCGAGGAGCCATTTTAACGTATTATTTGGTAAATGTTTGATCATTTCATAGTGAATATTATCAGGCCCAGGTGAAGATCCTTTAACTGTGTTTAAAACATCTTTTAACTCCCATATTGTGAACTGAAGGTTGTATTGTAAGGTCGAGTCGTCCGGGCTATTACAAATTTCTGAGTTTTCGGGAGATGTGTGGGCATCGGAATGATTTCTATTATTATTATGTATTTCGGAAAAAAAATCGGCAAATGAGTTAGATAGTAATGAAGGGTTATCAGTCAATTGCCCATTTACTAATAATGTGATCCGGGAGAACGACGAGTTTTTGGTTAATTTGCGGACTTTGTTCCAGACTATTGCGGAAGTTGTTGTGGAATTTATGGAATTGACGAATTTTTCCAGGATTCATTTTTATAGTGATTGAAAGTTCTCCTACCTATAGCTCTATATTTTTTATATGTGATAAGGTTTTCGGTTGTCATAGATTTTAAGAATTTTTTATAGAATCTACGGCGATTTTTAATGGCTTTTTTGCATTCATCATTAAACCATGGAACTGGAGGTCTTTTTGGCATGCCTTTGGTCATTGGTATTGATGCCTGAGCTGCTCGCATGATTACATTAGTAATAGCCTCACATCCTTTTTCAATATATAGTTCATGAGGGGAGAGGCAAGGAAGTAAACAGGGACCAGTCAGCTTTATCAATCAACCATCGAGGATTTACGCGGATTGAAGAATTTATATTAATGAATTTAATTAGGATTGGGAAGTGGTCACTGCTGTAGAGATCTGGTAAGATGGTCCAGTCTATTGAGGGGTAGAGGGTTGCACTACAGAGAGAGAGATCTAGGGCTGAAAGGGACCCAAAAGATGAACTAAGGAAGGTCGGATATCCCGTATTGAGTAATATAAGATTTGATAAATCAATGAAATTTTCGATGATTTTCCCTCTAAAATTGACATTGTTGGAGCCCCATAAGGGATTATGACCGTTGAGGTCCCCAATGTATAAAACCGGGCGAGGAAGTTGGTTATAAATATCTAAAAGATGTTGGGTTTGTATTGTCCGATCTTGTGGAGGTAGGTATCGGGGCTATCTTTTCTGTAAATATTAAAATCCTTTAATGTAATATTATGATGTGGCTGTAGGTGGGTCTCTTGTAGTGCAATACAAAACGGATTATTATCGTTTATTAATATTTTTAAATCATTGAAATGTGTTTTTAAACCGTTGCAGTTCCACAGAATTAGGGCCATACGAGTAAGAGTAGCGAGTAAAATTATTCTTTTGTTTTTATTTTATAAAGGAGCTAGTCAATATTTATATTATTTTTCTTTTTTGGTCTTCCTCTTCTATTTTTATGAATTTGAAACCCTTCATCGTCCGTTTTAGCGATGTCCTGGTCTATAGACATGGAGGTAGACGAATCTAGGTCGGTTACGAGACGCCGATCGGGAGGGATATCGGGTGGAGCCGAGGCCTCAGATCTGTCTTCCGAGGCAGGTGGGTTAAGAATAAGGATAGTAGGTGGTGGGGAGGGAGTGGAGAGAGGTGAGGAGCCCGTGGGGTCCGGGCCAACAGAAATCGAGGCGACTTCGGTTTGTTTACGAACTTTGTTAATAGGCAATGTGTATGCCGTGGGTTTAATTGAAGGATAAGTAAACGAAAAGTCTACTTGTATTCCTACATCTTTTTTATTATCGCCTTTTATTACTGAAGCATGATTTTTGAAAATTGTAGGGTTTTTGGTTTTTAAAATTTTTTTCGCCTCGGTAAAAGATACTTTTTGATTTGCCTGGATAGCCTTTATCTCTTTTTGTAAAAGAAAAGTGGGAAATTTTCGATCTAATGCATTATGATCTCCATTACAGTTGATACATTTCGTGATATTTTCACAATTTGAATTTTCAGAGTGTCGTTTTTGGCCACAGTTCGCACAAATAGAGGCTTTTTTACAATCTTTGGTTCCGTGAGAGAAACCTAAGCAGTTATAGCATCTAATGGGATTAGGAATATATGGCTGTACATTTACTGATAAAAAACCTATTTTTATTGTTTCGGGTGACTTGGGAGAAGTAAAAGTTAGAATGTATGTATGGGTGTATTTTTCGACACCGTCCTTTTTGACTTTGATTCTTATGACATCAGTGATAATTCCTTTCAACTCATCTTTTATTTCTTCTATTGTTGAAAATTGTAAGTCGAAACATCTAATGACGCCCTTCGAATAATTTAAAGAGCGATGTGGACTTCAAATAAATCACCAAATTTGGTAATCCCTAATAACTTTTCCGTTTGTCTCGTATTAGACGTTTCAATTAACAAATTCCCGTCTCTTAATTTTTTAATATTCTTTACTTGGCCTACAGAGTTCGTAATAAATTTATTTATAAAAAAAGGTGAGATATTTTTTAAAGTATCTTCACCTTTCCTAGAAACTACAATATAAGTAAGAGTTATTTTAGTCAAGTCGTCCGGTAAAAAGGGGGGTTTGTCTGGCGGTGATCTCATTCTGCCTCTTTTTCGTGGCTGAGCACGAGGACTAGGAGGTTCAGTCTCGTTCATATTTTATTAACTTCTCTATATTCTCACCAGCGGTTGAACCATATAAGACCAATTACCATTTATTAACTAATCGGTAATGAACACAGTTATCTAATTTTCAATCGCCTGAAGACAGGATATCATCCACTAAAATCAATAACAATGCTCTTTTTGTCACTCTCACAAATTAGATATCATGTACCTACTTTGAAAAATAATAACACCCTTTTCCGTCACAATAATCTAAAAAATCAGGCACCAATCTTATCAAAAAACGTTCAGGATGCAAAATAAAATTGAGCCAGGATTCCAAACGGTACAGGCAAAGTACCACGGTAGCTTTTCCCTGTGTCACACAGTTGTGAGGTCACTTCCTAGCTAGTTTTTTATGTACCCACCAATCAACCAGAAAAGGAAATTTCGTGCTGAGAACATGGAGACTATACGTCGAATCATATCATTTTCCCCAAATTTAGTTCAGTTGCTTGCAGGACGTGGAGGAAGGTATAAAGCTTAACAATATTTTTAGAGTTAAATAAATTATTTTTATAGTCACTCCCTATACCTTACCATCATGATCATAGTAAACAATACATTTTTTTTTTTTTTAATTACAGTTTTATAGATCTTTCGAATCTCTTCACAACTATAACCTCCTTTTAGTAATTTTGTGCTAGTTTTGCCAACATTGATGATAAATGGTCGATTTGACCTGTCCCTCCCTATCCTGATACTCTTTTCGTTTTTAGCTAGGAGTGAAAATGTTGGTCAGGGAGAGACTTGTGATTAAATGTTTAACTTGGTTATGTTTATTACTAATCATTGTCAGTTCAGTAAGTTAGTTTTCGATTAAGTATACATTGCAGGATAATGGCATCGAAAAAAAGTTGACTTCAGAAGAAATAAAAGCTAAGAGAAAGGATATAGCCAATAACAGGCGGGAAAGAATAAAACGAGAGAGAGAGAAACACTTTATTGAAAATAGTGGTGCTGCCCAATTATATTGGGTTGCTTATAACACAGCATACTGATTTATCTTATAAAGATTATTTGTTAAATCTAAATACTAATAAAACTAATATAAATATACAAAGAAACATCATTTCTTTTTTCTTTCGTTTTCTTTTTTTTTTTTTTCTTTTTTTTTTTTTTTTTATACATTTATAACATTTTCTCTCTATAGGCTTAACTGGCCTCTGAAAATTACGTAATTTCTGTATGTAATAACTAAAAATTTAAAAAAAATTGGGTAAAATATTAATAATATGGAATAACAACAGCAGCATAACAATAACAATATCAAACATCAGCTCAAAATTTTATATAAAATGGTATAAAAAGATTTAAAAGACAAAACAAAGCAACAACAAAAACAACAATATATAAATAAAGGACGTTTAGCTGTAAATATATACTAATAAATAAATAAATAAATAACATACATACATACATGGCCCTTCAACGATTTGTAATTTAAATTCTAAGAATGGATGTGGTGGTGAATGATTCCCAGGGAGTCGAGAACAATATTTTTATTTTATTATTTATTGTAATTTGTTTTTGGGGAGAACCCCATACAAATAGAGTTGGTCACTACTAATACCATACTAATAGTAAGAAAAAATAAATAAATAAAAATACACATACACTACATACCTACTACGACAAACTAATAATAAGGAGAAAAAACAAAAAACAAAAAACAAACATATTTAACAATGAAAAAATATCTCACTATAAATGGACAATAGATATAAATAAATACAAAAAATGTCAACATATTTTAGAATCTATACAGGTGTTTACAATACTATTTACATCAGTGTTTATAACAGTGTTTACACTATTTATTTACATCTACTAGTTTTATGTAAACGATAGTAAAAGTGTTTCTTTCATCCTTTTTTTTTTTTCTTTTTTTTTTTTTTTATAATAGCGAAAATAAATAGAAAATTCTCTCCTTATGCTGATTATGTAACTAATAATTGTTTAAATTAAAATAATAATATAAGTATATTGTAAAATATATTAAAGTGTAGATATATGTATACTTAAATACTGTTGATGAGAATACGTCAATATTGTAGCGAAATGAATTAATGAAAATGAAACGTATCTTATCCCTCAAGTATGAATTGCCTCAGTTTCATAGAATAGATAATAAAAAAATACAAATTCCGGATTTGTTCTGCACTATTTACTCAAAATTGCAGGTAATTCTACTACGGATTTGTTTTGAACGCCTGGTAAATATTTACGTCTTATATCTGCATACATGGGGCATCCTACTAGCAGGTGGTATAAATCCTCGTTTTGCTTCCTATTGCATATAGAGCACTGTTCTAATGTGTTAATTATATAAGTATTATCTTTTAGGGAAAGCTTAATGATATATTTGCCGGAAAGTCTTAACTGCGCTATTATTTTGATCATTCTGAATGGCAGATTTAAATTTAGGTAACTTTGTATTTCGTCAGTTGGGTCATAAATGTTCAAATAATAAGGATTATATTTAGAAGATAGTAGTTGCAGTTTATCTTTTTGCTCGAGATAATTTTTAAAATTATATAGTACCGGGGATATTTTACTTTTGAATAATGTTGCATTAAATTCATTAAGTATGTGTGCTTGATTTATTTCGTTAAGCCACTGCTTGATTTGACATAACCAGTTAAATTTTATAATGTCCTTCTTTTGAGACATTTCGTGGAGTTTTAAATAACATTCTTTGGGGAATCTGTTGTTTTTCATCAATAATAATTTATAAATCCATTTTAAACAATATTTTAACACATAACATTTACTATTGGTTATGTTAAACTCTAATCTTATCATCCAAGCTGGTGTGGTTTTGCAAAGAGAGTTAAGATTTTTATAAAAGTTTAAGTTGGCTTTTTCTATCCTATCAGAATATCTTAACCCCCAAATTTGTACACCATAGTATAAACTGCTGGTATTAATGGCTTCATTTAATCTAATTCTAGCTTGCCAATTTCTTATCTTAGCTTTACTGCATATGCTTAAAACTGCTCCAGTTGATATTCTGTTTTTTGTTTCTGCCATTTGAGCTGCTTTTAGAAAAGTTCCGGAACTGGATATTGTTATACCTAAATATGTATACGATTTAACGATTTCTATTTCTGATTCGTTATACTTAATTTTTGGAATTAATTTGTTTTTACCTCGGTGGAACTGAATTATTTTTGTTTTAGTCGTATTTACTTCTAACTGATTAATATTACAGTATTCTAAAAGAATTTTTAATTTTTTTAATGAGTCCGAATATGAATCTGAGAATATGACCACATCATCTGCAAACAATAATATCATAATATTACATGAATGCGAGATTTGAATCCCATCAGCCCCCTCTGATCTCATATATTCTTCCATATCGCTTAAAAAAGCACTGAAGAAGTATGGGCTAGTAACCTCACCCTGAGGCACCCCTTTGGTCACCTTAATTTCACTTGTAAAATTGTGGCCATGGCATTTAATCCTCATCGTCATTGAGTTATACAGATTTCTGAATAACCTTATTATTTTGGGGCTAATACCTATCTTGAATAACTTTTCCCACATGATTTCTCGATTTAACGAGTCAAAGGCCCTCTTGAAATCGATAAATATACCAAAAAGCTGTTGCTTTTTGTATCCTATTTGGTATTAAACGATGGTATTTAATGTAAAAAGGTTATCCAAACATCCGCGACCCTTTCTGAAGCCTGATTGTGATTCGGGAATACAATTCGTTTCCTCATCCCACAAAATTAATCGCTCCAAGAAAATTTGAGTTAAAATTTTTAGAATACAATTAAGTAATGAGATAAGGCGGTTGTTTGGTACTCAAACTTAGTGGACTGTATTTAAAAATAAAAATAAATAAATTAATACCAATGAACAAATATTATATTTAATAAATAAAATTAAAATGACCACTCTGTTATGAAAAAAAAATGAAAAATAAACCTTGAATAGTAAATTAATTACAACAAAACAAAAAAAAAATAACATTAAATTTAACATTGAATTTGAACAAAAGAAAAGCAGTAAAGTAAATAAAATGAAAACAGTAAGGACAGGTATATTAACAAAAGATGAACTAAAATTAACTTAATGTCCCTCTAAAATGATAATTAAAACAAAACACTAGTATTTAATTACTACTAGTACGTACTAGTGTGCGTGTATGTGCGTTACCGTTTGGTCTTGACCAAGGCGATGTATACGTGCAGTAATAGAGCTGAGCGTCCGTACAGGGCTCCAGTCAGACTAATACTAATACTAACAGAATTGTTTACAATAGGAGGCCCTTCGTATGAAGACGGGCTTGTCCTTAGTATTAAATATAAACATAGCTTTAAACGTTAACGTATACAATTGATTAACGTATAAATAATTAACATTTTATAACAAAAAAAAAAGTAAATAACATTAAATAAAATTGCATATTTATTCGGTCCCGAACATCCCGCCCACCAAAATTGGATCAAATTTTAAATGAATTCGCTAGTTTTAGCATAAAAGGGAATTTTAGAATTCGCTATCATTTTCGGGTGGAAGAAGCGGTATTAAGCTTACAAGAGGACGCTGAAATTCTCTCGATGCTGTTTTAACTGTGGCAACTCTAACTACCGAATCATCACCTGCATGCAGAGCTGTGATTCGTGCTGTAGGCCAAGAGAGTGGTGAGGATGTCTTATCGTGAATCAAGACCAAGTCACCCATTTTGGGTACATACGGATTGGGTTTCGTCCATTTCGTTCTCTGTTGTAGAGTGTTGAGGTAATCGTGACGCCACCGTTTCCAGAAATGTTGGGTGCGCTGTTGAACTAGCTGCCACCTGCCGAGTCGGCTTTCCGGTAGGTTTGTCAAGTCATGAGTAGGGCGAGAAGTTAAACAATCTCCGATTAGAAAATGTCCTGGAGTTAAATACTGATAATCTTCTGGCTCCGACGACAATGGATATAATGGTCTTGAATTTAATATAGCTTCTATTTGGGTGATGATTGTATAAAATACTTCAAATGTAAATGCTGTAGAATTTAAGGTTCTTGTTAAGTGATGCTTGACAGACTTTACACCTGCTTCCCAAATTCCGCCAAAATGTGGTGCTGAAGGTGGAATAAAGTGCCATTCTATTTCCTTATCCAAGAGGTGGGTTTTAATGGTGTTTTCAGTTGTATTGGTTTTCAACCAGGTGTAAAGTTCCTTTAATTCTCGCGCTGCACCCACAAAATTAGTGCCGCAGTCAGAGTAAAACTTGATAGGCCTTCCTCTCCTTGCAATAAATCGATCAAGTGTGGCCAAAAATGACTCAGTACTCAGGCTTGATACAACCTCCAGGTGTACGGCTCTAGTTGCAAAGCAGACGAATAAACACAGATATCCTTTCTGTTTTGGTGAATTTCTCCTCGTAGAGCATTTAAAATAAAATGGGCCTGCGTAATCTACCCCAACAATTAAGAAGGCTCTTCCACTAACAAACCTATCAGATGGTAAATCACCCATCAAAGGGGGAAATGGCTTTGCATTTAGTTTGTAACATTTAAGGCATTTGAATATACGGCCTTTGATTAAACTCCTAGATGAAATAATCCAGTATTTTTGGCGAAGTGCTGATTGCAGCATCTGCAAACCACCATGAAGAGTTAGGCGATGATAATAATCTACTATGAGTTTTGCTAAATGGCATTTTGTAGGCAATAAAATAGGATGTCTGCTGTCATAATTCAGATTTGAATGGCGAAGTCTACCTCCCACCCTTAATATTCCTTCCATGTCGAGGAAAGGCGAAAGCCTAGTTAGTTCCTTGGAATAGCATATATTTATATTGGCTATATATTTTGCAAAATAATGCTGTTGTGTCCAGCGAATCACAGTTATTTCTGCGTTTCAAATTTCCGATACATTTATAGCTCCAACTGTTCTGCACTTTAGTGGTTTAAGATTATAAATGAAGCGAAGGAAATATGCTACTACTCTCAATAGTCTGGAAAAAGAAGAAAATCTTTCCATCCAAGTACACCAAGTTGACTGGGAATTGTGATGCTTTGCCAACAAAGTGTTTCTTTCAGACTTCAATTCTGGCAGTGCTTTATTGGGTGAAATTTTAGTTGATATGGGCCATTTGATTATGGGTTTGAGTAGCCAGTCGGGGCCCGCCCACCATAACGAGCTCATTAAAAATGTTGATGGTGTCATGCCTCTGGATGCGGCGTCCGCTGGATTGTCTGCTGAGTCCACATGAAACCAGCATTCCCTTTTGGTTATCTCTAAAATTTGTAAAGTTCTATTGGCTACAAAGATGTTAAGTTTATGAGGTAGAGTGTTAAGCCATCCCAAAACAATAGTGGAATCGGTAAACATGTATGTCGCTTCTACATTCAACAAACGCAAGAAATCCCTCACTGAGTCGAGCAATTTCACTAAAAGATGGGCTCCACATAGTTCAAGTCTAGGAATGGTCATCGGCTTGATTGGAGCAAGTTTTGTCTTGGCTTTAATTAAAGAGACATGGATGTCACCCTTAAAGTTCTCTGCTCGAAGAAAAAGCATTGCTGCATAGCCCCGTTCCGAAGCATCGCAGAAACCTATAACTTGGGTGTGAAGAGCTGCCCTTACTTTGAGATATCTTGGTATTTGAAGATCGGCTAAGCTATTTAATTCCTGAATGAACATAGACCATCTATTACTTAATTTTGTTGGAATAGGTTCATCCCATTCTAACCTTTGTTTCCAAAGTTCCTGCATTATTGTTTTTGCATAGAAGATTACTGGGGAGAGAAAACCTAATGGATCATAAATGCGTGCTATTGTTGATAAAATGGAACGCTTTGTGGTCGAAGATGATAAACTGTTGATATGAAAAGAAAAAACGTCTTTAGATGGTTCCCATTGCATCCCTAAAATTTTTACCGCAAAGTTCTCTTTTGGGTTCAACTTGACTAATTCTTCGTGATGTTCCTGAGGAACGGCATTTAAGATAGCTTTAGAATTGCTGGCCCATTTTCTTAGAGAAAATCCTCCTCTTTCTAAAATGGATATTAGCTCTTGTTGTAATTCTAGAGTTTCTTCCAAAGAATTAGATCCACTGACGATGTCGTCAACATATATATCTTGAGACAGGACCTGTGCGGCTTTGGGGAATGACTCTCCTTCGTCAATCGTCAGCTGCTTAATCACTCGCAATGCCAAGAACGGTGAAGCTGAAATACCATAAGTGACAGTCCGGAGCTCAAACTCTTCAAGTTCCTCGTTGCAAGTTGGCCGCCAGAAGATATGTTGATAGCAACGGTCATCTTGGTGAAGCTCAATCTGCCGATACATTTTGCAAATATCAGCTGTAAACGCGATTTCGTGGGTACGAAATTTCAAAATGATATCTGCAATGTTTAGTTGTAATTTCGGTCCGTTGTAAAGCCATTCGTTTAATGAACCATTCTTACAAGGCATGGATGCATCAAATACTACCCTGAGCTTGGTCGAAGAGCCATCGGATTTAACAACAGAATGGTGAGGAATGATGTATTTTCCTTGCTGACTTGTTGGCTTCATGTGACCGAGTTGTACGTATTCCTCCATAAAGTGTGAGTATGCATCTTTAAGATTTTGATCTTTAGACAACCTCGATTCCAGGGCGAAGAAACGTTTCAAGGCCTTCTGTCTGCCATCGCACATATCAGGAGGCGTGCCTTTGAATGGTAATCGAACTCCATACCTCCCTGAGGGTAATCTGTAATGAGTCTGGACAAAATGATTTTCACAAATAGTATCGTCTGGGTTCATAGGAATCATCCTTTCAGCAGGTTCTTCTATTTCCCAGAATTGTTTGATTAACTTATCTATTGAAGATGTGGTGAATCAATGGAAAGAGCTAGTATTTCTAGATTGAAAATCATTGTAGCGTCCTGAAACGACCCATCCAAATGCTGTTTTAATTAGAGCTGCATCTTCCTCTTCAATTTGTTGCATCCCACTGCGAATTACCTTCCAGAAGAGATCAGCTCCCAATAGTATGTCTATTTCCCCAGGTTGAAAGAAGTTTGGGTCTGCTAAGTTATATGAAGCTATTTTCTGTCGAAAGCTAAATGGGACAGGGCTTGTTGGTAGCTTACCTGTAATACATGAGACTATTGTTGCATCAGTGGAAAATAAAGGGCCGTTAGAATTTCGCGGCTTCAATATGCAATGTACAGTTCCAGCTCCCTGGGTAACATGTTGTCCTACACCTGAAATAGTTCGTTTTCCTTCATGGACACAGAGATGAAAGTCATCTACGCAGGATTTAGTTATAAGCGAGCATTGAGAACCAGAATCCAATAAAATACGCACAGGTCGGAACCTTGAATACTTGTCTTGTAAATGGACAACTGCAGTGCTTAATAAAATATCACCAGTATTTTGCCCTGTGCTGGTCATAACTGAAGTTGATGAAGCTGAAGGTGTGTTCTGATTAACCAAGATTTCTGACTGTTCGTTGGAATTTTTATTAGCCTGGTTATTTGAATTTTTGAAATGTAGCAATGAATTGTGTGGTTTGTTACAATATTTACAGAACGCCTTTTTTCTACAATCTTGAGTGGTATGTGTCAAGGAAAGATGATAACGGCATCCTTTAAAATTTTTCAATGAATCCCATCTTTCTTTTACGGACATAGCCTGAAAGCGCGGACAATCAACGAGGCGGTGGTTTTGTTGACACATAAAACATGGCGGAAAATTTTTAGTAACGACGGATTGAGTTCCTACAAGGAAAGCCCACGCTTTTGGTCGACGCTGGACATTTCCCTGGACCTTATTCTCTTCAATTAAGGACGAAGACAATTCCAAAACCCTACACTGCTGCGTTACAAATTTTGTAAGGTGGTCTAAGGTTGGAAATTCAATATCTATGTGTTTCAGTTCGAACGCCTTTCTAGTCGAATCGTCTAAACACCTCATAGCTAGGCTAAAAAGAAGGAACCCGATCTCATCTTCTAATTTTAAGAGACGAAATGGTGTCACATTATCTGCTATACAATCTAGAAAATTTCGTAACGAAGATAAGGTAGGTTTTCCTGCCAAGGGCTTAAATTCTAATAAACGCTGGACATAAAGCGAAGCCAAAATTCGTTTGTTATTATATCTAGTTAATAACCTGTCCCATGCTAAATCATAATTGTCTTCTTGAATCGGGAGATTTTTAACAAGATTTAAGGCATCACCACCTAAAGTAGAATTTAAGTAATGAAATTTTTCAATTTTATTTAAGCCGGGTTCTCTATGAACTAAAGCCTCAAATGTGTCACGATAATGCGGCCACTCTACTGGATTTCCATTGAAATGTGGTAAGTTAATTTTTGGTAAACGACCACGTTGAATTTTCGAATCGTTTAATGAAAGAGTTTGATCTGGCAGCAGACTGGGCCTTGTTTTTGCTTCGTCGTCTGTTAACCGTTTATATAACATTTTACATTCATAAAAATATCTTTCGGAGTTTTGCATGTTAGCCTTTTCCTTTGTATCGGGATATTCAGTTTCCCTACCATCCTGAAAATAAATTTGAATAATTTCGTCGTTTGTTTGAATCATTTGTTGCCGATAAGAAATTAGATCCTCGTACATTGCCAAAAAAAGTGGTATTTGAGCGGCATCATTTGAAACTAATCGTCCTTGCTCAGTAACCCCCTTAATCTTATTTTGAAGCGTCAACAGTTTAGACTTTAAATATTTTAAATGTTTCTCCTTATCTTGAGTACTCGCCATTGTAATAGTTAAATTTAGTAATTATTAATGAAATGTTTGAAAATGATAGCAAAAATTAAAAGAAAATTTTAAAATGTACCTAAAAGAAAAAATATTTTAAATATAGGCGGTCGAAATATTAGGGCCCCTAGACAATTATAAATGTTATAATATGAATACAAATATAAACATAAAAGGAATATATTTAAATTAGTTATTAAATTAAAATTAAAATGAATGAAAAAAAAATTAAATTAAATATAACTTATAATAGTATTATAATAAAATCTGAAAACTATGATTTTAAACAATATTAATCCGGCCCGGACTGGACCAATGTTTGGTACTCAAACTTAGTGGACTGTATTTAAAAATAAAAATAAATAAATTAATACCAATGAACAAATATTATATTTAATAAATAAAATTAAAATGACCACTCTGTTATGAAAAAAAAATGAAAAATAAACCTTGAATAGTAAATTAATTACAACAAAACAAAAAAAAATAACATTAAATTTAACATTGAATTTGAACAAAAGAAAAGCAGTAAAGTAAATAAAATGAAAACAGTAAGGACAGGTATATTAACAAAAGATGAACTAAAATTAACTTAATGTCCCTCTAAAATGATAATTAAAACAAAACACTAGTATTTAATTACTACTAGTACGTACTAGTGTGCGTGTATGTGCGTTGCCGTTTGGTCTTGACCAAGGCGATGCACAGTGGGACGAATGACCAATCTAGGTGGAAAAAATTCATGAACGAAATTGATGAAACCCTTGTACTAAGTGTAAAGGGGAGATGTTTATAGAACAGTATTAGAGGTTCTTTTGTTTTTAGCAGGTGGATTCCGAAAGAAAAACAATGATGTAAATAGTATCTGACTCTACAGGTTAAATTTTGTTGAAACTATCACTTTTTTCAATTGAAAATTGTACATTATCGTACAGATATTTTTTCATTATTATTTTTTAATTAGTGAATATGGACCGCCGTCATACAAGTAAGCTATTCTCCAAACAATTTTCCAATAATTTGACCCATTTTATAATTTTTCTTTTAATATGTTGTACTGTAAGGCATTTTTAATCTTCAAAGATCTATTACTAAAAAGTACCCCAAAGTACCTCTGCGAAATTTATGTTAGAGGTTACTTAGATGTTATATTAATTAAATATGAAAAAATTATCTGCCTTCATTTGCTAATTTGCTTTCCAGGAAAAGAAATTTCAATTCCACGAAGGGAGCTATTTAATATTTGGCGAAATTCCAAAGGTATGGATTCCATATATTTTAATATATTACAGCAGTTCAAATTAGATAATATTCTTCCATCGTCTTCAGCTGCGTTGAAGGGTCATCTAAAATTAGCAGTTGCAAAAATTAAAACGAAATGGCAAAAGTCTGGAAGATATTTAGACATATTTTACACGAAAAACAATGATTGGCTTGACAACATTTTATCGTTTGAGTGCTTGTGTGAAGAAACTGAGTCACATCATGTATTAGGCAATGTTGGTCGCCCTGCTAAAAGATTCGAGGACTGCTGTTCCCGAGGAAAATTCAATAAAGTTAAAGATATAATAGAGTCTCGGAGTACAGAAGAATTAGCGTTCGCAGCAGAGGTATCAGTTAGGAAGTCTGGAAAGCGGGATGCTGCAAATTTTATCAGAGAAATTGCTCAATCTCCTCCCGAGATTGCAACTCAAATTAAAAAAAATAGATTAGATACTAATACTAAACGATCTCTTTCAAACGAGGAGGCTCTTGCTTTCATAATAGATTGCAAATTGTCCAAGCACACATATAATTTAACTAGGAAGCTAGTTCTAAGAAAGGGCCATGATATTTATCCCTCATACTATCAAGTATCAAAAGCTAAGAATGATTGTTATCCCTCGTCGTCTGATATAACTGTTACTGAAACAGTCGCTACCATAAACGTACAAAGTATTGTAAACCTTACAACTCAGAGACTTGTTTTAGCTCTAAAAAAGGTGATGCAAAACCTTGCTTCAACAGTTACCAACGTTGTTTGATTTGTAAATGGGGCTGTGATGGTAGCAGTGGTCACAGTAGGTATAAACAAAAATTTAATGATAGCAGTGCCGATGATGAGTACTTGTTTGCCTATTCGTTTGTACCCATAAAACTGTGTGACTTTGAGAATGAAAATAATGTAATATGGAATAATTTATTTCCATCTTCTACACGAAATTGTAGACCTTTTACGCTTATGTACTCAAAAGAGACAACATAGTTAACTAGAGCAGAAAGTGAAAAAATCAAAAATCAAATAGAATCATTGGATCCAACAAAGGTTATTGTAGACAACAGAGAGATAATTGTAAATTATACATTTTTGCTGACTATGGTAGATGGCAAAACTATCAATGCTTTAACAGAAACCAAGTCAAGTCAGTCTTGTTATATTTGTGGAGCTACTCCGATATCAATGAACGATCTTCCTGTCTCGTCTTCAATTAGAAAAGATAATTATGACTTTGGAATAGCACCTTTACTTGCCTGGATCAGGTCACTTGAGTTTTTTATGAATATCAGTTACAGACTGCATATAAAGAAATGGGCAATTAAAAATTACGAAGATAAAATGGAAATAAAAAAAAGGAAAATACAAATCCAACTGAAATTTAAGGAAAAATTGGGTCTCATAATTAATCGGCCGAAACCTGGTTTAGGAAACACTAATGACGGAAATACCGCCAGACGATTTTTCAAAAATCATGTCCTTAGTGCATCCCTAACTGGGTTAAATGTTGATCTTCTGAAGAGATTTTATATTATTTTAAGTACCTTATCTTCTGGATATCAGATTAATGTGGACCATTACAGTACATATGTTCAGGAGACAAGAGGCTTATATCTAAATTTATATTCCTGGTACTACATGTCTCCTACTGTCCATAAGCTACTTGTTCACAGCACCGAAATAATCAGGAACTGCATTTTGCCTATCGGAATGCTCTCAGAAGAAGCACAAGAGGCGAGAAACAAGGACTTAAGAAGGTTTCGAGAATCGTCTACAAGAAAGTTTTCACGCACAGCTACCAACAGAGATTTGATTTCGATGCTACTTTTAACGTCGGACCCTTTGATTAATTCTTTCCGACAAAAGCCAAGAAAAAATAAAAAAACTTTACCTATTACAGATAATACGCAGCAAACCTTTTAAAAAGTCAAGGTAGCAATGATTCGAGCATCTCCTCCACAGATGATTCTTCTGGAGAAGATGAAGTCTCTTCAGATGATAACAGCATGTATTGACAATGAGAAAAACAAAATATGTCATCAGGAATGCCAAATATTGTTTCCAGAATTGAGCTTTACAATAAGAATACCTGTCCTATATTGTTTCAAGTTTTGTAAAATACACTATTTTCTTAGTTTTCGTTAAAAGAGTGATTTTATTTTAGCTTATTTCGACTTAATTGTTTATTTTAATCGGGCTGCCATAACGATTTCATTGTGCTAGAATTTTTTCCTCCTAGATTGTTCATTCGTCCCACTGTGCGATGTATACGTGCAGTAATAGAGCTGAGCGTCCGTACAGGGCTCCAGTCAGACTAATACTAATACTAACAGAATTGTTTACAATAGGAGGCCCTTCGTATGAAGACGGGCTTGTCCTTAGTATTAAATATAAACATAGCTTTAAACGTTAACGTATACAATTGATTAACGTATAAATAATTAACATTTTATAACAAAAAAAAAGTAAATAACATTAAATAAAATTGCATATTTATTCGGTCCCGAACAGCGGTAATTGTCCGGTTCCGCTCTGTCCCCTTTCTTATAGATTGGTACGTTTAGTATATTAGACCAGCTCCTCGGGATTATCTCGGTGTCTAAGATTCTATTGTAAAGCGTCAACAAATATAGTTTCCAGTTCTGTGGTAAATTTATATAAAATTCATACGAAATGTTATCCATTCCTGGGGTTTTATTAAGTTTGCATTTATCTAGAGACATTTGTAATTCTTCTATTGATATCGGGGAATCTAGTAAAGGATGTAAAACTCCAAAATAAGTGTATTGTTTAAGTACACATGTAGGGAAATTAAATTCACAGTAGGATTCCCAGGCTTCTATTGTTATGGGATTGGTTGGATAGAATGTATTACGAAAGCTATTTATTGTTTGCCAGAATTGTTTACTGTTGGTAGTGTTACTTATTGCATTGATTACATTTAATTCATAGGAATTTTTCTTATATTTTAGGAAATTTTTGTACAATTTTTTGGAGGCCAAAAAAACTGTTCTTAATTCTTCATTATAATTATTCTTTTTCCAATTTTTATAATTACTCTTAACCCATTTTTTTGCGATATAGCATTCATGATCGAACCAATTTTTGTTTCTTTTAAGGCTATTGCTTGTAACATTGTTTTTTCGACGGATTAGGCCAAGCTGGCTCGCGGTCTGCTGAATTGAATTTGATAAATTATTGTATAAATAATCAGTATCAGAATTGTAATCAAGGATATTCAAACCTACTTTGGGGGAATGCTTTAATAGATTTATATATTCATCTTTTTTCTTACTATCCCATTTCATTACATTATATGGTTTGTCTGTTATTGGAAATTTTGGTTTACATGTGTACGACATTGGGTATTTAAGTGTTATCTTTAAAGCTAAGTGATCAGAGTTTGATAGTTTATTTACTATGCTAAAATCCGCAACATTATGAGCCTGTTCGAGATTACACCAAGCAGTATCAACTACACTTTGACCCCGTGCTTGAATACAAGTAAAGTGCCCTTGCCTGTCTCCTCGGGTCCTACCATTTAATAATACAAAGGACCTATTTTCTATCATTTCAATAATGGCTTTACCTTTCTTGTTTTCAACTTTGTCAAAGCTATGTCTTTCACTAAATAGATCAGTTTCTGACAACATATAGGGATCTAACTGATTTAATTCCGCTAATCTACAATTCAGGTCCCCTACGACTAAAATTAAATCATTATTATATTTTTCTTTTGTTTTAGTTAAGTGCTTGTCTAATGATTCAGTAATTAGATGAATTGTTAAACTAGGTTTAAGATAAGTGTGTACAATTATGAATGATGTTTTGGTTTGAATTATTGTTACCCTTGTAAATATATACATTTCTGTTATGGTTAAGGTTTTTAAGCTATATACCGTGTTATGGTAGAATAAACTGATACCTCCGCTCCCTCTTCCATATTTTGATGTTTTCTGAGCTGGTGATGATACACAGGAGAATTCCTCCAGGCATCTTGGGTTGGTTCCATTTTCCTTCGTTAGCCAGGTTTCGGCGAGGCATACAATTTCGGTCTTTTTAAAGTTTTCATTGTAATCAGCAATGTTTTTATATCCGTTAATATTCCAGTAAATTATTGTAGGTGTAGTATGATTCAATTGCTATATTGGTTTATTGTTTTGACTTGATACATTTGGTTCGGAACCAGATCGGGGCCTGAATGAGTATTTCTCGAGTCTTGTGGCGATTTTATTTTGAAATTCTTCTGATCCCCTGGGTTTCCTATTAATCAATGCCGGGTCAAAGTCTGGGAGGAATGATTTAATTTCGTCTAACGTGTAAAGAGTTTTTTCTAACTTAATTTTTCTATTTCTTATTTTTGGAGATTTGTTCATTTTACGAAGTTCGACTAAATATGGAAATGTTTCTTTATAAAAATCTCTATCTTCTTTGAACCTATCGTGGGTTAAGATGTATCCCATATCCTTCAAAGCGTCTCTAGAGTCCATAATTTCATGTTTTTTCAGATTGGAAGAAAATTTTAATATGATGGGTCTCTTGTTTCCTTCTCTACCTATCCTGAAGCAATCATTGATATCTGTTTTATTTATTGATTTTCCAATCCTCTGGAATATTGCTTGAATATTTTCAAATGTGTCTAGTTTATTCCTCTCATTTATTTCTGGAATTTTGAAAAGTACGGCATTATTTTCAATATTTTTGTACTTCAGGCGTTTTATTTCTTGATTTTGGGTCTCGATTATTTTTTCTAGCTGTAAGCATCTTGCTTTTGTTTCTTTGGTTTCACTAATACAGAGTTCTAAAGATTTCACTATTGTGGTTATATTCGTGTTTAAGGCTGTTATTTGAGTACTGTTGTTCAATACAGCTTCCTTCAGCTGCGAAATTTCAGTGAGGATTTTACCTAAATTTTCATTGATAATTTCCATGTTTCAGCCTTCTAAAATCAACTTAAAAACAAAAATTTCAACTAAGAAACAAAATTTATTTGATTCCAGAGGGCTTGGTGATTACCTTGAACTTGATTTTCAAGAAGATATCAATAATTACTCACGTACAAGCTTCGTAATTAAGGAAAACCAATCACAGACACTAAAACTACACCTTTGATATTTTTTCACTATATTATCTTAACTTCTAACTAAAGAATATCGACTGTGAGCGAGAGAGATGTACGAGAGATGCTTCCTCAATGGCGGACAGTGACCAACTCAATATACTCTGCAATCTTCGCTAGGTCCTTGATGTCGACACCAAGATCCTCCATGAAGCTCCTCGTTGAACTTGGTATAGTTCCGCGGGCTCCGAGCCAAAGGCCTCTCACGTTGAAGTCTCTCTCGCCGAAGCCTTCACGGAACTTCTCTTTAAGGAAAGGGATACATTTTTCGTAAATTTCCTTCTTTTCCCTTTCAATTTTGCTCGCCTGGTCGAGGTCAGTTGATTCGTATCTAACAGTGGGATCCAGAATGATTGCAGACTTTCCGGTCTTAGAAAACGCCACTATATCAGCGTATCTCGTGGATCCCTCTGTATCCACACAGTAAACCTCTTCATAGCACACAAAATTCCTTTCTTTAAGGAGCCTCATCAATTCGTGCTTGACTCTGTGGTGACGGCGCACAGTGGTTGAAAGGCGGAAAAAACCCATTTTTCGAAGGTATTGGAATATTCTTTTTCTTTTCAATATTAATTAATAGAATAGTTACCTGACACATTCCATCAATTTATTCGGATATATTCTGATTTTTGAACTTGTTAGGACCCTTTGAAAATCGATCATTGAAAAAGTTTATTTTTCAACGGAAAATTTATAGCACTATAATAATTTTTACAACTCGCATTTTTGTTTCTTAGAGCGATTTTTCTTCATAATCATGAAAAGCGATCTCACATACTACACTAGCATAAATATGATGCTATTTGGTCTATGTTTTAACCCAGAAATAAAATCCCGAATAAATGCAATAAAATTAAGACAAAAAATTGTTTTGGTAATCCATATTTTTCAAGCGCAGCCGAGCGCAGTTTTAAAATCCATTTTTTTAAGAAAAAGATACATTCAAGGAAATATTAAAACATATTCTAGCTGCGTCCACCTGCGTCTGTACATGTGGGATTTTTTTTTTTATTGAAATACCTAAGCTATTTCGTGCAGTTTATTCGCTATGGAGCTTGCGCTTCGAATTAGGATGTTACTAATCGTTTAGTGAAACATCATGTCTTAATTACCATGTCTGTAGCATCATTTATAAAGTCAGTCTGAATCGATGTTAGGTCGACAATAAATCAACTTTTTCACCTACCGTGATTTTAGAATGAATTTGGAAATTATTAATATAAGTTTATTAACATGACCTCCGATAACTTAAAGGCTACGGCACTTTTCATTTTTAAGCATCCATTTGTTTTTAGAATGGTAGATTGGTATTAAAAAAAAGGTTCAGCTATTATATAACGTGAATAAGGGAACTAAATTTTCACAGATAGAGTTGCAGTTATTAAACCTACATTGAACAGTCAATCCCACCATCTCCTATCAAAATCATATTGAAGTCGGATGATCCCAATCTTATATTTTAATATGATATACATTTAATATTTAAGAATTAAAACATAACGACAAAAATAATTGATAGTTCCTATGTATGATTTTTTTTTTTTTTTTTACCTAACTCGAGTGTTTTCATGAAATAAAATTATATTGCAAGTACTATCAATGATATTACTAGCATTAAACAGCAAAAGTGTTTAAACTAGCCGATCTCGAGTCGAAAATTGATGTATATTTTTTTTTCTATTTTCCTTACACTGCCGGTTAATCCGAATAGCCGGTTAAGCGGGGCTCGAACCTATACATTTTATAGGAAATTCAATCGTGGTTACGATAATATCAACTTTATTTTTTTGCGGCTCACAGATCGGGTTTGACAAGGTTTTTTCCGAAAATAGTCGATTTTCAACCACTGTGCAGCGTGTTATCAGGAGCGAGTTGTAGGGGCATTTCCCCAGCACATGTGCTGGTGTTTCAGACTCTCTGTCGCATTTGCGACAGAGGGACCCAACTTCTCTGACCTGTCCGCTGACACCTGGGACTCCTCGCAGGGGTGCATAGTTAATGTTAAGTTTCAAGGCATTAGACCATTCAGATCCCGAAAGTACTTGCTTTTCATACATGAGTCTATTAGCTTTCGGGGTCTCTTTAAAATGGCGTACTCCAATGCCTTGCCACTTGCAGTTGGCCCATTCCTCAAACGAGTTTTCTCGTAGTGACTGTCGTAGAGCTTTCACACTCCGGTGTCCCTGCTCAACTCCCAATCTCTCCGCACACTTAGCTATTTCAGCGGAGTAATCAAAAATAGATTGGAACAAGGAATCCGGTATATTTGACAGCCACTGAGCAATGGACCAGTGTTGTAAAGGAGCTTCCCATTGGCAGCGGATCAGTCCTAATCCTCTGTATCTCCTGGGAGCGTACAACATCGCCGTGGAGGTGTTTGCAGGTAGTCCGATATACATACGATAATATACATTGTGGAATTTCAGTTTCTTTTCACCTTTATGTTGAAGTACTTCAATATTAGTAAATTTTATAAAAACTAGAGAATCGCTTCATCTACCAATCTAAATGAGTTGTTTTTATGGTTCCTATTTTGGAACATCTTTTCAGTTTCAAATGTGTGCACATAATACGGTCAATAAAAGTTTGGCTGTCATACATACATACATCAAATACCAACTTTAATCAAAATCGTTAAAGCCGTTTTTGAGTAAAAATGGGACAAAATTTATTAAGTGAAGTGCCCCCTCCGTTTGACCAATTTTGATGAACTTTGGGCTGTCGCATCGCGGGCATATTAAAACATCAAATACCGAGTTCGATCAAAATCGTGAAAGCCGTTTTTGAGTAAATAAAAAAAAACACTAGAAAATGGGACGACATTTATTAAGTAGTGCCCCTTCCAATTATAAAATGTTGATGAAATTTTGGCTGTCACATCGCGGGCATATACATACACAAGATACCGAGTTTGGTCAAAATTGTTAAATCCGTTTTTGAGTAAAAAAAACAAAAAACACGTGAAAATGGGACAAAATTTATTAAGTAAAGTGCCCCCTTCGTTTGACCAATTTTGATCAACTTTGGGCTGTCGCATCGCGGGCATATTAAAACATCAAATACCGAGTTTGGTCAAAATCGTTAAAGCCGTTTTTGAGTAAACAAAAAAAAAACACGTGCCAATGAGACAACAGTTATTTAGTAAAGTGCCCCCTCCGTTTAACCAATTATGATGAAATTTCGGCTGTCGCATCACGGTCATATACATACATCAAATACCAAGTTTGATTAAAATCGTTAGATCCATTTTTGAGTAAATAAAAAAAAAAACACGTGAAAATGGGACAACATTTATTAAGTAAAGTGTCCCCTCCAATTAATCAATTTTGATGAAATTTTGGCTGTCACATCGCGGGCTTATACATACACAAGATACCGAGTTTGCACACTTCACATCATTGCTAAGGAGCATGTGACCATGTGAACTTCAATCAGAAACATAAGAAAACATGACTTTGAAATCCCATAAGATCCCACCAACATTTTAGGATCACCCGATCGGAATTACTTTTAATAAAAACAGGATCACAAAATACTATACAAAACACTGGCCAAAACTTTCGAAAAAATTCCTAATTCGTGTCACCAATTTGTATTTTATTGAGAATTTAGTATTATTGGCCCCACTTAATAATTTTAAATAACATTGTTTTGGGTACCTAGTATAATTCATATTCAAAAGTTTTAATTGTTATCAATTTAGTTTTTGCTATATTAAACGCTAGGTGGTTTATTCAACAATAGTTTTGCAGTATACTTATTTTAGAATAAACATCAGTTATTGAATTACCAATCAAAATCAAATGATCTGCAAATAAAATGCACGTTATTTCACTGATTTTTATTTCGTGGGCTCCGATTTCTTTCAAGAAAAATTCATGGTTCCCAATAATAGGTACAAAGAAAACCATAGGGAACTAAGGATTTCATCCTTCTGTAATATTGTATCAATTGGGTTACTTTAGGACCTCTCTGTAATTATTCGCATATTGGGATTATCGTAGAGGTATTTTAAAATTCTAATAAATTTACCACTAATTAATAACTTAAATAATTTATACCACAATTTATGATGTGAAACAGAATCAAACGGTCTTCGAAAGCCGACTAACACATAATATAGAATTTTTTGACTTTTTATTGAATTGAAACGAGAGAGCTCAAGATACTAGGATATTGTCTAAAGATTACCGCTGGTATTGAAATCCTGCTTGTGTCTCCGGCAAATTATCAGTATCATCGCACCAAATAATCAATCTTTTGTATAATGTATTTGTTAAGGTTTAAAGAAGGCATTTAGTTAAGTAAATTGATCGGTACCTACGGTAATAGTCCTCGGCTTTGTTTCTATTCCATTTGAGACTGAAATTCATGTCTGTGTGCATGTGTTTCGGCATGCAACTATTTTCAAAAGTGGTTGGTCAAATAGGTTTAAATCAGATAATCGACCGTTAGCATCTCGTATTAATATAATATAATAGGGCATTCATAGGTGTAAGATGATCCTATTTATAGAATTCTTTAGAGGTCCTAAAAGGAAGGGTAGATCTAATAACATGACAAATATAATGCAATGTAATATAATAGACAATACAATATAATAAAATTAACCCTAACATTTTTTTTTTCGGTTAGTGCTTAATGAGGCCTAATGAGATTATGGCCGCGCAGTGTGGCTTTACTACAGACGTCCGTGTTGCTTGCGGCAGCACAGACAGCCTGGAGAGGGTAGCCCAAGCCTCACGTTGCTGCAAGCCATGGTGACATGGTGCAGCGGCGGCAGACTGCCCATAGCTCAACAACCGATCCCGTTTGGGCCAATTTGGCAGTTTCCTTCCCACCTATGGCGTCAGCTCTCTCGGTTTCAATGACAGTGACAAACTGGTCTAGGTCCAAGGATCATAGTTGCTCAGAGTCAGCAGGTCCCGAGGACCTATGTTTCTTTCCCTGAAGCATACCGTCCTAGAACCAAACCTCCGGGCGGTTACTGACATCCTGGAAAACCACTTCACGATTCTCGAACACGGGGAAGGTTTATCACTCCTATGTCCGGTCGGTGAGAGTCGCCTCCAGTAGATTGACGAGTCTCACAAAGCCGGGGATGGGGGGAGGTTTGGACTGCGTGGCGTTCATTGGCGGGCGGTCTCTTCTTGAATGAATGCATTTAATTTAATGAAATTAAATAATTCAATTTTTGTTTTCTAGATGGTTTCATTTTCTTGGTGATGCAAATCAAAATCCTTCAGCACCATTCACAATCAATTTCAAGAGGATGGAGAAACCTTTTTTAAATTTCATCCCATTTAATGGGAAAGTATACGGTTGTAATGAATCCCCCAATGTATGTATTTTTTATGTTATTTAAAATGTATTAAATTAAATTATAATTTTTTATCTAAATTCATCGAAATCGCTCATTAATGATGAACTAACTAAAAATTTCAGAATGACTCAGCTGCATGTAGCTGTATCGATTGCGAGGAGAGTTGTACTGTAGCTCATATATATTCAACAGTGGATTTCAACTTTTTTATTGGAAACGTTGATGGAGTTGGTCTTATTGTTCTTTTGATTTTTATAGCATTTCTTGTTGCATTTCTAATTGTAAGATACAGAAGCAGCACAAAAAAAAGGAAAGATCCTGGTAAATTCTACAATTATAATAACAACAAAAATATCATTTTATTATTTACTAATATCCACCTTTGCAGATTACATTTTAAATATTCCTCCGCTCGTTATTGACAATAATGAAAGCATAGAGTTATCTTTTATGAATAAATTGAGTGACAAAACTGAGGCAACTCTTACCCACTGGTTTTACAACTGCGGGAAAGGTAATAAAATGACCATATTAATATTTTTTTTCATATTGCACAAGTAAATACAAAGAAAACGCCACAAAAACATTTTTTGTTGAGCGAATATTAGAGAGATTAATCTTAAATTAAGGCCGAGCGTATGTTCCTATTTCTTCAATTGTTTTGATGTTTGAGGTTATCCATACATAAGGACGATTCGTTATCCTTTGAATATTGAGTTTTCCTTTGAATATTGAAATTTCCAAATTTAATGATTTTGAGATGAAACCAATTCTCATATATTCTCGTATAACTTATATAAATTAGTTTCTATGCTTAGCTTCTTGTATCCTCCAATAAGCTATTAATAATAATCACGTTGATAACTAACAACCATTTCATGAACTTTCCCCAAGACAGCAAAAATTTCATCAAAATTGGTCAAAGGGAGGGGGTACTTTATTTAATAACTTTTGACGTTTTTTTTTCGATTTTCTCAAAAACGGCTCAAAAGATTTTGATTAAACTTAGTATTTATGCCTTAGTATTGATTAAACTTAGCAATATTCCCGCGATGCGACAGTACAAATTTCATCAAAATTGATTAATGGGGGGGGGGGCACTTAATTTGACAAATGTCCCATTATCACGTGTTTTTTTTTATTTACTCAAAAATGAATTTAACAATTTTAATCAAACTTGGCATATGATGCGACAGCCGAAATATCATCAAAATTGGTTAAACGGAGGGGGCACTTTACTTAATAACTGTTGTCTCATTATCACGTATTTTTTTTTTGTTTACTCAAAAACGGCTTTAACGATTTTGAACAAACTCGGTATTTGATGTTTTAATATGCCCGCGATGCGACAGCCCAAAGTTGATCAAAATTGGTCAAACGGAGGGGGCACTATACTTAATAAATGTTGTCCCATTTTCACGTGTTTTTTGTTTTTTTTATTCAAAAACGGATTTAATAATTTTGACCAAACTAGGTATCGTGTGTATGTATATGCCCGCGATGTGACAGCCAAAATTTCATCAAAATTTTATAATTGGAGGGGGCACTACTTAATAAATGTCGTCCCATTTTCACGTGTTTTTTTTTATTTACTCAAAAACGGCTTTCACGATTTTGATCGAACTCGGTATTTGATGTTTTAATATGTCCGCGAAGCGACAGCCCAAAGTTCATCAAAATTGGTCAAACGGAGGGGGCACTTTACTTAGTAAATTTTGTCCCATTTTCACGTGTTTTTTTTTTTTTTTACTCAAAAACGGCTTTAACGATTTTGATTAAAGTTGGTATTTGATGTATGTATGTATGACAGCCAAACTTTTATTGACCGTATTATGTGCACACATTTAAAACTGAAAAGATGTTCCAAAATAGGAACCATAAAAACAACTCATTTAGATTGGTAGATGAAGCGATTCTCTAGTTTTTATAAAATTTACTAATATTGAAGTACTTCAACATAAAGGTGAAAAGAAACTGAAATTCCACAATGTATATTAGAGTCTCGTTTTATTCTTTCCCGCCTCTTATTGGCTATATCCTTTCTCTTAGCTTTTATTTCTTCTGAAGTCAACTTTTTTTCGATGCCATTATCCTGCAATGTATACTTAATATATCGATATTTATCGATACACATACATATCGAAAAACGTCGATTTCTAATCCAAGTAACTTTGTAAGTGAAAGTTGTGTGTTGCGCGCATCGCACCGGATTTTTTAATTTTAAATTTGTTTGGTTGATTTTAAGTAATGCTCAATATTGTTTTAATGCTCGATGAATCGGTTGGGAAGACCAACCAATCAAATTCAGAATCAAAAGAGTGGAGGAGTTTTAAGTGCTTGTTGGAACAAACCTTAAATAAATTCTTAACAATAGATTGAAATGAAGATATATAATATCAGTAGAATATAATATCGCTGTCGTTTTCTGAAAAATGAAACTTTTTTATGGTTCCAGCAAAGTTATTCTAGATTCGACCCTCTCCCTGGAATAATTTTGCCTAGAAATAAAACTCAAGAAGATTTTTCTGGGTTATTTAAAAGATTAATTTGATGACTCAGGATTTAAGGAGATTAAAGTTACTATTAAAAGCCGTAAATAGTAAAAAATCCTAAATGTAGGTCTAAACGACGAATGGACACCATAATCATAAGTAGAGCTCGGATTCCCATGAAATTGCACCTTTTTTTTTGAAAGTCAGAATAGAGCGTACTCAAGTTGCTTATCCGAATCAAGCCTGATGGGATGTTTTAATGAAGTTTTATACTGCACGAAATAGCACGTCTTAGGGTTGACTGCAAGAAATTGCAGGTTTTGGGGTACACTGAACGAAATTGCACGTTTTGAATTTTTATCGTACGAAATTGCATCATTTGATATTTTGAAGAAAAAATATATTACAAATTGTAATTTTCTTTAATACGCATCAAAACAATAGTGGAAAAATAAATGTGAATATCATAGGAAAAAAATAAAGGGAACTTGGGAGATGTAAACCAACACAAACCTCAGATTACCCAGAAATGAGGGTTCAGTGGTTCCTAGATGTTTACATTTTGTTTCTTAATTCCCATCGTTTTGTCAGTATCAAACTAGCTTCTGTCAAGTATGTTGTTTCTAAAAATACTTAAAAAGGGAGCAAGTGTGTCTTCGAAAACTGCGGGATGTATTGAAAAATATTCTGAACTCAATAGGGATGGTTGTGTAGTATTCTGTAAATCTTGTGATAAAAAATTGGATGTGAGAGGAAATCACTAATTGATACCCACTGTATGACAAGTAAGTACCTAATTTTTTTACATTCACTTACTTATATATGAAATATATAGTAAGTGGAAGTATTGCGATCGTGAAAATTTTCGACTTCCGGTTTTCAACGGAAATACACGTTTTGGGGTCCCCTGAGTCAAAATAACCAAGTCCCGCGAAATGGTCTGTGTGTGTGTGAACAGACTAGCTCAAAAACTATAAATCGTGCAAACCTGAAATTGGGTTTTTAGAGTATGTATAAGCCCGCGATATGACAGCAAAAATTTCATCAAATTTGCTCTAAGGGAGGGGGTACTTTATTTAATAACTTTTTAAGTTTTTTTCGATTTTCTCAAAAACGGCTCTAACGATTTTGATTAAACTGAGTATTTGATCTATTTATATGCCTGAAATATGACTGTAAAAATTTCATCAAAATTGATCAACCGGAGGGGGGACTTTACTTAATAAATTTTGTATCATTTTCACATGTTTATTTTATTTACTCAAAAACGGTTTTAACGATTTTGATCAAACTTGGTATTTGATGTGTTTATAAGCCAAAGATGTGATAACCAACATTTCATCACAATTGATCAACCGGAGGGGGGACTTTACTTAATAAATTTTATATCATTTTCACGTGTTTTTTTTATTTACTCAAAAACGGATTTAACGATTTTTTTATTATGCGCTTAGGTATCGATTTATTATAACTTACGCGATATAAACGGTATTGGGGTCTGCTCTTAGGTTATCATATCAGGACTTTTATTTTCTGGCCCGAAATATAAAAGTCATGATGTGATTTTAATTTATTTATTAGAAATATAAAAATCCTGATTTGACTTTTATTCTCTTTCCGAGAAAATAAGAGTTGATTTCAAACCCTGAAATTTTGTATCATTTTCACGTGTTTTTTTTTTTATTTATTCTAAAAAGGCTTTAACGATTTTGATCAAACTGGGTAAAGTCAAATCAGGACTTTTATATTTCTAATAAATAAATAAAAATCACATCATGACTTTTATATTTCGGGCCAGAAAATAAAAGTCCTGATATGATCTTTATCCCAATGATAGCTAATATACAAGTCAAGCTTGATTTTAAATATTTAAGGATGAATTTATTAGCTTTTTTTCGGATTTCTCCATATTCGTGTACATTATTGGGTTAAGCGTTTTTATAGAAATCTTATAGGGTATAATTATGACCTTATATCGATCTTAAAATCGATTATTAGATTATCAAGGCTGCTGTTAATGAAAATAATATCGATATAAAACCTCAGGCTCGCTCAGGTATCGATTATAACTTATCCGATATTTACAATATTGAGGTCGACTTGTAGGTTATTTAGGGCGCTGCTTGTGAATATGGTATCGATTTTTCGATTACGCGCACAGGTATCGATTTTTTATAACTTACGCGATATAAACGATATTGGGGTCTGCTCTTAGGTTAATTGTGGCGCTGAATTCGGAAATGATATCGATTTTTTTATTACGCGCTTAGGTATCGATTTTTTATAACTTACGCGATATAAACGGTATTGGGGTCTGCTCTTAGGTTAATTAAGGTTCTGAATTCGGAAAAGATATCGATTTTTCGACTACGCGCTCAGGTATGGATTTATTACCACTTGGACGATAAATAAGATAGTTTGGTCGGCTAATAGGTTAATAAAGGTGCTGAATTTGGAAATTATATCGAAATTGCGATTGCGATTTATCGTGTAAGTTGTAATAAATCGATACCTGAGCGCGTAATCAAAAAATCTATATCATTTCCAAATTCAGCACGTTTATTAACCTATTCGCCGACCAAAATATCTTATTTATCGTCCAAGTGGTAATAAATCGATACCTGAGCGCGTAGTCGAAAAATCGATATCTTTTCCGAATTCAGAACCTTAATTAACCTAAGAGCAGACCCCAATACCGTTTATATCGCGTAAGTTATAAAAAATCGATACCTAAGCGCGTAATAAAAAAATCGATATCATTTCCGAATTCAGCGCCACAATTAACCTAAGAGCAGACCCCAATATCGTTTATATCGCGTAAGTTATAATAAATCGATACCTGTGCGCGTAATCGAAAAATCGATACCATATTCACAAGCAGCGCCCTAAATAACCTACAAGTCGACCTCAATATTGTAAATATCGGATAAGTTATAATCGATACCTGAGCGAGCCTGAGGTTTTATATCGATATTATTTTCATTAACAGCAGCCTTGATAATCTAATAATCGATTTTAAGATCGATATAAGGTCATAATTATACCCTATAAGATTTCTATAAAAACGCTTAACCCAATAATGTACACGAATATGGAGAAATCCGAAAAAAAGCTAATAAATTCATCCTTAAATATTTAAAATCAAGCTTGACTTGTATATTAGCTATCATTGGGATAAAGATCATATCAGGACTTTTATTTTCTGGCCCGAAATATAAAAGTCATGATGTGATTTTTATTTATTTATTAGAAATATAAAAGTCCTGATTTAACTTTTATTCTCTTTCCGAGAAAATAAGAGTTGATTTCAAACCCTGAAATTTTGTATCATTTTCACGTGTTTTTTTTTTATTTACTCTAAAAAGGCTTTAACGATTTTGATCAAACTGGGTATTTGACGTATGCATATGCCAAAGATGTGATAGCCAACATTTCATCAAAATTGGTCAAACTGAACGGGCACTTTATTTCATAATTGTTTTTCCAATTTTTACCTTTTTTTCGATGATCTCAAAAACGGCTTTAACGATTTTTAGTAAATTCGTCATGTTAAATGAAAATTAGGTGTTCTTTAATGTAAGGTAAGCTTTATCATTATTAAAATGTTTCGAGGGGGCTTTTTTTGGGGGGGGGGGGGGTCTTGGGGCCTTTTTTGTTTGTTTGTTTCCTATAAAGTACCTTTGTTTTTGTTTATATGGAGAAATTAACTGTCTCTCGTTACGCCTAAAAATAAGAAATGGCTAAATATGAGATATGATAAAAATAAAGAAAACATAAAGAGGAGAAAAAAATATTCAGTCAACTCATAAAACTCGTTGAGCCTACGCATGCGGAGTACGCCTTTAATGACAGACCATTGTTCATAATTAAAGCCGTTCTGTTCATTTGAGAAGTTTCAACTAACAAAACGCATGAATTTCTACTCTAAGTAAGTTGGTAAGTGAAAGTTTTGTGTTGCGTGCACGCACCAGATTTTTATTGCATGTTTTTGCACGTTATGAAGTTTTTAATGCACGTTTTTTGCTCGTTTTGAAGTTTTTATTGCACGTTTTCAAATCACTGCACGGAATTCCGAGCTTTAATCATAAGATAACAAAATTCATGGAATTCCTAGCAAGCATCCGAGCAATGAAACCCTTAAGACTTCTTTAAGTTCCGGAAGGATCAGTTAATTTAAAATGGTGGCCATCATTGATTCAAATTAGATTTTGATTTCCGACTTCCAATCGCTATGCCCATTAAAACGGAATTCAATTCTTCCTGGAAAAGCTTATTTTCAGTTGATTTAGGGGCCTTAACAAAGGATCAGGCACCTCTGTCTTCTTCCCGATTCACTCAGTTACTGTCGGATATTAATATACAACTTAATCATAAAATCTTGTGCGGATTTTCCACTCTGCAGTGAAACTTTTGTAATTTTACCGGGATTACTGTTATCGGTTCTTAATTTTGTTTCTGCAATTATTGAGGAGTATAAATGAAAAAGGCTGTAAGTGCCATTATTATTGATTCCGAGAAAACAAAAAACTATTAGCTAATCTTAAATGTGGTTCGAAAATAAAGAAAAAAATATTATGGATATATCCAGTCATGAAATAATTCGCCCTGCTAAATAATTTAAATATTATCTTCTTTCACCTTCAATTCCATCTATGATGGTTAATTGTCTCATTTTAGTCTATGTGTAATTAATTGTCTCATTTTAGGCTACCCTGCAAGAATTGAAGCCGAAGTGTTTTGCAACTCAGTTTTTGAATTTGTGTTTCCTTCCCAATTGGAAAAACGATTGGGTCTTTCAAAAAAAACTCCATTTCAAGTCAAAGTAGGGAGGGTGTTAAGTTTTGTAATGTAAACACTGCACTAGAGCTTCCTCTTTTCTGTGTGTATTTATAAAATCAAAAAGGTGAGTGTTAAAATAGTTATAATATAAAGGTCCGGGATATAACTGGGCGGGTTGATTTTTTGACGGATCCAAGGATCCACGCGACTACTAAATCTCGTCCTTACCACCATGGAGAAAATAGTGTGGTTTTACCTGAAAGGTGGCCGAGAAGGGGGATTGAATAAAAAATAAAAAAACGACTTCGAAAACCAGAAAACAGTACTAAATTCATTTAAAAAATAACAAAAAAACTTTAAATTGTTTAGAAACTAACTTTATGGCTTTCTGCCAATTATCTCTCGCCTCTAAAAAGTATGAAATAAAAAACTTTTTATAAAAAAAAATTAAACCGACTTCGAAAACTAGGAACCAGTAAAAATAAATGCGCTAAAAAGTATGAAATAATTACCTCCTGATTTTTATGAATACACAGCAAAATTCAAAATGGTATAAAAAGCAGAAAAATGCAACAAAACGAATACTTTATTTTGATTTGTACGAACTGTTAATAAAAATTATTAAATTAAAATATTAAATACCATGTTCAATACAGCACAATCTTTTCGGAGGCGGGGCAAATTTTAAAATTTTTAACACTAGAAATTATGAAAATCTTAAAATCTTCTAAATGGATCTTCTTTTCCCATTTATCGATTTCAATGTCTTTCGTATTTAATGTAATTTGGAAATTTTCTATTTTGCGCCCCTCTGAAAATATTGTGTTCCATTGAACTTAGTATTTAATATTTTAATTTAATAATATTCGATAACTGATATATTGTTAAATTGGCCAATATTAGTAGTTGACAATTTGTTTTGATTACTCTATTGTTTAAAATATAATTAGGAGTTTATAATTTGTATAATCTTATAATTTAACTAAATTAAATATAACTTGTTTTGATTAATCTGTTGTTTAAAAATTGTTAGTTTTATAAAACTACTATCTAGGGTACCCGGCTTCGCTCCGGTAGTTGGTAGTTTTAATAACAGAAAAACTTTAAAATAAAAGGAAATACAGAACAAAATTAGCACTTTCTTGAAACTTCGGTTTTAACTTGGTATCAATATTAAGATTCGAGTACTGCCGAGTCCTCCCAAACAAAGAATCCTATATACTTTATAGGGAGTTGAAAATGGTGAATGAACAATTAATTTTGCTACAACTTTGTCGAGTCATGCATCGTTTTTTATGATTTCTGTGATTCTGAATCCTATAAGCCCATTCCAAGCAGTCAGCAGATAAGTTATTTGATTCTAGTTGAAAAACCTATTAGATAAAAAAATTATACTTCGAGTACAACTTAAGCGCCGACTACTGCGATGGTTCTATTAGATCCAGCAATAGATAGCAGCAGATAGAAACTACCGAAGATTCATAGAAATTTTTTTGTAAGACCTTTCTTCTATTTCAACCTCCCTTAAGATATCCCCCCGCAATTTGGGCGGACTCAGCACCTCTCCCATCTTACTACTATTTTAAAGTGAAAACCAAAATTTCATGAAGGCGCAATATTTTCACCATATTTCTTTTTATCCTGAACTATAAGGGGTGATAAAATCTTATTGAAAAAATGCTTTGCTTGGAGTTAGTCATTTTTTCAACTGGAATGCTCATCATACATAGTAATAAAACGAACTCCTTTTTCATAATACATACAATAAGAATACTTCAAACTATTTATTTTCAATTTATAATCACTCAATTTATCTCTTCTTTTTTTTTTTTGTCTGTTTTTATTCGTTCACTGTACTACTAAGAAATGTTCACACATATAACATTAAATTTACTTAAGTATATATTATATATTTTTTTAAATGTAATGTGTTGATCAATTAGCCCTCTTATGAGAAAATTAATTTTGTCAGGAATCCAGTCGGTTTTAAAATTGATTGCGGAGTTGTAAAATCATTATTTTATTTTGAAAGCAAAGGAGAAACTGATTATTTTCGCTTGATTTTTTTAAAATTTAAACAGAATAGCTGAAAAAATATACAACCTTTACAAACTGAACTGAATGAATGAACAATAAACATTATGTGAACCGCACCCTAGCGCTTTCTGGTAGTCCGGAGCTCCAACTAAATTTTTCATTCATAAACTCGTATATCATTCTCAGATAGGCTAATTACATGGTGCGAGAGGCTTGAAATTCCAGTCCTTTTCTCTTCAATTTTACACCCTTAAGAGAAAAACGGAAACCTTCTCCGTTAGGGGTTATATGGTTATACGCTGACATAACTTTCTTGTACGTTGAGTCGTTTTTGAGCCTTATCGGCACGAACATTGGACACATTGCTTTATAATATATATCGATTTAACCGAAATTAACTTAAGTAATTATTTGAAAATTTGAAGTTAAAATTTAAAGTTAGTTTTAATAACTATTTGATTGAGATTAACTTAGTTTTGTGTTTAGAAGTGTTAGTTTTGTGAAATTGTTTAATTAAGACTAAATTCATTGGTTTATAAAATTATAAGTTAAGAGTTAGTTATTTATTTGAATTGATATTTCAATAAAATTTTAATTATTACTTTTTAAAATTGATGCAACTAAGGTAATAAGGTAAGGTAGTGTTGGAAACAAAAGAATCTGGCAAATTTTATTATAAGCGTCAGCAGCGCTAGTGAGCTCCTGGCCTCTTACTTTGAGTCCATTTATTTCCGCAACAACTACTTTATTAGAAGATATTTTTCTTTCGCCATTTAAGCCCTGTTAGACCATTTATATGATAATAAAACCTACCTGATATTAAAGAATCCTCAATCCTTCATCCATGATGAGTTTAATCAAAATCTTTAGGGCCAATTTTGAAAAATATAAATATAAAGGGTTACTTCCGGTCAGGCAATATTGACGAAAAGGTATCTGTCTCTTCAGGCACACATATTTCCCTTAAATATATCGTTACAGTTTGAATGACTCATGTCTTTTATTCTAGGCTGTAAACACACTCACAAACACACCCAACATGCTTACTCATACTTATAATAAATTTTCAAATATTTTTTTAGCTGCAGCCATGAGACCAACTCTGTTTTTATCATTAAGTAGTTGGGTGATAGCAGTATGTACTTATGGAATTTTATATTTAGAAGTAACTTCTGATCCAATTAAAATTTGGGCCTCTCCTAATTCACGCTCACGTATTGAAAAAGATTATTTCGAAGAAAGATTCGGCCCTTTTTATAGGACTGAACAAATATTTATAAAACCTATAAATTTACCAAAAGTAAGTAGTTAAACTTGCCAAGTTCTGGTTTGCGCTCTTATAATAAATAAGGATTATCATTTTAGATTGGACACAACACTTCAAGTGGTTTTATTGAGTTTGGACCAGCTTTTAATAAAGCATTCTTGATTTCTGTTTTTGAATTACAAAAGAAAATATATGACGTAAGTATTTGTAATTTCATTATTATTACAGTTTTTCCATGTAAGTTCTTAAGTGATTATTGATATAGGGAAGTTTGATAATTTGGCTATTCTACAAAACCCACTATGTATTTGGTTAGTAATATCAATGCGCACACTGATAATATAAATGATTCATTTAAAAAAAAAAAATCCAATATCTTACCAACTGAAAAACACACTATTCTAATTGCAAATAATCGTTTTAATTGCTTACATGTAATTTTAATCGAGAATAAGGTGTGTTACAGAGAATGTGTGAGAATAACGAGAGATTGTGTGCTAAACGAGTGTAACTAATGTTACACTATTATTTTTTAACCGACTTCGGACGAAAGAGGAGGTTACTCAATTCGATACGTATGTGCCTTTTTTTTTTTTTTTTCTATGTATGTCCACCGATTACTCCGAGATGGAGGGACCGATTGGAACGAAACCTTTTGCATCTTGTAGAGTATTTTCCCAAATTGGTCCCATTAAAACCTTTTTTCTGTTCTTAATTTATTTAAGAAGTAATCGGGAAAAAACATAAAAATAAATATTTAATTATCACTAAAAATTTTTACTTATTGGAAAAACATATGGCATATATAACATAAGGTATGCTCCAACAAGCTAGTAAACTCATTGGTAACTAACAAATCTCAATAATGTTTTAATGCTGGATGAATCATGTGGGAAAACTAACCAATCAAATTTAGAATCAAAAGAGTGGGGGGGAGAACATGAGCAGTCTATTAGTTATACGACGTGTTTTAAGTGCTTGTTGGAACCAACCTATTCATAACCTTAACTAATTTTTCAACAGTAAATATCCGCAAAATATAATATCGCTGTCGTTTTCTGTAGCGATATTAGTATACATATTAGATAGATATATATATATATTCATCGATAACAATGAACCTTCTGAATTCAGATCTAGTCGACGGTTGGACACCATAAACGTAAGACCACGCAATTCGTGGAATTCCAAGAAAGACTGAGTATTGATAACCGTTTTAAAACAGAATTTAAGACTTCTTCAAGTTCCCCAAGGTTCGTTTAAATTTAAAATCGTAGCCCTTATTGCTTTAAATCAGATTTTGATTTCCGATGATTCTTCATGGAGTGAAACTTGTTATGTTTTCCGTATTACTACTATAGGTTTTTAATTTTGTTTCTGCAACTAGAATAAATTAGAAAGTCTGTCAGTGCCAAATCATTTATTTTAAGAAGACGAAAATCTGCTGTCTAAGCTCAAATGTGGCTCGAAAAAATATTAGGGGCATGTCTTCTTCTTCTTCTTCTGCTCAACAACCCGCTAGCGAGTCGAGGCCTCTTCAATCAGCTTCCGCCAGTTGTTCCGGTCAAGTGCGGCCGCTTTCCAGTTTCGAGATCCAAGGAGCTCTCTGGCATCGTGTGACACTCTGTCCAACCACCTCAGCTTCGGTCTTCCGCGACGTCTCGTCCCATGCAGTACCTCTCCTAGGACCTTCTTGGGATGGCAGAGTCCTGCGTTCTTGCCCGCCCAGCGGAGCCTACCCAGCCTGATGAAGTACACGGCATCCTCATCCTTGTAAAGGTGAGCCACTTCTCTGTTGGTTCTCCGTCTCCAGACTCCGCCCTCCTGCACTCCCCCATAGATACTCCGGAGGACACGTCTCTCAAACGTGAGGATCGCCTGCATATCGCTCCTTGTCATGGTCCATGCTTCAGACCCATAACACAATACTGGGCGCATGAGGGTTTTATACATAAGCTTTTTAGTTGACCTTGTGATGAGGTTGCTTCTAAGATATTGCCTTAGTCCAGAGTCACATCTGTTAGCAGCTGGTATTCTCTTCTTAATCTCGGATGAGACGTCATTGCTGGTATTGACAACCGAACCGAGATATGTGAATTCGTTGACCTTCTCGAAGGAATATTCCCCGAATTTCACGCTCTCTCATTTACCAGCAATCCTAATCTTCTTGCTTCTGCTTCCAGACGTACAAAGGCCTTCTCAACTGCTTTTTTGGACCTTCCGTCCAAAAAAGCAGTTATGAAATAATTAACGTTCTGCTAAATAATTTCAATATTAGTTTGTTCCATCAACAATTTCATCTATGATGGCTATTTGTCTAATTTTGTTTTACGATGCTAGCTGGTGGCACACAGGCTTTGCTATTGTCTAGATAGGAGAGTCCAGATATAAAAATCTTTAAGATAGGCACTTATTAGGAATTATTTCCATCAATCATTTTCCAGTTGATTTTTCGATTTTTTACTGTTTTCCACTTGCCTAAATTGTGAGTTGTAATTGTTTGCTGTGAATTAACTGAAATGTAGTAGAAGAGCCAGACTGTCTTAAGAAAATTTCCATTGATTTTGAGGTTGCGATCGATCTTTAATAAATCGAAAGAAATTTAAACATTCGATTTTCTAAAGGTTGTCGAAATTTTCAAAAGCCAAACCGTCATAAGTTCAGTGTTTGCGGTTCGTGAGAGCGTAAGAGTGTTGTTAAGAGCCTAAGTCCAATAATAAATGAATGAATTTTATTGAAATAGACAGTGAAAATGAGCTTGCATGTGTTTAGGGGTTTTTCGCGTTCGAGGTAGTCATCTCTCAGGTATCGAAATAACTAACACAAATATTGTGTATTGTATTTCCCAATTAACGAAAATTTTCCTGTGACACTTTCCCAAAAAAGACATTTACACTATTTAACAAAGAAATTGAAATTTCAATGTTTGCTGATGTTCATCCATCAATAAAAACTGCAAAATAAAAGTTGATATCTCCCAGAATCAACGTCTTTGTATGAAAGTCCCCTCAGCGAAAATTTGGCAGCCATGAAAATGCTTAATATCATAAATGCTACCCCACTAGAATTGAAGAAATTTATTTTCTAAATATTTTTTATTACGAAGGATATTATTCTTAGTACTTCGCTTTTAAATTTAGTCAAACATTTAAATTTAGTCAACATTGACCTTTTAAAAAAAAAATTCCAATTATAATCGTAGAAGGTAGGGTGTAGAAGTTGTATCATACAGGCACCGCTTTTAAACTTTTCTGTGTGTACTCATAAAATTGAACAGGTGACTGTTTATATAATTATGTCTAATAAAAAAGCCCGGGAAAGACGAACGTGGTAGAGCGTAAAAAAATTCGAAATTTGTTTTACCCAACTTACGGTTTTCTACATTTGTTATCATCTCCAACTAAAAAGCATGAAATAAAAAACATTTTATAAAAATCTGGTGCGTGCGCGCAACACACAACTTTCACTTACCAACTTACTTAGATTAGAAATTGACGTGTTTTGCTAAATATCATTTCCCAAAGTCACAGATTTTTCTACATTCATGTCTTATTTTTGTTAATCGTTAAAGCCGTTTTTGAGTAAATAAAAAAACCCGTGAAAATGATACAAAATTTATTAAGTAAAGTCCCCCGTTCGGTTGATCAATTTTGATGAAATGTTGGCTATCACATATTTGGCATATACATACATCAAATACCCAGTTTGATCAAAATCTTAAAAGCCGTTTTTGAGTAAATAAAAAAAACACGTGAAAATGATACAAAATTTATTAAGTAAAGTCCCCCGTTCGGTTGATCAATTTTGATGAAATGTTGGCTATCACATATTTGGCATATACATACATCAAATACCCAGTTTGATCAAAATCTTAAAAGCCGTTTTTGAGTAAATAAAAAAAACACGTGGAAATGATACAAAATTTATTAAGTAAAGTCCCCTCTCCGGTTAATCAATTTTGATGAAATTTTAACAGTCATATCTCGGGCAAATACGTACATCAAATACCCAGTTTGATCAAAATCGTTAAAGCCGATGTAGAGTAAATAAAAAAACACGTGAAAATTTTACAAAATTTATTAAGTAAAGTCCCCCCTCCGGTTAATCAATTTTGATGAAATTTTTACAGTCATATCTCGGGCATATGAATAGATGAAATACTCAGTTTAATCAAAATCGTTAGAGCCGTTTTTGAGAAAATCGAAAAAAACCTAAAAAGTTATTAAGTAAAGTACCCCCTCCCTTTAAGTAATTTTGATGAAATTTATGCTGTCACATCGCGGGCATATACCTACACTAAATACCCAATTTCAGGATCGCACGGATTATAGTTTTTGAGCTAGTCTGTTCAAACACACACACACAGACACACACACATACAGACCATTTCGCGGGACTTGGTCATTTCGACTCAGGGGACCCCAAAACGTGTATTTTCGTTGAAAACCGGAAGTCGAATTTTTTAACGATCGCAATACTTCCACTTACTATATATTTCATATATAGGTAAGTGAAAGTAAAAAAATCTGGTGCGTGCGCGCAACACACAACTTTCACTTACTAACTTACTTAGATTAGAAATTGACGTGTTTTGCTAATTATCATTTCCCAAAGTCACACATTTTTCTACATTCATATCTTATTTTTGTTAATCGTTAAAGCCGTTTTTGATTAAATAAAAAAATACGTGAAAATGATACAAAATTTATTAAGTAAAGTCCCCCCTCCCGTAGATCAATTTTGATGAAATTTTTACAGTCATATTTCGGGCATATAAATACATCAAATACCAAGTTTGATCAAAATCGTTAAAACCGTTTTTGAGTAAATAAAAAAAACATGTGAAAATGGTACAAAATTTATTAAGTAAAGTCCCCCCTCCCGTAGATCAATTTTGATGAAATTTTTACAGTCACATCTCTGGCATATAAATACATCAAATACCAAGTTTGATCAAAATCGTTAAAACCGTTTTTGAGTAAATAAAAAAAACACGTGAAAATGATACAAAATTTATTAAGTAAAGTCCCCCCTCCGGTTAATCAATTTTGATGAAATTTTTACAGTCATATTTCGGGCATATAAATCGATCAAATACTCAGTTTGATCAAAATCGTTAGAGCCGTTTTTGAGAAAATCGAAAAAAACGTAAAAAGTTATTAAATAAAGTACCCCCTCCCTTTGAGCAATTTTGATGAAATTTTTGCTGTCACATTGCGGGCATATACCTACACTAAATACCCAATTTCAGGTTCCCACGGTTTATAGTTTTTGAGCTAGTCTGTTCACATACACATACACACACACACACAGACACACACATACACAGACCATTTCGCGGGACTTGGTTATTTCGACTCAGGGGGTCCCAAAACGTGTATTTCCGTTGAAAACCGGAAGTCGAAAATTTTCACGATCGCAATACTTCCACTTACTATATATTTCATATATAGGTAAGTGAAAGTAAAAAAATTAAACCGACTTCGAAACCATGGAACCAGTAAAAATAAATGCACTGAAAAGTATGAAATAATTACCTTCTGATTTTTATGAGTACAAAGCAAAATTGAAAATGTAATAAAAAGCGAAGAAATGCAATAAGACGAATAATTTTACTTTTATTTGTACAAATACTAATTTTTATTAAAAATTGTGAAATTAAAATATTAAATACTATGTTCAATACAACTTTTCGGAGGCGGCGCAAAATTTAAAATTTTTAACACTAGACATTATGAAAATCGTAAAATGGATCCTCTCTTCTCATCTATTGATTTTAATGCCTACTAATGGAATTGTATCGATAAAATGTCATTTATATTTGCGCCGCCTCCGAAAAGATTGTGTTGTATTGAGCATAGTATTTAATATTTTAATTTCACAATTTTTAATAAAAATTAGTATTTGTACAAATAAAAGTAAAATTATTCGTCTTATTGCATTTCTTCGCTTTTTATTACATTTTCAATTTTGCTGTGTACTCATAAAAATCAGAAGGTAATTATTTCATACTTTTCAGTGCATTTATTTTTACTGGTTCCGTGGTTTAATTTTTTTTTATAAAATGTTTTTTATGTCTTAATCGATTGAACTTTTATTATATTATATATAAGATAATATACATTAACCTGTAATAGTACAAGCTGGTCGTAATTAATAATTTTTTTTATAATGATGTTCGTTTTAATGAGTTTGGAGGCTGATTGTTCTTTGAAGACAAGTGCTTTTTTGATATATTGTCTACTGAAGCTAGTCAAATTTGAAATATTGTTTAAAAATTGGACTGTGTAAATTTCGCATAATCATAAACTATAACCTTATAACTTTAAAATTTAAAGACATTAAAAGAGTGTTTATTTGGACTCCGGAGAGGATGGTTCTCTGAGCTCTCAAGGATTTCCACCAAACAGTTACACAAACTCTTTCCCTTTATTTCTTATTTAACTTATCATCCCTTTCTTGGCGTAATTTTTCTTTTTTTTTTGTTATTATGTATTTTTTTTCAAATATCAATTATGTTTACCCTCATTTAACGCTAGTATCATAAAATGGACTGATATCATATGGACGAGCTAGAGGAATCAGCAATACCAATGGCTAAAAGAAAACGAACAAGAGGAAAGATAAAACGGCCACCCGACAAACTGGATGAAGTAATCACTATTTCGAAGAAGAAGACTTATCTAACGGTGAATAACCTCGATCGAAATTGGGAATCTTAGCTCCCACGTTTGATATTACGTTTATATTTTTTAATGTATTGTTTACTATATTACATATAGGGCAAAAATGACCCAGGTGGTCGAAAAGTCTGAAAATTTTACATAAATAAATTGATACTTCATTAGATCATCAAAATATGCAAATATAAGCAGTTATCATCAAATATGCAGAAATATGCAAAATAAAACTTGACCAATTATATCTGCGTACTCTAATTCGTAATCATATCTGGTCCGCTATTTTAAAGAAGCACGCAAACAAAATATGCAACTGCATAAAAATCCGGGCCCTGCTTATAAGCAATGGTCTGTTATTCAAGTACTGCGTAAGCGTGGCTATAACGTGGGTTCCAAGTTGTCGAAATATTTTTGGGGTTTTTTCAGGTATATGTTTATTCGATTTTTTCATATTTATTCATTTCTTGTTTTTAGGCATAATGAGAGACAGTCGATTTCTCCATGTAAACAACATCAGAGGTACTTTAAAGGAAAACAAAAATCATTCCTTCGCCATTAAAGAGCTCAAAACATTTTTATGATAATGATATTTATCACATTAGAGCCGTTTTTGAAACAATCGAAAAAAAAAAAAAAAAAAACCTAAAATTTATGAAATAAAGTGCCCTCAATTTTTCTGAAACTTTTGCAGTCACCTCACGGGCATATACTTGCACCAAATGCCCAATTTCAGGTTCGTACGGTTTATAGTTTTTGAGCTAGTCTGTTAACTCATACACACAGACCACTTCGCGGGGAATAGTTATTTGGACTCAGGGGATCCCAAAATGTTTATTTCCGTTGAAAACCAGGATTCGAAAGTTTTCACAATCGCAATACTTTCCCTTACTATATATTTCATATATAGGTAAGAAGACGAGGTAGACCAAGGAAGACCTAGGATAACGAAATAGAAGAATCCTTGATGGGGCATGGTATACGAGAAGAATGGGCCTTTAATAGAAAAGTCCGGAAGGAGGCCATAGACAATCTATAGGTTAAGGAAACCCACATTGGTGGAAATTCCTAATAATTAAAAAAAAAAAAAAAAAAAAAGTAAGTGAAATGTGTATTATAGACGCGACGGTGTATTATATTTGCATTCCCGTATAACAAATAAAAGTATTATTATATTATTAAATTATTATTTTATCAGAAATACAAATAAACACTGATTTAACAATAAAAAAAATTATAGGTGGTATTCAAATTAATTACAGCAGTTTATGGAGTGAAATACATTTGATACAAGAAAGTCTTTAATAATTGTATTTCAGTTTACAAATTTCAGATCCATAATAGATTTCTGAATAAAATATAAGGTGGTTTTAGACAAACAGTAATCGTACTCGGAAAGGCATTAGACACAAGTATTTGAAAATTAAAATTAAATAGTAGAAAGTTAAAATTTAATAGGAGCCTTAAATAAACATATCGGTTCATATTCAGTATATATTAACAAAAAAGCAACTTGGAGTAAAAAACGAGCAAGCAGTAAAAAAAAAAAAAAAAAAAAAAAAAAAAAAAAAAAAAAAAAAAAAAAAAAAAAAAAAAACTTGACTATTGATAGAATTAGGAATGTTTTAGGGCCCTAAAACTAAAAAAAATATACTCTATAAAATATAAATATATAAAAAATGTACCCCATAATAAATATATATATTCTTTAACTTATGGAGAATAACAAAAAGTTGTGGAAAAAGCTATTTTCTGTGAAGTTGCCAAAACATTGCCCACTAATTAGCACTTCAATAAATAAAAATTATGAATGGCAATAATTAAAAGAAATGTAAATTTTTATTATTAATAGGTATAAATAAACTTTATACTAATGATAATTCGTACTTTGTGTAAAAAAGGAAACCTATAGTCAAATATGAGATGTAAAAAAAAAAAATCTGGTGCGTGCGCGCAACACACAACTTTCACTTACCAACTTATTTAGATTAGAAATTGACGTGTTTTGTTAATTGCCACTTCACAAAGTCACAAATCTTTCCACATTCATTTCTTATTTTTTTCCTTTTATGAGTAATTTAAACGTGAAAATGATACAAAATTTATTAAGTAAAGTACCCCTCCATTTGATCAATGTTGATGAAATTTTTACAGTCATGTCTCGGGCATATTAATACATCAAATACTCAGTTTGATCAAAATCGTGAAAACCGTTTTTGAGTAAATAAAAAAACACGTGAAAATGAGACAACATTTATTCAGTAAAGTGCCCCCTCCAATTGATCAATTTTGATGAAATTTTTACTGTCACATCGCGAGCACATACATATACTAAATACCAAGTTTGATCGAAATCGTTAAAGCCGTTTTTGGGTAAATGAAAAAAAACACATAAAAGTGGGACACAATTTATTAAGTAAAGTATCCCCTCCGGTTGATCAATTTTGATGAAATTTTTACAGTCGTATCTCGGGCATATAAATAGAT
Organism: Aelia acuminata; assembly: GCA_911387785.2. NCBI lineage: Eukaryota > Metazoa > Arthropoda > Insecta > Hemiptera > Pentatomidae > Aelia > Aelia acuminata. The sequence continues at coordinate 153,375,333 of OU426978.1, read as the reverse complement.
CAAATACTCAGTTTAATCAAAATCGTTATAGCCGTTTTTGAGAAAATCGAAAAATACTTAAAAAGTTATTAAATAAAGTACCACCTTCCTTTGAGCAATATTGATGAAATTTTTGCTGTCACATCGCGGGCAAATACATACACTAAATTCCCAATTTCAGGTTCGCACGGTTTATAGTTTTTGAGCTAGTCTGTTCACAAACACACACACACACACACACACACACACACACACACACACACACACACACGCAGACCATTTCGCGGGACTTGGTTAATTGGAGTCAGGGGACCCCAAAACGTGTATTTCCGTTGAAAACCGTAAGTCGAAATTTTTCACGATCGCAATACTTCCACTTACTATATATTTCATATATAGGTAAGTGAAAGTAATACTTCCATTTACTAAATATTTCATATATAGGTAAGTGAAAGTAAAAATTAACTCCTAAATTCTTTGCCACATAGTTGTAATGTTATATTCTGAATTCCGTAAGTTTCTAGAGTTGCTGGAACGTTTTTACCAATGATTATTGATTGGACTGTATTAAAAAGAATGCTTATATATGTAATAAATAACTATCATATTACTGATTGTTATTCGGTTGAGATTGATTATTAAGGATAAATCCAGTATGTTATCTAATAGGAATAACTTAGCTATGTCATGTGAGGATTAAATTATTAATCATATAATGTTTGAAATTTAAAGTCACCGTTTTTTGATTGGCTGATTTTGTACAAGAGACTAGGCAAATCCAAACGGTGCCGTAATTTCCCTTTTCTTGCAATGCCATTTGTCAGTACAATGTTACTGACTATAATATGTTTAGATTAATTTTCTATATATTTGGTTAACCTATGATAAATAGTTAATTATGATAACAATAAATTGGATTTCAATTTTTAACTATAACTTATTAATTTGATTAATTGGAAAATATTTTATTAGAAAATTATTATGTATAGGTATACATCAATATACATATACATACATATATATATATATATATATATATATATATATATATATATATATATAGTTAATATATAATGTGTAATTTCAGATTCCAGGCTTGCAGGAACTTTGTTTTGCGCCACTTAGTTCAGGAAAAACAGCGGAAAAACTCTCACAATGCGCTGTTATGAGTATATGGGGGTACTTCAACAATGATATCAACAAATTTAATAAAACTTCCACAGATAAAAATGGTTTTACCACCAACTATTTAGACACAATCCATAAATGTTTACGGTTAGTACTTCCACGTATAGTATTATTAATCCTAAAAACTTATTTTTCCAAATTATATCAAAGTGCTAAGAAATACTTATTTCATGTCATAATTTACTACACGAATGACATAGGCCGCAATTGAATAAATTAACTATACTGTTTCCTATACCCTATCTCGCTAAAATACCGGCGCAAAACATAACTCCTTAATTGACCGACGCCATTGACGCACCGTCCTTCCGATCAAAGCTTCATCTCGGGTTCTCTCTTCATAAACTAATGTGCCTTTAAGACATAGAGGGCCATATTGCTGAGAAAAATGAGTCTTTGACCGTTCGGAAACCGATTTATCTTAGCTTGTTAGATGGTTCAAAGAGTTCATGTACGGGTGGAAATCAGCATCACCAATTTAATCTTTGCAGCAGTAGACTCGCGTCTGAAAGACCAGCGGATGGAGGACGTTTAAGAGAAAGCGGAAACGACTCTAGTACCTGGTTGTAAATAAAAAAAGTAGACCTGCAACAAGAGGTTTTGCAATTTGATGACGCATACAAATTCAGCGCGATATGTTAATGTTGCGGAAACACCTTTTGCCTAAAGGCAGGGAAGGATGGTGGATAAGTTAAAAAAAAAAACAAAAAAAAAAACTGTTATTATGAGAAAACTAGTTCGATTTTTCGGGTGCCTGTAAAAGACTGCAAATTTTTTTTAATTTATCCAACATATATTCAACACGTTCACGCCGGGACTGTAATTCATGGTCCTCACCTATTGGCGGCTGAGCTTAATGATTTTCGCTCTATCGGACAGCAATAATAAAATAAAAAATACAATCATACCTCGTTATTCATCCTCGTAGAAAGTTTAGTTATTGACTAAAGTAATCATGGTTGCGCCACTGGTTACACATGTCCAAGTCAGTGCTGCAATACTGTATTATCAGCAGTATCTCTTCCAGCGTCTCAGAGTTACACCTCTTGCGATAAATATAGCCCCAGTTATGTTATTCTTACAAACAATATTTATATTTCAGAATTATAAAAAATTTCTTATTTTAATAAGTCTGAATTAATTATAGAAGCAGTACCAGTGTTGAATGTTTGGCACCCTACGGTGGAAATGTTGATCCAGCCATTGCTGTTGGAAAATTCCTACATGTAGGAAATGAAGCATATGAACAGGCCGAAGCAATTGTACTTACTTTCCTATTAACCAATTATATCAGTGGAGATAAATTAAATTCAGCCATCGAGTGGGAGAAAAAGTAAGTTCATATTTAAAAAATCTGTAGCGGTGCGCTTTTTTTCCTCAATGACCACTATGACATTGTATACTATGATATTAACAGGACATACTAGTTACAGTATTGTTCCAAAAATGAATTTGGCGTAAGTGGGTGTAAGTACGCTGTACTTTCCGGGGATCCCTTTAATTTGTTTTCATAAAAATCTTTTCTGAGGGGTTTGTAGATATAACAATCGAGTTTTAGGTAGGACGATCCAATTTTTTGACTGTATATCGTAGGTAGGATTCGATGAAAGGGGTTCATAAAAATGGCCGATAGTAAATTGGATTTTTCAAATTTAGAGCGCTTGAGAATTTTTCAGAAAACGACTGCGATATGGTATTCTTATCAGCAAAGGAGTGTTAATATTTCTTTATTTAAATATATAATAATAGTTAACAAAAGTAATCAATATTTATTATAAAGCAAAATGTACAATGTGCGTGCCGAAAAGGCTCAAAAACGGCTCCACGTACGATCAAGAATGATATGTCGTAGTATAGCTCTATAGCACATAACGATGAAGAAGGTTTCAGTTTTTATCTTAAGTGTGTAATAGTGAAGGGACATGGGCTGTAATTTTAAGCCTCTCGCTACATGTATTGTATGAAATAGCCCATCTAATTAGCCCAGGCGAGTTAATGAATGAAAAACTTCAGTTCGACATTTGGAAGCCAGGAGCTCAAGTGAGCTGCATTCATAAGGTTATCATTCATTAGTTCGGTTTGTTATGGTTTTAGTTTCAGCTGTTCTCTTTAAATTACACGAGATTATGTTTAAATAATTACTTTTTCCTTTTTATTTTTAAATAATCATTACATCTCTGCAATGAATTGAAAATAAAAATAAACAAAATAACTGGATTCCTAAGCAAATTAAGTTTCATATAAGAGGAAAGAAGTAATCGGAATATTGCCTTTAATCAATACATAATATAAGAGTAAATTTACAAAACAAAAATTTCTTATTAGTGTATTGAGCGAATAAAAACTAACACTGAATAAAATAAATAACCTATAGATAATATGAATAAATGATATAACCTAATGGAATGTATATTGAAAATATAGTATTCAAATAATATTTCTGTTTAGAAAATTCGTAAATTTTCAACCGAATACGAAAAAGGAGAAGTTACTCAACTTGATAAGGATGTGCCTCTTTTTTTATTTTGTAACATAAAGAAATTTCGTAACTGTAGGACAGGAATATCAAAATATAACAGATTTATGAAATATATATTTACAAAATAAAAAGATCGTATTTTCTAAAGAGAAATTTTATTTAAATGGCTTTCCTGCAAAATATTAAAATTGAAGTCATTCTGTCAACTCAAAGGCTCATGTTAAACAATACATTACTCAAACAAAAATCTAATATTTGTGTTACAAATATCCCCCGAATAATAAAATGAAAAAAGTAAAATTTGAAAAACCACATGTTGCAGCTTAACGATATCCTTGCTAAAAAATAATAATAATTATTATTTTTTAATATAACTTATTGAAATTTACAACTGTATTTACAGCAAATACATTTAGTAAAAGTGATAATAATAACAAAAGATGTCATGAACAAGCTAAAGAGAAGCTACCCATTGATATCCCCATGGTACCCATTCACTTATCATAGAAGGTCCAGAGGCCAACTTCTTAATTATTTAAGACCACATATAATCAGAGATAACTGGAGTTCTGTGTCTAAATGTGAGTAATCACAAAGCAATGAAAAAGAAAATTAAGTCAAGAAAGTTAATAAATACGTACACTTCATCAAAAAACTTTTGATAAGCTAATCTATTAATTTTTTAATAAATACACAAGATTATAGGAAAAATAAAGAATTTGAAAATAATAACTTGCATTATTTGTCTCATGTTGTGCAAAGTAATAATCGGACGCAAAATATGAATTTTTAACCTAAAATTTGTAGATAATGTGAGGTAAAAAACAGTTGATAAACAGTTTTTACGTCGTTGAATCGAACATGGTTAAATATAACATGTAATCGTACAGCCGCAAAACATTTTTTCAACTATAATCGAATAGAACTTTTTATCTGCTAATTAAATCGTCGTGAGAATGGTCTCAATGGAATCAGAAAATAGAAACCATACAAAAACGATAAGACATATTTGCTGCCAAAATAATTTTTCTTAATCGAGAAAAGGAAGAAAACGCATTATGAGAACCGCATTAATAGGGTCTCTTATACCCAAAACATATATGGGTGGACTCTGAGGATTCGAAACTTACCACTAATACTGAAACTGAAGTTTCAGGATGGTACAAATTTTGATCTAATCATGATTAATTTTGGTATATTTTTCTTAGTCACCGACCGAAGTTTCGGTTTCGGCCAGTTTCGGCCGAAAAACCTGGTTTCGGCCGCAATTTCGGTTTCGGCCAAAAATTGGCCGAAACTAGCTCCTGTGTCTTATATCTCCAAGAAGAATGTTGGACTACACGATTTCAGCTTGTAAGCTCGATCTCTTTCATGGTTATAGTTATTAGACCCACATTTAACAGAAAAATCCAGAATCGAATTAATTCTGACTAAACGACTTATACATCTGTATATTGCACGTCAGATTGTTACAACTCTTGTTTGAGTTATAAATACCATTAAAATCAGAATGAAAAAAACCTACATATTCATAATAGTCACTAGTATTAATAATTTCGTTATCTTAAGGCGCAATTTACTCGTGTTAACGCAAGTAGAGGGCTACTTTTGAGTTACAGTTAGCACTAAACGCCCACCTATGGTAGAATATGTTTTCCTAGTCGCTGTTTGTAGGCACATAATAAAATTATGAAAGCAGTTGAAACTTCACATGTGATAAACAAAAAAGAATAGTTTTTCGGGTTTTAACCATCTTCTTGCCGACGTGCGATACATGAATTTTGATCATAGCAAGGATCAACTATAATCTGTTACAACTTTCGATCTGTTGAATGTAACGTCACACAGTGGTTGAAAGGCGGAAAAAAACCTATTTTTTGAAGGTATCGGAATATTCTTTTTCTTTTCATTATTAATTAATAGAATAGTTACCTGACACATTCCATCAATTTATTCGGAGATATTCTGATTTTTAAACTTGTTAGCACCCTTTGAAAATCGATCATTGAAAAAGTTTATTTTTCAACGGAAAATTTATAACACTGTAATAATTTTTACTACTCGCATTTTTGTTTCTTAGAGCGATTTTCCTTCATAATCATGAAAAGCGATCTCACATATTACACTAGCATAAAGATGATGCTATTTGGTCTATGTTTTAACCCAGAAATAAAATCCCGAATAAATGCAATAAAAGTAAAACAAAAAGTTTTTTTGGTAATCCATATTTTTCAAGCGCAGTCGAGCGCAGTTTTGATATCCATTTTTTTATGAAGAAGATACATTCAAGGAAATATTAAAACATATTCTAGCTGCGTCCACCTGCGTCTGTAAATGTGAGATTTTTTAAAAATTAAAATACCTACGCTATTTCGTGGAGTTTATTTGCTATGGAGCTTGTGCTTCGAATTAGGTTATTAGTAATCGTTAAGTAAAACATCATGCCTTACTTACCAGGTCTGTAGCATCATTTATAAAGTCAGTCCGAATCGTTATTAGATCGATAATAAATCAACTTTTTCACCTACCGTGATTTTAGAAAGAATTTGGAAATTATTAATAATAAGTTTATTAACATGACCTCCAATAACTTAAAGGCTTCGGCACTTTTCATTTTAAAACATCCATTTGTTTTTAGATAATTGATATTAAAAAAAGGTTCAGCTATTATTTAGCGTGAATTAGGGCACTGAATTGTCACAGATAGAGTTGCAGTTATTAAACCTGTATTGGACAGTCTATCCCACCATCTCCCATCAAAATTATATTCAAGTCGGATGACCCCAATCTTATATTTTAATATGATATACATTTAATAGTTAAGAATTAAAACATAACGACAAAAATAATTGGTAGTTCCTATGAATATTTTTTTTTATTTTACCTAACTTGAGTGTATCATGAAATAAAATGATATTGTAAGTACTATCAAGGATATTAATGGCATGGAACAGCAAAAGTGTTTAAACTGGCCGATCTGGAGTCGAAAATTGATGTATAATTTTTTTTCTATTTTCCTTAAACTTCCGGTTAATCCGAATAGCCGGTTAAGCGGGGCTCGAACCTATACATTTTATAGGAAATTCAATCGTGGTAATGCCAATATCAACTTTATTTTTTTGCGGCATATAGATCAGGTTTGACAAGGTTTTTTCCGAAAATAGTCGATTTTCAACCACTGTGCGTCATAGAAATGGTACCATTAGATCCAGAAGTATAGAAACTACCGAAGATTCATAGAAACATTTTTTTTCAAGACCTTTCTTCTATTTCAACCTCCCTTAAGAGATTCACCGTTAATTTTGGGCGGACTCTGCAGATCTCGAATGTTACTACTATTACAAAGTCAGAACAAAAACTTCATGCAGGCACAATTTTTTTACCATCATTATTTTTATCCTGAATTATGAAGGGTGATAAAATCTTATTGAAAAAATGCTGAAATTGGAGTTAGTCATTTTGTCAACTGGAAGGCTCTTATACATAGTAATCAAACCAACTTTTTCATACCTACAATAAGAACACTTAAAACTTTTAATTTCGATTTGTATTCAGTCAAGTTATCTCTTTTTTTTCTGTCTGTTTTTATTCGCTCATTGTACTACTAAGAAATTTATACTCAAATTGCATTAAATTCACGTATAAATTATATATTGATTAAATGTAATGTGTTGATCAATTAGCCTTCTTATGTGAAAATTAATTGGTTAAGGAATCCAGTTGGTTTTCTAATTCATGCAGATATAAATACTTATTTTTTTTACAAACACAAAGGAAGATCTAATTATTTTGCTAAATTTTGAGTAATTTAAAAATAACAGCTGAAAAAATATACAAAAATAGTTACAAACTGAATGAATGAACAAGAAACATTGAATGATACGCCAAGCGCCCTAGCTCTTCCTGGTAGTCTGGAGCTCGAACTAAATTTTTCATTCATAACCCGCTAATTACATTGTGATAGAGGCTCAAAATTGCGGTCCTTTTCTCTTTAATTATACACCCTAAAGAGAAAAACAGAAACCTTCTTCACGGTTAGGAGCTATAAGGCTCCTATAGTACAGGACGACATAACTTTCTTGATCGTGCGTGGAGTCATTTTTGTGTTTTGTCGGCACGCACATTGTAGGTACACTTTGATTTATATTATATATTGATTAAAGAATACTTATTTTGAGAAATCGTTAAGAGAAAAAAAGACGTGCCTCTAAATTTAATTTTTTTTTTTTTATCTTTTAATTTAGTAGGAAGATTTTATGTTTCTTAATGACGATTTACTAGCAATTTATCTTCCTTATTGTTTTACATATAAAAAAATCTGGTGCGTGCGCGCAACACACAACTTTCACTTACCAACTTACTTAGATTAGAAATTGACGTGTTTTGCTAATTATCATTTCCCAAAGTCACACATTTTTCTACATTCATATCTTATTTTTGTTAATCGTTAAAGCCGTTTTTGAGTAAATAAAAAAACCCGTGAAAATGATACAAAATTTATTAAGTAAAGTCCCCCCTCCCGGAGATCAATTTTGATGAAATTTTTACAGTCATATCTCGGGCATATAAATACATCAAATACCAAGTTTGATCAAAATCGTTAAAACCGTTTTTGAGTAAATAAAAAAAACATGTGAAAATGGTACAAAATTTATTAAGTAAAGTCCCCCCTCCCGTAGATCAATTTTGATGAAATTTTTACAGTCACATCTCGGACATATAAATACATTAAATACCAAGTTTGATCAAAATCGGTAAAACCGTTTTTGAGTAAATAAAAAAAACACGTGAAAATGATACAAAATTTATTAAGTAAAGTTCCCCCTCCGTTTAATCAATTTTGATGAAATTTTTACAGTCATATTTCGGGCATATAAATCGATCAAATACTCAGTTTAATCAAAATCGTTAGAGCCGTTTTTGAGAAAATCGAAAAAAACGTAAAAAGTTATTAAATAAAGTACCCCCTCCCTTTGAGCAATTTAGATGAAATTTTTGCTGTCACATCGCGGGCATATACATACACTAAATACCCAATTTCAGGTTCGCACGGTTTATAGTTTTTGAGCTAGTCTGTTCACACACACACACACACACAGACACACACACACACACACACACAGACCATTTCGCGGGACTTGGTTATTTCGACTCAGGGGGTCCCAAAACGTGTATTTCCGTTGAAAACCGGAAGTCGAAAATTTTCACGATCGCAATACTTCCACTTACTATATATTTCATATATAGGTAAGTGAAAGTAAAAATTAATTTTGAGAAAATCTTTCCTGTCACATCACGAGCTCCCTGACTAGATTAACTAATACACTTTCTGAACTAGTCTCTTCACACCACACAACGCGCACGCACGCACGCACACGCACATACACACACACACACACACACACACACACACACACACACACACACACGCACACGCACACGCACACCGTATCGCGGAACTTGGTTGTTTAGAATCAGGCCCCAAAACATATTGCCGTTGAAAACCAGAAATCGAAATTTTTCATCGCAATATTTCCTTTTACAATATATTTCATGGCTAGGTAAGTGAAAGAAAAACTATTATTGATTTTATATTCCTCAATAGTGTTTTTAGCACATAGATTTTAACTATAAAAATCTAGTACGAAGAGCAGGCCGTTTATCGACAATATACGGGAAACGATAAAGGTGGTTTCATTTCCTATAATAAATTAGAACTAAATTTCAGATTTTCTTGTTTACTTCTTGGTTTAATTAACATAATAAACTTAACTGTTGTTTTATTTATTTTTTATAGGTTTCTTGATGTTGTCAAAAATTGGTCCAAAACTGAAATGCCAGTCTACATGGATATTGCATTCAATTCTGAAATGTCTATTGAACAAGAAATTTCGTCAGAATCTTCAGCTGAGGCCATTACCATAGTAGTTAGCTACTTGCTGATGTTTTTTTATGTCTCACTAACTCTTGGCTCCTACAAATCTATCAAAACTCTTCTTGTAAGTGACATGAATAGATGTTATTTTCGATATGTTTCGTTGATTGGGCATCTGTATTCATAAATACATATGAATATAAAGACATAAAAGAATTACAACACTATATGTGAGATAACTCTAAATGTTTTCAAGTGTTTATATAAAATACTAAATGTTTTAAAAAGACTAAAATCATAAACACATAAGATTATACAGCCACATACATCTTAGAGTGTTGGTAAGGTGGCTGAGCAGGTAAAGGCATTGACTATGACAATGAAAAATAACCTTAAATTTATGAGTTTGAATCCCGAGTGGGACGGTTTTTTCCAGAGCTTGGTATTAATCGAAAAAACAAAAAAACCCACAATAATATCACTTGCTGTACTATAGGAAATGCATATATAATCGGAGATGATTGGAAAGGGGGTCGTTATGAAAAGTTGCAATCCATGTTCCTAACATGTTATTATTGTTGGAAGGCAGTACAGATCTTTCAGATTTTTCAGGAGCTTGAATACATTATAAAAGAAAGATGCCAAATCTTTAGCCTATTAGTCGTACATATTGGTTCATAGATCCATATTTTATGAATTACAGGTCGTGAAAACATTTTTCACTTGTTACACTTTTCTTTGTATTTAAATTCTATCATATTTAATCTCTAATTCAGTTCTTTATTAATGAGATAAAATTGAGTTATCTAATATGCTCTGTAATTTTTATGATTCTCATCGAGTAGCAGCAGGGGCTCCATCATGTGCCCTTGTTGCGACCACTACTGATTTTAACACATCATTTCCACCGGAAATATTCCATGTGTTGTTATATTAATATTTTCAAGTTGCTTTTTATTATTTTATAAAGCGATATGTTTTTCAGCTTGATTCTAAAATACTTCTTGGTATGGGAGGTATAATACTTGTGCTTGCCTCTATTTCAAGTGCTGTCGGTATTTTTGGTTACATGCATGTCAACACATCATTACTAACTATGGAGGTAATCTCGGAGAAACTAAAATTAATGTTAGATGAATTATATTTTTCTCACTAATATATACTTATGTTTTAGGTGATTCCGTTCTTAATTTTGGCAGTTGGGGTTGATAATATGTTTTTACTTGTTACCACTGTTATGAAAAATGAACTTCGGTTTAAAGATGTTGTTGAATGTATTGCCCAATCAGTAAGTGAAGTCGGGCCTTCCATTTTACTTACAACGTTATCTGAAGCAGCTTGTTTTGGAATAGGTAAGTACCATAGGTAAGGCGAATCTTATTCTCATTTTATATCTGAATCTTATTCATAAAAAGATTTTAGTCAAAGAAAATAATTTCGGAAATACTAAATTTATTTTAATAGATTACAATTTTAATATTTTGTAAATAAGTATGTGTATTATTTTTAGACTACAAAATTATCTTTAACAATACCATGGAATCATCAGAGTTAATTATCTATCATAGATTAATAATGTATAATATCGTTACTCAATATAAAAATATTTAGATTATTGTTCAATAATCATCATTTAATTATCAAGTAAAATAATTTAAAAACATTTTAATTTACACCTATAATCAACAAGAATAAATGTCAAAGTAGCCTACATTTTACACAGCTATCTAATACCCTTTCTTTGCTTATTTTTACTGATATGGGTTTTAATTTATTCTTGCTACATTTCAAGTCACTATTACAGCAAAATAATTCGTCAAAAACACTTCTATGGAACCTAAATAAATGGTTTTTCAAATTCGTTAAAAAATTACCTGTAATTATTGTTTCACAGATTTGGTTGTAATTTGGTAATTATATAATAATTTGGTAATTATATAATAATACCAGATTTGGTAATTATTGTTTCACAGAACAGTTGTTGAGACGTATTTGAAAAAAAACTCCGAATCACTCGGTCTTTTTTGCGCACCTTCGTAATTTGTGAATTGCTTACTCACAAGTAATAACTAAAACTAAAATGAAACGGTACGGGGAGATGAGATAATGACTGAACACTAGACTTATTTTGATTCGAGAAGAATGAAATCATAGGATAGGAATGAATATACATTTAACTAATCCTATAATTATATTATTCATCAAAATAAACAAGAGTATAATTAAACATACTTTAGTTACATAGTAGACTTCTAGGATTTTTTAATGGGAGTAAAATACTACCGTCCTTCTGAGAGGACATAAAATGGAAGTCCGGAGCCTGTGCGATTTCAGGTATTCCCTTTCCCTTTAAAGATCCCTATCCTAATTATACCTGGATAGCCAAATTCAGGACTCCCATTATAGCATTGTCCGATTAGCTATAGTAGCAAATTGACTGTCAAATTTAAAAAAAAAAAATACCAGTATAAAGAATAACAAACAAAAACATCACATTCTAAAATTACTATTCTATATCGGAAAAGGAAGGTAGTGTGTTGTGCAGCAAATTTTGTTTGTTTTTCTACAAATTTGTATTGTAAATCTTTTATTTATATATTTGTATTTTTTTGACAGGTGCAATCGTTGATATGCCAGCTGTTAAAACATTTTCAGTTTATGCATTTGCTGCTATATTGATTAACTTCTTACTACAAATGACGTCTTTCATTGCTTTTCTTGCATTACATTTAAGGAGAGTAAAGGTATCAGTTGAGACACAAATTAGTTTGTTGAAATTATTTGCAGTTTATTTAAACTTAGTAGACACTGAAATTATTTGCAGTTTATTTAAACTCAGTAGACACTGATCCTCATAGTAAGGGATAAACACAGGTGTAGACACATGCAATACTGATGTATTACAGTAGTGTCAGATAACCAACGACTACTCCAAGAGTCTTTTCACAATTCGGCATCAATTCACAGCCCTCACTCTTGGCCAGGCAAAAATCCGCATGGCCTTAAAGGAAGGGAAGAAAAAGATTGTTATATGTGAGTTAGATCAGTAATGTAGGCATTACAGCTTAATTGACACACTTACATATCAGTTTTCTTAAGCGAAATTAAATCCGGCCCTTTTTTTGGCTGGGTGGCTGAACGGGCTAACACGTTGCCCCTGACAACCACATGAGTAACCAAAGTTAGTGAGTTGAGATCCGAAGCGAGAATTTTTGACAACATGGCATTTATTCTCTGTCATCCCCCATGGTTGAACCCTGTATAGCCGTAAAGCCTCGGAAGGAGAAGAAAAAAGTCCGGCTATACCTCATGGAGTGTAAAATATATTATGACCTGTACCAAAAAAGCTCCAACATTTTAATACTGCATGCTGAAACTTGTAGGAACTACTACAATACAAAGGACGAAAACAGACTCAGTGCATACCATTCTCGAACTTTCGACAGTTACTGAGGTCATAACATCGAGGATCTCAGCAGAGGTGGCATACACCGGACTGGACTAAGCCGAGGTAGACTACTTACTAACTTACTGATTCAATAGAAAGGTGAACACCGCCACCTTAGATGGTATTCTGGCTGACACTACACTGGGCTTAAATATATGCTATGCTCCCTTGCCTTCTAGGCATTACAGATTTGGATGCAGTTAGATGTTCCGCATAGGTAAAATAAAAATAACTCACTGCTGCTATGTTCCGCTTGACTCTTTGATTTCCTGCCTTAGTTCCTAAAAAAGATAGGTCTCCGTTCTCTTTAACTCCACTTAAATACTTGGTCCGTCAGCCGTCCCAGAGCAGCTAAAGAACTGCAGTTCTCCTTCCTGTAAAAGTAACTGTGAAACGATTTCCTTCTAATTGTTTGCTATCATCAAATTTTGAAATTTCATAGCAATGAATGAGTAAAAAGGCAGCAGCTATTAATCTGTCATCAAGTCACTGTACCTTGATTACCTGTTGCGAGGGACGACTCTGAAGTTGCTAATATTTTTCTTAGAGAATATAGTTTTCGCCTTCGATATGTAGTTTTTTTACACCAAAAACGAAATTCAACAGCTATTTATGCCAACATTGGTCTAATGATGTAGAGCAGGGGTTCCCAAACTGTGGGGCCCTTTAATATTTTTGGTATTCTATCAAGTATGCAATTTGAACTGTTTTATGATCCTAACTTTCTTTATTCTTATTATACATACAATGAATATTATCAAGGGGATAGGGGCTATTTTCATTACTCTCACAGTTATCAATCGTTTTATCAAGGTTTATAAATCAAAAAAATACTTAGATACTAAATGAAAGGAATATTGACAAATATAAGTCAAAATGAAACTAATATTTGAGCTAATCATATTTAATTCTTTTCAGAGTAACAGGTTGGATTTATTTTTTTGTATGAAAATAAAGAATGGATCGAATGATAGGAATAGCTCATCAATAATAGAGGATATCATAAGAAAATTTATTGTCCCAATAATATTTAACCCTGTTATGAATTTGGTGTTGTTTTTGACGTTTTTTGGAGTATTTTTTATGAACATCGTTTTTATTCCTCATATAGAACCTGGACTAGAGCAAAAACTTTCTATGTCTAAGGATTCAGATGTTTACAAATATTTTGTAGTAAGTATTTTAATTTAAAAAATTAATAATTATTGATAGTATTAATCATTTTAATTTTAGATTTTGTGTAAATTCACATAATCTAAATTATTGAACCATAGTTATAGTTTAAAATTAATATTTCAATCCTTACAATCACTCACTGGTTCTATTATAATTTTAAGAAGTAGGGTCTCTTTTCTTCTCCTCTCTCTCCCTCTTTTTCCTTCTTCCCCCCCCCCCCCTGTACCTTAGGGCAACCCTATACCAGCGGTTCTTTCCAATTCCCTACAAACAATTAAAGTGCCAGAGTTAAAGGCTTGGTTACCAGATTGGTGGTATCCTGGTATCCTTTCTCGTTATATGTTATATATATATGGGCATTAATCTCCGATAGAACTAAAATAATTGGCTGCTTGCAACTGGAGAGCTGTTTCCACAAAACAGTAGTTTCCTATCCAATTGTAGGGGGCCTATATAAATTATAAAATATAATTTACATCTATAAATACCTATAATTCACTATATTGTTCTATGCTACCATTCCGTGCCTTTCTTTGCTTGGAAGATCTTCCTGGCGAATTTCTTGAGAGCGAAAAAAACTTCAGTAGTCGCTACTAACTTTTCTAGTGATAGAGGTGGCCACTCTAAAATTGGATATTCTTCCCAGCCAAGGATAGACTAGTATGCATTGGACGGTAAAAAATAATGTGCTTGACATCCTCTACAGCGCCACATCTGCAGTTAGGGTTTTCCTTCTTGGTAAGGAGCTGCATAGTCCAAAAATCAGTTTGGAAACAGTCGTTCTTGATCCTTTTACGAACATCCGGTTGAAATTCATGGGTCAGTAGTCCAGTCTCGCAGGTGTCCCACCTCCTTTGCCATTTCGTAATTACTATTTCTTCTATTCTATCGGTGACCTCCTCATATCTTCCGCTAGGGTATGTAAAGCAGCAGCTGTCCCCTACTCTCGCCGGCAGTCCTCTCTCAATACAGTACTTGGCTGCTGCAACTTTTAATTTTAGGTCTATCGGTAGTTGACCAGATATATCAGCCTGCAGGGCTGAATTCGGAGCCAGGGGGGTAAGCCCCAGTAACTAGTAAGAGAGCTCACCTTTGTGCTTGCTCTAGTAATTTCAGATCGGTATATCTTAAGTATTGATCCCAGGCTGGCACCGCATACATCGCCTCAGTTGTTTCTCTACAGCCGTATTTGAGTCCCCACATGGTTCCCGCTATGCTTCTGAGACAGCTGAAACGGGAGATGGTTTTACTTCTAACTTTATTCAGGTGGCCCGAAAAGTTTTATCTTTCACCAATGAGCACCCCCAAAAACTTTACCTCCTGAAATCGCTTTATTATCACACCTCCCAGCACTACTCTAGGGGGAAAGGCTGTATTCTACCTTTCAAAAACAGAAGGCGTGTCTTCTAGCAAGTGAAAGTTTCTTTTAAAGCACAATCTCGAAACGATCTGGGTGACATCTTTTGCCTTTTTTTCAAGGTCGTGTTGGGATCTTGTCTCAATATCAACCCCAATATCATCCATGTATGCTGATGGTGTGTAGCCTGCCGCTTATAAATTGATAAGTGAGGATTCATGTTTATAATCCAGAGGGAAAGCCCCAACACCTGAGCGTAACCACGTTGGATTGATCTTGTTATCCTTCTTCCTTGAAGCCTTGGGCAGAGTGTATCTCCAAGAATGAACTTATAAGCCTCTATATATTCTTAGGACACTTCAGTATTCTCAACTCGCCAATAATTGCTGGCCAACACATGTAGTCAATTGCTCCTGCAACGTCATAGAACCGAACAGAAAAATACTTATATGATGAGACTTTTGGCGCCATAATCAACTGGTCGATAGCATCTGTCGTCGACAGGCCCCTAAGGCCCCCGAACTGATCACGAGAAAGCGGCTGGTTCACACATTTTAGGCCTTGTAACATGAAGCCCACAAGCACCTTACCCATTACGTTGAGGATGCATATTGGGCGGTAAGATTTCGCGAATACTTCTGCTGCACCTGGTTTCAGACTCCTTCGCTCAGGCATCTGTTGAACAGACGAGATAGAAGGCCCATTAGCGTTAGCTTGGTATTTTTCAAGAAATCACCTCCGATCATATCTGGCCCTGATCCTTTACCAGGATGGAGCTCTCTGGGAGTCATCTCAAATGTCCACTTTTTTCCATTGGGGAACATCATCAGTTTGCAGATGTACTCTCGTAGTCTGCCTCATATATGTGTGTATCTCGGCATCAGACGTTAAATTATGCATACAAAAACATAAATATTATTTTTAACTAAGCAGTACTGTAACACTCACTTCGTTGATCTCGATATTGATCCGTGATGCCCGAAACAGAGTCCTCTCAAGGTAAATTCTCTCTTTCCAAAGGTCTTACGGGATTTATTTTTTAGAAAGGGATACACTTTTCGTAAATCTCGTATTTCCCCTTCCATTGCATCAGCCTGATCGCGGTAATTGCTCGTATAATCTCGCTGTCAGATCTAGTATCAGTGCTGTCCTTCTGGTCCTGGGGAAGGCTACTATATAAGCATACCTTACTGATCCGTTGGAGTCAATGCAATAGACCTTGTCGAAGCATGTGATATCTCTTTTCCTAAGGAACTTCATCAAGTTTTTTTTTACCCATGGTGTCGGCGGTTTATGAGGAGGGAGTTGTTGGGGCATTTTCTCAGCACATGGGCCATTGTTTCTGACTCTCTACCGCATTTGCGGCAGAGGGACCCAACTTCTTTTGACTCTCCCCTGACTCCAGGCACCCCACGCAGGGGCGCATAGTTATTATTAAGTTTTAGGGCATTGGACCATTTAGAACCTGAAAGCATTTGTTTCTGATATCAAAATCTATTGCCTTTATGTGCTTCTTTAAAATGCCTAACTCCAACACCGTGTATATAAAAATAAAGAAGGTTAAACAGTTTAATCCTACTGTTCAGAATCATAATGTATAAACACATCACCAATAAAACACAAACCTTTTGATTTAAAGGCATTCTAGTTTTGAAACATAATAACACTAGACTAAGCACTATTCAAACATGCTTTACAATAGAAATGACTCTGAAAAACATCAGAAATTAACAATTTGGCAGAGCACGTGACACACTGTTTTCAAAACTCTCTCTTTCTCTCTGCTTTTCACAAATCAAAATAAAATTATTCGTTTTATTGCGTTTTCCCGCTTTTCATACCTTTTTCAAGTTTCCTTTGTATTAATAAAAATCAGTAGGTAATTATTTCATACTTTTTAGTGCATTTATTTTACTGGTTCCTAGTTTTCGAAATCTGATTAATTTTTTTTTTTTTTATACGAATTCATTTTTATTTTTGCCAGGATTATTTTAAAAATCTGAAGAATGTTGTTGTCCTTTTAGTTTATGGAAGAAATCCTCTCTATTGGACCTCCAGTTTACTTTGTCTTGAAACCTGGATTGAATTTAAGTGATGAAAAGGATCAAAATCTCATCTGTGGATCTTTGAAATGTAATAAAGATTCTCTTAATACTCAAATATTTACTGCTTCAACACAGAGTGAAATGTAGGTAATATTTTTACTTTTTCATACTATTTTATCAGCATGTAAATTTTCCATCGGCTTAAAGATATGATTCGCTATAACATATTTCTAAAGAATAAAAAAATGATTGTTTGTTATATACTACTAAGTATTGTAATAGATCTGTGTGAAGGTATTTATTAGTGTCCTAGCAAAACCAAATTTTCAGCCGAAACCGAAACCACAAATTTTTTAAGTAACTCAAATGGTATTATTTATTTAATGCCACAGCCAGCAAATTATGCTTACAGGTTATGGGTCCTAACTGGTCGATATTCAAAACATCCATGTTTTGCCTTCGATGGCGCATCTCTACCCTCCAATTGGGCTGGTCAAAAACCCCATTCATGTTATTTGTAAATGATGGAGTCGACATTCATGGAAAACTGGTTTAACCGGTAACCAGTTATTTTTAATAACCTCCATCCTTAACCTAGATTATTTATTAATAACCTTAATTAATAACCTAGATTCTTTATTAATAAGAATAAAGATCATTTAATTTTATTGTTACAATTATCCGAACAATTAAAAGAGTATAATCTTTATATATATAAAAATCTGGTGCGTGCGCGCAACACACAACTTTCACTTACCAACTTACTTAGATTAGAACTTAATGCGTTTTGTTAATTGCCACTTCTCAAATGAACAGAACATCTATAGGTAATAATAACGCATTGGTTTGTCATTAAAGGCGTACGGCGGATGCGTGAGCTCATAGTACGTGGGCCAGACCCCCCTACCGTGCACCCCCCCCACATCCCTATAAATTGCATATCGTTGTGTTCCTTGTTATAAAAGATTAAGAAAAAGCCAATGTTCCCAGAAAAAAAAGTGGCCGCACTAACCGAAAATGGCGTTCAAACATGGCGGAATGACGATTTTGATTTTAGTTAGTTTTTTATTACTGACATTCACCATTATGCTTAATTTCGCCATAACTGGTATTTTATTAAAGCTAGATAGTTCTAGATTCAGAATAAATAAACAAACGTTCTAAAATAATTAGTCTTGACAACATAAAATACATTTTAATTCAATTTTTTCAAGTCACTCGCGTAAAAGTTAAAATTCCAAGTTAATTTGTGATTAAACGGCCATCGTTAACGAAAAACACCCTGAAATAAACCATCTGGAGCAATTATTCTTCTTTAGAAATCAGTGGTCAAATTTCAAAATATATCAACTAGTTTCATAGAAAACGGACCTACAAGGCGAAAAGGTGCTGGGGACTCGGGCGCATCCAGTCCTCTGCCACATCCTTCAGTGCTCATACATCATATATTTACAGCGGGTTTAGGATATTATTTTGAATGTATAATCGAGCCTATGTAACTGCAAGTTTTTAATTTACAGAAATAATTAATATAATCTTTTTTTTTTTTTTTTTTTTTTTTTTTTTTAAATCTTATTAATAAAGCATATAAATCTGCTAAATAATAATGAATTAGTCGCAGATTACACATTATCTAAACCTCACTTATATTGACATAAACTGGTTATCACGAAATTAAATAATAATGTTCTCATAGTTATAGTTGGGTTACAGACACTGACTTCTGATCATTCGTGAAATTTGAAATAGATGCATTTTTGCAAATTATTGATTATTTACAGATTTAAAAACAATCAAAATAAAAAAGATAAATAAAAAGTTCTGTTTGTTCATTGATATGTAGAAATAATTGGTAATACAATTTAGGAAGTATATACATAACACGATTTAGTAGCTCACAACAAT